>JACBWW010000004.1:34951541-34967697 GCA_020086605.1 Lanius collurio | reverse complement strand
ATCTGTGTTGTTTCTCCACCAAATGCCAAGGTTGTTTAAGGTTTTGCTTCTAACATCCAGCATTCCCACTTGGAGGCAGCTCCCTTAGTGTCCCACTGTAACCAGAAAGCTGTCAGCAAGTGGAGAGAAACAAAGCTTTTGTTAGTAATGCTCAGAGGCACTGCACTGTTGCTAGGCTTCAGAGCTGGCTATCTTTTTTCTTCTTTTTCTCTGGATTCTTTTGATAATCAATTTACTTCCAACCTTAGAGAAGGAAAACTATCCAATATAGTCAGAAAAATCAAATAATTAAGACTTCTCTAGTAATTTTGAGAAATGTTATATTGCATGATATGAAGAATTGAAACAGTTTTCATTGCTAACCTTTGACCTTTCTTGAATTGACATTCAAGTGATTACTTCAGAACACCTCTAACAATTAGCCAGGAGGGGTTCAACACCAGTAATATACAGGTACACTCTTTATAAAGTCTGGTAGTTCTTAGATTAAGTATTTAAGCATTACTTAGGACAGCCTTCTCTCCTCAGTTGTGCCAGATTAAGCTGACCTGTTTCAATGCCTTTTAGCAACACAAAAAGCAGCAGGGCAAGGCCCAGGTTAGGACCTGGTTGCTACTGAAGGCAGTTACTGACCTGGCCAGTAGCTGAAGGAGGGCTAAAAGACCCACTTTTGCTTTCTAAGCAAATATGTGTTTGGCTACTGTAGTAGTGTTTATTTGCACTAATCATAAGCTATCTACTGGATGCAAGCTTTTTCCAATTCTGAGATAAAATTTGGATTTGAAGATGGTGCATGTGTGACATTAAAATTTATTTTATCCAAAATGGTAGCACAAAGCTTTAATTTGCACAAAGAAGTGAGAGAGGAGTGGTTTACTAATTTGAGAATTATGCCCAAAAGTCTGCAGTATGTAAGGAAGGATTCCTACCTCATAAGGACTCAAAACAGATGAGCCTCTTTTTGTGTTCTTGCCTTCCCATGAATGCTGCAGATGGTAGATAGACTGAGCTAGAAACACATATATAATCTATCTAGTCTTATCTTAGCAAAAGTAAACCAGAATTCTTTCTTATTCCGCCTAACTGAATTTACATTTGCTGGGTGGGCACAGAGCAACTGATAAGTTGCAGCATTTTACTCCACCCTCTATGATGGCTGGGGCAGCAAAGCAATCTTATAAATCCAACATGGTTGACATTTCTATTGTGTTCAAATAAGACTTGCTATTTGTGTGAACTCAAAGAGTTGCCTCCAGGGAAGAGTTGAAGAAAGCTTAGGTCCTCTGTCACTGGAGACATCAATGATGAAAAGTTTACATAATCTTTTACAAACATATTTTAATACAAATTATTATTTCCTTTTGATGGTTCTATATACAGCCAAGTTCAGATTTGATAGCAGAAACAGGACTGCCATGAGAGAGAACTGGTAAAAACTGACATATGTAGATACAGCTAAAACCCTGAGGAGTCAAAAACACATTAATGGCAGCACAGATCTTGGAGCAGCAAGATTTATATAGCAGGATTTAATCATTCCAGGGTTCCTCTATAGCAATGCCGTAAAGGATAGTCACAAGCCATGAAGCCTTCAGACCTGCAGTAATTGTTATAAGCTTATTTTTTGTTGTTTTCTCTTTCACACTTCAGTAACACAAAACTTTACATAGCTAAAATAATGCAATTAGAGAATTAAATAATAAACTGTATTGTTATGAGGTACCTATATATGTATTTCCAGTTACTGCAAATATATCAGTCGGTCAAAACCCAAAAAGGATTTGGATGTATAAGCAACTTAGGAGTACTTTCTAAAGGCAGAGTCCTAGAGGGTGGCCAGCAGTAACTCATGGAAAGAAATGTGTGTGCCCATCTGACTGACGTTATATTTTAAATATCCAGGGTGAGCAAAGCAGCTTCTGTTCCCACTTAAACAAATGATGCAGGTCATGTCTCATCTGCCAGTGACTTCTCTGAGTTCTGTGTGGCAGTCAGCCATACCTCACTCTCATCATCAATACAGCTGTAAAAATATATGCAAAACCTTTGACCATTTCACCTCTTATAATACTAGAGCTGCTCTTCTTGGCATGTTTCTAAATATTCTGAATCAGAACATGCACATGCAAAAGAACATTTTAAATCTCTGCTGTATTAATTTGGAATGTTTCAAAATATCCACTGTCATGAACAAAATAGCTGCTATTGCCAGAAGTGATTATTGGTGGCTAGTGGAGAGAAACTTTCATGCTATTCTGTTACTCTGAATGTGGGTAGACTCCTTTCAACAAGAAAGAGAAATATGTGAAGTGGCTGAAAGATAAACATGTGAAGTGGCTTTTGCTAGTTTTGCTGGATAATCATGCAATTCATGCAATCTGCTTTTCAGTACGACCAACTGCTTCTTTGGGCTGAGGTACCTATGAGCTTCACCAGCACTGTAAAACTGATCTGGAGTTCCTGTCTTGAATCTTTTTTTCCAATCCACTCTTCTCCAACTTATTCCGTCCAGATTTTTAATTAGTTTTTTTGTCTACTTTTGAAATTTTGTGCCAAGTAAGTGGTAAAACTCAACTCCATCAGTCTGATGGACAGGTGTGGAATGGCATGCTGGAATGTGTAGGTGTGTCAGGGCAGCTGCACAAAACCTATCACATTTTGTATGCAACAACCTGGCAGGATAAACCCGGTGTTAGATACACCTTGCAAAGGTAGACAAATATGGTTATAGTAAATGAACTGGAATTAAGATTTTTCTCCTACCAGCTCTGCTGTTGATTTTTTGTGTGAGCTTTGATCACTTTATAACTCTGTTCATCATTACCTTTCCTGCTCTCATCTGCAGAATGGTGAGATAACAGCTCTCTCAAAGGCAGTGAGCCAACATGTGCAGAAGAGCTCTGAGATCATCAGATAGAAGGTGGCTCTCACAGGACAGCAATGGGATGTATCAAATAGTGATGCTACAGTTTATTTTAAATAATATCCAACACTGGATTTTCATCAGAATTTATTGCAAAGTTTTATTTTGCTGTTGGCATGACAAAGATGTTCTTTTATTGGTATCTTGAGGAGGTTAATTGCATTGGAGTGTTTTGTTTTAAAGTTCAAACCTTCAGTGAATGCAGGTGAGCTGCTCTTTTATCATAAGATTTCATCACACACCCTGTTCCTGGGGGTTGTTTCTGGCTGTTAACAGTCCTATTGGTTCAAATTTTATTGCAGTAGGTTTTATATTCTCTGGTATTGCCACCTCTCTTCAACTCTTGAACTCTTACAGGCACCCACCCTATGCAGGCTCTGAATGTAGGTTTTATTGAATGGGTGAAATATTTACTGAGCCGTAATAAGCCCCATACAGTGCTCAGTAAATGACACTTGTACATTGTTTTGGAAAATGTTCTGAGATCCTGCAGGGTGAGCAGTTGAAAATACTCCCTGCTACACAGATGGCATTGCATAATGGATCACAGGTACTACAGAGTCAGTTTAGAAGTCAAAAGAAAATATAAGGCCACACTTCCCAAAATGCTGCTGTGTGCACACCAAGGGAACATTCGGTGGCTACCAGCTTTCTAAAGGAAAATGTCAGAAATGTGGACATAGAAAATATAATCCCAGTGTTCATTTAAGTATGAGGAGTGTCAAGCTCAATGCAGCTTTTTTCACCTGGCACACTGAGTGCATTTTTAAATAAGGTTTCACAAATTAGACGATCGTGTAGCACAGAAGGCAGTTCATTGCAGGAGGCTAACCAGCTTAATTCCAGCTAATGGTATGCTTTTGGCAGTAATTTCATAAGGAACTGGTCCTTTTCGTTGACATCAAGAGGAAGATATGGTCCAGAATCCACACCAAGGGGTGTGAGTGACAAGTAGTTTAGAAAAGGTTTACATCCTGTGCCATAATTTAGGGAAACTAGTAGAAAATATTATTATTTGATAAATCAGCTGACTGTATAAGTAACTAAGACACAGCAGCATAGGCCCTGATGTCCCAAGCTGGCATTATGAAATAGGACAGAAGTAGTGAAATTATTCTGGAAGTGTTGGAAATTATAGAACCTCTTAATAATTATAGTTAATGGTTTTAATTAACTTTTAAATTAATTGTTTAAATTAATTATAACCAATATATATTTTAATTATAAATAGTGTGTTATTCTTAAATTACTCTTAGGCAGCATTTAGCAAAGTTGTCATAAGCAGCTAATGTGGGAATACAGCTTGGGAAAATTACTGAAACTTTTAGTTTTGCTAAGCTGATCTTGATAGGCTTCAATGAACAAGGCCTGGGAGAGAGTGATGTATTATTGAAACTGGATACAAGAAGCACAGACTTTATGGACTACAAGGACATTTTGCAGAAACCAGAAGATAGAGGAGTTAACAAAGACTCAGCATATGTGTGTTGGAAAGTCCCTACCTGGGAAAAAGGTACCAAAAAGACTGAAAAATGTAAACTAATTAGCATGAGAAGTGAGAAATCAATAACCAATAAAGGACAGAATACTAATTAATGAAAGAGAATGATATAATTTTGAACCAATGAACATTATTTTCTTTGTTTGCTAAAAAGGTATAAATAAGTGAATGAGTTTTGTATCTACATTTGTGTAGAGGCCAGAGTTTTGTTGGCCACACACATGCCTGCTGGCCAAGAATAAAGTAATGCACTAAAAAGACAGTGGTAGAAGTTTTTACTTATCCTACCATCTTTGGAGGATTTGGTAACTGAAACATCATCAAACATCCAGAGCTGTGGCTGTACTGTGACTTGCTGTAGCCTCTCAGCATCCCCTTGTGTCTTCTGAAAACAGTGCTGAAGATTCCCTGTAAGCTGAGACTAATAGAGCAGTGGCAAAGAAACATACTTATTCTGCTTCAAGAACACAGAAATGTATTTCATATTTCTTCAGAGCACAGGAATTGTACAATGTGTATTTTATAGAAAAGCCCAAGAAGAATCTGCAACTTGCAGTTATCAAATAACCTGTCTGCCAAAGCAAATGTCTTCATTCACTATTCAGTAATAAAAGGCATTTAACTAATTAAGTGTGAGAGTCCATATCCTTGGTCAACCTTTAATTTTATTGCTTTAGCAAAATCACCTGGTTAAAACTGGACATCTCTGTCTCTGAAGGAGTGGAAACTACGATATGGCAGCAAATTCTTCAGGCTATCATCTTCCACACAAAGTTTACTAGGCCAAAAAAACCCAAAAATCTTTTTTCATAAAGGCATAAAATTGGGCTCAAAAGGCAACAAGGAATGACAGAGTTGTTTTATATCTTAGGTGCGAAATACAGTTTGTCATATGGTTTGCGTGTAGAAGTCAGTTATCTGACTTGCTTCCTGTTAAATGCTATCTTGCTCAGAAATTGTAAACAAACTCTTTATTGCATGATTGCCTCAGATGACTGCTCAAACTATTGAAAAAGTGCATACATGTAGATCAAAGTTAATAGTTATGTACTGAATGTGTGCAAAAGAATTGTGATCTACAAAGCATAGCCCAGCTATGAGCTGTGTGTGCCAGTTCCTTGGGTGGTTCTTGGACTATTGCAACATTGCAATGCTAATATTCCCTGAAGCTCTTGCTGGCAGTTTTAAGGCATGATGTAACAAATCTTTCGAGGGTGGAATGCTGCCCAGCTCTGAGGTAGTTTGCTTGGTTTGGTTTTGACTTCTGCATAAACAATTTGCATGTTGATTTTTAACATGATAATTAAAAAGGCAGACTGTGCCTACACCTTTTCCTGTTTCTTCCACAGATTCCTTGAATAAAGTATTTAGTCAGCTTCACTTTGCTTATTTTATGTTCTTTCTTTGTTTCATTAAAGTTCACATTTCACTTGAATGCTACTGAATATTTCTTTTCAATGTGCACAATTTAAAAGACTTCATTTACAGAGGTTACTCATCTATGCCAGTCACTGTTGTCAGACTTACATTGAAGTATTCCCTTTTGAAATATGCTGTGTTCTCATACTACCCATGGAACAAGTTACATAAGGCACTCCTAGGGCATATACTGTTTCCATAGTCCAAATTCTTACCAGAGCAGTACTATCAGATCAAATTCAATTGGCAAGTAGGCCTAAATCCAAAAAAGAGAAAACACAGTTTTACTTTGTTTTACACACTTCTCTTTATCATTTAATTCTGCACAAAGATTTTTATGAGGATTTAGGATATTGATTATTTTTAAGGTAGGCTACAAAAGCTGTAGAAATCTTCAAATATCTGTAAAATTTACACCATCATCAATAAACAGAAAGGCAAATCCCCAGTGTCAACTTCATTTGGTCTAAACAGATAGAGCTTCATTGAAAACAGCAAATTTACAGATTTGAACCATTCCATAATCAGACACAGATGTACACAAAAATATACAGAAGTTAAGTATTTCCATGCATTAGAAGTTGTGGAGTCAGCTGTTGTAAAAGCTACCAAACAATTTCTAGTATGAAAGGGCAAAAAGGTGTAATCTAGCAGTAATACTGAAAGGCAAAAGGAAATATTTCCACTTACAGCATGATTTAAATTAGTTAGGGCTCCCAGGTCTGGAAAAGAATGGATTGGATTGGATTGGATTGGATTGGATTGGATTGGATTGGATTGGATTGGATTGGATTGGATTGGATTGGATTGGATTGCAGGAGACCTTACAGATCATCTAGAGAAGAGGCTGGCAGCAGCCAGGTTCAAAACAAACAAGAAAGGTAATTTTTCATGCAACAGGTAGTGGACCTGTGCAACTTCTTGCCACAATTGCAGATAGTAAAGCTCACATGGGCACAAAGAGAGGTCTTCTAAGGGCTGCTTAAACTTCCAAACAACATCCAGCACTAGGAGAGACAGCTGAAAACAGCTGGAGTGCAGGAATGTATTGGGGAAAAGGTGGAATTCATGCCTGCCTTGTGCTTCTTTCCTGGGCCTCTCTGCGTGGTCAGTGCTGGACATGGCTCACTGGGATAGCTGAGCCTTTTTTCTGACCCAGTACACCCAGTGCAGGTTCTTAGATGATACAGGTTCTTAGGTGAAAACATCAGGGATGCATTTCAGAGTAAAGGAAGCCTTACCTCTTCAACTCCATGTAATAGCAAGCTTAACTATCTCTTCCTATTCTAGAGCAGCACACTACCAAATCAGCCTGTTTTTCAATTTGTTGCTAAATCAGCCCTCACAATCACAGCGAGGCAAAATCTGAATACGCTAATCTTTAATCAAATAAATTACCAACAAGTGCCAATTTGAAATACCAGCAAATATGTAGCCTAGTAGTCTGACATCTTCACACTCTGGCTAACTAATTTCTGCATAACCCCAAGGAGTTAATCATACTTTATATGATATACAGGATACATAAGTGTTGGTCTTAAAAGGTGTCACCACCGTGAATTTATATTGGTTGTGTTTTTCATGACTGAGTTATGCAATCGCTCAAACAATGACAAAAAACTTCCATGGTGGTGTGGTATAAAATCGTCTTCATGCACTAAACAGAAGAGAGAATGAAGAGGGATAAATAATTTTTCTAGGAAAACTTTGGTTTGGTTTTTGTAAATGCACTGGGACTGATTTTTAAAATTTTAATCAAATTTGATTTTCATTCAAACTGCTTTACTTGTAAAGTTAGGTGACTCCATCATCACAAGTCCTGCTGCAGAGTGTTCTGGGGAAACCATTAACACACTAACAGAAACTAATGGGCTTGTCCACAAGGGGTAATCAGTGCACAATAAAGCAGGAGATAAATCCAAAGCTTCCCAGCCATCTTGCAGTAATTATTATAGTCTATTTCCACATGCAAGAAAAAAATAATGTCACAGTTTCTTATACTTGACAACTTAGACTTATACAAAGTCATAAGTAAATGACAGACACTGTGAGAAATATGGTCTCTCTAACTGCTAAAAAACCTTTTCTCTATTGTTTAAAAATCATCTTTAGTCACCTGAAGTCTTTCCACTTTCATGCACAGAAAACGTTGTAGAAATCCATATGAGGCACTGGACAGAGGTTATTTAATAGAAAATTTTTCATATAATGAAGTAATATTTTTCTTTGAAATACATGTGCAGCTATTAATTGTAAAGTGGAGGACACTGTGCCAGGTTTGACTGGAAGAATGCACAGGTCTTTGAAAGTCATTGAGCTTGTCTTCCACGGACTGTTCATCCACAAGTGGCATATCCATGGAGAAGCACAGTGGTTCGTTGGTTAGTAAACTGGGGAAGAAGCGTAACAAGAATGTCCAGCAACAGCACCACACTGAATTCACAGCACTAGGAATAGGTAGACCAGATCCTCAAAGTCAGTCTTGATTGGTGAGCTTGTCTTTGCAACTCTGGGTGAGTTTTCAGGGGCGCTGCAGACTCAGTATCTGTCTTCTGCCAGGTTTATGAGGTGAACAATTTCTGTTCAGTGTGTATGCTCGGACACATACACACTCTGAATAAACAGATCGCCCACAGACTCCATGGTGTCTTGTGCAAGTATCATCAAAATCAACTCAAAATCTCAAAATGGAGATTGCACAAAGAGATGTTGTGATAATACTGAAGCAGATTCAGTGGTCTGCCTGGTCCACACACAGTGGTCACACGTTCCTAAGCAGCCCAGACATGAACAAGAACAAAACAAACTGTGGTTTAAATATTTTGCCCCTCTTCTGGTTAAAGCTGATATGGACCTTAATTTTATTTGTATTTGTGAAAGAATTAAAGCCATTTCAGTAATTTCACATTTCATTATTGTCCATTTTCAGCTATCAAGTAAAACCTGCTTTTCAGAGTAGATTCTGTTAAAAGCCTCCATGAAAACCAGCACTATATCTTTACTGCTTAGATGGGTTTGACTCATTCTTGTTCTTGCTCAGACTGTAAAATAAAACAGGAGCTTACTGGGATGCAGTGCTGTATATATGTGGGGAGTTTATCATATCCTTTTAGCAATTTTTTAGTCCTAAATTATGTATAGACACTTCATCTTATTATGGCTCCTTGTAGGATTATGGCCTGAAAAACCCTTGTTTTGAAAGAAATATATGGTGAGGAGGGAAGGCAAAATACTGCCTTAAATACTGTTAAGTGCCATTGAGTTCACCTAATTTGGCAACATCTTTCAACAACCCTGGCTGCAGTTTGTAGCAATAGTTATTAGTTATTACATTTCCTACAGTGTCTTAATACATTATATTAATACAGTACTACATGGGAAGAGGGCAAAGAAGGGCTCATTGAAAGAAAAAGAGGTAGTAAGCAAGAGGAGAACTGGTCACAAACTGCTGGGTCACAAACTGGGGAGATGAAATACACACAGGGCAGAACTCCACCTGAAGAGACAGAGCTGCCTGTGAGAGAAAAACCTACTGTAAGTAGTAACATAAAACCAGACACCCAGACAACATTACTTCATGGAGTCAGAAGTCCAGGAAAAGAGTTTGTATATCAAGTTTTCTTGTTTGTATACCAAAATAAACCACAAGCTATTTTGTATAGATAATTTCTGGCTTCCTCTAGCATGCATGTTAATTACTGCAAGTGTTTTTAATTAATCAGAATTTTAAATATGGAAAACATGATTTATGCAATAGTAATGGGGTTCTACAGAAGCTTAAGCTTTCAACTACTCAAAGTTCAACATAAAAAGGTTGTATTCCATTTTAATTTATTATTCGGGTCTTTGCTATAATTTTGTGCAAACAGGCAATGAGGGACCACTAAAATTCAACTAGTCCTGCTGGCACAACCCTGCAATGAATTTAACATAAAGGTCTGTTTCTCTAATGCTAATTTAGTGAGGCTATAAGCTGAAAGCAGACACAGATTTAAATGAGATAATGGCAGAGGTTTACGCTGCTTTTATTTTCTGCTACAGAAGATCTGGGAAAAATAGTCCACCTAAGTGGTTGCATTTCACTCAATTTCCAGGATAAATTTTATTGAATAAAATCCCACAAATTTAAAAGGAAATGCCAGAAAATTGAAATCAACAGCAAAACTGAAGAAAAGCAAAATAAATCAAGTGAGGAAAGGTTTGACATTTAATCCAGGGTGAGGGAGATTTTGTGAAGACCTAAGAATTTAAGGCAATAAGGTAAGTATGCTTCTTGACTGTTTTCACCAAAAGGATCGGGAGGAAAGAATGAACATCGTGATGTCTGGGATACAAAATCAATGCTATTGAGATGATATGAATCAATTTACCCTGTTCTTCCAGTAGCTGATTCAGTTTGTCTGCAATGTCTGCTGGATTCCTCTTGAAATGTTCATATTAAGAAGATTCTCATCTTCATACTAAATATGTAGGCCTACTTTTATATTTGTTTAACTATGTTTATATGTGCCCATAATTGCTTCCCCTTTCTCCTGTGTTTTTCATACAGTTAATGTTTCCTGTAACTAAAGTAGGCACTTTTTAACTACTTGTCTGCATAGACTCTAGAAAAATACTGATCTGAAGAATGTCTCTACACTTCACTGCAATTACATAACCATTACTATTAGCCTCAACTGCTACCCACTTCCATAAGCTATTTTATCATAGACAGATAATTTCATAGTTCCCTACAAGCAGCGCATAAGAAGCAGATTGTGACTTAACAGCAAATAACTATTCGACCAAAACACTAAAATCTGATGGCAATTACATGAACAGTAGTACATTACAAGGCAGCCAGCTATTACAAATTTAAAGCATAAACTGCTCTCCACAGAATAGATTTTGACACATATATTAAATAATATTTTGAGAAGCTTTCTTTTTTTAGACTGACATAAAGACTAAAATCCAGGTAAAAAAAATTATATTTCAAAACTCTAAACCTATTGGTCAGAACTGAGGTTATTGCCTGTCAAGTATGATGTGCCCATTTATCTCATGTTAGTGTAAGAGCTATGGTCTGATCTGATGGTGCACAAGCAAGGCTGCAATTTCCTTGCTCCTATTTACTTGATTTCCTTTTGCTCAATTTAGGTATGAAACTAGGAGCTGAACCTACTGTCACTCAGGAGCTCTTACTGGTTGTGGAAATGAAACTATCTGTTTTAATGCTGTACCTGTAATACTTCACAGGCTGAAGTACTAAGAAAATTTTCTGCAGAAATTGCTCAGGGCAAAATCAAATTCTCACTTAGTACAGGATCTTAATTTCACTCCTATTCTGGCAGTTGTGTGTGGTGTCTGGGATTTATGAAATACAGTGATTGAAAACTCTGCTGGAGAGTTTGCTCTATGTGCTCCTGGACTGAAAATGAGGAGCATCCCTCATAACCAGGCCCACTAGAGAGCATCTATTCTCTGCTGCCTCTCATTATCTGTCACTCAATTATAAAAGACCTCTACCCTTGATTTCCTGCATCAATTGTATTTTTATTTCAGGTTGTAAGAAATTCTTTCTGCAAGTATATGATTTAGGATCTTCCCTCTGAAATGCTGACTTTAACTCATTGTTTGTATTTCTGAAACAATTCAGATAATATTCCAGGATGAAGGAGCAATTCATCCCGCTCTTTTTCTTCATGTGTCTTGTTGTTGTTGCTTTTTAATAGAAGTATTTCCATGCCCAGTATTGATATTCTTCTATTCAGAAGGTCCCAGCTTCATTTCCCACTATTTTTTTTTAATATTAGTTACTATTGAGACGTCACTGAGAATAAAATAAGCAAAATAAGAGTTGTATAACTTGAAAGCCGTACAGCCTTCTCATTGCATGAGCTATAGTGCAGAATAACTTTACATGTCTCAGAAATAAATTTGCATCTCAGCTTGTAATAAGAGAAAGATTTCTTCTGTATGTGACAGAACTGTGAACATTTATATGAAAATTTATCAAGTCTTATAAAAGAGCAGATCAGTTTTCACTGTGGCTATGAATTAATTTACAAAGTTTCAGAGAGGTTCAATATTTTTCCCTTCTGCTCCAGAAAAATCAGTGGTTTGGATTTGTTTTTTTTAATTTAGTTGACTGGTGAGTTGTTGTTTTTGTTGTTTGGTTTGTGTTGGTGGGTTTTTTTATTATTATTTCTGCATTTAAGGGGCGATTTTCTCCATTACAGAGGCACAGATTATAAAGAGGGTGCTCAGGGATGGTGGCAGTCACCAGCAGCTACAAAATAAAGGAACTGACATTCATGAGAAGAGTCCTCAGACAGAAAACAAGAGAAATAGAAGAAACATTAAGGGAGAAGACAATACATAAAGGAGAATTTGAAGACATGAAGAGGGATACATTGAAGAAGTCGAGATGCAGAATGAACAGGTTCACAAACAGAGGTTAAACCAGAAACCTGAGCGACTAAAACTTTGTATGAAAGATTTTGATAAAACCAAGATAAAAGTAGCTAAAAGTAGATATGAAATAAAAAAATAAAACCTCAAAGAAGGTTTTTATTTTTATACTTTTTATTTTTATTCTCTTTTTATTTTTATTCTTTTATTTCATTTTTTATTCTTTTTATTTATACTTTTTTATTTCATATCTGCTTTTAGATACAAAAAATTGTTTCTTATGACTTTACTTTCTTTTGTCTAGGAAAATGCAAACTCTGAGCTAATTTTTCCTGGTGTTGACCATTAATAATAATTAATAATTGTACATTCACTGGAAGAAGCCCATGGCTGCAGCCTTTCCAGCAGTAAAGGCAAGTGCAAATCTTTTTTCTTCACCCAGTCATCAATCTTCATGAAAACTGCAGGAAGCTGGTATTTTTAAGACCTTCATTCTCTTATTGCTGAGGTTTCAGCTTACCAATGGGTTAAAGAATGGGTCATTAGATTTAGATGCTCACATAAACATATACATAGCTGAATCAAATAAGCCTTAAGAAAGAAGACAAATTGGGTGGAACAAATCCCAGTGGAAGAAGAGCTGGGGTTATTGAATGGAAAGGAGATGAATGAGGCAAGACAAAGAGAAAACTGACTTTGTCATGGCTCCAGGACAAATGGTGAAAGAGGAGGTAAAACATACTGAGACAGTGTTTAATAGAAAGAGACCTCAGAAGAAGGCAGAAGAGACTGATTTATTGAAAAATAGGAGAGGAAGAGATTGGATGTGAAAAGGCTGTGTCTGACTTCTTTTGAAATAGGAAGGGGAAGAGGAAGCTCTGGTTCCCCAGTGATAGGCAATATGGAAAAAGAGGTTTGAAGGCAGAAGAGAGCTCAGTAAACTGAAGGAGGAGATAATGAGGAGAAAAGTGAGCATACACAGCAGTGGAAAATACAGCAGTGCAACCTGACTGAAGTGACAGAAGGCAGTGGGCACAGGCAGCCAAGGACAGAGATGCGGATACGGGGAAAGGATAGGCTGCCATAAGGATGAGCTGTGTGAAGACAATTGGGTAATGGGCATTAGATCACTTCTGCCTTGCAACTGTGTGCCAGGGCACGAAGACAAAGACTGGGAGGGGCTGGCAGGCCTACTCAGCTATTTTGTGTTGTGGACACTGCCAAAGGGGCAGGTGGAGCATAACTTGTAAATGCTTTGTTCATGGGAGAAATATTGAATTATGTCTGGCAATTATACAGCAAGGGAACTGAAGATAATGATGTGCCTGTGCATCAGTGTCTCTGGGAGTATCAATTAATCATTTTTACCAGTCAAAGGTGGTTGTGAAGTCTCCAACAAGGCATGGATTCATCAGAGCAGGCTGGTATCAGCACTGGGATGGGATCAGCATCTTTGATCAGTCATGGAGTGGTATTCCAAGGGATTGCCAGCCCCTACAAGCAAGGGAGCCAGCTGGCTTGGGGGCCTAGAAACTCTGAAACTGCTTCCAGAGAGCAGACACATCCCAGCAATCCAGACCTGGGAAGGGAGCAGACACTGAGCAAAATTAACACAATCATGAAAGTCACAGCTGCTGTTCAGGAGGTAGGCAGCGCTGAGCCCAGTGAGCACCATACCAATTTCAGCCAGCAGCTGCCAGGGGTCATACTTCATTTCAGAAATCCCATGTGTTGGTATTTGCAGACTATCTTTTCAACTGAAATTCCATTTTACAAGAAACATCAGAAAATAGTGTCTTTCCCAGTCTGAATAAAATATATCTGTATTTCTAAGATTTGGCCAATTTTGTTTGCCACATATATTTCCTATTTGCAGGATCATAGGTTTCCAAGTCATACTGAATAACCAAAAGGTTTTTGCCCTTGGAAATTTGTGCATCATTCTTCAACACACATCACTGATTTGGTAATGGACATAAAATCTGTCTGGCATGACTTGAGTCTTCTCAAATGCAGTTCAGGTAAAGGGGAAGAGACCCTCTGCTAACTCTGTTCCGTATCGGCAAAGGTGCAGAACAGACAAATACAGACTGAGCAAGTAAGCTACAAACATTCATCATTGATGTTTTTTGAGGGAATATTGGTTCCTCAATTCAAGAGAAGTTTCAAAAATTTCAATTTATGATTTACTGCACTGTATTTCACCATCTGTAAATAGTAAACAGGCTTTTATACTCTGAGATGCAACCCCAATAAATTTTAGTGTAAACATAGGCCAGAAGATACCAATGGGTCTTTTCTTGGAGATGGCATGGAGGAGAAAAATTACTCTTTTTTGTTTGGATACAGCTTCACTAAAACCCAAGCTTTCTAAACACACAAAAGATGACACAAAAAGAGTTACTTTTCTTCCAAAAGGTTTCTTTAGCTGATTTCTCCTCCCTCTTGCTATTTATGGTATCCCATTTCTTGATTTTCTCTATCTTGTTCTCTGTGGTTACTGCAATGTCCCGTCCTTCACACAGTCAGAGGTTAGCCACAGTGACGTTACAGCAGCCTGCACGAGGACGATAAAAGCAGATTTGCTTCTCTGTCAGCCACTGCTGAAACACAGATGTTGGAAACTGTTTAAGATCATAGGGTTTGTTTCTTGCAGTGACAATCTGGTAGGAGCTACTCTCCTTGTAACTTATCAGAAAGAAGTTAACAGGATCTCTCCTTGCTGCTGTCTTAACTGTTCTTTCAGTATCTTTCTGACATAGAGTCTAAAATGTCATCTTATCATGTCACATGTTTTCATTTAGAAAGAAATATTTCTCTTACAGGATAAAATAGCCTTCTTTATCTGGTTTTAGGATGTAAGCACAAAATTGAAAATACAGAAAAAATATTCAACCCTTAACTGTGAGTACTATGTAACTGTAAGGTTATCTTTACTAGTGCTGTTGCTGTCTCACATTTCAGATAGCTGTAACATATAATCATCCTTCTAGATATAAGCATTTTCCCTATATTATTTATGTATTTATTGTTATACATAGATGAGCTTTGAGACAAGGTTTTTATAGCAAGTTTCTGGTCTATGACAAAACAAAAATAATGACCAAGCTCTCTCTGAGCAAGGGACTGTAGAATCATGGCCATCTGGAAGAGATAATTTGCTGAAATAACCACTTTTGTGTTTTCTCATGGGTTTCATGGTCAATTCTAATCTGCAGCTCTGGATTTCTTATATATATGAGAGAAGTGTTAAACATAGCAGAACAAATCAGTATTAACCAGTGGTTAGATAGCTCACAGGGAAACACACAGAGCTGGCTGCAGCCGTGACAATCTTGTTCAGTACACAGCCTTGGATGGGGTAACTTTCCAAGGAAGTTATACTGGCAGGTCAGTCCAGAATGCTCTAAGAGAGGTCTGATGAGTATAACTGGACTAATGATAAAGACTTCTCAACTATAATTGGAAAAAAGTGTTCCACCTGCTACCGACTTGCTGTTTTCTTCCTGTTCCCAAGCAGTGTGAATCTTGTAATCAATAAATTAATAGGACTGTATGGGTCTTTTGTCTGCAAGAAGCACGTACAGCTGTGTGGGAAATGAAGGTGGAACAATATAAAACTCCCATCTAAGTACGGTTAGAACATTTGAATAAACTGGGTTAAGCTCCCTTAAGAAAATCACAAGTTAATAGTTAACAAGTCTGCAAAGCTGAACAGGGAGTAGGAGACCACACAAGCCAGTAACTACAAAACAGTGACTAATTCTGTGCAGTGGTGACATTCAATAAACAGCAGGTTAGAAGAGGATGTGCTGGCTAAATATATTAGTGTCATAGCTACCACTGCCTATATCGCTTTTCTCCTTGTTTTCTAGATGATATTAACTGTATTATCTATAAATAGATCAGACTGTGCAAGT
>JACBWW010000004.1:34846612-34946556 GCA_020086605.1 Lanius collurio | reverse complement strand
AAACAGAAAAAAAATCAGAACTCAGAAATGTATCTTAATCAGAAGGAAAATAAAAAAAATTCTTTCATATCTTCATTGAAAGAAACTGTAGCAAACAGATGATTTCTTACCAAGAGGAAGGGGGAAAGATGGAGAAGGAGAAAGGGGGCCATTCAATATAAATGTATACTGCTTGCTTATGTTATTTATAATATTTGCAGACAAGAGACAAACTAGGCTAGCTTCATTAGAAAGTCTAATGCAAAGCCTGAAGTTTCCATGATCAAGATTATGTCTAGAATATATGATTCATAGCTGGTTTTAAAAGACAAACTGCATAAAAACTATTAAGTTATTTAGTCTAGACTGTAAATATGAAATAACGGCAGAAGACTGAGATGAGATCATGCACATGATAAATACTTGCTCCAAAACTAACTGTCAGGCAGGATTCAGTACTATCTAGTTTACTGAATGTGTATTTCCCTATTGTTATCTCACAAAATACGTAATATTGCCCCAGATGTCTATATGAAATGCAAAACAGTCTGGTTTTCCTTCATACATACAATATGGAATACTAGATGGTAAAAATATTTTGAAAATCCATCTTGAAAGCAATAAAAAATTGTCAGAGACAGAACTTGAACAGGACTTATAGACATGTGTATTGGGATTCAGTCCATTCAGAAGATTTAAGATGGGCATGAGGAAGCTACTCTTGCTGCTGCTCTTTGTAGGGAAAAAAAAAAGGCAATCTAAAAACCATGGACCCAAGGAACAGCTCCCATTATATATCACTGGGAAAAAAATTGTTAGTGCAGCATCTAATAATGGAGGACTTGACATAGTCTGTGAGACTAGTGCCAAGCAAATTCTCCAAAATGGACAAAAGGGCTGATATACCTTGCAAAGGAAAGATGACACAGCAGAAGGACAGAGCTTATGGAGAAGATTCGATACAGAGGGTACAAACGTTTAAAAAGGAAAGAAGCAAAGAACATCCCAAGGAAAAAATAATTGAATTAGGTCGTTCTCCTTCTCTAATCTCTTATGCTGCCTTCCTTCCAAAGCATTTTCACCTCCTCCATACTAGCAAATATTCAGCTCCACTGTAAAAGCTACTGGAAAGGTTAACTATTCATAAAACTTGAAAGCAGAGGACAGCTGCACTCAATATGCAGTTATGTATTCTTAGTCATGTAGAAAGCTGTCTTAATGGCTACCACAGTAACTGCAATAGAAATGTTTTTATTTCAAGTGGACAAAAATAAATGTTCTAATTTTGAAGACATTGTTTTAATTTTTTTTACAAAAACACAATTTTCTTTGTTTTTCTGTTTCTTTTTTGTACTCCAGTGCTTTAATTTACAGAGGACAAGTAGTTTATCTGCAAAGGCATGCAAAGGCAAATGAGTTTAGTGGGACAGATCAAAACCAACTTCTTTCCTTCATCATCTTGGCTACCCAGATTACTTTAGGACTGTTATCACATGGGTGGAATGGCTCAGAGGCACAACATCCTTATTTATCCTGATGCTTGAAGGTGAAAATTGCAGCTGCATATATGCATTCAAAGCATTAAAGTACAGATCAAGTCAGTGAAAGCTCTTAATTATTTAAGAAATGGAGATGATAGATGAAAATAAGAAAGTAAACACAGCCTGGTCAGAAAGCCTAGCACATGTCAGGAAAAAAGGACTCCAATTTCTGTCATTAGAATATGACCACATGTGAGCAGAAGCTGTTTGTACCACATACAGATTTTCTACCTGTAAGTTTGCTTTGCAGAGGCATGAAGAGGAATTAAAACAGGTGTGAGGGAGGCACTCTTGCACTGCAGCTCTGGTACTTGCTACTAGGATTGCTGCAAAATCTTGTCATCAGTGAAACTAGGAGTTTAGAGTTTAGTTTTCTACACAAGAACGAACTACACTGGGAATGACGCAAGTCCAATCAGTATTGATGTACCTTTCCAAATATCTCCTATTTTAACAGTCTACAAATTAAGCATCAATGCCAGCTTTTAGATGTCTCTTTTCACACCTAAAGAAACCAAGAAGAAAAAAGAATAGTGATACAGTGTGGGATTAGATAACGAAACATTTACCAATTTCAGACAGTTTCCGTGTCTTGAAGTATTTTTTGTTTCAAAGCAAGGATGAAGAAACAGTATTAATGGTTAGACAAAAAAAATGCAGTTCTGTGCAATGAAAAATTCAAAATTAAATGGGAAATGGTTTATGTTCTCTCTTTTTCAGTTTCGTTCTGTTCAGACAAGGCTAAATAACCTTGACATTAAGATTCCAAACTATATTTGTGAGATCAAGTTTCCATTCCCAGCCTCTGGTGAAAAACTGCTGTATCATCTCAAGCCAGGCTTTTTCCCTCTTTGTGGCCTCAATTTCCATCAGCACACAAGGGGTAGTATGACAGTCATACTCAGCTTTGTACAATTTATTACATTTTAAATTTTAAGGCAGACAATGAATCTTGCTGCTTGTTCATGTAGACACAAAAACAATCCTATTTTTGTCTTGAAGCTATTCCAAGGGTTTTGTTGTTGGCTGTGCCTCTGAATTTGTGCTTAGAGCCTGTACTGCAAGTGCTGACATATCAAGATGCAAGGTGATCTTGCAGCCTGTATAGAACCAGGTGAAATCCACAGTCATATGAAGAAACTCTGCCCCTCTCACACACATGCATGCTAAGCCATCTCTGTCTGCACTGGTCTGGCAGTCAAAGGAAGTTCAAAAAAAGCTGCTGAGAAATTCTTGTGGTATTATCTGAACCACAGGAACCATCTTCCTTCCATCTTCCGCAAGGAGTTACGAGTGCATGAACTGCAAGTTGCCCGTCATACAGACTCTCAAAAACAAGAAAGGAATTTAAAAGGTTTATGACATTGCTGTTCTGCAGTTGTAGTGCATTCCCCACCTGAGCACAGAACTGATTTACTTCAAGCAATGAAAAACATGCTCTGGAGTCATGGAAATTGCATGTCTCCCATGCAAGGGATCCAAACAAGGAAAACGGCTGTGGAAAATTGCTGCAAACAGCAAGCCAGCCTCTTTTCCTCATATGTTGTATTATGTGGCATAACATTGCAAACTATGCTTTGAAGAACAAATCTGCCCTGCCAGCTGGATGGTGCCAGCATCTTTCTAGCCCAGCTCTACTATTCTAATGATCAGTGACAGAATCTAGTGTCATTATCACTCTCCCACTGTGTCATCCTCAACTCTTGGGCTGAAGACCGTCTATCAGTATCCTTCAAAAAAGCTACCAGTAAGCTGTTCTACACATGTTCTTGATATACAGAGATGAACCGAAGTCTCAGAAGTATCTAGAACAATCTCTAATATAATTAATTCCGTACTGACCTCCCAGCTACTCTCTGATGCAGAGTTAAGAATAGAAGGCATTTTCACAGCACTGCTTCGAGACAATTGTTTGACAGGAGGCTGTTTATAGGACTGCTATTACACCTAATATTAAAGATGAAGGTGAAAAATATCTTTTGTTCAATAAATGGTCACAAATAAAGCAGAAAACATTTTAAATCCTTTTTTTCCTGCGGTTCCTTTCTGTTCAGAAAAGGCTGAATGACCTTGACAGCAAGGCTTCAGACCATACTTGTGAGATCAGGTTTCCATTCCCAGCCTCTGTTGAAGAATTGTAAGACTTAAGAAGCCTCTGCTGTTGCACAAAGATTGAATTTCATTAACATGAAACAAACAACCCAGGGTTCAGAATGCTGCAAGATAGATCAAAAGGTTAATTCTTCCTTTGATGGAACAAGAAAGAGCTTTTAATACTTCAGCATGCCCACAATGCTGACAGTAATGGGGGATTGTGAGTTTGTCAGTCGCAGGCTGGAAGGTGATAGCATTAGTCACTCAGAGGAGATCTGGGCCTGAATCCTGCCGGGTGACAAACATGTGATAAAGCACTTTCACTGATAAACAGCAGAATGCATAAAACACATGAAGATTTCATTGCCAGAGCACAATATTCTCAATGGCCCTCTGAAAGCAGCTTTGTTCTCAGAAAAACAGCCCCACTGGGTTTTGGTTACTATGCTGGTGCTCCATCAGTGTCTACAAGATTTCATCCCATGCTGACAAAACCTGACTACAAACCCTCTTTTGTATGTCTTTACCTTTTTCCCTTTTTTGGGTGGGAGAGGGGGTGCAAAGTTGCCAGATTTTTTTCTAAGATCTGCCTGTTAGTTCTAGATATTTTCCCGAGGTCCTTTTGTCCAAGTTGTAGAAACACTTTCTGAAGTTGAACCTTCACCTCAGGTAAACCTTCAGTTCATCTCTTACCCACAAGCTAACATAACAGTCTCCTACTGGACTGGACAAAGCATTCTTTTCTCTTTGAGTCATTTTCTACAAATGTACTGATATTTGGGTTTTTTTCTTGGATAACTGGGACTTTCAGAATTGTCAAACTAATGACATTTCTGCTTTTTTTTTTTCCCCTTTAAAAATGAAAATAGTAAATGTTTCAGTATTCCCAGAGAGAAAACTGAGGTTCCAATACATGAAGCTGAAGCAGAGTATTTTGCTCTGTCTCAGCACAATGTCGAACCACAATTCCCTAGACTGGCATATGCTTCATGCCCACACTCTCTCCTGGAGGCTGAGCTCTCCTTCAGCTTACACCTTCTGTGAAGCACAGTGACCTCCCTTCTTGCTCTTTTCCATAGTGCAGGTACCATCAAGTTTGACAGACAAATCCAGAGACTGAAAATAGCTCTCTAAATCCATTTTATTGCTTGAAAAAATGTTCAACCATTTGATTTTTCCCCCTCAATGAAAGCTGTCTGCAAAAAGAAACTCTTAGCAAATCTGTTCAGCTGAAATCTCTTTCTCCATCAGGCACTTCCTTTAGATTTCCTATTTGAGTCCAGGATTTATTTTTTTATTTCTAGTAAAATTTTTTTTTTTTATTTCTACCCTATTTAGAGATGGGCCTTTACTGCTAAGGTGTCACAACTGCTGAGGAACAGGACAGGACAGGACAGGACAGAACGGGACAGGACAGGACAGGACAGAAAGGGAATTCTGCTTTACCAATGCATCAAGCTATTTTCACACAGAATATTTAGATCCCACTTCCCGATTTGGAAACCAACTTGTAAGCTTCCACTGGGGTTATGGAAAAAATGTTTCTGTGCTTAACGCCTGGTACATGTGGCAGCTCCTCCTCTGCTGCATTCCAAAGATCCTCCACTTGAACATGTATGTGATATCACATACTGGGAGCTATAGTCTTTGCAGACTGCCCTTCATAAACACAGTCAATGCTGCCATCTGCTTTATATTCTTGCAATGTAAAATATTAGTGCTCCTGCTGTCCACAAGTCTGGAAAAAGGTAGAGGAGAGGGAAGTTCTTAGATAATAGCTTCCCACACTATCATCTTTTTGAGTCTTTAAATGGCTGGTGCTATCATGCAAAGAGAGATGATATCTGCATTCATCTTTAGATACATCTGAATGATCTTCACCTATAAAGTGAGACAAAGGCTTCCATTATTTAGGCTGTTGGCAAAACCAACTCCAGCATTTACTGTAACAAAATCCCAAGCTTTTTGCAGCTTCCTGATAACATTGTAACAGATATGCTGTTTCTGAAAGAACTGTTATCTTCAGGATGCTATTTCCACTCGTTGCTGAATCTGGTTTGTAGGAGATACTAACACAACATTTTGAAAACAAATCCAGTCCTTTATGGAAAAATACTTGGTCGAGCTCCTTCATCTTTTACCATCAGCTATGAGGGATTTTCCCTCTCTTTCAGCATAACTTAGTCAGATACTTTATCTCAGCTCTCAGTCCAGATTCAAAGAAAGGAAAACAACTAGGAATTTAGTTGCAACCTCACTGCAGAAATGCTGTACACCAAAGAATACACTGAATTCTTTTAGGGAGAAAGAGATCTGAAAAAGAGGATTGTGGGTTTGTTCCATTGGTAGCAGATGACAGTTTTCATTCAACCTGATGTTTTAAAGTATATAGAACAACAAGCTATCCCCATCAGGATAATTTTTAAACAATTACAAATAATTTTAAACAATTACATTTAAGGGACCCACTGGGTCCCTTAAATCTCATAGTAGGAAAATGTAATTTAGGAAATAACACAACACTAGCTGAGGATACATTTATAGCCAAGTACAGGCAATTAGAGCCTTTGACATTTTAGTCAAAATATTGACTCTGCAGGTGCTTCTCTGCACAAAATAGGACCTGGTTCTGAAATTAAAGAATCTGTCTGGTGCATGAGCTTTAACTCTGGCAGGAAAATCAAAGGTAGATAATACCCTTTCTAGCTTTTAACTCCGGAGTGAGCAGAGGTCAGCTTCTGTTCAAAAATCTTCAAGGTATTCTGTCCACAGATTCCTTTCAAACCATTCCTCTGACCGGGGACTGATGGACTGCATTGGGTCCTATCTCCCCCCACTGCTATCTTCAATATATCCCTCAAGCCAAAGGCAGCAATCAGAAAATAAGTGCTTTGTGTTCATTTAAGCAATGACAGCTCAGGAACTGGTTGTGAGGCTGGTGTGGAAGGCATACCCACGGCATTCCTCCCATCAAAGGGATTATGTTGGGGACTGATAATCTGGCCCTTCATTTTCAGGTGTAATTCACTTTTGAAAAACAGTATTTCCCAGTGGAAAGATTTCTTACCTAGATCAACCTTCACACTCCTGGCAACAAACAAACGGGGATCAGCAGAGCTTCTTACCATAAGAAGGGCTTATCTCAAGCACAGTGTCTGATCATGCCCCAAACTGTGCTGGACACCTCACAGCACTGACCCTGTGCCCCAGAGGCTTCAGCTGTACACCACATCAGGTACAGCAAAGAGGCAGGAAGCAGTGGGGGGGAAATAAAACAGGAAACAACAGGAATCCAAGAGTAACACATCAGATGGGATGTGGGCACAGCAGGACTCATTGTTCCTAATGAACCACAACAGAGCTCTAGTTGCCTCCTGTTTGTGGAAGATTCTGTTCTTGTGGAGAGATTTGAGCATGACGAGTGACAACAGGAAGGTATTCTTGCCATGCTGAGTATACAGCCATCCCACTGACTATTGTATAGCACAGAGATACGTCCATGTTTAAAATTAGCTACACTGGGTACAGTGTGCAATATTGATCTCACAGAGTGGAGGTCGGAATGGGAGCAAAATCCAGCTAAGGAGCTGAAGAAAATGAGCTTATGCTGGGCTCCGTGCTGCACTGAACCAATGGCAAAATGAGGCAGTTCAAATCTAGCTAGGATGCATCTCCAAACATGCCACTAGTTTGAGGGCAGTGTAGACATATCCTGGCTGAGGTACACCTTACAGACAAAGAGACTTCACGTCCTCCCCCTCTCACACACACGTGATTTGACAAATTTCCATCTTCCTTCCACAGCTCCTCCTGGGTCAATTCACACCACTTGCCCCACAAGGTCGAGTTCTGACAGAAGTATGACTAAAAAATTCTTTCCAGAGAGGTCTCTCTGGAGCCGTGGAGCCTCATGTGTTGTAGGTTTTTTTTATCTTAGCACATTCTATTAAATGGAGAATAAATCTGTACCTCCTCCAGTTCCAGGGTTAGTACAAGTATTGTTATCAACTGGGGATCTCTGCATCACAGTGTACTGAGGGGTATGTACATACCCTTACAAACCTATTAAAGGGGATCTCACATAAAACATGGGATACTATTGTTCTTGGAGAATTTATTTGTTCAAGGACAGTCATCATCAAGAGGAGAAACTCTTAATGCCTGGGAGCTCCTAATGCCCTTCAGGTCTCCAAACCAAGGCTAGCAGGTTATTTCTCCAACCCTAAATATGCGCAATGGCAAATACTCAAGTAATGTCATTATTAATTTGAGTGGACTGTGGGGAAAAAATTTCTTGTGCCAACACCTAAGTACCTAGTGTCAGACATTAAATCTATTTGAAAGACTTCTACATAAAAATAGTCACATTTCCATGCAGCAGAATTCTGAAAATTTGACTGTAATGTGCTCAATATTAGTTTCTGGCTTGTAAAATATTGACCTCAGATTGAAAACTCAGAGACAGAACCAAAAGCAAGAGTGCAGTATTCACGACTTGCTGATGAAGTATTCACATCTGGATATTCCCTCTTGACTACAGCATACACAGTAAAAGTGTTCTCTAAGACTCCCAAGCAATAAGACTACAGGCCCATTAAACCTGCAGGGGCTTGAAGGACAATGTCAAAGAATCATAAAAATTGCAAGCCTTGTTAATTAACATCCTGCATATATGTCTGCCAAAGAAGGGATTATTTTCTTTGACTCATCCAGTTTTAAAATGGATGAGGAGATCCCATTTTATTGCAAAGGATCTCTGATTAATGTTCATTTACAGCTCTGGGGAGCTAATTCCAATTCTGAACTGCATATACAGCATTGCACCATCAACCCAAAACCAGCAAAAGATATCTGAGCTGAAGAACATCTGTGTCTCTTTCTGTGATATTCCCCTGTTTTACTCTTTGTCCTTCCTTTTTGATGCTATCTATAAGAAAACAGGATTTATTTAGCAGTTCATCTGCTCCTGCTGCATAATCCTCTGTGGCACACTGCTGGTAGTTGCAGAGATAATTACGTGACCAGGAAGGTTCTGGCAGCAGGTAGCGCCCAGTGGCAGGAATGAATGAATTTGAAAAGATTAGCTTATTTCCATGAAGAGTCCTTTGAGAAAGACAGAGGAATGCTGAGAAATCAGTAGGAAGGGATGTTTTTCCAATAAAACCACAAAATCTGCAGGCAGTACCCCAAATCTATCTACCCAGCCCTGTCACAGCACTTTGACCAAGGGTGTTCTGCTTCCATCTCAAGACAGGGCTTGTAAGTTGGGCACTGCTAAAACATTTTCAGATTCATGGAACTAGGTTTAAATGTTATTAAACACAGAGGACAGTTAAATTCGTTCTTAGAATGTGCTTTCAACAGGGCTCAGTGTTTTCTTAAAGGGTTTTTGTATGGTAATGTGACATTTCACAGCCCACATGTAGGCAATTATCTTTGAAAGAAAAATGACCATTTTTTTTTTTTTTGAGAAGAGCCTTTGATTATAATACATTTCTTAGGGAGCTGATATGCAAGTACAGAATGTGGATACAAAGTTGATTCAAGATCTGAAGCTGTTACTTACTAAAGGTACTGGGCTTGAGGAGGCCTTAGTGAAGGGCATCCAGGCAACATCAGACACTGGCACCAGCTGGTACCAGTGCAGGCTGTTGTGCCTGTAAATTATTTTGCAGTATCTCCCAGGTCTTCCACAACTAGATTGCTGTGCTCCAGCAAGATTCCAAATAAATGACAGAAAAGAATAATTACAAGGCTTGTTATTGCTGCTTATCCTCTCAAAAACATTTAGACATGTAAACGGGACATGCAGAATTAAACATAATACCTTCTTGTATTGGTTTGAGTGCAAATTCACTAATAATTCTTACTGTTCTCAAAAGGCATTATTCCTTGCTCCTACAGCAATTAAGTCAGTGGAGTTTTTACCACAATTATACTGGGAACAGGAAGAAGTCTTTTGGATAGAGGCTTAGAAACTGCAGTCTAAAACAGACTTATCATCTCCATCCATGTAGCACCTTCGCTCTCTGAGCAGAAATGTTTCTTTTGCTTTTGCTCACAACCAGCCCCAAAATTTCCCCTGGCTGTGATGCATACAGCATTTCTGTGCACTGGGTGCCTGGTGTCATCCCCTGCTCCAGACACAGGAGATAGTAGCATTCCCAGATCATAAACACCTGACTGAACAAGACTTCAGGATGCTTGGTAATCCACAAGCTGGGAACATGCAGCCTGTATTCACAACCATTCCTACCAAACCCATTTGGTTTTCCACCTACATTCTTCCTGTTATAATTTGAAATTCATCTCCAGTTCCTAAATTCCACAGTTACACTAACAAAATAATAAATTTAGGTCCCTTCAAACACTTCCTTTAACCACACCTTCCTTCCATACTCTCTCTCACACATGGCAGTCATACACTTATGAGTTTATGGTTGAAAGTGCTCACCACAGGGATAAATAATGAGGCAGGAAGACAGGTTGGGCAGCAAACTGAAAAACCACAAATGTAAATGTCTTCAGGATTCAACATTTCAGTGTCTGTACTGGATGTCACTACTTTTGAAGGAATACTTTATCCATCTGCTTCCCTTGGTGTATAGTCCAGGAGATTTGAAAAATAACAGAAGCTTCTTTCAACAGCATAAAAACCAACAACCTGGGGTTTAGGCTAGCACTGCATAAACGTAAATTGCAACTAATCCTTTGTAAATTAGAGGGGACAAATAGAAGAAAAATACCAAAAACATTTTTTTAAAAGGAGCTATTTTTCATTCAGACTGATAATAAAGCCAGATATTGGGCAGCTTCATTCATGAGCCTTTGCTAGTAGGTAATAAATTGAGTCAATTACAGTAACTCATTCATTTCTTATTCTTCTACATTGTATTTTCTGGAATTTGTATTTCTTAGGCCTGGACATAAAATATGAGCCAGAGAACAAACCGTACCACTCCTCCTCTGTCAAGAAAGTAGTCTATTCAGCTTTGTTATGGAATAGTTTGTTTCTTCCTGTGTATCTGAAGAGAAGCCAGGTTGACAGAACAAGGACTTCAGCGGGGAGCAGTAGGCTGCTTACACACTTTCCCATTACCAGAGACTCTGTCAGAGCAGTGAGGTGTTTATTCTACTGGAAAGCAAGTTGGGTGTGATGCTGCTTAAGCCTTCTAGCTGAATCACCTCTAACAGAAGAAATCTATTCCCTCAACAACTTTGGGGATTTGGTCTGTTTTTTGAAAGAAATGAGTTAATACCTTCATACTGTTATGCATCTCTTCCAAAACTCTGTTAGCCAGTTTGAACCAAATTCATCAGAGGGGGTAGATTCCTCACTAATGTTGTGGAAGTAGGTAGGCAGGTAGGAAAATGCAAGAATGCCCCTGCTGGGATATGGGAAGCAAGTAGCATCTCTTCAAACAGCAAAGGATCTACAGGGGAGCCCTACTCCAAGACAAAAACCTCTGGGAATCCAGGTTTTATTGGTTCAGCTGCTGCTGGAAACATTTATTTGAGCTTCTAATGTCAAATGAGAGAAAAAAAAGGCTGTTAATGATTCCTGTTACTGCAAGAAACCTATAATATAGCCTTCTCCTAAACTGATCACTGTCCATTGTAAAACCACTTGTGTTTCTTTTCCACAGTTTTATTTAAAAGGTTGTCCCAGAATGTCACTGATCTAACTGTCAGAAGCCTGAAAATTAGAAAGAAGTTCAGTGTTTCTTGGCTTTGCTCTAAAGACAACACTGCCCTTCAGCTGGAAGACCTCTTCTCTCCCACCTGCCCTCCCCAGACTCCACTGTGAATTTCCAGAGCATCTGCCCTCTTACCCTTGGTTTACTAAGGCTAAACCAGCCAAATTAAGTTAACTCACTTTGTTTTAAAAGCTCTCCATTCCCATCATCATCTGTTCTGCTTCAGTTCTCATTTCCTGAACATGCTTACTCAGATGTCTATGAGCAATGCCTTGTAAATTACTGTTAATACTTAATTTTTTCTTCCAATTGCTTGAGAAAAATTCTAAGTTTAAATCTATTTTTTAAGATTGTATTGCACTGACAGCTCACAGATATCCTGCATCTTTCTTCCCCTTTGTAATTTTAAACTCAGGAACTCTGAGTATGTCCCAAAATTTCTGGTTATTAATTCTATGTATGATCTTAATACTTTGAAATATTAAAAATCAACCTGTTCCTCAGACTCAGATTCTTAAAGTCATTTGATTCTTTCTGTACCACGTCCCACTTTGTCATCTGATGGTATCTCCCTACTTTGGGCCACTCCTAATTTCATCAGCATAATTTTGGGTTTGTGTCATTATTGTAAGAAAAACCATAAAGTGGTAAGGTCTCAGAATGCATCCTTCAGAAGCCCTATTACTAATTTCTCTTTAAGCTGGTTCTTTCATCACAATAACCTTTATCATCATTTTAATGGAAATACAGTTCAATTAATCAGTCTCCTCATCTTGCAAATTTTTGCATATTCAAAAATTTGTGCCCTTTTAAGACTTTCCGTTTCATTCCATGACAAATTACTCCTATATATTAACATTGACAATAATTCCAATCTTGGACCTACATCACTCACACTGGCCAGTTTAACACTGATAGGATCCAGCACAATCTCCTTGCCAGCCACAGATGATAATTAATGTTTTTCACCTCCACAGCTACTGATTGTGCAGTACAGGTGAAGTGGACCCTAAGGCTGGCATTCAATGGCACTGATTGCTATTGGAGAGGAGCATTTCCATCTGACCACTTTTTCCCCATAGTTTCTTTACTGCCTAATCTAACTTCCAGCCATCTCTTTAGGGGAACTGGAAGCTGTGAGATCATGATGGTTTCAGTTAATACTATAGAGCCTAGAATGGGGGGACATACACAGAATACTGGGCTTCAGATTCTCACCACCTTTCCCGATGTCCCCATGCACAATCCGGTAGAGAAGCTGAGCTTTCAGGTTACTTGTATGAAAAGAGAGAAAATTTTTACTGGTTAGAAGTTCAGTCAGTAGCACAACTCTGTTCCTATGGGGTCTGAGAAAGAATGGGCAGGGAACAGAATGCAGGCAATATATCTGACTATCCAAGAAATCAAATGTGAACTTAAACATACATAAAGGACAGGAATTATAAACCAAATAAATAAAAGCAATATTGCTTTCAACCTTCTCCAGTGTAATTAAATTTGGAGAGGTCTACTACTAACTGTTGATTCAGCCTCTTAGAAGAGTAATTTATGAAGTTATGATGCCTTCCATCCATAAGATCAGTTATCTTCCTTAGAAAGCAAAAACATTCCCAAGGGATAAAGGGCAGATTTCTTTTGATAGCATTATTTTTTTTTTAACTAAACACATACAAGCTATTAGCATCCAAAGGAGGGCCACAAGGATGGCAAAGGGCTTGGAGGGGAAACCTTATGAGGAGCAGCTGAGGTCACTTGGTTTGTTCAGCCTGGACAAGAAGAGACTGAGGGGAGACCTCATTGCAGGCTGCACCTTCCCTGTGAGGGGAAGAGGAGGGGCAAGCGCTAACATCTTCATCTCATGACCAGGACAAGACTCAAGGAAACAGCATGAAGCTGAGTCAGGGGAAGTCTGGGCTGCATAACAGGAAATTTTTTTATTGAGAGGTGGACCACTCTCAGGCACATGGTACGCTTCTTAGTTGTCCTGTGCAGGGCCAGGTGTTAGACTTGATGATCCTTGTGGGTCTCTTCCAGCTGAGGATATTCTATGATTCTATGACTCTTCTCTCAGTAGTTGTTTTTGGGAATTCACACAACACATAAATACATAAAGAACTGTCTTTATTACTTTTGAAGATTGGGATTGCAAGACACCTTTTTCTAACAGTCAGTATCCATTTATCTCTCCAAAAATGCTCATAGCATCCAGCCTCTATTTCAAACCACAGAAAGTTGCTACTATCACTAAAAATGGGGAGTTATACATGCATTCAAAATTAAAGGGGAACATTCCAATAAACTCCCATTTGTGCAGATTTTCAATGATCCATTCATTTGTGATCACAATTAAAACAGCTTTCCCTAATAGAAAAACACCAAAAGATGCTCAGCTACTGTACCAAACATAGTTCTCTAAACAGAGAACAGATTTAAAGATTTTTTTTTAAATTTACTACTGTAAGTCATTTATTTTGTTCAGTCACTTACTGCCTCCAAACTCATTGGCCTGGAGTTTTGGCCTTAAGTAACACTTATTTGTGACCACTTTTGAAGACAGGATATTGATCTATATTGTCTATTGGTCTGATCAGGAATGACTGGGTTTATATCATTATATTGATGTTATTAGACTCAACACTCTATCTTCAGACACAGCAGGCTCTATCCCAGTGGAGCAGTACTTACATTAATGCTCAGATTTTGCAATGTTCTACATCAGCAGAAAGCCTGTTTGAGATGAAAGGTGGTGGACTCACAAACCACATTTGGTCATGTTGACAGAGTTACACTGATTGAGAAATTAAAAGACTCACAACCTAAATAAAACCCTCCAAGTTATGTTCTGTAGAAAGTATGTTTAATATTTTATGGTTTATTACCATTCTTTTGGTAAATTATTCAAAGGCATCACTCGGCAAAGCACGCGGGAAGTCCACAGTGTCAGGTCAATTAGTTGTTTAAGCATTATGTAGAATTTCAAGTGTTTCATTCCAATTCGAGAAAAAAGATGTTATGATTTGGAAACAAGAAGAAATTAGGTAGGTTAGATATATTCCTTTTTCAAAAATCCACTTGAATATTTGGGGATTAGTACCCCAAGTGTTAAACCTCTCCCTGTCCCTACAGTTCTTGCAGCAATGTTTCTGAGGCAAAAGCCTATGTTGCTTTGTGCTGGCTGAGAAATATCAGACCTGTAATGGAGAATTTAATTTTTGTATGCCTTTATCATGATTAAGTGAGCAAACTGATGAGCTACAGAAGCAACCACTCTATTAGGGATCATTTAACAATCCCATCCAAAATCTGAGGGCAGTTTAGAATTTCAGAAAGAGAGAAAACAGTCATTAGCCAATGCATTCCATCCTCCTGCTACTGTGAGATTGTTCTCTATTGTACATTTCCAATTGATCCCTCCAGGCCACTAAAGCTTTTTACATCCTAGATATAAGGAGCCATGCCTGCCTTCGAAGGCTCCTTACAACACAGCAGGGCTCATAAGGAAAGACAGCCAGCCCAAGTATTACTCTTCTTAATTGAGTCTCCTGTATGTTTCTCCTACTCTGGAAATGGTTCTAGTCTTTTGATCTGTATAAACTTACCACTCTGGTGTGTAAACACCCTCAACATGCTCTTAATTACTCCACCAGTTTAGCTGTAACTCTGGGGTTTCCAGTTCAGGGGCATTAAATGTTTCAGCATTTCATGGGCAAGAAGATTTCTAATTATTCACAGTTTTCCTTAATGGCTGTTGTGGTAATCCCCTCATTTTTCTTAAGTCCTTGATTACTCCTTTGATAACATATTCACATCAACCTACACTCCACTGAAAATTCAATAAACAGCCTTGAAGCAATAAAGGGGAATGAGAAGGTTAAGATCCTCAGTGTCATCCTTCAAGGATATGATCAGGCTCCATCCCATTCTTCTAGGTGTTATTTAATGTTCTCCAGTGCAACACATCCCTTTGCCTTTGTCTTGTCCTGGAAGGAGGCAACTCTGCCTTTCAAGCCGGAAATCTGAAGAAGCCAGTCAATGCACATTGGATACATCAAATTATAAATTTTAAAATGCTCGAAAAATCATTAGTTATACACCACAGCCAGCAACCAAACTGGCAGTGCACTGGTGGGATAGAGTAATTCGCATAAGTATTTCTACTATCTGATATTTCTTCAGTTCTTCCAACAGGTCCTCAAAGTTTTTCACACAATGAATAAATTTCACTTTGTGGCAAGCTGATAAAATATAAAAAACCCTTTGGCACTGTTGGAAAACAGAGGCACAGGGCATCAGTGACTGTAACCACATGGTAAAGCAGTGTTATCATGAGGAGTATTCATCTTTAAGGTCAGATTCAGTACCAGCAGTGGTGTTTTTCAGTGGAAGTTACCACCACTGGCTGTTGCAGATTTTGGATAGACAGACTTCATGGCACTGAAATGGCCCCCTCCATCTGCCGCCTCTCAGTTTAATATTTCAAATGCTCTCAAGAAAGAATTCTTTTGTGAGGCATACAAAGTAACTTTGTGATTTAATGTTTATGCTTTCCCCAAAGGTAGGCCCTGAAGAGATATTTGGTCAGCTACAAAAATGTCACTGAAATATGGAACCTTCCAGGCAACTGCTGATTGGCTCAAGGAACAAGACAAAAAGAAAAGAAATGCCTTTAGGGCAACCTGTATATTTTTCCTTTGTTATTTTCAGAGCAGTTTGACAAGCTATGCATCCTTTGGCAGACTGCTTCCTGCTTAGCATCACAGTGAAAGAAGTATGGCATCCTATGGTATCAGCTTTACAAACTCTGGGTGAGAGAACTGAAATTCAGCTCTGCAAGACTGTTTCCACCTGCCCGTTGGTGTAAAATTTATACAATAAGAGACAGCAGAAACCTCCAAGAAGAAGTCAACTTTCAATCTCTTCTGACTACCCTTGCATAAAAATGGTACCCCTCATGGTTCTGATGAGGTGTATTGTGGGTTTTCTTTTTTCTTTTGTCTGGCTCTGCAGGAAATTTAAGCTCTTTCAGATAATTTAATAATAATATTTAGTACTTTGAGGGATTATCTATTAATCTTTTTGGCACTTGTAAGGGAACCAACCTTCCCAACATGCCAGTTTAGCAGCTTGACTGCTGTTAGACACCTATCTTTCACATTTCCTGTCTTATTGTCTCTTGGTACACATGACAGCTTCTTAAGTGAAACTCTTCTTAAGCCACAGTGGACCACGAAACATCCCACTTGATTGCAGAAGGCAGAGAACCCACAGATCCATAACCAAGCCTTTGCCTTTGACATAAATGCTGCTGCAATGTGCACCTCTGTGTAGAGTGGGCCAGGCTGCAGCACCCTGCATTGCTCCAGAAACCAGCCCGTGCCAGAAACACAGCATGCACCACTGCATAACATCCTCTGCAAACACTGCAGAGGATCACGGCACCTTTACCAGAATTTCCTCTAATTTCCCAAAGAGACGGACACACCTTCCGTGATGTACTCTCTCACATTACCATTTTCAGTTCCTTCTGATTTCTCTACCCTACACAAAAATAGATGTCATGTTTTTAGGAGACCTGTACGTTTTTCCTGACAGTGACTCACTGCAGCTCTACAGGGATACACATTTTTCCCCACAGAGTCAGAGCATACTTCACACATAATTTTAAAGGAAGAGATCTTGAGAGTAGATAGGGACAGTAAAAGGGAGACTCATATTCTGGAAAAATAATTTGTTGATTTAATCTTACACTTTTAAATTCTGCTTAGCTTTGCAACTCTAAAATTATTTTTCATTGAAAACTGACATCAAAAAAATGACTGCATATGCACAGATCTCCTCATGAAACCATAGCAAAGCATGATGGCAGGGGAAAAAAATGTAAATTAAAGGGACCAAAAACAAACTGTAATTTAAAATAGTCTCCAAAAACAATTGAGGTCACTGATGCAAAGGATCTCAGCTTCAAATTTTCACATGGCTTTCATTTCACAAAAAAAACCCAAAAAAACAACCAATTATGGTTCTGCAAAAGCCAAACACACAAAATCCTCTCTAACACAATGTGTTTCTAGCATTTCTCAATGCTATTAAAGGGAAACTGTCATCCTAGCCTCCGGTGAACTTCATATGGCAAGATCAGAACATTTCAGCTCTTTTCACTGGTTTCTCAGTCTCCCCTAACTTCTGACTTTACTGTCATTTCTTCACTACCTTTAAGAGGCTCACACAAATTAAAAAGCAGTGGCTTTTTTTGAGTCATAAAGACAAATGACTGCAGAGGTCAAACAGAAGGGATAATTATATTTTAAGTGTTACCAAACTAGAAGGGGAAAAGACTAGTGAGAGGAGGTACTTTTTAGTAGTAATCTCTCATGCATTACTTTTAGCATCATGTGAATATGTTCAGGTAGAAAAGTACAACCAATTGTACAACTGGTGTTGCAGTGGGAAACTGCAGATCACTTTGCCTCCATATAATAAGAAAAAAAACCCTAAGGAGCAGGCAGCAGCCCTCTCAGTTTCATACAAATGTGTATGTGGGGAAATATCATACAGAGAATACCTTGGTAGTCTCCTTGCCACCACTTCCCATCAGGATTGGCATCACCAGCGTGTCACTGGCAAAGCACTCCGCAGATTCTTGCAATCAAGCTTTTAGGCAACAAAGTTTCTTACTCTATAAATTCCTCCTGAAGTATTTGCCATCCTATTCTCTATATGACCAAAATGCTACGTACATACATCTGTTAAGGGCCTTCTCTGACAGGCAGCCCAAGCAGTTTGTTTTTTTAGCTCCAAGCTACTGCTAGTTGTCCTTCCAAGTTCAGGGACTGTGGGCAACACACTTGCACCTGTTGTTATGCCTTATCATATACATGTCACTTTAAGCATACATGACAGTTTAGAAAAAATCAATGCAATTCTTTCTCCAGAGTTAAAAAGTACACATGAAATTATCATTCGGGGATAAATTCATATATTACAAAGGAAGTGAAGGGAGTAGCAGAGCCTCCACCTTTGGGGCAAGATGTCAATTTAAGGAACAATTGAAAGGGAGATCACATTTTATATATGTGACATATGACAATACATAAATATATAAAATATAATAATGTGTAATATATACACAGATATTTATCACAGATGTTGGAAGCTTGGGGGTGGAGAGGAATCCCAGCACAAAGTCCTGTGTGGGAGAGACACAAAAGGAGCAGTTGAGAGACAATATTGGCAAAAACAGCATGTGAATTTGTGGGCAGAAAGTTGTGTGGGCAGAGTTGTTTACAGCCTTGAAGGCAAGGACTGGAAGTATGAATTTAATGTGGAATTTTTATAAAATACATTGAGATTTTTTCCAATTACTTGGTTATCATTGCTAAACTGCTCTACCTTCTAATCTAGACTGTTTCTTCTAAGAACCTTCTCAGTCCTTAAGCTTGTAAAAGTCAGAGCAAGGGACCAATAATAGAACAGTATGGGAAGCTTAAGTGCCCGATACATGGAAAACTCCATCAGCAGAGATTTCCCAAGAATATGTGTCAGCCAGGCGATCTCTGGTTTGCTCAAATTACCATTTTCTTGCAGAAATGTCTGGATACTTTTGGCTTGGTCATGCAACAGTCAGGTGCCAGAAGGCTGTATGACAGCAAGTCATCCACCCTTGAAAAATACATTTCATAAAGTTCTGCAAATAATGGTACCACTTTTGTCAAAATGGGTAAAAGACATGCTGCTGACACATGGACATGAGAAAATGTCAGGCAAAGAAATGATTACACTCCTGTTGCCTTATTCACCTCATGTACAGTAAACATTGCAAAATTACACCGTGTATCTTCAGTGCATAAAATCCCTGCATCAGAAGGGTGCCTTGAGCTATCTTTTCACTGTACATGCTGCCTTTGAGACACACAGTCTTTGAGACATTGAGTAGGTTCAAAATCTCACAGACCTTTGTCCTAATTGAGAACAAGGGCAGTAAATTAATCCATGTCTCTCAGATATGATGGTAAGTATCATGCTTCTCTAAACTATTCTATCCTGAAACTTGGAATGGATGGAAAGTGTTACTCTTACATCTTTGGGATCTGCTGACAGCTGCAGTTTACCTTGGGTGGGACCACAATGATGGGTAGAAAAGGAAACCACAAAAATGTTTTCTGTGTAAAAAGTCTCCACAATCAGTGTAAGCCTGGCTTGGTAAATCTCCAAATCCCTTGGCCTAGGTTGGCAGGCAGAATGTGTCCAAGATGAGAGAATATAGTATTACTGTACTTCCCTGTTCCTACAGGCCTGCAGGGAGCTTGGTGTGGGGGACAGCAGCCCCAAAACAGATCTTATTTACATCTATGGAAGTGTGTGGTTTAAACCTCACCAGGAACCATTCCCCACACAGCCACTTGTTCACACACACTCAGTTCAGTGGCGTGGGGAAGAGAATCAGAAGAGTACAAGTCAGAAAAGTGGTGAGTTGAAGTAAACACAGTTTAATACGTAAAGCAAGAGACATGCACATATGCAAAGCCAAACACGGAATTCATTCACTGCTTCCCGTCCACAGTCAGGTGTTCAGCCATCTCCGGCAAAGCAGGGGTCTATCACACATAACAGTTGTTCAGGAAGACAAAATGCCATGACTCCAAACATCCCTGTCTTTCTTCCTCTTGGCCCACTTTTATATGCTGAGCATGTTGCCATATGATGTGGGATATCTCTGGTCAGCTGGGCTCAGCTGTCCTGGCTGTGTCCTCTCCCACCTTACTTGTACACCCCTGCCCTCCTCACCGGTGAGGTGGGGTGAGGAGCAGAAAAGGCCTTGACTCTGTGTGAGCACTGCTCAGCAGTAATGAAGCCATCCCTGTTACCAACACTGTGCACAGCACAAATCCAAACCAGCTACTGGGAAGAAAATTAACTCTATCCCAGCCTAAACCAGCACAGAAGATAAAGTCTTCCTGTGCCCACACAGAGCAAGCTCATTGCAATCAACAATACAGGAATAAAATAATTGAGATTGCAGGCTCCTAGTCACAGCTGGAACTACAGGAGTCTAAATTTGCCCCCCTCAGAGAACCTCACCTGTCATTTGACATAAGTAGTTTCAGAGGCAAGAAAGCAATTCACTCTCCACAGTGCCTCAAAGATTTTGCATTTTTTGAGATAATTCTAAAAATTTGACTCAATTCTCATATGTGTAAGACATAGAATGTTCATCAGCGTAGGCTCAAATGAGGTCATAATCTACTTGTTTGTCTTCTTTGGAGGCACATTTTGTGCCCAAGCAGTGCCTAGTTTTTACAGCCAATAGCACAGAAGGGACCGTTTTAGCTACCAGCTTGTCCAGTCACCTCTGATTTCCCCTTCTCCCCCACAAATAACTAAATATGTGCCTGCAGCTCAGCTGAAAGGAGAGCTGAAACCCAAAGACAAATGTAGACTTACATTACACATCCAGACACAAGATGCCTTAACTGTTTCATGTCTTTTTGCTGGAACAGACATTGAAATTACCAGCCTCTACCAATGGGCATCAAGAAAAAGCTCCCCCATCTTTGGCTAAAAGCCAGTCTTCCCTCAGCATGGGTATCTACACACATTGAACACAAAACAGACATAAACCATTCTCATGGCCAGCTCTCATGTCTATGTCCTTAGGTGTTTGTGCCAAGTGGGTGCACATCTCCAAAAGGTGGGGCAAGGAGTCCTCAGGAAAGAAATATTAGGGATGAGGTTGCAAGCAAAGGAAATTGTGCTGATAGGCTGGGTCTGGATTGTAAATCACCAATTGCCTGGGTTTTGCCAACGCAGTTCTAAGCATGTTCTTGCTTGTCTGTGCCAGTCAGCTGCACAAAGCTGGCAATCAAACCTTCGACTCGGTCAGGAAACATTTTTTTGCTTTGTACCACAACACTGCCACATTTCCCTCTCTGTAGGAAAGCAGCAGAAAACAGATGACTATTATTTTTCTACAGAAACTCATTTAGTAAGAAGCAACTACCTCTCCTAAACTCACATTATTTGGAACTACTCTCTTGTTGGGCCTCATTTTCTTCACAGATTTGCAATAACCCAATCAAGTCCAAAATCTCTACCCACTCTTGGCCATTCAGAGCACTTCTTTCTTAGCACAACTTATTATAGAACACTCTTGTTTTCCTCATAGCTGGGGAGAGGTGCCTGCCACAGTGAATTAACAGAGCTCATTTAACACTTACCCAGTGCACTCAGCAGCAGCCGGGAGAGGGGGACCTGTTTCAGCCAGACACAGCTCGTCTGCTACAAGAGCTGCAGGAGCAAGGACACTATTTTGGTCACACTGTCTCAGGGCTAGCAATGAAAAGTCATGTCCTCAGAATTTTTGAAGTGAAAATCTTGGTTCCTAGAGATAACCTGCAAGCCACTCATCAAAGGCCAGCGTGTGGCCAGTCATGTCTGGTTTCAGGATTTCCTCAGATCCAGCTGCTACAGGAACAGGCAAAGTGAGACAAGAGAATGTGGGATAAGCATAGCATAAGCTCAAAGAATTTGGAGAGCTGGGAGGAATATAAAAGGTCCACTATGAGGAAGTGCCATAAACAGATTGGCATGGCTTGGTCTCATATGGGTACCTGGCAAGGGCTTATACTATGTTAGCTGCTGTGGTCATCTGGGAGTAGCACCCTGCCACCCTCATCTCTTACCACTGTGCTCTGGATTGCACTGTTCCAGTGAAAATATACACAATAGCAACTCTTTATCAGTACTTGACATTTATTGTTGGAGGTTTTTTTAAGTATGTATTTTCCATGCATGGAGAATCCTGTTTTCAGGCTCTGAGCAACACAAAGGCCTTCATCTGCAAGGAGATTCTCTCCCACAGCCAGGTCTAGTTGTGTTACATCACCTGGGTATCCTTTGCAGACTCAGGAAGCTCCAAATTACTTTTTAGAGTTGTTCTATAGGGTACCTAGGCAGCCTGCTCTAATTGCTGATATTATTTGTCGTTTGCAGCCTACAAATTTGCTGGGAGTGTTGATCTGCTGGAGGATAGCAAGGCTCTGCAGAGGGATCTGGACAGGCTGGATCATGGGCCAAGGCCAATTGCATGAGGTACAACAAAATCAATGTCCTGCCCTTGGGTCACAACAACCCCCTGCAGCACTACAGGCTGGGGGAAGAGTGGCTGGAAACTGCCCAGCAGAACAGGACCTTGGGGTGCTGGTCAACAGCAGCTGAACATGATCCAGCAGTGCCCAGGTGGCCAAGAAGGCAAATGACATCCTGGCCTCTATGAGAAATAGTGGCCAGCAGGGTCAGGTGAGTGATTGTCCCCCTGTACTCAGCACTGGTGAGGTCACACCTTGAATTCTGTGTTCAGTTTTGGGCCCCTCACTACAATAAACACATTGAGGTGCTGGAGAGAGTCCAGAGAAGGGCAAGTGAGCTGATAAAGGGTCTGGAGCATAAGCCTTTCAAGGAGTGGCTGAGGGAGCTCGGGTTCTTTAGTCTGGAGAAAAGGAGGCTTAGGAGGGACCTCACTGCCCTCTCCAACTACCTGAAAGCAGGTTTTAGCAAGGTTGGGATTGGTCTCTTCTCTCAGACAACAACCAACAGGACAAGAGGAAGTGGCCTCAGGTTGTGCCAAGGGAGGTTTGGGTTGGATAGGGAAAAGATTATTCACTGAAAGAGGGGTTAAGCATTGGAAGAGGCTCCTCAGGGAAGTAGTGGAATCACGATCCCTAGAAGCATTCAAAAAATGAGTGGATGTGGCACTTTGAGATATGGATTATTTGGCATGGTGGTGTTCATTCAAAGATTGGACTTGATGTTGTTGGAGGTCTTTTCCAACCTTTATGATTCTATGATTCTAGATTTTAACACATCATGATATTTCAGTTATAGATTTACCATTCTCGGTAAAACATGGGAATGAAAAGTACCTGCATCGCTCAAGCAGTTTTCAAAGCAATTTTCATTCACCTCATGTAACACAGAATAGGTTTTTCCTCAACCCATGGTGCCTGTCATCTGTATGTCTCTCTGGAGAAGACAGGCAATGATTTACCAACACCTGTGCAATTACAGTGTAGAAGTCCAGCTCTTGAAATACAAAGCTTAGCTCTGTGATAGATGGCGAGGCATCCAAGAGTACATATATCACCACTACAAAATCTGCCTGGGACCAGTCCTTTATCAACTCAGGTATCAGAATCCTTCAGTAATGCAGACTACTAGTGGCTGAAGATTTTAATACCAGCTTCTCTCCATTGTACAATGTTAACCAGTTGTGAACTTCCTTTATGTTCACTGGCGACACACCTGGTAAATCCTGATTTTTTTATCTTTTTTTTCCTTTTTTTTTTTTTTCTTTTTTGAGTGGGGGAACTTAGAAGCAATAGAAAAGACTTCTTCAGTTAAATAAAACAAGAAACTGAATCAGCTATAAAAGATTCACAAGTACTGATCTGTGGGCAGAAGAACTGTAATTTATTAACATGATATTTGACATCCTGAAAATTCATTTAAGATGAAACTGCCCACAATATAACTGAAAGTTAAGCAACACAAAATCTATTTATTGAAATAAGTCCTTGGTCAGTCTAGCAATGTTATGAAAGTGTGATAAGATGATGCATGCATCCCACTACAAAATTCCTTAGATTTCTGTGGGAATAACAGACGAGACATTAACTGATTCTGTTAAACTCCTTCTTTCCTGCTCTGCCTGCTCCTCCAAGCAATACCTGTAGGGACTTAAGATTCATAGTCGACATTTTTCAGTAATGTCCTTGGAGTGAAAAATGATCTTTGGCAAGCATGCAAAAAGACAAACACAAGCCATTGGCACTTACAGCTTTTCATATTGTTACTCAGTTATATAGTAAGCATTTTCACTGCTGTTCCTACAATCTGTTCCAAGAATCTCAGGAATTTGCAAAGTGGGTTGTTGGGTTTTTCCTACAGTCAGGAATCTGAGGAATCAATTCTTATTCCCTGGGTACCTAATAATCCTTGACATTCTCAATTAACAACAGGAACAATAGCTGACGTTACAATATTTATGATGATCCAAGATTTTTTTCAGCTCCTTCCCAAAGCTATTTCTTTGCCTGTTAACCCATCTCCCACCAATTATTACATAAGTTGGGACTCAGGTTTGGCATCATCTAAATTTTAAAATATGGTGGAAGTATTAAGGATAATTACCTTTCTCTGTGTTTTGTGTTAGGCAGCTGAAACCCAAGGGAGAGGCAGGAGAACTGAACCGTTGTTCATTCTGTTTGTCAGTAAATGGCTCAAAGTCAGCCAGTCTCGGAACAGACACAGGCCTTGGGAACATCTAGGCCTATTGCTGAGAGAAGAGATAGCACTTAGGGGTATAAATCATACAGATCCATGAGAAATCAGACTTACCCCACTTATTCTGTACCTCTTGGAAAAACTCACTCTAATTTTGTGTTTTACTAAAAGGTTTGGTGTATCTGCAAGGTAAGATTTTTGTGTCTTTTTTCTTCATTTTTGTGTTCACATCTAGTATTTGGAGGCTTCTTGCAAAGTAAGATCTTTCTTCATCTTGCAGATCCACACAGTAGTAAATCTGAATTTTATATTGTCATGTCCAGTTTTCTTTCAGTGGCGTTTCTCTCAGCTTTCTCATTATTCTTAGGTTACCTCAACAAGGAAAGCCTGTGCTGGAACTGGCAGATTTTACTGCATGTCTAAAACTCTGCCTGAGAGTCCTCAGAACTTTCCAGTTTTCCTGCATTGCAAACTTTGATTTTATTTCAGCAGTCAGCATTCAATAGCTTTGAGAGCTTCATGACTTTTGAATATAATTTAATAAACCATAGATACTCCCCTTTGTCATACTCAAAATAAAGCTCCTCCTCTCCCTCTCCCCCAAATTTTGCTTTGATATGTGCAGATATTCATTACTATAGATCAGTTCTTTGTTTATGCTCTTCAGAAGCAATTATGTGCATCATATTGAATTGCCCTGTATCTTATCTGAATGCTCCTTCCAAGTGGAACAAAATACTGCTAGTCATTTGGTTACATTTTTCTTTTCCTTCATGGCTAGTTTATATGTCAGCAGATACCTATTTTCTCTGTGCTACTGGGATAATCACTCACTCTTCTATTAGTAAAATGCCCATCTTAAAGTGCTGACATAGTGCTCTAAATCTCTGCTTTCTTCCGACCATCCTTGTACAATTTCAGCTTTTGCTAAAAAAAAAACTATGTAAGTTCCAGTGTAAAACTCTGTTAATTTTGAAATTATAAAAGAAGCATGCTTCACTACATAAGTTTCATACCCATTGATACCTCTTTCATGTAGTATTGATCTGTTTATCACCCTACACAAGAAATCCATATTTCCTCCCTTATTTATATTCTACAGAAAATTCTTGTTCCTGTAGCTTCAGGATCAGATCTACAACTTTAGCTGGTAGTAAACAGAAAAGTTTCTACAATGTGAGCAAATCTGGAACTCTTGCAGCCTTTGTAGGCACAGTTTAAACAACCTAACTGGAACCAGTTCAAACTAATTAATTTTTTAAATTTGAAGTATTTTCTGACACAGCAAAGGAGATTTCAGAGAATATTCAACTGACTCTTTTTGAGGACCCAGGTCTGCATTTCTGCTTTTCCTGAAAGTTACCTTTCGGGGCAGATCCTTTGCATTTATTGTTTGCCAGTGTGTTAAATCTTACAGCTGATTCTCAGTATCTACAAAGCTCCTAATACAGTATGTGATGTCTCCATTCTATACAAGGATGTGAAGAATTAATTTATTAAATGTGCTTTTGAAAATATAGTTCATAAGATGGGTCGGGTAAGTCATCTCACCCTTCCAGTAGCCTATATGGAAGGGCAAATAAATATTCCTAGCAGGCAAAAGGAAAGGGAGGGAAGAGGAGTCATTCAGCACTTCCATCACTGGTGTAAATGCCATGTGAGATTGTTACTTTTGCTAAGATCACAGAAAGCCCTGCACAGAAAAATCAGTTTCAATATTTCTACTGTGAGAGGTTTTTTATTTTCACTAGCAGAAGTTTTTGAGCACCAGGGGGTTTATCTGTTGACCAACTACACAGAAGTTTCTAAAGCTACTTTGGTTCCCTGAGTTCCATGGGCAGTAGAGTGACTATCCTTAAATGGAGGTAATTCAAAACAGTTTCTGTGGTGCTCTCCTTGTGGTGGGAAGCAACTCAGTAAAAAAGACAAGCTGCAGGACAGGCTGGGCAGCTGTACAAAATTAACAAATCAGAGGAAAAGATTTCTCTTATCTGCAGTGCTGTTATTTTCCCTTTACAGCAAGCAAAGATCAGCTGGCAGATCTAAGAGAAGAGATGCTGCTCCAGGCAGCCCCTGATACAGACAGCTCTAGGACAAATCTATACCTGCAATACCAGTCTATGTCTTTCTTAAGACCAGAAATGTATTTCAACATTTAATGAGCCATTTATAACAGCCCAAAACACACAGGTGTTATTGCCACTTGGTTTACCTGTCTGGATGAGGCCCTACTACATGGCCAAGCTGCTGCCCAAGGTTTAACATGTGCAAGTCAGATTGAAAGTATAATTCATACCAACATGGATTAAGGTAGAGACTATTCTGAATAAGGTACAAGCTTGAACTCAGTAGCATCTAAAGAAAGAAGAACTTCTTACATAGACACTCAATCTCACAACTCAGACACATACAAGAAATCAAAGAGAATTTTATAATATCTTTCACTTTACCTTTGTTTTCTTTCCTTGTGTACAATAAAAAAAAAATAGCTACAGGCAGCTGGCTGCACTATTTGGATGATGATTTAAACTATATTTTCTGGTAGAATGCCAAGTCTTTGGTTCCGCAAAATTCAAAATATACAGAACAGTCTTTGGGAACTAGCTCTTACTCTGTAATTCCATAGAGAATCTAATATGAATATAATTTTCTGCTGTGTTTGCAGCCTGTTTAAAGTGGTCTTGTTCTAATGCAAAAAACTCAAGTAGAAGTGAAACCTACTGGTCTATTTTCAGTATGCATGCCCCAAAAAGAGTGATAAGCTAAACACTGCTAATGAGGAGAAATAAATAAGTTTCATTCTTTCAGTAATAGATGGTAACTTTAACATTTAATTATGATCTTTTATAGTGACGGCATCCTCTTAAAATAAAATGATAGCTTAATTAAGGTTGTAAATGTGCCCATAAATACATACATAAAAAATTAAATGGCCCCACATTTCTGTGTGAGTAGGAAGTAAGAAGAAAAAAATGTACAGGAAGAGGTTGATCTGTACCATTTTGTGAAGTTGCTACAAGGTGGAGAAAAAGGAAAGGGGATGGTGTCCATTGTATAAATGCAAGCTTTTATATCAAACCCCTTGGTTAAATAATGCTTGTAAAAGTATTTGTTGAACCAGATCCTTATAGAGCTGGGGCTTTAGTCTTTAGTGGAAGTAAGTAAACTCATTTGATGTGAGAGAAGTGTTTGATGAGGATGGAAAGAATAAAAGGGCTTTTTGAGTAATCAGGGTTACAGTAATCATCTTACAGGAAACAAATGCTAACTTGCTAGAAGTCACTTCACCTTCATACGACAGGCATTCATTGTGGAGGACTCACAGTCTAAGCTGTGCAGTGACTGCTGTAAAAGAACAGAGAGTTCCTTCCGCTAACCAGAGCTCGAAGAATAATCCAATTGACAAAGAAGAGCTCTCCATCAGCAAGCAGACAAAGGTGGTTTGCATCTAACTACGTATCTAAAGGTTTTGTGAGAGATCATTTAGAGCTTGGAACTGGAAATAAAACATAAATGATAGTAAACCAGCACATCATGATCATAACAGAACTGGTGATGCGTTCACCAGAAGTCTAGTGTAGAAGTTTAGTTGCTGCCTCTCCTTGTTTCACCAAATATTGAAAACTCTATTATTTCATGGTCATTGCACCTCAGAGAGCCTCCAACCACCACCAGCCCTTCCCTGTTCATAAACAGCAGGTCTATAGCATGATATAGCATGAACTTGCCATTTCTTGCAAAAGGCAGAGAAGCATCTGGGAGATACGTGTCTCACCATGTCAAAACAGCACCTACAAATCTTGTAATAAGTACTGAAGTCTTCTGAATTGTCCCTGCCACTTTGGTGTTGACAAAGTGTTCAACATCTTCTGACTCCCAAGGCAAGATAATGGCATAAGAAAAATTTAAGCAAGTATCTCCCAGTTCCCTACAATTATTCTGGCTACTCCTGCTTGAATCTCAGATTGGTGCATGTAGTTCCACTGAATATTCCCACCCAGCTCTACCCCAAGTTATTCTGTTTGGCCCTTGGGATGGCAAGTCTCCACATCAGTCTTACTCAGCTTCTGCACCAATCTGGAGAGGTCACCTGTAGGACCACGAAAGAAGTTTGTTCTCCAAGATCTGTTAAGCTTCTGACCTCTTTCAGGGGCTGATATATTACTTATTAATACCAACTGTGATGATGAATTTCAATTCAGAATTTGGGCAGTGACTTGTCTGAGTACTGAGGTGTGGAAATTTAACAGAAATTTATCAGTCCTTTCTCTCTTGCATTTGTCTGTCAATATGTTTTTTCTGGCCCACTCAGAGAAAGTGAACTGATTTGCCACAGACTGCAATTATTAGAGGAAGAGCAGGAAGCATTTTGAAACCTCAAAAAGTTAGAGGAACAATTTAAATCATCAACAGGTTCAGTTACACCCCAGCATATGAAGCTGAAAACATAAAAAATTTCAGTGATGTGCCATCATTATCCTCCTCTAATGGTGGCATTAAATTGTGCACAATGGCGAGAAAGGCAAAGAGCCCAAACCAACTGACTGCTGCAATAAGAGAGAAAATCCTGAAGTGAACAGGACTGCAGTGGGTTTGTGACATTTTAATGATAGTTTAGAAACACAAAAATGTCTAAACTGGAGATAGTCAGTCTTCTATTCATTCTCTTTCTGTGAGAATAGCAGTCACCTGATGGAAGCATAACTTAAAATTTATCCTCTAGACTTTCAGTTTTGTAGAAAGAGATTTAAGAAATTATTTCAAAACAAATACTTTTATCTGAAAATAATGTAGTCTTTTTTAGTTTTGCTTCTGTGTATAATCAGTGATACCAACACATTGCACATGGCCCTGCTTTCTTCTTTTCCCACCCCCCCCAATGCTCACAGGACTTGAGCCATACTTAATGACTCATAAACCCCCAAAATAATATCTTCCTAAATTTCTAAGATTTTCCAGTAGACCTCAGGATGTGAGGCTAGAAATGCTGTCAGTCTGACATAAAACTGTTAAAATAGGCTGTTAAATTATGAAATTGTAGCTATTAGGCTAAATTAGTTGTTACTAATTTAGCATTGTTTTGCAACAGAAAGTGATGGAACTGTGAAGGTAGTTTAAGGTGGGAAGAGAGACAGAGTGCCTGAGTATAGGTGTGGAAGGTTTAGGATGGAGAGAGAGATCACAGCTGTACTAAGAAGTTGCTAAAAATGAGATGTTTCAGTCAGTGCAGCCACTAGGCTGCCTTCAGGACTCATTAGAAACTGTTTCCATCACTTCCACTAGGGCTTTGGGAAGCTAAGAGCTTTGAAAAGCTTTTTTAAAATATCTCTTAAAGCCAGGCAAAACAGAGTTTTGAGAAAGTAGTGGAAGAATAAAGTGCAGAGTAGAGGGTATTTCACGGAGTGTCAAAGGAAGGATATTAAATACGTATGTACATGTTTGGGGGAGGATCTGTAGCATAAAAAGGCCTATTTGTGGAACGTTGTCTTTGCCTTACACCCAGTCACACCACAAGAGCTCTTGGTTTAGCCCAGGAAGCAGATTTGAAATATCTGTTTGCTTGATTTAGTTGCATAAAATAGTAAAACTGATCTAACAGTACCCAGTCTGTAATTATTAGAAGGCATCAGACAACCGGCACCAAGTCTGCAAATAGTCAGCATCTGGTCAGGCCAAAGTGGGCTGGCTTTTACCTGTGAGAGGAAATACCCCTTGGGATCACATTCATCCTGGCCCATGCTGAAGGGCTTACGAATAGCAGTTATACACCAGGGCCTAGTGCTCAGGACGAGATGTCCACTTCACTTCCAGCCTTCCTCATGGAATCCTAGAATGGTTGGAAGGGACCTTAAAGATCATTTGCATTCAACCTTTTCCAGGATCTCACCACTCTGATAGTAAAGAATTTCTTTCTAATATCTAATCTAAACCTAGACCCTTTCAGTTTAATACCATTATCTCTTGTGTTATCCCTTGACTCCCCCAGAAGCAATCCCACCCTATCCTTGTAGGCCCACTTTAGGTGCTGAAAGGCTTCTGTATGGCTTTCCTGAAACCTCCACTTCTCCAGGATGAACAAACCCAAGTCTCTCAGCTGGTGTTCATAGCATAGATGCTTCAGCCCTCTGTTCATCGTTGGGATCCCCCTTCGAACCCACTCCAACAGGTCCACATCCTTGTTATGCTGGGGACCACAGAGTTGGTGAGGTCACATGAGAGCAGAGAAGAGGGAGACAATTCCCTCCTTTACCCTGCTGGCAGCACTGCTTTTGGTGCAGCCCAGGACATGGTTGGCTTTCTGGACTGCAAGTGCTCATTTCTGGCTGATGTGGAGCTTCTCATCTACCAACCTCCCCTGGCTCTTCTCCTCAGGCCTGTTCTCAATCTGTTCTTTTCCCTGTGGACAAACCTGTGTTTGTAATTGCAATTGCTGCCCCACCTCTCAAGCCTGCCAAGGTCCCTCTAGATGTCACCCCTTCCCTCCAGCGTGTCAATCACAGCACACAGCCGGGTGCTGTCAGCAGCCTTGCTTAACTGAGCTCAATCCCACTGTCCATGTCACCAACAAAGGTATTCAACAGCTCTGGTCCCAATACCACCCCCTGGGGAACACATCAATCAGCTCTCAATCCAGACTATCATAATCTTGAAAAATAAGAACCAAGGCAGTGGCCTCCAAGCCAAAATGGCATCAGATTCCCAAGAAGACTTACCTAACAAGTTTTGATATGAGCTTGGACTTCAGTTGTCTGCAAATTACCAGCCTAGTTGGAATTTTGATACTTCATAGTGTCTCAGTCCCACAGGTGCTCCCAGCATAATGCCCTCACCCAATATGAGCAATAGTGAGGTTTTTGGGGAGAGGGATGTTTGAACAGACCACAAGGGAATATGTATATATTTGCTTGACTTTGAGGGATAAGATCTAGAGTTTGAAAATACTATAGCCAGAGACCTGTACAGCTTCATTACATCAAAGGAGCCAAAGAGCTGAGAGAAGTCACTTCCAACCAATGGCTGCCTGTACGACTCAGTGTACCAGGCAGTGGCCAGTAGCTGCCTGAGCTGACAAGTCATTCAAAAATTAATCAAAATTTAATAGAACAGTAAACATGACTGTCACTGATTACATGTCCCAGAAGTAATACCATCGCTATGTACCACAGTCTTTTGAGGTCTGCCTTCAGTTCTACTCCACTGTATCATGTTGTTATCAACTCTTCCTTAAATCATTCTCTCTTCTTACAAATTTGCTTATATTCTCTTGCTAAAGCTAATACTGCAAATAATACATTGAAGAAGTAATAAATTTATCATAAAGGGATTTAAACAAAATGCCTCTTTCCACATCCAATAAGGCTAGAAGAAGAGTAATCATGGCTTCAAATATTCATATTTTGTTGCCCTTTGCCTTGATGAAACATATTACTTCTTTAAGGCATAGGAATGAGAACACGTACCTTTGTATGCTAGAGAGAGTGTAAATGAATTATACTTCTGCCTTCAGCAGCTGAAAAACCAAATAACCAAAACAGTACTGGGATTCTGTCTGGAAAACAATGCAGTCCAGGGTTTTTCTGTTTATCATGGGGATTTAGAAGACAGCCAAAGATGAGCACTTCTAGCAGCTTCTCAAGTGTTTTATTAACACCAGTTTGCACTGGTGCACTGTTGAAAATATGCCAGCTATTAGATATAAGTAAGTACACTTTCTGTGAGAGACTGGGATCATATTTGCATTTCACTGGCTCACTAGAAGAGATCTTGACTTAAGAAGTGGCCCCAGTGACCTGGTGTGAGGGAGCAGAGGAGAGCTGCTCGGCAAGGCAAGGTGAGCTGGGAGCCAAGGGTGACAGTAGGGCAGCAGGGCAATGCCCTCACCAAAAGAGGTGCAGTCCCATCCTACCTGAGCAGGTCTGGTGACACTACACAGGGTCAGAGGACAATCTGGTGCTTGCCAGACAAGTCTTCAGGGATGTAACAGATCAAAAGACAACCCAGAGATTGAGACCACGGGATCTGGCTCAGGAAGGAACATGGCCAGACTACAAAACAGCAACATAGCTCAGGCAAGGACTAGGGAAGGGCTTGAGCCTAAGAGGATGCCTCCAGGGAGGCTCCCTGTAGCCCAGTCTCACAGAGCTCCTTGCACAGCAGCCTCACTCCTGGTTACAGATGCAGGAATCAGTGCTGACCATGGCACAGGCAGCCAAAGTCTTCACATGGGGGAAAGACTGTGTCCAAGACTCTGACAATTGAAGGCTGATAGAGAAGGTTTGCTTATCTGAAAGGGTTGTATGTATAATACAGGCAGAAATTGTTTCAAGTGCCTTGTTCACATTAAACTAGATTTATCATTTAAACTTGCATTGACAAATTTACAGTAAGTCTGTCCCCAAGTGACCCACTTGTTGGGAATGTTTTTTTAATCACAGAAAAAAAAGTTGTGGTGGTAGCTCTTCCCTTTACCCAGATGTTTATGAGTCATACCTGAGATAATTGATTATCCAGACAGTGATAGCTGAAATAATGGTGCTACGGGACTTCCAGATTCAGTTAAAGTAACAGTTATTTCAATACTTGCCTGGTTCCACATTTGCACAATTAACTGTCTGTTCTCTGATATCTTAAAGCCATATGCTTCAATTCCTCCAGCAACACTGGACAGGCAGCAGTTTCACAGGCCACACAAGGGCTGTGAGTGCTGAGACACGCTCCTGGATGAGAGGAGGCATGGCTGCAGCCTGTCTTTCTTCTCCCATGGAAATTCAATCTCAAAGCCCCTGACTTCTGCAAGCAGAAGCTGAGATGTTCAGCTGACTGGACAAAGAACACACACTGTCAAACAGATACTTGTCTTCTCTCTGAAAGCAGAGATGGGCTGTGTGTACCACATACTGCCAGCTGGACCATGCTGAACTCAAAGAAGAAATTCTCATAATGCTTGCTTGTGTTTCTCTGTTAGGTCCCTTTGGAGATGTAGTGAGCAAGAGGTAGTGAGCAACTAATTCTGAAAACAGAATGTTATATTCCTCATAGTTACAATTTAGCTCATCATTTAAAAAAATGTTAGTAAATATTTCATAAGGAATCTTGATTGATAGTCAATGTAAAATGTTTTCTTTTTTATTAAACTTGGGAGGGGTAATTAAGGGAGGAGGTGTCATCCTTTGCAACTGAATATTTGAACCTATGCTTGTTTTGATTAGTTCTGATATGGGTTTTATTTCTTTTTTTTTTCTAATGCCTTAAGCATGTTCCTCTTCTGTTGTTTGTAGTATGACTTATGGATTCAAGTGCAAATAACATGGAAGTAAATATTTTACATGCCATAGAAACAGAACCCAAAGTGTAATTTAAGTTAAGAAACGTATTAAAGTTGTCTATTAAGTCTCAGAGCTCATCAAAAAAACTGAAATATCAACATAATTTTGTAAGACTAATCTTTTAATAATACAAGTTACATTATAAAGAAATAAACCTTACAACAGGAGAAATATTATGTGTATTAATAATGTCCATAAATGTAAAAAGGCTGCTCTAAAATTACTTTAAATTAATCATGAGAATCTAACAGATAAGTCTGAGTCACTCAGTTACATCTACAAAAACTGCACTGAAATTTTTTAATTGGCTCCTGCCATCTACTGCATGGTGTAGGGAATGCAGCATAGAATTGTGAAAACCTTAGCTGCTAGTTCCATGTAACAGATATAGTCCCAAATTTCTAACACTTGCAAAGCTTTAAATATCCTGCATGACATGTTTTCCTCACCTCTTTGTATTCAGAAAATAGTTTTCCAGTGTGTCCTTCATTCAGTGCATCATTCAGAGTCACTCTGGTACTGTGATGCGAGGTGCAGATGAGTGAAAAGGTGTAAAGGCTGACAAAGGGTAAAAAACTGCCCACAGCCTGTAAGGCTGCACAAGTCCTGGGGAGAACAGCAGTCACCTTGGATTATGCTCATGGATCAAAGCTTTGCAGACTGATTGCACATGATCTGCACCCCACTGTGATTAGTGGTGAAGTCTGGACAAAGCTGTCCTGAAGGCAGAAAATAGACAGCCTTTGGTGTAGAGAGGCTTCTTACAGCCACGTCTCTTTGGCGCTGAAGACAGACAGCACACAGGTGGAGTCTGCTTCTTTTGTTCTGCAAGCTGAAGAAGTTTAATTTCAGAAATACTGCTCTAAGCAAGCTTCACGTTGCATGCCATCAGTCTTGAAACTGCGTCAGCTACTAAGGGAAGCACCTGTAACATCAGTTAGCACTCATTAGTTCAGCAACCATTGCCCCAGTGAATTTTATTTTTAGTAAAGAAGGCAACATTTGTGTACTATTTAGACTCACGCTATTTTTAAAAATGGTGTTTGCCTTAGGCAACCAGGATTCATTTTAACAACCTTTTGTAATCTGGCTAATTGTGATCCAGCTTAAATATGCTACCCCTCAGGAGATTTTAATATCCTTGCGGGCAGCCATTCTATGGCAGTTCTTATGTGACCTCTGCCCATCTTCAACGAGCTTTAATTGATGGCCACTGTGAAAGCCAGAGGATGGTTTCCAAGGCTGGTAGGCTGCTAACCACCCAAACAGGCAGAAAGACACTAGAGTCTCTCTTGCCAGTAAGCAAGGTGCAGGTGACAGGACATTTGCATCCAGGGAAATACACAAGTGATCCAGGTGTCTCCTGTGTTGAGGAGGCTCCGTCTGTCCGGGCTGGAGCACTGCTGGGAGCAGTGCACCAATAGCCCTGAGGGCTCTGACCGGCTTCCCCTGTGGCCTGCAGCCCTGCCTGGGCCCAGGCTCTGCGTTTAAACTCTGCCCTGGCCCAGGCTGTGTCATGGCTGTGCCTATTCCCAGTTTTGTCACAGCTGTGCCGGCAGGCTCTGCGGTTCCAGCCCCAGCTCGGGCGGGTTTCCAGCCCAGCTTTGGGCCTGTCTTGTCACTGAGAGTTCTCCCGGTGCCCCGGGCTCCCAGCCGGGCCTGGCCTCCTCCCTGGCTGTTCTGCCTGGCTCTGCCCGGCTGGCCGGGCCCTGGTGGCCCTGGGCTGCCTGTGCCTCTGAGCCTTGTCCCCTGGCCCTTGGGGACCAAGCAGCTCTGGTTGCCCTCTCGGTCAGTCCTCTGACACCGCTGTGCCAAATCCCTGCTACCCATTCCAGACAGAGAATGAGGGAAATCAGCATCTCCCATTCAAAGTTCAAAGAAAGAAACAAAGCTTGAGGTCCTTTGCAATCCAAACCGCTCTACGATGATTCAACTTACAGCTTGGTTTTGTCAACTCAGAAATCAGAAAATTCTTCCCTAGCCTTTTGTTGAAATACGTCACACTAAATATGATGGATGCTCACACATACGCACTGTGACACTCAGTGATGCTGCAGGTGCCTACTCTAAAAAATTGCTCCAAGTCTGTGGGTGAAATTTTTAAATATTTTTACTGACTACATCCCCTAAAGAACCAATTAAGTGAAAAAGTGGCTACAGGTACAGATGTGGTTGTCCCTGGGTTGAGATTAGACTCTGTTGAAGGCTCCATTTTTTGCCTTGGCTCTGGCAAAATGAGATTCCTATGTGCATAGGACACAAAAGGACTCAAGGTCCATCAAGTCTCGCTATTGCTCATGGTCTTGTCAGGAAATCCTAAGAATAAACTACAGTTCTCTCAAGAGTAAGAGAGAGGAAAAGATTAGAATTTCTTATGTTCCACTTTCCTCTATATTTTGAATTCTCTTTGCCATGAAATGGCATTTCAGAATAAATTTTAGATAGTAGGTTAGCAGCAGACTTTTGCTAATTAGATGAGTTTCTAAGTGAGAAATTAAATTCTGAATAATTTCTAACACCCAAACTTGCAAGACCTTCTCCAGGTTAAAGTTTCATAGATGGAATTTTAGTAATTATAGGCTCCCTTTTCCATACTGTTGTTAAAATGTCAGCATTTCAAATATTTAATTAGATGATAAATACTGTAAATTCTATAGCTGCTTAAAAAGAAGCATTGTTGAAACTTGTCTTAAGACATATTGACTAACTTTATTTAATTGGGAAGTGTTCACTACTAGGAAAATCAATTTAAAACCCACCAACATGATAAAAATTGTAATATAATTCAGAAATTGGCTGCTGCTTTGTTTTGATGGATGAAATTCAAACAGGAACAATATTTGTTAATGCTGCAATAGAGTGTGTATGTCTGTGCAGGTCTGTGTGCATGAAAATAGTGGTGTCCTCTAATGATGGAAGCATTTTGAAACAGGTCAAATCTCATATATTTGCAACCCAAGGAACTGGAGGACTGCAAAGAAAAAAACACAAGTTGCAAGTCAGAGGTAGTTTGTGGTAATTGTCCTGAAGTTCAAGAGGTAATCTGGTTGCCTTGGGATTTCGACATGATTTTGGATGTCGACAAGGGCCATCCATTCAGCACAGAACATGCTTTGCAGTTCTACTCTCTCCTCTACAACAAAGAACTCTAAAATATGAGAGAAGCACTGAGAAAATCCCTTGGCTTGCTATCTTTTTAGCAAATTGGTTGTTTAATCAGTGGCAGAAATAATGGGGTCTTAGTGACCTACAGAACTGTGTCCCTAGATTTTCCTCCTTTCTTCCACTGTGTCAGTAGCTCCAGATTGATTGCTCTCCCAGTTCCTACTTGCTTGGCTGAACAAAGGGCAGTGTGGTTTGCTGGGTTACTAGTTTGCAATTACATTTGTGCTGGCTCTCTGCTCGCAACCTCCAGGCTCTCTCCCCGGCCAGCTAACCCCTCTTAAACATGTAATGGGATGTCTCTCTCCTCATGACCACATGAACTTTGTTGTATAAAACAACAAAGAATTTTAAAAATATTAAAACCCAAAGCAGCCACCAAGTTGGAGGCTTCTATTTTAATTATTCCACTTGGAATTTGGCCCTATTGGGTCAAATGGAGAAACATTACTGGTCCTCTATTTTGTCCATTTCCAGTAACTTGTTGGGAAAGTCAATGCATTGTTTTAGATTTGGGCTATGTTGGGGATAATTCCAGTGAGGTAAGCCCTAATTTCCGTCCTTCATAACACTCACAATGTGTGATTTGAGAAATGTCATTATGCTATCATTTGCATAAATAGGATCTCCCCCTCAAAGTCACCACAATTCTAAAAGACAAAGGAGGAGTGTCAGTCTATCAGCCTGATAATTCTCTTGAAAACCTTCCTTCTCATTTACAGCAAACTGTGTGTCATCTGGCCAGATAGTTTGATGAGAAATATTCATTAATATGTGTGAAGGATTGCAACAAATTTATGTGTCTGCACAAGGAGGAAGAAAGCACAGACTATCAAAGTGTATGAGAATCTTGGTCTTTTGCTTCTAGTAGGATTTGAAATATTAGCATCCGACATGTTTCTCCAATTTCCTCATGAAGTAAAGATGCCTCATTTCAGATTTTTATGTTAAGATGGTTTTTAGGCTTTATTCCTAGGAGAGAACCAGTGTGTAGGCACTGGAACAATAAACCATTGTATATCAACTGCTTAAGGGTGAGTGAACTTTCTTTGAGAAATTTGAGATAGCTCATCCCAAACTGACTTGTGTATGTTTAGGGAAAGATTTGTAAAAATAAAAGATGTGAAATATTTTTTCCTTACCCAATACTGACTATTAATTTAGTGAATTAGAGCTGACCTACTTGTGTCTGCATACCATGCTTTCCCTTCAAAAGAGCTCACTTGAATATGCTTTTTGCTTACAACTTTTAACATCTTCCTTTTTCAAAATTTCTTCAGTATATTATTAATGTAACCTGTCACAGAGCTCTGTCAGTCTCCAATCACACTCCTACTCTCTATTGTTTCTCTCAATCTACAATTGTACACCTTCATGGTGATAACAATTCTCTCACCAAAAGAAGCACTGTATAGAGAATATTTCAAGGGACACTACACATTTATTTTGTACAGCTGCTCTCCCTTCATGTTTTATTTTACATTCTTTGATTCTCCCAGGTCTTCCCTTTCATTTCTGGTACAGGTCTATACGTTTTGTTAAAAAGAAAATACATCTCTATTTTCAGAGAACTTACTAAGTTCCTCTTTACCATCCAGAAGGAGGGAGCAACAACAAAAGGAAATTACTGACCTGTTTTGTAGATGAAACACAGTAGTTTAGAATTCAACCACAGGGTCTTCTAAGTTATGACGTAAAGGCAAGAATTAAATTTGTATTGCCCAAGATAAGTTTATGTAGATGATTGAATCATATTTTGAGATGTTAAGGGCTTGACTCTGAAAGTTTTTGTACCAGAAGTATTTCCTTAAGCTTTATTTTTAACTTAGTATTCTTTTTCTCTCCAAGTAAAAGAGTTTGCATATCCCTTGTGCATCTTTCTTACATTGCTGTGTTTGCTGATGGCAAGCATGAAATTTCTTTCTGCATCTGATGACTCATAAAGTTTTTTCTTTGACTAGTCAGCCTTTGGCTTGAAATGTTCAAAAATCAAGCCAAACAGGAACTTCCTGTTTACACACCAAAGGTTTTTTCCCTTTGTCTCTAACAAGTTGGCGTTTCAATTGTCACAAGACTCTTCCCCTAACTGGTTTTATTCTTCCAGGAGTACATAATTTGTCCTTCTACGTGTCCACAATTATACTAGCTTTCCTCTTAAAAGAAGAAAGCTCTTACATTCTAATGAGCTATATCAGATGGAGAAAGCAATCATCTTGTCTGCTTCCAAAATCTAAAATGTGATCTGTTCTGACCATCATGGTTTCATGACTCACTGACCAAAGAACAGCAATTGTAAGACACCATATGCTCATGATCCTTTACATTTGCCAGAAGGATACCATTCTTTTGGACGTGTTTCCACTTTTGGATAGAAAAGGCCAACAGCACTGCTCTGTAAGAATGACACTGTGTGTGTTTCATTGTGCATTACCAAGCAGTCATCAAAAGCAATGATGAACTCAACTTACAGTGTTTTCCCAACAATTTTTGTCAGCTGATCTTCTATTGTGGCATTGTACACTACGTATCCTAGTTTTCTGAAATCTATACAAGAGAGAAAAAGGGGACTAGTTATACATACCTGGAGGCAGAATACAAAGCTCTGTTTCTCAAAGCACACATGAAATGCAGCTCTGCAAAATCTGAGAAACTCTCACCAAATCAATCCATTGGTTGAGTTGCCTTCTTTCCTTATAGTTCCTATCCTTCTCTCAGGTTAGGGATTGTTATCACAGCTGGAAGCTGTTAGTTTCAGAAAGTAGGACAAAGACGTAAAGTCCCTTTTCATGTTTTCCCTCTCATGATGTTTTTTACTTTCTTGCTTTGTGATAGATGGTGCTATATCACTGATCAGCTGGACTTTTCTATTAGATGGAATGAGAAAAACAACCAAAGAAAGCAGCAATTAGTAATACTTCATTTTCCAACAAAGAATTACATTTCACTGAATTGGAAATCAAGAATCTGAAACATAATTTACTGCACAAATCCTCCTATAAGTCCATTTACAACTCTGGCAAAAAAACTGCCTTTGAAAAGTCTTCTCTGAAGGACTTGTCTCTTTCAAAGAGGAATAAAAGGGGAAGATGGCAAAAGAGAAATAGAAGGAGATAATGTGAGGTCTCAGAGTTACTCTTTATTAAACTTCATGTTGCAACCAAACTGAGAATTGGCAAAGATTCCAGGAAAATTTAGCAAAGAAGCAGCTTGCAGTAATCTACCAACCAGGGTTACTATGGCAATAGCAGTACACTGTGAAATTTAGTAGATATAATTTTCCATGATCCACTGTATATTTTTAGCTATTTCTCTTCTTGTTCTCTCAGGCTAATTTCCTTTCTGAAGAAAAGGAAGGACTGAATGGTTAGGTCATGCCCTCAGAGAAATTAGAAGGGTGTAAGTTGATGCTCAAGTGAAGCTCTTGTGCTCTAACCTCAAATGATCAACTGTCCTAAGGAAGTCTTGGGGTCTCAGCTCCTACCCCATTTATTTTCTCATGAGCCTTTAAGAATACTATTCCCTACTTCTTGAAATCCTTCCATCCTTTGTTCACCTTAATTCACTTCTCTAATGATTCTTCCTGCTAGTTTGCAGTCTGAATCACATGAATAATTTTTCTCCTTTCCTTCTTTTTCAGCTATTATCCAAAACTATTCTTTTCTAGAATACCACCTCTTTTCTTTGTCTCATGTTTTCATCTCAGGGTCAAAAATCTCCCATGTCCTCACAATACAATTGCCCAGCCCACCCCTGGGCATCAATCTGCAAGACCCCATACAACGCCCCTCAGTTAATATACTGAGTATGACATTCCATGGTGTGGAATCTTCCTTAGTGCAGGTCAGCTGCTCTCTCCCAGACTCTTGTGCAGCTCCTTGCCAACAGAGCCGGGGAAACTGGAAAGTCCTTGCCTAAGGGTAAGCACTACTCAGCAACAACTAAAACATCAGTGTGTTATCAACATTATTCTCATATGAAATCCAAAACACAGCACTGCACCAGCTACCAGGAAGAAAATTATCTCTATCCCAGCTTAGGATCACTGGTAATAACAGACAAGGATTGTTGGCAATAACTAGGGGTTGTTGGTAATAACAGACAAGGATTGTTGGCAATAACCAGAGATTGTTGGTAATAACATGCTGTGGTTAGAGAAGGTGGCTGTGCAAAAGTAGGGTAGCAATTTCTGCAACAAAAGTCCTTGTTCTTATTCCTGGAGATAAGCACAGAATAGTACAGCACAAGCACAGGAATGAGGCTGAGAATTTGGAATGCACTGTAGGAGAGGATCAAGACCACCAAAGATTTCTGAAGCCCTCTGACCCATTTCCAGAAAGATCTGAAAGAATGGACTGTGCATGATAACTGATTTGGAGAGAAAGCAAGAAACCTGTCTTTAGGGTGGGAAAAAACTATCTATAAAATGGTAACCTCACCAAGCCTGAGTGCACACCCCAGGATGCTGGACATCCCATTATCTGGATTAATAGTGGAACCAGGACTGGTGAACTGGTGATCTTTGCATTTTCCTTTCCTTTCCTTTCCTTTCCTTTCCTTTCCTTTCCTTTCCTTTCCTTTCCTTTCCTTTCCTTTCCTTTCCTTTCCTTTCCTTTCCTTTCCTTTCCTTTCCTTTCCTTTCCTTTCCTTTCCTTTCCTTTCCTTTCCTTTCCTTTCCTTCTTTCCTTATCTCTTCCCTTTCATCTCACCCCTTTACCCAGAACCCACTGCCATGTGCTTATGTAGTAGGTAAGGGATTAACATTAGGATTAGGGTTAGTGTTATGTGACTTTTCTTGTTCCTTTTGACCATGAGCACCTACAAATCTTCAGTGCTCCCTTCCCCTCGAGGGTGGAACATCGCAGACTCCAAGTGTTTCAAGACTGGGACTGTCTGCCTGCTATACTGCTGTATATAAACAGCTCTGTGAAATTTCTATGAATTTTGCAAGGAAGGCATAAATGGATTGAGCAGCAAAAATGCTGAAAAAGAGGAATTCTTTAAGCTAGTCAAGGCTGGGGAGACTTACAAGGATGTGTTGGACTTTAATAAAGGACCAGAACCTGGATGCCCACCATTCTCACCTCCTACATATTATAGTCTTAGCTCCTAAAAACAGCATATAAGTACAAATAATCACATCAAAGATAAGAAAACCTTACAAGAAATAAAAGTTAAAACCCTACCAAAAATCCTTTATTATAGCACAATATATTTGTATATTCAAACTTCCTGCTGCAAGATGCAGAAAAAGGCTTTTTGCATTTGTTTATGTATATTCATGAGCATTTAAAAGGACCACGGTGCCTCATCTCAAGACACAGCTGATCTGTAGCTGGGGCTCTGGTGCAGTGTTATATAATGCAACTTTATGACTTTGTAAGACGTCATTTTCCTTTCCAGTATTTATGGGTTTCCTTTTTTCTCTGTTTAGAAAGCAGAGTATTTCAAAGAAATACTTGCTTTGTAGGGTTTTTTCACACCATGTAGGACATACTAGATGCAGTCCCAGTATAAAATATAGCAACTCTGATTGTCTTCTGTCACAGAGGTTAGTAGACTAAAAATATCCTCATCTGTTCTCTGCCAACAACCCTGTGTTACTGAAATTATATATTTCTTTCTCTGAACATCCATGAGCCCTCACAATATGGGCATGAGGAGAAGTCAAAGGAAAAGCTTCTCAGCTCTGAGCAGCTCTCAGGAAATGCTGCATCCCTCAGAAGTTCCTGATTTTAGACAGGTAGTTAATGCAAAGTTCAAAGAATCAGTAGTGCTGGGGCTCCTCAGAAGACCCTCATGGTGCAGCATGCTCAGCTGGTGCGGTGTCTGCTGCGCTCCAGTGGGGCAGGCAGCACCCAGGGCGGGAGCTCTTGGGCAGCCCCCAGCACAGCTGCGCTGCTGCAGGCACAGGGCCTCGTGCTGACAGTACAGCACTGCCCTTGCAAAAAAAATGGAGCCAGGAGTAAATTAAATAGCAACTCATCTGTGTCATTATAGCTTGTTATGATTCTCAACATCTGCTCAGTTTTGGAGAGATTTTGAACAATCACTGCAGAGTACTGCTGATGTAACTTTTGAACAGCCTTTTCCATGCATATGAGGTGCATCCCATTCTGCCAAATTAATGTCTGGCATCCCCTACAGCCAAGACATTCAAGACTTCTATTTCCCACTGTGCTTTATGTTTTTCTAGCACAACCCTTATTTCTATTTCCTCTCTAAGGTGACTTGGACTGCTGCCTGTGGACTGCGCTAAATTATTTTTTGGGTTTCATTGTAAAGCCGTTCAAATTGTTCTACAGCTAAAATAATTAAGCCCCTTTTAGTAAATATTACATTTGTAATTAAATGCCAGTATTGTAGTTTCTGAATATCTCCTGCTCCTACAGTTATCACGCAGTACTTTCTGCTACATGAAGCTAGGACTTTTTAGGCAGAAATCCCCATGTTTTACCAGAGGAGAACCTTCCAGAGACAAAAGAAAATGTGAAATGTTCTAAAAAAAAAGAAGTCTGAACTGTTCTGCCTATTCTGCATGGCTTGCCAAATACAATAATGGGATGCATCCTGCTTAGTATTGCAGTTTCCAAACTGTATTTCCTGCACTACCCAGCAGATGATGCTAACGTATTACAAACTGTTCTCTGTTCAATTTTAATCAGAGGAAAAATGTCCAACTACAAGATGTAGTCCTGTCACATGCCAGGCATTTTAAAAATTTTTCAATTTTCCTCTTTAATTCTTCTCTTTCCTAAAATGTGTGTCTGTGTGTCAGAATGATTTGGTTTTTTCAAAAATTTTTGTTACTCAAGTTTGACCTTCTCAAGTAGAAACCTACCAATCTTTCACAACCCTCTGACATTCCAGTGTATTTGATATACGTTTGACCATTTCAGAAGTCCCTTGGCTATATTTACCATGTCTTTTATTTTGTGACATACAGCATTAGGTTTTTTGCTGTGTTGAGCATTTATTCCTGGTTTCAGACGGCAGTAAATATAAAGAGACAAAAATTAAAAAGGGAAATATACCATTCATGTATATGAATGAGAAAGGCAGAACTGAGTTTTCATGAATCTTCCCCAATCCTCAGCTTTCTAATCTAAAACCATACTTTAATTACGGACTATGAAAGGAAGCTTTATAATCACTTCTATTTTGTAATGTATTCTGATTTTCTTACTCAGTGAGACTTGCTGCTAATTTCAGAAGAAGCCTCCACAGAGGCATTTGGAATTACCTGCTGTGGTGGTTTGACCACATCTGCAGAATAAGAATTCTACTAATCATATATATCAGAGTCCGAGATTTTTCAGAGTGACAGTGCCTGCATAGCATTTATAGATATTGTTTACATTTTGCTGCACATAAGGTATAAAGAGCAGGTTTTCCAAGGTGGTTGCAGGGGAAAAAAAATGAATTTTCTCTGCTTGCTCAGTCTTGACCTCATTCTGTGAAATGGTGGGATTGTGGCCAGCCCTCTCTAGACGCTAGGCATTAGTGATCAGCAGACCAGCACTTGCGGTCCTTCCAGCCAGTGTATCCTGTTGCAGCTGTTACCTGTCTGCTGAATTGCTGCACCACTAGGAGATGGGCCAAGAGGATCACATCTCAACTTCTGAGGAGAAAATAAAACTAGAGAAGGGAAATTTGAGCTGTCTTTCTTTGTCCTTTATTTCTTTCTCCAGCTCTCTTTTTTTCTTTTTTTTTTTTAACTCTGCTCCTTTGGGAAAAGTATGGGCACCTGAGGAGAGGGAAAAAGAACCATCTTGCTTCCTGCAGTGCAGAGGGCTGATGTCTGTCCTTTCCAGACTGTGAGTCTGAGACTAATTAGACCATTTGGCTTTTTTTATACTTTTTCCCCCCCAGGAGGGCTGAGTTATATGAGAAAGTTGAAGCTTCTTGTGTCACTCTGCAGCAGGCTCAAGGACAGGCAAAACCCATTACAGATAATTGTATTGCAATAGTTTGGCAGCATAGAGGAGATCTAAGAATAGGCTGCCCAACCATCATCTGGGGCATGAAGTAGACGGGACATGCAGGATTCAGGGTGCAGGCCTCAGGGCTTGTGTGTCGTAAGCTAACAACCAGGGAAAAAGTTGTTACAAGTAAATCAGCACAAAGCCCTTCATCAGAAGCTTCTTTAGTCCTGTAGATCATAGGGGCATAATTGTGTGGTTGGTTGTTGTGTAGTCAATAAAGCAAAGCAATGAAAATGAAAGCAAAGCAATGAAATCAGTGGGTGGGCAAATAGAATAAAGACCACACAGGAGTCATATGAGCCTTTTCTCTTTCCCCGGCATCACTAACAAACACACTTTCATCACCATGTGCAAGGAGGAGGAAGTGAGAGAGGGAAAGAGAAAGAGCAACACTTCAGCCAGTAACACTTCCCTCCCCTTGAAGAAGAACCACTTGCTTGGCCAGAAACCTGCCTGAAATCTGTTTTTGTGATGTGCGAGTCCTGAACTCCATGCAAGTGTAGCAAAGATACTATGTTAAAGCTAGAGGTACTCCTACTGGTAAGTGTTGAACACTTATCTCTAACAATCCAAGTAAGGTCCTACCACAATGTCCTGTTAGGTAGAGACCTGGAAGGCTTAGTAGTAGTATTTGGGTTCTGCTGTTCAGTGATTGCCTCTGTGAAGCAAGAGACATAAAAAACATTTTATTGAAATCTGAAAGAAAAGGGAATGAGAAAACACAGAGGGAGGTTGCCTTCAGCCGTGGAACTGGGGAGACAAATATTAAAGAACTGGATGTGTTTTCCTTTAATTTGAATTTTGATACACCTACACCCTGGAGAGGGGCAGACTTTTTATAACTGACAGGGATTTTAGCATAGAAGTACAGCTGGATGATGAGAAAGAAGCTGCTGGTTGCTGTAGCTTAGCTTGATAGAATTCATCAAGGATGACTTTGCTTCCTGTGATGAGTAGGCACAGGAGACATTTGATTGCTTCTGTAGGGACTGTTTTTAACTCACTAGATACATTTGGGTTAAGAGGATGAGCTTTATGGGCCATAATATTAAAGTAATTTGAAACAATAATTTGAAGTAGGGGAAGTTAGGTTTAGAGTATGTTGATAATCAGAAAGAAATGTTGTAGTCAGCCTCTATAAAGTTGTGGTTGGAGTAGCAAGCATAGCTTTGCATGTGCACTGCACTGTATGCATTAAGCTGGGTGTTTTTTTAGTTTAGTAGAACAATTTTGCCTTAAAATAATTTAGCTTTATGGTATACAAACATGAATTTTTGGGCTGAATGTCTGGGTCTGGAGAAACCTTTATATATAATAAAGATGCATCCAAAAAAGGTAGATAGTGGGAAAAGAAATTGATTTCCAAACTATTAGCAGGAGTGCAGATGTCCAAGAGATGTTATCTAGAATGGCCATAATGTGAAAGGATTTTCTTCCAAGGTATTAGTTATTTCTTTGGGAAAAAAAATGAATTTTTACTGAGAAAAAGGTTTAGAAGGCTTACATTCAATATTAAGTACTTAGCATTCTGAAGGAATATCAGGTTCCTTGTCACTTTGAACAGTGTACAATAAAAGTACAAAAACTTTAACTTCTACACTAAGTTTTGTATGCAGTCTCTGCATGCCTAAATAACTTAGCAAATTGTACAGTTAATAATCCAAGTCTGCATGATTCATTTGTGAGATTTCAGGGGGATTGGAGCACACTGGGTAAGAAGTTACCCATTGGAATGTGAAGGTTTGAGACCTTGAGAAGAACTGTGAATTTTCTAAACAACTTAATGCAAGGAAAGAGTATTTACAGAGTTATAAACTACCAAATGGTAGAAATCTGATGAAATTTACTTTTTCTATAGAGAAGCAGGGAATGGGGGCAGAGCTGCAAAGAAAGTAGGGCATGATGAGAGTTTCTGTCCGCTTATGTACAGTATTTAGAAGAAAATGGAATACACTTTGTACTTCAATAGTTCTGCTTCAAGGAGTAACAAGAAAAGGAAACTACTCATAAATTATAATGAATAAAATGTGTATTAGGTTCAAACTATAATTTCAATTAGAGACCTGAATATCAGGAAAATATTTTTATTCAAACAGAAAAGCACATTGTTTGCAGACAAAGGACCTGGCACAGATGGAAAGACAAAAGTACCTTCCTCTGTCTGTTGAGTTGTACACATATAACTTAGCATAGATGGCAGTTGAGTAGGAAATTTTTTGAAAGAAAATTACTTTTTGAGTGATAAAACCAACTTGGAGCCATCTTCCATAGAACCTAGGTCTAAAAAGTGTCAGAGAAGGTAGTTTCCAAATTTAGAAGATGTCTTCAAAATATATGCTGTTCATTTCTTTTTTTTTTTTTAATGAGTTGAGGATACTGCTGCTCTCTGATCACTGACGCCTTTCAGAAACATACATGTAGTGAATGGCTTGGACTTTGACATGAAGATCTGGGCTTCAATCAAAGTTGGCTTAAACAGGGAATGAAAATAGGAGGCTGCTATTTTCCAGCACTGTTTGAAATAAAAAATAGTGAAGAAATCATCACCCAAGAAATGAGACTTTATGGCTGTGTTCTGTTGAGTGGGCAGGGTAGTGTAGATGGGTGATTTATTGCAGACACTTCTGTTGTGTCATAATTCACTCAAAATAATGTGACTTACCACACATGCAGACTGGTAGCTTATTTCAACAGACGCAGTTAAGTGCTAAATCGAGAACCATGGAAGTGAAAAAGGCTATCTTGAAGAGTTGGGGTGTTTATATATGATTATTGGCCTGTGCTCAGATTTAGAGAAAGGGGGATTTTACAGACATGTAAGACAGTTGAAGGAACTACCTAAGCACGGCCAGGTTTACATAAGCCCTGTGAAGAGACCTAACACGGTGTTTGCAGCAGGCTGTGTATGTGCTTGAGGATGCTGGCTGACAAACATTTCCTCTACTGGCAGCTCTGCCTTAGGCTGTCCTTGCCCATGTCCAAATTCTGACAGATGCCAGGGCAATAGTTTGTGGAAATGCACAATGAACAGGACCAGGAATGTCATCCAAGTGATGAATTTTATTCTCCTTTTTTCTTCAACTATTTTTCAGACATATATTTTGTAATGAGGATTACCACATGGCAGTCTATGTACTCATTCAGAAACATTTAAGAACACAATTGAGGGGCAAGAAAAAAATGCAGAAGGTTAGAGGTTACTGCTCAGACCAGTGCTGTTTACATTTGTTCAGTTATGTTCACAGAGGTTCAGAATTTCCAAGCATGTTATTATTGGTAAAAATAGCTTGGAAATGTGTTTGTTCTACAATTTCAGCTAATAAGGAGAGTTCTTATATCCCTAGGATGCCTAAAGAAGAGCTGATAGGAATAAAAATGTGTCAATTTTCAGAATTTTTAAAAGGTGAAAACTCAAATCTTAAATGCATAAAGAAATGAAGAATGTGTTGGAATTCTGAGAATATGCACATTTTCAAACTGAAGCATTGAAGAACTTAGTTACTCAAAGGAGTGATCAACCCTGTAAAGATTTTTGTCAGCTTCTTTGACACATTCTGATTAGTCTCTTGGAGAGAGGATGAGGGTTTAATATTCAGACTTTTAGGAAAACAGCTCAGAGTTGAAAAGTAATTTTAGGCATTGTGGGTGAATGCCCACAAAATTCAGAATTCCTTCAAGGGACATGCAGGAAAACCAGAGATACACAGATATAGGTACACACTGTGGAAAGCAAGATTTTGAAATGGTTTTATTATGAGCCTAAAATAGAGAATTATACTGTCTTCATTTGAATATGAAAGATAGTTTTGTAAAAAAAATCAGTGAGTTTTAATAGTTAAATTTTATTATTCACTAAAAGTACTTTGAACTTAGCTGTCAGTGGATACCATTTTAGTTAAAATATTTATTCATTAAGGAAATAATTGCTTCTCTGTTTATGTAGTTATCATCTACAAATTTGAGGGTTTAATTTGGGATTCTGAATGGTCCAATTACAATGGTATTGTTAAAGTTTCCTATGCTGATATCCCATATGCTAACTGATCTTCATCTTTGGAAACTGATACTGGGTCAGTATTATTGAATATAGACATTAAAATCTTGGTTATCATATTCAGCTTGTATCCTATTGATACATGAAAGGAATACATTTTCCAGAATATTTGTAAGCAAAAAAGACAAAGACTGCAAAAGAAAGGGGAAAGCCTACATCTGTAAAGATGGCTTTCTTCTTTGGTAGTTGAATAGGAACTAACTAGTTGTTGGCAAACTGTTTTAAAGTGATTGTTGTTTGGGTTTCTTTTTGTCTGCTTGCTTGTTTGCTTGTTTCTCCTAACTAGGTGAGGTAGATTTGATTGTGGTGTCAGGTAATCTCTTCTTGCATTTATACAAGACCTGTGTATGTGTCTACAGATCTCCCAGTGGAATTCAGAGTTGTACATCTCTCTGACATATGCCAACTTCTTCAAATATAAGGGGAAATACTTCATTTCTTCCAGGAGAATTTTGACATTCTTTTCATGTTTGGTCATTGTGAAATGCTTGTCAGAACTTTAAGTTTCATAGAATTATACCACACCTTCCTTCCCACACAGGTTATGTGAACCCTCAACATTCTAGTCAGAGAATCATTGTGACAGTCCTCTATTGTCAGTTATATCAAAATATTCTTTATCATCAAGAGTAGTTCTAGGTTTTTAATTTTTTTTTCCTCAGGCTCTAGCTTTAGGAGACAAACAAGTGAAATTTTTCTCTAAATTCTTTGACACCTCATGTGTTCCATACACTGAGTTCAAAAAATATTTTTTCTACATTCTACTGTTGTCAGTTTTTTGTGTTCCTGGCTGCTTCTCCAGTGGAAAAGATCAGCATTTGTGTCTGCCAAATGCATCAAAATTGGAGCATTCTGCCCTGTTATTGCTGTGCTGTTGGCTTCATCTGTCTTTTTTCATGGAGTCACCAGCAGCAAGGTGAGCAATGCACACCTTTTTGCAAGAACTTCCTGAAATTTTCTGTTACATTTTGCCAGACAATTTCCTCAGTAGGTGTCTTGCTGGGAGTCTAACACCTATTCTCTAAGTTAAGTGTTTACCAGATTTTTTTTTTGCCAATCTGTCACAGAGGTTTCAGCTTTTCTACATTTTCCTGATGCTATTTTCTCTGTGACCCCTGCCAGTGATTCCCAACGTAGTCTTTCAAGAAATATTAATCTGCTCTCACTATATGCAGAATTATACTGGATTCACATGAACATATCTTAGGCTGCATTTCTGCTGGCATGCACCACATGCACCCAGAATTTATTTCAACTGGCAAAAGAAGGAAAACACAGCACATCCAGCAATGGTCACAGCTGTTGTTCCCTCCTCATTCACACACGTGGCACAGAGCTACTCCTCATAGCTCCCCTCTGATCTACCTTTCTAGATGGAGCTACTCCAAATTTCAACAAAAAATTTCTCTACACTTGGTTTTCCGCCATTACAACACACTCCAGATACCTGATATGATCAATGACCCTCAAGGCTCAAGCTGTAAATTCTTCTAAGGGAAATGGTATGCACATCTCTCTTAAGTAGGCTATTCAGTCATAGAAACCCAGACCATGAGAAGAAACAAACCAAAACAAAGCTCACCAAATCCCTTCATTTCCAAGAACACTATTTTCAGGTAGGGTCTCAAAAAAATCATTTCAGTTATTCACCCATGATAGTCATTGATTATGTCCTCTGCTGTTGAGAGACTTCACTGTAAGTAAAGTGATATCATCTGCTAAGACCTGATCATTCCATTCCATTAGTAATAAGTAAACAGCAGCAGCCTAATGCAGGATTTTTGATACATGGACCACAGAGGTTTATTTCTTTTAGCCTTACACTGTCCCACTATAAGTTGGTTTATCTGTTAGTGAGTCTTTATGTATTCTTGAGGCATTCTTTTTCATCCTTAGGCTTGTTTGAAACACTAACTTCCTCTGACATTTTTTATCTTTATGATGATACAATAAACATCAAGGCTTAAAAATATGGTACATATTTTTTAACAAGGGTACAAGCAACAGCAATAAAACAGGTAATAAGGAATATGCATACATCAAGACCAGAAGGTCTGTGCTCCAATAGAGTCACATCAAAGATGGCCCATCCCTTTTCTTTCAACAGGAAGGCAGCAATAAAGATACCCAGAATGAGAAAACAAAGATGATGGGCAGCAGCCTTGCCTAAGAACTAGGGAGGATGAAAAATGCAAAATATAGTCATGCCATGATGGTTTGACTCCCAGGGGTCATGAAATAGCTTGTCAAAATTGTGGTTTGTTGTGCCTGATCAAGACAAACCTAAGAGGCATCCCAAGGACTCAGTAGCTACTGTCCCCTGTCCTCTGTGTCACACACACCGTCTGAGCAGACCACACACACACATCTTGGTGCTTGTGACCATGAGTGAATGAGTGAAATAGAAGTGAATGAGTGCAAGTGACTGAAATCAGTTTTATTTAAAGTAAATAACAAGCATCCTCTTCCACAGAGTCTTGAGCTTTGTGACACTGATTCTTAGACTTCCAAGGCTGCCATTTATTAATGACTTATGTCATGAGAATTTTCATTATACTAACACCAAAAAAGCATTTCGATGCACCCATGGGGCTTCATGGGACATGTCCTAGTGGGGAAGACTTCCATCTGCAGTGAGGGCAATGGTATGAGATGGGACTAGAAGGTCTTTTTCCATTCTCTGCTTTTGGGAAGTGTATTCCTTTCCCCCCACAAAACCTCTACCTTCTGCTTCCTTCCTCAAAGCCCACAGATAAGGCAGCTCTGCTCTGCTTCAGCACCTTTCCAAGGAGATGTAGTAAATCCACTAGCTGCTACTGGGTGGAAGGACAGTTCTGTTCTCAGCCCTCTGCCTTTCCTCAGGTGGGGCAGAGGAAGCATGTACTAGCATTGCCTCAGGGAGAAAGAAAAACTGGCAGAGGCAGAACAGAGCCCAGCTCATCTGGACTACACAGGACAACACAAAATATACTTCTATTTTATAATACTATAACAACTTAGTACTCAATCACTTTGACTCCAGTGGCAACATAGATATTTAAAAGGATAGTTTATCATACTGTTGATAATTATTCATCACTGCTATAATTGCTAGATGATTAAAAGGAATACATTCGTCCACCTTATGTCCAAGATGAGCGTTCTCATATCCTGGAAGTCAGTGGATCCATTCATTCCTCCAGAAGCAGTAAATTGAGTGTTGAGTAATCTGTCCTTTGAAATGTGTGAAGAAGCTGTTAAGAGAGCACAAAATATGTTTAGCCAGCAGTACCAGCTGGATGTGAGCCCATCCAGGATATACTCTGCTCAGCTGACAGCTGTTACCAGACCCACAGGAGGGTTAGTCTCTAACTCTCTCATGTCTTATTCTGCCTGTCATCGACGCCTTTGTTTTGCTCTGCAGGAGGGAAGGAAAAAGATATAACACAGGGACAATGCAGCGTCAGGTGAGTAGAGAGCTAGGGAGGATTTGCAGGGTGGAAGGTATTTAATGTGATGTGCACACCATGTTAGACAAGCTATTGAGCAGTACGAAGGTTGTGTTACACCATAAATTGCATCCTCACACCAGAGAGTAAATTACTTTCTGGTCATTCCATCTGTCAATCCTCTTCCTCTCCGAAGAAGGCTTTTTGCCTTCCCCCCCCCCCCCCATTCTCTGTGTATTATAAGAACCAGCTTTGTGAATGGTACATGTCTTATGTGAAAACTGATTCAAATGTCTGTTGCTGCAACAGGAGAAAGTCCTGGTGTCTGCCAGAAGTGGGTAAGTGGAGATGGAGATGGGATAGCAGAGCATGCCAACACCGGAAAACAAAGGCTAGACAATCCACTAGGGGAAACATTACTAGGTGCCCCATCTGTACTCTGAGTGAGTACACTGGCATTTAAATTCCTCCCATAGCAAGTGGATGTAGGAGGGTGAAACACCTTTAGTGTTGGAGAGCCAGAACATTTTTTAAACATTCAGGTCTTTAAATCTTCTTTCTGGAAGTCAACATCAGATTTTACAGGGTTAACAATAAACATGCTTTACAAAACCCCACATTTGCTCTTCAACTCAGATCAGGAATGTGAAAAGCCTACTATTTTGCTGTCAACAAAAATCAATGCCAGCCTTCAAAGGAACAAGTAGTAGCCCATGTTGTTGTTAGGTGACGATCTAAAGCAAGCCAAGCTTTCTAGAGAGAAATGCAAGCTTTTGATAAACCAAATAACACAGTTAGTCTATAGATATGCTTTGGGACTCAGAAATCTCCAGAGCAGAAAGTCAAACATGAACATGATCTTGGGTAGCCAAAAGCTTGTCGCTTCCCCCAGTCACATCCATTGGTCTAGCTATGGCTGTTTCCCTCACCTGCCTGACCGAGGACCGCCGGGATGGGAGCGCTGTCCCGGGTGGCTCAGCCCGGAACTGGAGCGCTCCCACGGCGCTCCGGCCGGTCCCACATCGCTGCCCTGTGCCCCGGGCGGGGAGCGGCGCCGGCAGCCCGCCCGCCTCGCTCAGCCGCCGCTGTGCTGAATGAAGGGTATAAACCCGCGGCGCCCGTTCCCAGCGCCCTCTCCTCCCGGGAAGGCAGCGGGAAGCCCAGCCCGGCTTCCTCACACCGCCGCATCGCTCGGTCACCCACACGCCTCCCCGGCTCGCAGCGCCCGCGGGTGCCTGCGCCTCCCGGAGGCCGCCCGGGCTGCGGCGGTGACAGGGGCGCCAAGCCCCTCGCCCCGCGCCCCCTCCCCTTCCCCTCTCCCGCCCGCCCCCGGGCCCTCCTCCCGTCACTGATTCGGCGCCGGAGCCCCGGGTGCCCGAGCCCCCCTCCCAGCCCCGGCCCCCGCCGCCGCCGCGGCTCCCGAGCTGTCAGTGCGCAAGCAGCGCCGCGGCCCCGCGCTCCGCACCTCGCTCCGCACCGCGCTCAGACCCCGCCGCCGCGGAGCCGCCGCCGCGGGGCGCAGCAGGTACCGTGCCGGGGGAGCCGCCGCCGGTGGGGCCGGGCTGCACCTGCAGGGCCGGGCATTGAGATGGGATCCCCTGTCCGGACAGGGGCGCTGGGAGCGGGGCCGAGGGCGGGCCTGGCTCCGGCGGCTCCTGAGGGGAGGCCGCCCGTGCGGATCGGAGGGGCCGTCGGGGCTCTGGCGGCGGCCGCCGTGGTCCTGGCGAAGGCGGGCTGCGCTCGGGGCACGCTGCGGTGTCCCAGCCCGAGGCCCTCGGGGCGGCGGGCAGAGAGCGGGCGGCCGCCCGGGCGGGCTGCGCTCCTTCCATCCCCACCGAGCGGCTGGACAATAGCGGGAAATGCCCGAGTTACGCTTCCTCACACCTTTCATTTCCAGTATTAAATGGCTGTAGAGTTTTTGTGGGGGAAAGGGTGTGCAATTTTGTCCCCGCTTGTCGTGGTACCCAGGTAGGAAAACCTACCAGGGACTCGCCATGGGGAGGAGCAGCCTGGCAGATTCCCACAGGGGTAGTTTCTCAGGTGGGCAATAGCATTAATCTTGCATGGATCTCTAGTTTCTCGGTGGAATTAAGTCCCGAGGGTTTTCCCAAGAGTAGCATATGCAACTGATTCTGTAATGTACGATTTTCTGTTAGATAATATGACTTAATCCTCTGTGTACTTGGCCATCCCACTGTCATCTCCTCAACTCACTCCCCAAAAGCTCCCAGAGAAGTAGGTCAGTATCTCCAGATGATGTTTCTATTAGACACTGGTGATTTTCTGCGCTGCCAGCTGACTAGAAGGCAGCATTGTGACCCTTCCGTTTATGCACATACTGAATGAGCTGAGCTTCTATTATTCATTCTGATGCTATTGCAACCTTCTGCAGTTTCTCTTCTCCAGGGACATGATGTGTAACAAGAGTTTGAAGTAGTTCGCCAGTGAGGCTGCAATCCTATCTAGGCATATGGCAGCTGTTTGCTTGTCTAGCCATTTTTAAGGGTTAATTTGTAGCACTAGGAGGTATGCCAAGGATTCCCAGTAGAGCAGCATTACCCTATGCATTCTTTCTGTTTCCCACTAAAAAGCTATAATTCAAGGTACTGAATGTTTTGTGGACTAGGCTCTACAGATGAGTTGTCTTTTCCATCTGAAAGAAGCAATGCCTCCAGAGGGCATTTGGTTACCATAAAGGAGAACCTATGGCTTCGACATAGAATTGGTTTAAATCTGATAATCTCTTGGAGTTATAGACATCTGCTGTTTTGTAGATGAAGAAACAGATGCAGAAATAAAATACATTGGAACCAGAGATTTGGCGCCAAAATTTGGCGCCCTGTTTGTTATTTGTTTTTGTTGTGTTGTTATTGTTTATATTTTACTTATGTAATCATCTATTCGCTGTACTGTGCTCTCCATTCATAAACTGTGAACCATTCACGTTTCCCAAATAGAGAAGGCTGGGTGGGCCTACAATGGCAGCATACTTATGAAAAAATGGGATAACTATCCTGTGACCTGTAGTTGTGCAGTGTATGATAGCTTCTATAGTCTCCATTTTAATAAAAGGTGTGTTTTGGAAGAGCAGCAAGATGGCCTGTTCATCACCAGCTCTTGGAACACTTGTGTAAAATAGTAACCTAGATGAACACAGGCACGCAGAGAAAAATGATATGTGAAAGGTGTAAAGAGACAAGATAGTTTGAACCTTCTGTGCAGAGCACCCTGTAATACGAAGACCAAAAGAAAAAGAGCCCAGTGCTGGTGGAAAGCAGATGTGCAGTGAGCCTCTGAGTGATCACTGTCATTGTGCCAGAATTTCACCCATTCTTATGGTTAGTTACAGGCAGAAAGCGTGGAAATGGAACTCATATGATAGTGACAGTAGATTTCCAAGGAGGTGAGTACCTCTGAGAATATAATATTTTCAACTGAGAAACATCTCCCACCAAGAGATATTGATCTCTACATTGACTCTTAGGCAAAAGAATAGAGAAAAAAGAGGGTTTAAAATTGCTGGAGTCTTACAGATGCTGAAGTCTAGGACTTTGTTATCAGCATCTGAGGTCAGATGTTAGGATTTGGTGGGTTTTACTCCAGAACTCTTCCATTCAGCCACTTTTTAAAATTGCCAATATATGAAACTGCATTCTACTCCAAGGTGCACAGTTAAGGAAAATTTACAGTTTATTGACTAGTCTGTAGGGGTGAGGTTCTTTATACTGTCTTAGAAGACATTAATGCTTGGTAATTTGATCGTTCATCTTACAACATTTGAAATACTGGCTCTGATTTTCACCCAGTAGAAATTAAAAGCCTCTTGCTTCTCATTTGGCACTCAGAAATATAGCATAGATCCCGGCGGCCAACCAATCCAAGCGGAAGTAAAGTCAGAACTTTGTTTTTCCTTTCAGCTTTCCTGTACCTTTTGTGTCTCCTAGATAAGGAAATTTGCATCATGTTCAAATGAGATAAGCCAGTATTACACCACTGCTGTGCTGCTGGTGCTCTGTCAATACCAGGTCTACCCCTGAGTTCTTTCTTGTCCCTGTAAAGCTTCTCTCTAGTTGCATGCTTCCTTCAGACAGGTTAGAGAACAAAGGAGGAATTCCTGCTGCATCTAATCAAAGGTCTGAGGTTTCCAGCAGAGGTAACGCTGCCAGAGTCAGATGATCACAGAGCAAGTAGTAAGGTATTACTCCAGGGGCTAATAATTGATTACTAAAAACAGTGAAAACAGTGAAACGGTGAAAATTCATAAAGCCCTATTTCTCCCTCTTTACCATCCAGCCGGTTGATTCACACCATGCATGTTTTCTGCTGTGCCAGGGCCTCAGCCACGGTGCCAGGAAAACTATCCATGTTGGGTTAAGGAATCTGGGGACGCTGTGGTAATGACTACTGAGATAAGAGTCAGGACTAGACGAGAGAGTTAAGCCTCTGTTGTCAGGAGGAATACCAGATCATCTTTATTCCAATGTACACAAAGGCTTACTGTCTGCGATGTGCCTGCTTGTGACCGTCATGGCTGGCGTTTAGGCTCCGAGGAAAAGATCCTGCAGTCATTGGTCGAGAGCAGATGCAAAGGAAATGTTCAATCCATTGAATTCAACCAGCTCCCCTGGTGCTGCCCTTGAAGCGTATGCTGCTGTTGTAACTCCAGTGGATGTAATAAATTAGGACATTTATAGTATATCCTTAAATCTACAAAGAGAAATGGCCACATCTTTCCCATCTGTTTTGTCAGTATTCCAGCAGGTTCTAACAGAATTGGCTGTTGTTCAGTTTACTTATTAAAGGCTATTTGTAGAGTAAGAGTGAGAGATTTCATTTGGGTTTTGGATTTTTTTAATGTACAAGTTGAGATTCTTGACTATGGTTGTACGTTAATGCAAATATTTTCTTTGGTGAGGTGTGGGGCATAGCCGGTTAAGGAGGCTATAAACTGGATAAACGTGATCTGAATCTGAATCAGGCAGATCTTCTATAAATAATATCAGAAGATTCAGAGCTCATAATCTGTATGCTTTTAGTATGTGCCACTCCTTCAGAGAGGCCACAAGCTGCTTAACACTGACACAGTAGCTGTGTTGGGGTGTCCTGAATCTGCTTTTGGTCAGTGTTTTCTTACAGGACCTGGATGGTAATGTAAGGATTTTCCAGGGTAATGTCACATTTTCCAGGGACATAAAACTGTGACACTCAAAATATGCTGGAGGAAAAGATTAGAAATTCAAGATTTTTCCAACAAATTGGAAGAACTTCTAGGAAAAGAGTAGAATGAAGTTCAGTAGGGATAAATACAAAGTATTATAATGAGGCAGGAATTACCAACCACATAAGCACAAGACAGAAGTAAATGACTAGGTTGCAACTATGCAGAAAAGAATCTGTTATGATAGATCACAAGCTGAACATGAGTCAATGTCATGCTGTTGCGAATGAAGGCAAACATCTTGCTAGGATTTGTAAAAGTCATGGAAGTCTGGAAGATGTGAAGCAATCCTTTTGCTCTGAGACTAAAGCCTCAGCTTGGAGGCTGGGCAAAGTTTTGATTATTGCACTTTGAGACAGGTGCAATCCAATCAGAGGGAGTCCAGAGGTGGGCAGCAGGACTCATCACAGGTCAGGAAAAGGTGACCTGCAAGATGATTTGAAATAACTGTAATTTTTAGACTAGAAATTTGACAGGGGAATATAACAGTCTTCAGATAAAAAATAGAGGAGGGAATGATCTTTTCTTTGGGCTCATGGTGGCTGGAGTAGAAGCAAGAAGCAGCAGAAAGGATGATTATTTTAAACTAAGAGAATAATCTTCTAGGACGAGGGTTAATAAAAACTGTCAAATATTTGATCTAGGGAGGTTCTGAAGACATTTTAAGAGCAGGTTAGACAATCATCTGTGAAGAATCCAATAAGGCCAGTGATCCTATCATGGGAAACCACCCTGGACTGTTTAATGTCTTAAGTTCTCCTCTAGACCATTCTTCTATCATTCTTCAAGGCAACGTGATCATTTCATGTAAATTAAATGAAAGAACTCTCCTGGCCCTGTTCTGATGTTTGTCTGATATACCGGGGTAGCATAGCACCAAGACCACAGACCAGCTCTTTCTGAAAAAAGCCTGAAAGAAGAGTAAGAGCTTACTAGAAGACAGTTAGAAGAGATCTCTCTTTTTGGAAGAAAATGAAATGAATGGGGCATTCTGATTTCTCTGGAGCAGATGCTTGACTGAGTCTATGAATGTTGGAAACAGTGCTATGGAAGAAGAAAAATTAATGAAGATTAGCAGTTAGTAAAATTACCTGAACTGAAAATACAACTCTTCTGGTATTTTATTCCTTGAATGAAAGGCTGTAGTCCAAAAATGGTTTTTAGATGTAAAATAAAATAAAAAAAATGGAATTGAGACTAGGAATAAAATAAAACATAGTCCTATGATTTATACTTTTAGGTATTTATCCAGGGAGAGGAAATCTAGGTCCTGTAGTATTCATGGTTTAACATATATTGTTTAATATAAATGGAACAGACAGTCCCCTGTGCATGGTGAAAAATCCTAGATGTCTGTGAGGAGACAGGTAGAAAGAAAAAAGAGAGCAATGATCAAATCTTTCAGATGCTGCAGTGATGGGCTGCACATAAGATCCTGAATAGAACACATTCTGAGTCCAACCAAATAATTTTTTAATCATCTAAAGGGAGAGGGATTTTTCTCTCTCCATCAGGCTTTAGACCTTTTCACTCAGACAAAAAGAAAAGGCCTTAGAGAAGTTAAAGACATACTTGGAGGAGTGGAAGTGTTTTTATAGCAAGCAGGCAACAGGGAATTTTTACTTTGAAAACAGTTACTCCCTAAGACTGAAAGGCTGCTGGAAAGAATCTTGTTGAATGAACAAGACAAGGAGAAAATGAAGAGTTAGGCTGCACTTTTTAGTAGCCTGTTTTCATGGAGCTGTTCCGCAGTGAACATACTAGCATAATAATCTCTTGTAATTTAAACATTCTTACACTAGAATTATCCATAAATTGATGGAAATCCTCATTTTTTATTTACTCTGGGACACACGAGCACAAACCATGACACTGTATAAGCTGTGATGGATTTTCCCCCTCCCTCCATCTTGCATTACTGTGGGAACACCTTGGGAAAAATAATTATATGCTTAGAAAGCCAGTCACTTGATGCCCCAGATATTTCAAAGTGAATTCACATCCCTACCACTCAAGGACTGAGCAGTGCATCACATCAGCTTGTACCACTTTGCCCAAGTTTATTTCCTCATTCCTCTTCCTGTCCTTCCCTTTACTGTCTTTACTTCTCATATGAGTGTATGAAACAGTTTTCATTTGAGAGACACTAAGGGTATCCAAAAGAAGGCTTACTGGGATCCAGTGCTAAGGAAGTTTAGTTTTGGAACAAGGTGCCTCTGGAGGGAAATAAAGAAAATATAGCTAATGTAAAAAATCCTATTTTTACTCTTAGAAGGAGACAACAAGGTGAGAAGGTTATTCTCTAGGAAACTTGGGAGGAAATCTGAGACAGGTTGTGCAGAAAAATACTAAACATGCTGGTGGGGGTTCTGCAGATGGCAAATGTTTCTCCTAGTGGAAAGTGTTGATAATTGTCTTGAAAAGGAGCGGTGTTAGACAGAAGTAGCTACAAGGAAGGTAGGGGACTGAAAGAATTTGTACAGAGGAAGCACTGTCTTGAAATATGAACTGAATACGAATGTTTGGGTTTAGGGTACATGACTGGAATTTTTCAGTGTGGTTGTGAAGAAATTGTGTAGGCTGTTGCAAATGGCCCTTCTTTCAGTATGAGCTCTGTACTTAATGCAAAGTAACGATATCCAAGTCTGCTTTAAATGAAGCATCTGCGTAACAGGGTTCAGAGCAGCCATATCCTTCATGTTCTTTATGTTATGTCCAGCTAGGGTCTAAAAGTCAGGTAAATTTTGCCAAAGCATTGCTTCAGTTGTTATTTCAGTATTTTAACAAAATTCTTTTCCTACGAGCAAAATCAGAGGTATCAGCTTCAAGCTGTCAAAGGCAATTTTGCCTGGGAGGAAACTGGCTGGTCACGCACATGAGCCGGGAATCTGTGAGCACTTGACAGGCACTGAGCACTTCCTCACTGTGAATGGGAGCTGATGAGGGAACAGCGGTGTCCAGCAGCGTTTTTTGGTGGCAATGCCAAAGCCTTTTACCAGCAGATCCCCAGTGCAGATGGAGTTTTACAGAAATAGTCACACAAGCATTTCTGCTGCTATTATGAGGGGACTGGCATTTTTAATATACTGGAAGCAATATAAAGCTAGAAAGCAGATATTGGAAAAACTTTGCAAAGGTATGTGTGTACTGAGGGCATTGTTCAGCAAATGCTTCTCTCTGTCCCTCCTTCCAGGGCAGTTGATTCTGCCTTGTAGGCGGCAGCACCTCTGTGTCAGACTGTCACAGAAAAATCCAGGTTCAAAAACTTGTGAAGTGAAAACTTGACTTATACAGGGCGTTAGGGAGGAACTTCACAGTTCCCTGTTGAAAAAGATGACAAACTGGTTAAATCAATGGCCCAAAATATGCTCAGTGTTTTAAAAGTGGAAGAAGAAACTGTGGTTTTCCTGAAGATATCAAATATCAGTTCACAGCCTTGGGTTGTCTCATTTGCAACAGCTCTAGTCTTCTGAGAAATAATTGCTAGTAAAATGGCTAAAGTTGAAAGAGCTCAGGTTCCAGCTGTCTATAGATTGTCCTCAGGTCTTGTCACAAGGAATTTGGTAGGTAAGACCATCAGAAATGGGGAACTACACATTGCTGGCTGTGAAGTGTCAGTATTAATAAGCATGACAATTACTAACCCTGCTGATTTACTTTGCTACTTTTATTTGTGTATCTATAGATATTAAAGGAAGAGTACTACTGGGACAAGTACTAGGGTAAATCTGATTCATTAAAAGCAATTGATATTGACGATCACTATATGTATTGATGAATTTCACTGTTCATCAAGAACTTCTGTTCCATACCAGGGGAAGTCTCTATCTCAAGACAGTGTCTGGTAACAAAAATGAGGGTAGTCACAGGCAGTGATTATTCTTTCAATGACTATTTCTTGATCTGTCTACTAATTCACTGGGTACAAAAACAACAGGATTATCATGGATAATAGAAAGAAATTCTTTCCTCTGAGGGTGATGAAGCACTGGAACAGGTTGCTCAGAAAGGTTGTGAATGTCCATCCTTGGAAGTGCTCAAGGCCAGGTTGGATGGGGCTCTGAGCAACCTGGTCTTGTGGAAGGTGTCCCTGCCCATGACAGAGGGTTGGAACTAGATGATCTTTAAGGTCTCTTCCAACCCAAATCATTCTATGATCCTGTTGGACAGTTGAAGAACAGGACCAGAAAAAAGACTCATTAGCATATGTGGACTTTGAATGACACCCCTTTATCCCCACACAGAATTTTTCTTCTGGAATAATGCTGGCCTCTGCTGAGTGCACAATGCTTGTTCTTTGGCTCCAGGTCTGTGTCCTGACCCAGCAGGAGGAGGGACAGAAATGAAAATGCCAGAGCAGAGATGAAAGATAACATGGGTCTTAATGCCTTTTATCACCTTCGTCACTAAACTAGAGCTCAGTGAATTTCCAAATTGAGATGTTGCAGCATGTTGACAGTGAAGAGCAGCACTGCAGTGCAATTCAGTGATCTCTGAGTTTCTTTACAGTAATGAAACAGCGGGGCTTGAACAGAAATGATTGTGGTGTTTTGGCTGAGTGTAATGGCAGATGTGAAAAGACAGCATGTTTTCCTGACTTACCTGTCAAGACATGCTAAAGAACTTGCAAGGAAAGCAGCATTCCTGTAGGAAAATGCCCCAGTACATGAAGAGTTTTGTCAGATGGATTTGCAAAGCCTACTGTCAGAAAATACTAGTCCATAGCATGTTACATTTTCTCAGAGTATATTGTAGTGTAGCCTTTGATGGATAAATTCACTAAAGGAATGTTTCCATTGATAAAACATAGTGTTAGAAGTTGATTCATCAAGCAAAGTAAAACTAATCTCATCCTTTCTGAAAGTTAACTGCAAGTAATCAGGATGGGGACCAAATTCATCCAAGTTGTGAAAATTTTTGGATTGCTAAATCAGCCCGTAGCAGACAGTGAGGTCAGACATAATTATGAAACAAAAATGGTTTTTTCTGTCATGGCATGTAATCCCAGCTGGCACTGCTGGACTCTACAGGTTCATCCTAACTTGAGATTTGAGGATCAATCAGCAAGAACCAGCATATTCCCTTTAGCTGTTACTCAGGTGGGTGATATGGCAGGTCTCAGAGAAATGACTGGAGGGCAGAATTCCAATGAATGGGGGAAGGGTTTGAAAGCAACTTCTGCAGGTGCAGAGTTCCATGAAAGAATGATGATTATTTGCCCACTGAAGTGAGAAAGAGAGAGAAGGTGTGGCTATGCAGCTGTAAAAGAAAACAGAAAAGTCTAAAACTTGTTCTTTGTTTGATTGGGACCTTACACTGCAGTTAAATTAAAATCATGTATTGGGTGATACAAAGTGCAAGAGCACAGACCCACAGAAAGAAAATTGAGGACATAAAACCATTACAGAGAGGACAATGAACAAACCTCTAGAGCACACCACAGGTTCCAATATCTCATGTAATATCATCACAATTTCAAGTACAACAATCTTCAACAGGAAGGTGTAACACAAAAGTTGCAATTCCTATAATGCATAGACAGTCAAAATTGCTTTCCTATCTGGTACATCTTTGTGGGGCTTAGGTTCCACAGGTTCCTATTAGTTCCTGGACAAATAAACCTACTATTAACAGTTGTTTTCATTCTTAGTGAGGAATTGAGAGAAGAACATGAAAGAATTGCTGCAAGATGTTGCCCAACTGATGGTGCTGTAGCATGCTGCTGGATGACTGGGAATGTGAATGAAAGTGGAAGGCAACATGGAACAGGAAGGAAAGCCTGTACAGCCTGTGTTTAACTGGCTTACTCTCATCTTGGTGACCTTTATTTTAATGTCTCTAAGTATTTGTTACAACTAAGGATTTAAAGAAAATTGACAAATGCAGCATCAGCTCTGAGAACAGCCCAGGAGCCTCCTCTTTTGGTGTGTGTGATTGGAGGGTGAAGCAAACTTGCTTAGGTGCATAGAGGAAAGAGTGGTTCCAAAAAAAGTCAAATATCCATCTATACCATAGGTAAATTTACCTATAGTATCATAAATACCTGCTGGTGGTCTCTGAACTGTTGCTGGACTTTCATTTGTTAGCAGAGGGAGTGGAGATTTTCCTGAGAGCTAAACTTTACTTCACTGGAAGGAAGTAATGTAGAAAAACTGCTAGAAAAGTCATGATGTGTAAAAATAAAACAGAAAGAATAAAGAGAATTCGAGTTGATTCCAGAGTACTGATTCCAGTGTCATTCTGCTTACCTAGTGTTTCCACTTTGTCACTCACAGCTCAGTTTACACAACTGAGTTCAAAGCAGAGATTTTTTTTTTTCCAAATGTTCCCAAGGATGTGAACTATCCTTCTACTTCAGGAAAGCCCTAATAAGCTTGTGATCAGTGGGGCTGTCTAAACAGGTTTTTTTTCTGTATGGACCCTTTAAAGTCTCCATGCTTCATAAGTTACTGGGAAAAAACATGTATCTTTCCTGTGCAAACTCTTACTGAAAGACAAATATTACAACTGTAGTCTGTGATGCTCAACCCATATGCATTTTCCTTAAGTTCCCAGTTTTTGTCTCCAACCCAGAAAAGTCTTCTGTAAACACTTCAAAATTTTCTTCCTCATTGCCTCTTAAGAGTCTCTCATTTGTATAGTCATTGCCTTTGTCTTCACCTTCTCCTTTAGCACTGCCGTGGTACTAGCTGGGTCTTGCTTGTTCATTCCACTTTTGTCTGATGATGAAGTAAAACCTTTTTATTTCATAGAATGATAGAATCATGTAATGATTTGGGTTGGAAGGAACCTTAGAGATCATTTAGTTCCAACCCCCCTTGCCATGGGCAGGAACACCTTGCACTAGAGCAAGTTGCTCCAAGCCCCATCCAACCTGGCCTTGAACAATTCCAGGGGTGAGACATCCACAACTGTCTGGGCAACCTGTTCTAGTGTTTCACCACCTTCACAATAAAGATTTTTTTATAAATATCTAATTTAAATCTACCCTCTTTCAGTTTAAAGCCATTCCCCCTCATACCCTTGTGGCAAGTCCTTCTTCTGCTTTCTTGTAGCCCTTTAGATACTGGAAGACTGCAATAAGGTCATCCAAGGCTTTCTCTAAGCTTAACAAATCCAACTCTCTCAGCCAATCTTCATAGAAGAGGTGCTCCAGCCCTCTGGTTACCTTTGTGGCCCTCCTTTGGATGCAGCCAAACATCTTTAATATCCACATCCAGGATATGAAGTTTAAATATCTTAAGCCAGGTGAGAAGTTTAAAATAAAACCCCTGTAAATAAGTCTTGTTCATTTTTAAAGAATCATTTTGCCTTTTGAATAGCCTGAACTGCACTGAACTGCACTCAGCATTCTTTCTCTTAAAGTGTCTGTTACCCCAGTAGGTCTGTTGCTGGTACAGTCTCTCTGTCAGTGTCCTTATGCTTCATATGATTTTACCTCCACAGGCAAAAAAAACAGAACTTTTGTGGGAAAGTCCTCCTGCTGCATGGCTTCTAGCCCAGTGACCTGGAACAAGGAAATTGCCCTCTACTCCATCCTCTGACTTCTTTGAGTCCTCTCTCTCTAGAATTTGTTTGCAGTGTGCAGTCTGCCTTTGGGGGCCTTCCTCTCTCACTGTCTTAACTTAGATCTTTATGGTATCGCTGCCAAAGTGTCAGATACTTTCTTTTACCTATCAGAATACCTTCTGGTATTCCAGGCCAGACTCTTTGTTAATCCTTTATGCCAGTGTGATCTGCCTTCTGGTGCAGCAATATGCTTCCTTCTTGGAGAGATGGGATGCTCCAGTGAAGCCTTATTCCACAGTCTCAGCATCTCTTGTGCACACCAGGAAAAAGAAATGAACACATAAACCCGATCAAAAAAGGAAAATATGTTTGGGGGTGAGAAAAGAGATGGTTTAACTTTGGCATTACTGTAACTGTAATGGGATCCATGTGAAAATTCCCACTGTTGAAATGGTCTCGGTGTTTTATGTCTAAAGGTAGCGGTGGTAAATAAACACTGCACAGCAACAGACTTCTGGTTTTCTCAAGATGTGGTTTCCAGTCTCCTCTGGCCTCTGCTTTCACAGAAGCTGTTTGTCACTGAACTCCTTCCCAGCATGGACTAGTTTTTTCACTATTTATTGCTGGTGTAATTTCAATGATTGCTTATCCACAGTTGGTTTAACTGCATTTGCAAAACAACTTTATAGTATTCATCACATTTTATGAACTACAGTTTAAACTCAAATGCTTCATCAATGTTTTCTGTTCTTCCACTTCTGACCAGTGTTGGAGTATGTTTCTTTGCTTTGAAGTTTTAGTCCTGTTTTCTTGAGCAGTGTGTATGTGGTGGATGGCTGGATTTGTGTAATGTGTTCATTTAGAAAAGGATATGAAAAAATATTTACATCTTAAAGCATTTGTTTGCTGTTGTAACTCCTTGCACCCACCTGGGGTTTATTCAGCCATCTTCTCTACTAAAACACCATTTTGTCTGTCTAAATTAATGTATTTTTAAATATACATAGTAGTCAAAATGGCAGATGCAGTGTGTCATCCTGGCACTTCAAATGTGTATGACAAATTTTCTCAAATGTTGTTAAGGGAGAGTCCTTTAACATAATAAACCAACTTCTGTGTACTTAAAGATCTGTGGAGAGGCAAAAATTATTTTCAAGTGCCTCAACTCCAACCATATTCAGGAAAAGGAAATGGAGAGACTTATTTGGCAGGAGCCACTACTGTTAGCCTGCATTTCAGAATATGAATTAAGCCTGCTATTTCAACTGAAGCCCTAAAAATTCTGTTTAAGCTAAAATGATGTTAAGTAACATTATGTAAATTCACTGACCAAAAGGAAAACATGATAGTTCTGACATTAAGATTTTTCTCCTTTGACTCAAGGAAATATTCAAAATTAAGCACTTTCTATGTTAATGCCATACATGTCTGTCATTCAAATCATGACCTACAGTTTCCAAAAGGCGTCCTAAGTGCTTCGGACAATATTTTACCTCCCAGGGTTGTGCCAGAGTTAAAAAAAAACACATTCATCAAAAGCGGAGAAAGGCCAGAGCTGTAAGTGAATCACTGATTTTGTTACTCGTGTACTCTTTATATAGATTTTGCTTTTGAGGATGTGCTACAATTAATTTCTCTTTGATGTTGGAAGAACCACTGCATTTGCATCATTATCTGATGCTCTTAATCTGTACTGGATGAGTGGAACAGACAGTATGTGGTATCTTGGGAAAAAAAATCTTGCTAACTATAGTCCAAGAAGGATGTTCATTATCAAGGCTTTCACTGATTCAAATAATTGAAACATTTACAGCTGTCCTTAAATATTAGGATGAGAGCTAGGAAGAACAGGGCTTTGCTCCTGCAGCTTACAGGATTTTAAAAACCTTTTAGTAACAGCTGATCCAACTGTACTGCTTCAATTTTATTTCATGTCGCATTCTTCAGTGATATTCCTGGCAAAACTCCCACTGAAATTAAAGGACTCTTGCATAAGGTAGGACTAGGGAATCTGGATAATTAATATTTTGGAATAAAACCCTTGTGGGTTTCACAAGTAGGTCTGTCCTGCAAGTGTAGACATGGGGTGACCTTTCTATTGTTGAATGTCCTTTTGTAAATCCATGTGTCTCAGTAGAAGAGTAAAACTAATTCTTTTCACTGGTGGATTGATTCTCTTCCAGGACAGAAAAATCACCTCCAGCAAACACAAAACTATTAAAATTTCCTGGGTCATGCAAATGGTGAATTCTGACTTTCTTTTCAATAAAGTTTTGCAGCTCTTGTTCTACTATCTGAATCAGTACCACTTTAGCCCCTTCTTTTCAGGTCATTAATTTAATGGCAGTGACTTTGAGAATTGTTTAGCTGCATCATGTGTTTTGTGCCTCCTATTCTAAAATTAGTTTCTTGGCTTCTCTGCGGGCTGCTGTCCCTCCTGGTACTGCCTAGATTAGAGGTAGTAGCATACCTAGTTTATCCCTTGGATGTGCTTGGCTTCATTGCATGCTTCTGTGGTGTTGGGACAATAAGGAATAGAAAGGTAGGGTGCAAAGGGCCCTAATTCATGTGTAAATGTAATGAGAATAACACAGCTGCCACATGCTGAAGTCCCACTTTCCATCTCTAGCCTGGGTCTTTCACTTCACTGTTCAGTTTTAGAGCTTGTGTCATAACATGAACTTAGGGTGATGCCACAGTGTCCATGGCCAGCTTCACATCCCTGGTGCTATCTCTTCCCTGCCAGAAGAAAACTATACCAGTAAAAGAGACTTGGGCACCAGAAACAGTTTTTGGGGGAGCAACAGGGCATTTTTGCAGCTTTATCTTTCAGAATTACTACGACAATGCTCAAATGCAAAAGTTGTCATGAATTGCCTCTGTTTATGGTACCCCTGGAGCTGGATGAGTCTTCATAACGATTGGCAAATTATTCTTAGACTGGTTTAGTGTGAGAGGCAGTTATTAGATACTTTGTAAATTATTTTTAAAAGAACCTAAATAGTGCTGAAAGTGGTGAGTGGGAGCTGTCAAGGAAACAACTTGCTAATGGAAACGCAGTATAATTAACTGCTTTATTTAAAGGACTTGTTTTTGAAAAGAGCTGATAAATAAGGGACAGGAGCAGCAGAGGGTCTTTGCAACTGTATTAAGTGATCCAACATTTAATAGTGATCTTATTACAGAGAAATTAACTTTCAAACAGAAACAAGCGTAGTGGTCATTTGAAGAATCATAAGTCAGTTTCACTACACAGTTTATTAAGCTGTTTTGTCTTTCTGTGCTTTTTGGCTAGCAGTGATGTGCTTGCAGTATCCTCCCTGATTCCTGGATATGCTGAGCAAGGTCTGGAGCCTAGGCAGCATTTTAGAGAAGTAGGCTTGTTCGTAAAAATGCAAATGCCAAATCCTTCCCTGTCATTTTTTGTCTCGAGAGCATACAACCATGTCACAGTCATCCTGGTTCTTCATGCAGCCACACCATGGTGATCACTGGAATAACAATGAATGAGTACGAATCAGAAACATCTGATAGCCCTTATAAATTTGCCTTTAGGGCTTGGTTTTCTAAGATGGAAGCTGGAATGAGCCTGCCATGTTAGATGTAGCACTCTGCAAAAATAATACTGCTGAACCAGAAGCTGAGCTCATGAGTGTGACTCTTTGGGATTTAGTTCTTGGTGGGATATTAGGGTCTATTATTATTGTTCTTTAAATGGCAGCAGTAGCCAAATACTGTACAGACATGGGAAGAGAGAGAGTCATTGCCCTGAGGAACACATAAACTACAAAGTAAGGAAAAATAAAGACAGCATGGAAGCAGATGTGTGACACTTAGCTATGGATTAATAGTTCCATTGAAAATGCTTCCATTTGCTGGATGGAAAATAATCTGTCTGTTAGACCTGCCGTTAGCTGGTTAATTCCATGTAAGTGCCAGGGCTAGGGTTATTAGCGAGTGAATTTTAACTGTGAGAAGGCAGTAGCCCTGGGATTCAGTTGCAGAATCAGGAATCATGTCGTAGGAGGTCTCTAGTCCACGTTCCTGCTGAAAGCAGGGCCGACACTGACTGCAGACCAGGCTGCTCACAGCTTTGTTTGTAAACTTCACAAGATGGAGATCTCACAATCTCTTTGGGCAAACTGTTACATTCTTAGTTGCCTCATCATGGAATTATTTTGCTTATATCTGGTCTGAGTCTTCCCCTTTGGATTTAATTGCCATTGTCTCTTACTCTTCCACCATGCTCATCAGTGCAGTACCTCTCACTGTCATCTCAGGAACCACTGAAGTCACTAGGAGGCTGCTACTTTGTCCCTCCGAAGTTTTCTCTTTCCTGTGCTGAACAAGCCCAGTTCAATCATCCTCTCCTCACAGGGCAGGTGACCCAGACCTCAGCCATCTTGGCCACCCTCTTCTGGAGTCACTCAAGTGCCAGCTAAAGAGGAATAATCACAGCCTGTGGTTCTTGGCTGTAAGGAACCCCAGAGTGCTGTTAGCCTCCAGTGCCTGCAGGGCACAGCACTACCTCAGGTACAAATTACTGTTCTCCTGGACCCCTAGATCCTTTTCAGAGCCTTTTCAGACAGACTCCCAGACAGTCAGTCACGAGTCTGTACCAACATACAGGTTAGTCCGTCCAAGTACAGCATTTTGCATTTCTCTTCGGTGAATTGCTTTTCAGTCTGTTCCACCAGCCTGTCTAGGTCCCTTTGATCAGAAGCTGTGCCTCCAAGTATATTGGGCAACCATCTGTTTTGGTGTCATCTACAGTCTTGATCAGTGGGCATTCTTTCTCCTTCTCAGCACATTGATAAATAATATGGAAGAGGACACCTGAAATTAAACATTAAACACTAGTTCTTGAGCCTGATAATGCAGTCAGTTTTTCACTTTTCTAGTAGTCCACATATCTAATATCACAATTTGGAGAGAGGAATGCTGTGGGAGGCTGTAACAAAAGCCATGCTAAAATGCAGGTGACATCTGCTGCTCTCTTCCCACAAGAAGGCAATCAGTTTGATTAGACACAGTCTATACTCAATTAAATGACATGCTGAATTACATGTCCTTTGACTTGAAATATGTTCTAAGAAGAACATTCCATTGTTTCTCAGGGACCAAAGCTGGGGGCTAACCAGTCAACCACTCTGTAGTTTCACATGTAGTGTCACTTGTCCTTTCTGAAGATGGGTGCCACATTGCCTTTCTCCGGTCCGCAGGGACCTGCTTTGATCTCCATCACCTTTCAAAGATGACAGAGAGTGGCCTCAAAATGACATCAGTTCAGCTCTCTCAGCAACTGTCCGTGCAGGCTGGAAGGAGCAGGCAAGGTCAGGAAAAACATTCTGATTTCAGGGCCATGGAGGAAAATACTGAGGTGTTGCAGGCAGAAAGAGAGCTTCAGACAAAGTTTATTAGAGAAGCCCTCCCTTCACAAACAGAAGCCACAAGATACAGAAAAGACTCACTTACTTTCTAATTTCTTTCTCAGAGAGGAGCTGAGTTGCAGCTGGATACAATCTTAGCCCCAGACTTAGTCAGTGGTTTATATCTAAAGAATTACACAGGTGTAATTGAGCTTTTATACAATTTTGTTCTGCAGAATTAAGGATGGCAAACCAGAAATATTTATATAAATAAAAGCAATTATTTATTTAAACTTATTGTAATAATGACTGGGGGAAAAAAGCTCAATCAGAATTATTTACTACACAGTATGGATAGCTATAACTACTAGTTTAGTGCACTGTTTTTGAAGCAATTATGTTAAAGCAATGATATTCAAAGTAGCAGAATAATTGCTAAGCAGAGATTGATGTTACTTACTCATACCAACAACTGGGAAAATCTCTTTTGTTCAGCCTCAAGAAATAACCTTGAGAAGTGTCCCCCCTGAAGGGAAGAATCTTCACACACCTTAGGGAGGTATGCTAGAAATCTTTGCTGTGCAAAAGTGGCACAGGCCTTTTATGGTATAAAGTGATTGACTTTAATATGCATTCAAAATACACTTTTTTTCGATTATGTGTTCTTAGGCTTACTCAGCAAAATATGTTTTGTGCTGAAAAATGTGTTCACAGCTTTGTAGTTTCTTCTCTTCAACATTTTTGACCCTCACTTCCATATCAGGACCTGCACATCCTTGCTGCTCCCAGCCTCAGACAAGAAGCCTCAGTCTTTCATGTTGTTGTGGTGGGGGTGATAGTTTGGTCAAGCTGGTCTCAGCATTCTTCAGCACTTGGGAAAGCAGTGTTATCCTTGCTCAGTGTTATCACTCAGTTATCCTTGCTCAGTGTTATCACTGATCAGCAGCCCATCCTTGGTCCACTGAGCAGCAAACTCTCCTTGCTCAGCCTTTCACTGATAAATTTATAAGCCTTTATAGGCTGAGAGCCCTGCTACAGTTTTCTGTGAGAGAAGTGATCTAGAGTGAAACTGGGACATGGATGGATATTTCTTTTAGTCTTTGCTAGTGTGCCATTTTCATGTAATTAAGTGAGAATAATTCATTCTTGGGTTCTTAGGTATTAAAGTTGCACCTCAGATTTCAGTTTTATCCTTACATGTAAAAGAACAAGGACTGGGGTCAAGCTGAATTCCTGCAGGGGAGGTATCACATCTTGCCAAGGCAGGATTCCATTGCCACCTCACAGTCTATGTGGATTCTGCCTGCTTTACTTCTATTACTAGGCCATCTCAGATGATTCAAATATTTACCCCTTTATCCTTTTTAATGCAGGATTTGTCTTCATCCCTCCCCCCCAATGAGTTGCATGTTTTGCTTCTGTTCTGCTGGTCTGTGAATTCATTGTTTGCAGGCTGGCAAGGCACCAGTTTTGGGGTAACAGATGGAGCAGACTGCAAACCAGGCATTTGCCTCCTAGCCTGAATGATATTTTAATAAGCACAGAGAGGTGACAGAAAGAGAAGCTTCTTGCTGGAATGACTGGCAGTTTTGTTTCCAGCCTGAAAGCACTGATAGATAATTTTTGGCCTCAGTCCAAAAAAAAAAAAAAAAAAAAAAGAAAGTCACAGAAAATAGAAGCAGAAAATCCTATTAGCTCCTAACTTATCCCTCTTTTTAGGGGTCACAGAAGTTTTTATGTCTGTTCTGTTATCCATGTAGGGAGTTGTTTCCCCATTTTGGTATTTCAATTCTCTCTCAGGAACTGTACACTTTAGGAGACTTTCCTTTAGCTTATCAATTTGTTTTGTTTTCCTTCTTTTTTTTTATTATTTCAGTAATTTTCTCCATTGCCTACCTTCCCTAAACATTCCTTCTTCTTCGTATTTCTTTACACTCTTCACAGATTCATGTTGGAATAATGGGATCTAACAACTTACTTGGCCTCCAGCTTCCACATCCTGTGAAACAGCTACTGCACTGCAAGGCAATGGCATCTGCATGGGAATCTCTAGAGCATATGTCCTCTTCTCCCTGCCCTTCATCTTTATCTCATTTGTATAATACAGGGTTTGTGTAGGGCTTTGTTCCATCCTTGGTCTTATGAATAAAAAAAGGCACAACAAAAGGGAACTCTGGCAAAGCCCCAGCAAGCTCTGAGATCCCTCTGCCATGTGAGCAATGTGGTGTTTTTCAAACAAGCTGTAGGATAATCAGGCTTTCAAAGGGGAAGATTCTTTTTCTTTCCCTGAGTACGGGTTAAAAAAGGTCTAGCTCTCACTAGGAAAATATAAAAGTGGTGCTGGGATCTGAACTCATGTATGGTCCCACACACTGCTCAGAGGACGCACTGGAAACTTCTCCATATTTGGACATGGATCTTCATGTCTGCTTAGCTAGATTCAGGTCTGGATTTCAACTGGTGTGTGAGTTGTAAATTAATGGTATTCCTGCTAAAATATGCTTCTTTTTTTCTTTCAGATACAATGGTGACACTGAACATTCAGATCGTCTTTGGCCTCTTTTGCTGCATGATTTTTCTTCCTGCAGATGGCTTCCCAGCAGACACCAGTGCTGAATTTCGCTCTGCTTTCTCTGTGGCCAGAACCAGCAGCATGGAAGGGAGCTCTGAGATGGTTATTACCTTTGACAAAGTGTATGTGAATATTGGCAATGATTTTGACCCCAAGACTGGATTGTTCCGCTGCCGTATACCTGGAGCCTACTACTTCTCCTTCACCGTTGGGAAATACCCAAAGAAAAACTTGTCTGTCATGCTAATGAGAAACAAGAATGAGGTGCAGGTAATTGTGTATGATGAACATCACCGCAAGGAACGGAAGGTGGCCAGTCAGAGTGCCATGCTGCAGCTTGACTATGGGGACACAGTTTGGCTGCGTTTACATGGAGATCCCAAGTACGCTCTTTACAGCAACGTGGGCCCCTATACAACTTTCAATGGCTACCTGATCTATCCAGATACTTCTGCCTTCTTCCAGAATGCTCTTAGCTCTCAAGAGCTCGGGCCACACCCTCACACAATTCAGCAGCTTCCCAGAGAGCAGAATGAAGCTTCACAGCGACACGTGTTGTCTGATCAACCAAGCAGGGTACAAGACCCTCGCTCTGCATTTTCTGTTGCACGCTCACAGAGTCTCCTGGGGACAGATGAGAAGCAAACCCAGCATGAGCCAATCACATTTGATACAGAGTTCGTGAACATTGGAAAAGATTTCAATTCCTCCACTGGCATCTTCACATGCCGTATACCTGGTGCTTACTATTTCTCCTTCACCATTGGCAAAATGCCCTTTAAGACTATGTCAGTGAAACTGATGAAGAACCACAATGAGGTGCAGGCCATGATCTATGATGACAACCACTCCAAGAGGCGGGAGATGCAGAGCCAGAGTATCATGCTGCCTCTGCAATACGGGGACACCGTTTGGCTCTACAGCCATCAGCACGATGGCTACGGTGCCTACAGCAACCACGGCAAGTACATCACCTTCACAGGCTTCCTCATCTATTCAGAGGCTCAGCCAAAGTGGCTTCCAGGTTCCAGCTCACCTCAAGGGTCAAATAATTAAATGCAGATGTGAAGGGAGCATCAGAAGAGCCAAGGTGTCATGAACTTGGGTATAGCTCCTCTTTGAATATCATCCTCTACTTTGAGCATGCTGTCGTGTGTCCTGTGCTTTCCTTACACTGCATGGTTGTGCCCTGCCTGCAGGGCCACTGCTGTGCACGCCATTCATCCATAGGGGGACCTTTCGGGTTGTATCTGTGTGTCCCGTGTTGGTGTTTGATTTAACATAAAGCATGAGGTAGTTTTGGGGCAGGGGTGGGGCAGTGTGGTGAGATGCTGAGGATCAGAGAACTGCTGCAGTCATGCTAATGCAGATCTCGAGCATCCGGAGAGCAAAGGGTCTGGTGACTTTCCTTGTGTATTCGGGGAGGGCATAAATGTAATGAAAATGAATGTAATAAAAATACAAAAGATATAAATGTTCTTCGTTTGGAATTTGTTGTTACTTTTTGAGACTTGTGTGCTTGTCGCTGCCTGAGGTACCAGCTCAGGTGAGAGAGAAGCATGGTAATTTGTATGAGCTGCAGTATGTGCTACTGAGCCAGTCTGTCTGTGTACACTCTGTCATTTGTGTGTGTGAAGGGTTGGTACCTCTTATGATTTTGTTGCAAGTTTCACAATAGTTTGTGCATCTGATGTACATGACATCAAGAAGCTGTGGTTGAGAATCTCAGCTTCCATTCAATGGAAAGAATACACTTAGAAACAAACAAAAGAGCAGACATCTAGCTCTTGTAGTGAAAAATAAGGGCTCAAATCTATGAATGGACCATGCTCTGAAAGCTCAGAAGCAAGGTAAGTAAGAAGAATAAGAGGTGTATTTTGAAATCTCTGAAGATTTGGATCAGGAGTAGGCTGCTAACAGTACGTGTGGGAAGTACCATGCTGCGCAGTGGCACTGCTGACCTCAGGGGCATCACCTTCCCCAGAACTGAGCCCCTTGAACACAAGGGTGCTGCTGACCTGCCAGGTGCTGCACTGACAGCCTTGTGCAGCAGGGGCCAAAGGAACCATGAGGTGGTGTTTTCAGCATCTGTGTTCCAGTGGTTTTGTACGTGCTGAGTTCCACCAAGAGTTTCTCCTGTGGAGAAGCTGCTTTGGCTGTAGAGGACCCTGCTGTGTTCCTACAATCCTACAGATGGATCTGCTGAGGACATAGTGGGAGCACAGGAGGCTTCATTGTAGCACCACTGGTGCTGTTTCAGTTGAGCTAAACCCTGGTTTGTATCTCAAAAATACATAAAGTGCAAAAGTGCATCATCTTAAGCATGTGCAAAGCTTCATGATATCACTTCCATTTCTAATCTGTTCAACAGGCAGCAATGCTCTAAAACTGCTCCTAACAAAACTGAGTTCAAAGCAGTGTTTGCATGTGAGTCACAAGCCAACCCACTCAGCCTTTATCCATATATTCATATGGCTCGGGCTGTACATTCTCCAGCAAGACAGTATTTTCATGGCCAGTGCAATCTCAGCTCAGCTTTTTGATGATATTCTCTGCTCAAACTGGACTTGCATGCAGCTTCTCACTGCCTCTGTCGCTCCATACGTGTCCTGCACATTAAAGACTGGGGCATATTTGGCAAAAGAATGAAGGGTAGAGATTGAAGGTGTGTAAAAAACCACCATAAGAATAATAGAACATTAGTTGAGACAAGAAGTTTTACTTCAAATAAAATTCTAATTTGAATTCCTGTATCCTTTTGGGTGGAAAACAGATAAAGAAACAAACAAAAAGAACCCCAAAGCACAAACCAAAATGAAACAAATAAATGCACAAAACAAAAACCCAGCAATAAACAACCTGCTTTAAATCTATCTCCTTCTGTCATAACCCTAACCTGACCTCTAAAACCATTGTCTGTGGCATCTTGCTTCCAGGCTTCTTGTTCCTGCCTTACCATTTCTCCTCTCCATCTGTTGGGCTACAGTGGCCTGGAAGAAGATTAAGTAGGTCAAAAGCTAGCAATTCCCACTTTGAAGGTCACACATGCCTCTTTTGTTGAACATGGAAATATTATATTGATAGAAAGAGAATTATTGATCCTATCATCTAAGCGCATGCAACTAATGTTCAAAATTAATGTATCTATAGTGGCAGCAGGAAATCTGGTAGAAACAACAAAAACTAAAATCAAAACCCTCCTGAGGAGATAATTGCATTTATTTAATTCCACACTGCTGTGCTTAAGACAGAGAAATGTTAATGATGTCCTTCTATAAAATAATTATATTTCTGACTTTGAGGATAGAGATTGTGTATTTATTATGTTTGGCTTTTAAAGTGCCAAAAAAACCCCCCAAACCGTATAGAAGAAAGGCAAAATCTGCTGAAGAAATAACTAGGTCACGATCCTTCAGAATTTAAATGAGATTTCAGAAAGTATATTCCAAAATGATAACTGAAACAAAGCTGTGTATATGTGTAAATATGATATGCAAATACTAGAAAGCCTCATGGAATACATATATTTTCAGGTTGCTTTTAAAAGAAAAATGAATACATGAGATGGGAAATTGCTATTGACACATAAAATATGATGCCACATGATGAGAAAAAATTAAATATGTGACCTACATCATGAAACATAACAAAACCTGCTTAGCTGCTTACTGGAGAGGAGAAAAGATCTTGTATTTGTCTGAAACCACTGGGAGAATATAAGGAGGGTGAACTGAATTTTCTGAAATGAAGTCAGCTATGACACCAGCAAAATATCCTGGAAAAATACTTCCAAGCCATCTCTCCAGTAACATCAGTGATCAAGATAGATAAGACTTGTAAATAGCACTGCCCCCTTCAGTACAGCCCACTTAGTGAAAAATCAGGAAAGGGAGAAATGCACTTTACAGTTTTGTCATTTTTGCATTTAAAAATGACAGCCTGTGCATAAATCCTTAGAGGGTTGCCAGCACAGCACAGATAGCAGGACAAAAAGGTGTGACATATTCATACAAAGTCCTGCACACAGTGGAAAGCACTGAAAATAACCAGGGATGCAGCTGAAGGCGGGTGTGTCCTTTTCCTATGGTGAGTTCCCTCATTAGGTGTCTCTCTTGCTCCTGGGCAGGTTAGAGCGATAGAAATGTTTCAGGGACGCTAAATGCGGAGGCTTCTCCTTCCAAGGCCAGGAAGCCTGGAGGAGAGTGGCATTTGCATGGCAGAGCCCCTTGCACAGGTCACGGAAGATTTCGTCAACCAGCTGAGAGAAAAAGCGAATCCAGGGGGTTTTATCCAGACCCTGCAGGGAGCGAACCTGGTAGGCACTGTAAACGCTGGTGAAAAGGAGACGGTCAAACTCTGTTGGAGGCAAGGGGGTGTCAGTCAGTGAATAGTATCTCAGATGCTGCTCAATCTCTGCTGGTGTCTTGGGAACTTCCTCCTCCAAGACCTGCAGGAACCGCCGTGCCGGGCGTAGGGAGGCCAGCTCTTCATCCCGCAGCCGGATTGTCCCGTTGGCCTGAATATCCAGCCTTCCCCAGAGCATCTGGAAGAGAGGAGCAGCATTCTCACGGAAAGCCCAGCGCAGCTCCATCAGTCACAAACGAGCTGCAGACCAAAGCCATCCGCAGGGCTGCCAGATCTCGGGCGGGCCCGGAGGCGGCCGCTCCCTCCCGGCCCGCCTCGTCCCGCTCCATGTCCTTCTCCGCCAGCCCCACACCCCGTTTCTGACCGGCCCCACAGCTCGTTTCCCCGGGGGGCCTGTGCAGCTCTTGCCTCCCGCCCTCCTGCCCCCCGCAGTCCCGCCCGCAGCAGCTCCCCGGTGCGGCGAGGGCTGGGCCGCTTGCGGGGCAGTCACCAAACCCAGCGGGGATGGTCACTTGTCCCACCGCGGACACCCCGTGAGGTGCCATGGAGTGGGGCAGAACCCCCTTCGGCTGCACCCCGCAGTGGGAGGGAGCACAAAGGCCATTAGGCATCGCCGAGGTGTTCTCCAGGGGCTCCTGAAATCCGTCAGGGATGAGAACAAACAGAACAGGTGAGTTTTTACGTGCAGGCAGGTGGGAGCATGGGCATTAACAGTGCCTCGGCCCAGGGCCCCCAGTGCTCAGGAGACCTCTAACATGATGCCAGCGTCCTCTGGGCCACGACGGGGTGTGTTGGTGCCACTGTGATGATGTTCATCTGGAAGACATCAGGCAGAACTTGGTAGCAAAAGACATTCCTGTTTACTGTTTTTGCCATTTGATTGTCAATAACGTCTTCAACATTCCTGAGCTCCCACTCAGCTTGCCAAATATGACAGATGCTGACCACGGGATTTTGATAAGCAAAACAAGCTTTTTAAGAGAAGCAGCAGTGGTTGAGGCGAGGTTTTGGATACCACAGCCCTTAGTCCTGCCAACAGAGCTAAAGCATACAGCAGTGAAGGCACTGCTTTGACAGGCAGCAAGGAAGCCTCTCACACTGAGCATGGATGGGGTTTGAACTGATGGCATTTGGAAGTGTGGCAGTTTTTGCTGGAGAAAGTAATGCTGCCTAATGGAAGGAGGGTGCTGGCAGGCTCCTCAAGCTGCTGGTAGAAACATAAACTGATGCTTACCCTGGTTTTATACTTCTTCCCTAACCTTCTGCTGCTGGAGGAGAGTGAGGGTAAAAGAAACCTTGCCAGATCCATTATGGCTCATTTGATGTCCAGCTAATTACTTGATGAGACACATGACATCATGTAATCTGGGAAAAATGGATATGAGGCCAGAAGAATGGCAGGTTTTGAGTATGAAAGTCACATTAATCCTAAAAATTGATCAATTTTCATTTCCTAATACTTACAGTGCTTTAACTGCCTGTATTTATTTTAATTTTGTGTGTGTGTGTGTGTGTGTGTTTGTGTGAAAAAGGAGACACAAGCAGTCTTGGTCCGGGACTGTGAGAGAGAGGCTGCATCCCCTCACTCCTCTGTAGTATCCGTGTCATGAGGTAGCCAAGACCCTCTTCTACTTCTTACAGACTCATCCTTCAGGTTAAGAAACATGAAATTGAAAAAGTTCATATAAAATAGTAAGCTCTCTGATTTAATTATGGGGGGGGTCATTTTTAAATGGATGAAGGCTTTTTTATATTAAAAAAAAGAGTAGGGATTTATATTGAATACTTGAGAGTTAACGTCAGCAGGTGCATATAAAAAAGTAGAAAAAAATTATTTAGTACCATATGTGTGTGATGACTGCCACCAAAAGCCACTTCCAAATTTCCATTTTTGATTAGAGCTTTTCAGGGAGATGTACTAGCTGCTTGCAGAAGTGCACTGCCAGCCTGCAGGATGCAGAGGTTTGTTTCTCTGCACAGCTGCAGGCTCTGTGATCCAAGCCAGCTGTGGCTTTGGAATGTGAGCAGGGATGTAGCTTCTCTTTCCTACTCCTCCACAGATGTACCAGCAAGGCTTTTAGCTCAGGTGAAAACATATAATCTGAAAATTTCTTTGCTGTTCTTGTCTCTACCAACTGATCTTCCTTTTTTATTTAAAAAGGTTCACAGATCCCTCTCCTGAGAGACGCTTGACTGGCTGCTAAGTTGTGCATTTGTTGAATAGGTGCCAAACTGCTGTTATTGGTAACTGCTTCATAAATATACACAGTGCTGGATTTTTGAGTAGAGAAAAATTTAGCAAAGCTTAACAAATAATGTATTGAAATAATTACACAAATATCCTCTGGGGAAGGGAAAATCCTTCCTAACTTATTTTATCACTCAACAGGGTTGGGTGGTTTTGTTTGTTTTTTTCCCAAAAAGCATATAGAGAATCCACAAACAGTATTGCAGGAGATTTTCTTTTTTTCAGTGAAGACACAAGGAAATCCTCCCCTTGCCACCAAACACAGCAGCAGGTCTTCAACCTGCAAGCAGGTACCAATGCCTCCACCAGCAAACCACCCCCCCCCGGTGGATTCCATTTCTCTCCAGTGCCAGTGCAGCTGCCTGAGGCCCCCAGGCCACATTTGAAGGAGTGGCAAAGCATCCCACAAATGGCATTGCACAAAGGTTTGCCAAGCCAAGGAGCCGTGTCGCTAACAGATGTTCTTCCTACCTGTCAGCCTCTGGGATGCAGCAAACACGCACAGGAGCAGCCAGGAGCTGAGCTGTGCCTGGGCCATGGCAGCACTGCCGGAGCTGCTGCCGCCCGCTCCGCCACAGCGCCGTGCCTGAAGCGTCTTCCCTCGCTGCTCCGGGTCCCGGCAGCCTCTCTTGGAATGGATCCATCTTTCTGTGTTTCTGGTCACAGCCCTGGGAAGGGCTTGCAATTCAACTTGCTAACCCCGAAGGATATTTTCCATCATATTTTGGAAACTTGGAAGGCTTTGTTGTGATGTTTTTGGCAGAATTGTTTAAGCTTTCTTTTCAAAGACTGACTTTCCGCTGCAATGATTATAGGAAACTGTTAGTTGCAAGAAATTTCACTACATATGTTTGCCTCTGAAGAAGGGAGTGCCCCCTAGTCCCTTCCATCTCTTCACAGTGCCTCTGTCACATACTGTGACTGACCCTTCTGCTCGCCTCCTTGGCTTCATTTTTAGTTTTCCTTTTTCCTGGGTTTGAAAATCTGAAAACAATCCTGGAATGTCACAAACAGATAAGGCTAGCAGACTGCAGATGCATGGAAGGGCAGTAGCAGCCAAAACATACAAGCAGGCAGAAGAAATGTCACTGGTTTAGTTCTGTATGAAGCCCCCTGGAGGGAGAACTCAGTACAGTGACCTAACAAACGCCAAGTCTCAAAGTGTCTCAGGCTTTAGCACCTCATCGTCCTCCCCTGTGAACAGACTTCTAGGGTACAATGAGCACAGGCCGCCTCAGATGTTCTAAATCACAGACAAAATTTCATCTGATTCCCTTTGCAGCAGGTATCTGTTCTCTACACATCTTTACACATGTATTAGTGCCAAATCACCAGTCAAACTGTTCTTTATTTCTACTCTGTATGGCATAGTGTGTGATGCCAGTGTTATACGAATATGCAATAATATGTGTAAATAAGGACTACTACCATCTCCTTCAGGTTAAAGGAAGAAAGAAATCTGCCTAGAAAGGAGAGAAGGTAGAGCTGAAATGCATCCCTTGCTCAGCAAGTTATGGGACATCAGTCAGGACATACCGTCACCAGGTAGTTCACTAAGGGATGGGATGATGTCCTGGCTGGTAAGTTGTCTGTGTGCAAAGGACCAAATCTTCTGAAACTTTCAGGATCTGCAGCTGTACCTGGCAATACCTGGACTTACACCAGCCAAGAGAAGCAGCACATTATGGAAGAGTCACAGAGGGGCCCACAATATGCAGAGCCACTCTTCCCCTCAGTTTGGATTAAGAACAAGACCTGTGTTTGTGTTATAGCCTTAGGTATCAAGTCAAGCTGTGCTGCTTTCATTTTTCATTATTTTCTGCCGCTTACTCTTCAGTTGCATACCTTTCTTTTATTAAACTGTGAATCACAAGCTACTCAAGAGGCAGACACGGATGGCCCATGTATGCAGTGAGACTGATGTGCCTTCTGCTTTGTGCCAGAGTCCTTTTTAGTCCACAGAGTATGCATGACTTTGTCTAGAAGCCACTATGGAAAAACCTTGTGTCTCGTGGGCCATGAAACAGCGTCCCTTTAGCTTGCAGCAGATGACATGAGGAGGATTGCCCAACAGGATTTTGGCCAACATCTGTGAGAGCCGTACATGATTTTGCCAACAGGAGAATTTCCGAGGTATAGCTTGCAGCTGAAGTGCCTAGAGGAGGACAGCCCCATTGGTGGGAGGGAGAAGAGAGGAGGCTTGGGGGCTGTGCTCAGGTGACTGACACAGTGGCAGGTGAGGGACAAGCATCAATGTGGATGCTGCCTTGAGCTAGAGGAATTTTGTAGCATTACCTCACTATCCCATACGGAAAGGCAATTTCAGAGTGATAAATGTATTCCTTAGCTGTGTGTACAGCAGCAATTCTTGCACAGAAACAAGGCTGAGCTTCTGACAGCTGCACAGAGTCCCTGCATGTACGACTGCAATGTTAGTCACTGCACCTGCTCCTCCTGAAGGATTTTGTCCTTGCCAGGTATTCACAGCTGAGCACAGCCCTACCACTCTGCACTCCTTTGGCCATACCATCTGTTGTTGGAGCAGTTTCAAAAGTCACAAGACAGGTTTATGCAGGGACACCTTGACAGGTTTCCTCTTTTTCACCATGACCTCCTGAAGCAGGAACATGGGAAAGGAGAACAAGATAAGAGGGATCAAAGACTGCAGGAATTGGTTGGATGCTGGTTGAGGCACGAGGTGTGGTTTACACAGCACCAGAAGAGCCTCTATAGGAGGGAAGTTTCTTTGAAGTAGGACTTCAGGGAGATAACATATTTACGAAATGGAAATTCTGCTTATAGAATTGAAGAAATCACTTGCTTCGATCATGTCACCCAGAATTTGGGGAGATTACTCCCCAGCCTGGGGCTCTCTGGCAGATGCTCAGGGAAGGACATACATAATTCCCAGAAAAGGTGATGTTTGAGTCACTGGAGTAGAAGAAGTAAGAAAACCTTGAGGGAAGCAGGAGTGAAGTGCTGACTGTAACCAGACAGGACCTCTCTGATGTTACTGTTTTCCAGGTATGGTGCTGCCAGTCCTTACCAGGATGCTTTCCTTGTCTTTTTTTTTTTTCAGTTTGTGAGCAGCATCAGCTGCTTGAAGGAATAAGCTGTGTAAAAGCAACAGGGAGGGCCCTACCCCACTGCACCTACTGCACAAACAGACACCCTCAGGCTTTGCACAACTTGGAGAAAATGTCATGGGATGAAGTGTGATGGGTGATATGTGACATACTGTCATCCAGCCTGTCCCTCAGCAGTGCTATAAGCTCTGTTCTGCAGGAATATCAGGCTTAGCTGAAATTCCTTTCTGGATTTTGAGTGGAGATCAGTTATAAGGGCATATACCAACTGTGTGGCCATGAGGTGGGTGGACATCCTGACACTGTCGATAGCCACATCCTCAGGGAAGACAGACTGCTTGCCTGGCTGTAGGGAGAAATGCCAGAGTTCTGGAAAACACCAGCAAAACCTACTCAGCTCAACATGGTGACTGTGAGTCATCGCCTGAAGTCTATTTGTCCCTTCAGTACCAGAAAATCTCTCTTCTGAATAGTGTATCTGTAAGTCAGCTACATCTGACTTACATCTCATCCCACATCCTCCTGCAGGTGGGGAATCCAACCCAGGCAAACAAGCCTCATGGAAGCTGGCAGTATGCAACTGGCAGGTACAGAGGATTTAGAAGACAGCTTTGTGCTTGGCCAAGCTGACCACAGCCTTGTCCAGCACAAAGCAAGTGTCCACCAGCCACAAAGAACCCAGAGTGAGTAGGCTCCATGAGCAGAATGTCCCCTGGAGCTCAGGAGCAGTGGAGGAGGCAGAGTGCCAACACTGGCAGCACTTTGTGAGGCTGTGAAACTTCTTGTGCCCTGGGATAATGAGCCTAGGTGAGTAAATTGCAGTCTTCCTGATCTCCCAAGCTTCACTAATGAGAAGAGATTCAGGTCCACCAGCAACTATTCCACATATGAAAGACCTGCTGGAGCCAATGCCTGTTCCCACAGGGCTGGCTACTTTTCCAGTACACACATTCTTGAGCAAATCTTGCTTATTGTCTTACTTGACAATTTGTCATGTCTGACATTTCTTGATGTCGATCAAATTCTCCCTCTGCACAAACATTAATTTTAAAAGGCAGATTTCCTTGTGTTCCTGCTACCATCAGCCCTCTGACTTATCATGCTGGGAAATATATATTTATCATAATATATAGACCATAAGTCTCGGTGTGATGTCCCCAGCAACCTGGGATGAAGGAGAGCATAGAGAGGAAATGTGATTTATAAAGAATTTGCACGATGATAGAAGCAGCACCAGGTACTTTTCTGTCTTGTGAAGTAGGCATCAGCATGCTCTGAGAGCCGCTGCAAAGAAAACAGAACCAGCTGTGGAATATCTTGTAAGAACTAAAAGTTCATTTCCTATTTAATCTGCTCAATTGAAGACAGATCCAAAATGGAGATAAGAATTGTATCAAACCCCAGACTTCTGCTGATCTATGTTCACTTCTCCTTCCCATGTAGAGCTGTGACATTTAAGGTGAGTAGTAAATGCTATGAATTTTAACCAGAGAACACTGTTGAGTCATATCCCAAACACTGCTGGCCAGAGAAGCCTGAAACAAAATTTTAAAAACCTAAAAAAACCAAAACAAGCCCCCCCCCCCAAAAAAAAACCAAACCAACACTAAAAAAATTGAAAAAAATAAAATTAAGCAGCACATGCTTACAAGGCTGGGGTGGAAACAAATATGAAACCCAATTCTTTGAATACAGTTCAGACCTTTAACCTTGAAAAGAGATCACATTCTAGTCACAGCAAGTAGTTCTTTTTTTCCTTAATTGAATTTATTATTGTCCTATCTCTTCCTCCATCCCATACTCTAACCTACCCCAAACCTTTAATTAGTGCTTTTACAATTTAAAAGCTTAAGGATAGATTCAGGGAATCTCTACAAACAGCTTGTGAATTACTTTATGAAATATCTTATACAATAGTTTTCAGATCTTAATGAAGTCAGTCAGCTTTCCGACGCAGAACAGTATTATACATTTTCTGGACCAAAGACAAGGGACATTATTAATTGATAGCTGCTGTAACATAATCCTATTCAAACAGGTGGTGGGTGAACTGTAACTACAGCATTCTTCCATCTTTTTTGGAAAAAAATGGTATTTTCCACAAGAGCAAAGAAAGTGGTAATGATATCATAAAGCTCAAAATAACTGGAATACTTACAAAAAGATACGGAGTCTTGTTTATGAGACAGGGAAGGGGTATATTTTTGGCTGCAGGAAAAAAAGTGCACACTCTGAAGATGCTGGAGAAAATAAAGACTGCTTGATTGTGAAGAAAAGGCCAGATTGAGACACTGTCAAATCAGAAGTTACCTGCAACTCCTTAAAAGGCACTGACCTAATTCCCATGGAAACAATACAGAGATTTCCATAATTGTTCTGGTCTAGACCCAGGTACATTTGTGTTGTTCTGACAGGAACTGTATTGGAACCATCTACCCAGGCTTTTCCTGTTTGCCCTATTATTACCATCTTCCCAGCACCCATCCTGGAGCTAAGAAATTGCTGTCCCACTGCTCAAGTTCAACTGCTTCAGTGCAGTCTCCTAGGGAGTGCTCAGGTTCTGAACTTCACCTGCAGGACTGCTAGCAGGAGTAGTGCTAGCACTTAGCCACAGGCAGTGCCTGCACTCCGTTGGATTTGCAAAGCAAAAAGACAAATCACCCGTTTTACAACTCAAAGCACCAGATAAACATCTACTAGTTGGATCATAAGGATGGCAAATCAGCATTCCCTGTGCTTTTCATCTAGTTTGAAAACATTATTCCTGAGATCACAACAGGCAGGTATCTCATATCAATTTTTATTATTATAAATACTATATTAGAACAGAAAGGATGGTGCTGCACATCCGCTTCATTCTGCTGCTATTTGGCATCTTCTTTCTTGGCTCCTGCTTCTATTTTCAGGGGTTCTGGAGCTGGACGATAGGCAGGAAATGCCTCCCACGGGCTATTCAGATCGAACTTGCGGAATTCCTGAGCTAGCTCCACAGGCTCTGCCACCACCCGTTTGACTTCATCATCATACCGCACCTGGAACAGCACACAGGACACGGGCCAGTCACTTCCACCCTGCTCCTGGAGCACCTTTATTTGTGTGCACAGTGACCCAGTAATGACACACACCACCCTCTGTGCAGACAGCTCTGCTTCTTACCCATGGAAAAACTACAGGCCCACAGGCCTCTGCCATGGCTTCAGTTCTCAATACTAAACAAGCTCTCCAGATGCTACTGAGATCTCTGGACTGTCCAAGAAAACCCTCCTCTTTGCTTTGCTACCATAGCCCTCAGGAATTAGGAGTGCCCAGCCTAACAGTCCACATGAAGTTCACATGGAATAACACATTTGTCATTTGACAAAGGAATTTCTCCTGAGTGACTGAAATAAGGTGGCCCATCCTGGGCCTGCATGGCTGAGGACTATACTCATGAATCTTTTAATATGGCATTTGTTTGGTTTTAGTTGTTCTAATTTTTAGTGTAAGACTCAGAACAAGGGGAGAAAAAGAACACAACCAGGATGGAATGCAGGTGAGTACCAGACACTTCCAATTGGCTTGCTTTATGCTCACTGTGCCAGTCCAGATCTCTGAACCCCAGCTCAGGAGATGAAGCCTTATCCTTGCTTGCAGGACTTTGTTATTTCTATATTTCTTAAAACAGCCTGTGTTTTGCAGAACTTCACTGTTTCCTCCTGAAACTCAGCTCAGTCTTAACACTGCACCATATATGCCTGCTTCTGCAGGGCAGTCATTTGAAACTAGACAGACACCAAACAGTCATTTCACCTGTGGTTGGCATACTGAGGTAAACGATAAATGGCAAGAGGCAGTTTAACCAGAGTTTTATAATCTGGGCCTGCAAAATCTCAACAAAGTGAAGTTCCAACTGAATCAGGAATGGTTCAGTCCTTTATCCTTCCACACATCTCAGTTTTGCAGTGGAAACTTTAATCTCCCAGAAAATGTGCTGAAAGCAGAAGTGCTCTCTCTCCCTGTCAAGTATCTTTGGTACACAGCACATAACATTTGCTCAATTTCTCTGGCCTTAGGCTGCCTTATTATGGATGATTCTTTGTGTGATACTTCAAATGTTCATGCAAATTTATATAACTCCTCTGGAATACAGATAAGTGAAACATCCTTCAGACAAATGATTGTAAAGCAGTTACATCTTTGTACTGGAACTCAGAAAAGACCATGGGGGAGACTTAGTAACTTTAGATAGGACTATATCTCCTACCTCCACATAACCAGAGAGTGGGAAGTCCTTCCGGAATGGATGGCCCTCAAACCCATAATCTGTGAGGATTCGCCTTAGATCAGGATGGTTGGCAAAGAAAACACCATACATGTCCCAAACCTAAATGAAAGGGACAGATTAGTTGAATTGTATTTGAAAAAAAAAAACCAAAAACTTGCATGTCTTATGTCCATAAAAGTTCAGTTACATGCTGGCTTTGTAGAGCGACAGCAAAACTGATGCAGAAATTCATTCAAAAGCAAATCACACAGCGTTTTATCTCCTACTCTGAAAAGGTAGCCAGGACAACACTTCTCTTTCTTCCTGAGGGCCTTGGGGAATCACTTTGGGAAAATACAGCCTCTCTCCACCAAGACTCTGCTCCCAAGTAGAGCAGCACTCACCTCTCTTTCATACCAGTTTGCTGCCTTGTGCACAGACACTGCTGAGTCAACAGGTGTCAGCTCATCGGTGTACGTCTTCACACGGATGCGGCTGTTGAACCGCAGGGACAGCAGGTTGTACACAATCTGAAGCAGGGGAACAGGAAGCATTCATGGATCTCTTTGCATTACACCACTGGCTAAGCAAAGCCACGCAAGGACTATTTCAAATATTCTTTATGAGCAGGATCACATTCAGCACTCCAGAGCTAAAAGACACTCCTACAATTGAGGTTCCAATAGTTTATCACTTTGGTCCTTAGAAGTGTGACAAAAGTTATGAGACTTAGAAAACATGACTGATGTAGAAGAGCAGAAGTAAAAAGAGATAGTAAATCTTAAAAGAGGGACTACTGGAGGGATGGAAATACTTGACAATAGTCTGTCTCCAAGAAAATTACTATCAATCACTCTTGCAATTACTATCAGTGAGAGAAAGCTAATAAAAAGTGCACTTAATTTTCAGCAAACAAGTTGGATACCAGGAAACATTTCAAATTTTTATGATGATGGAGTCTAATACAAAGGCTGCTTACGAGGATTATTATAATCTCTAAGGACAAAATATATACTACAATAAGACTGAAAAAAAAATCCCAGAACTCTGTAAGTAATTTTAAAGCCTTGTTTGATACTGCCTGGGTGACTGGAAAAAAAAGAATAAATTAGGGTCTATATTTCTATTATTTCTATGAATCTACTACCTTGATTTTTGAAAGAAAAATATTGAATTAAAAAATATTTCACTTCTTCAGCAGCTGGAAGGCTTTGACTGAAAGAAACTCTATCTACAACTCTTAAAATTTTCTTCTCACTGTCAGAAACCAAAAAAGTGGTCAGAGCTGCAAGAGCACCCACAGACAGCAGTACTCGTGAAGCCCTCCAAGTCCTGCACCTCTGAGCAGTTCCTACCTCAAAGCGGTACTGCCGAGATGGGACATCAACAGCAGTCAAGTCAGCCAAGGATTTGAACTGGGCATTGGTGTGATCACGAAGGAAGGTCAGGACAGGAATGATCCCATCTGGATGGATCAGAAGTTCCAGCTCATTGAAACACGTCACCTGATGAAAACAGAACAGTGGGAAGGGCATGAGTACAAACACCCAAACATTATGCTGATTTCAGCAGAAAACTCAAAGAGACACAGCAGACATGAAAAGGCATCAGATGAAGAAAGGGGCTTAACAACAGCAGTAACTTTTCATGGAATTCTGACCATTTTTCCTCCCCAGAACAACTTCTCTAAATGGGTAACAAATAAGTGGTGTGTTCACTGGATCCTGTCCCATCACAAGAACGATTTCTCAAACAGCACCTACCTGTACTTGCTGGATATACTTGGGCAGAATCTCAGCCACATACTCCCCAAAAGCACATAGCTGCTTCTGTTCTACTTCATTTTTTGGTCTGACAGTAGCTAAGGAGAAACATAAAAGTTTCCAAGATTATGACAGGGAACACAGAAAGCTACAGAGAGAAGACTAGCAACTCCCTTTAACCATTCTGGCTGTCTGTCAAAGACTACACTATAACAACATACTTGTGCTACACAGAACATGGAACTATACACTTTGATAATTAAGGAAATTCGTGTCAGTGCTACAATTTTGTTGACTCTAAAGAGCAGCAGGAATTGTCCGACAAGATGACGAAGAAGTAAATAACGACATGAAAAAGAGGGCAGCAGAGATGATAATCTGAATTTAGGTAGTGCTCATGTCATTCAACCTGGGTATAGAAAGGGCCTTGTTTTCTCATTTTGCTGGATGTGTCAACATCTAAGCAAGCCACTCATAATCAAAACTCTAAGTACTCACGCTGTTGGGGTGGGTTTTTTCACTGTTACGATTAAAAATCTTTAAGAGCCAGGGCGATGAGGGGCTGTGAAGGCTGGACCTGCATCTGAGAAAGGATGCAGATGGGTACTCAGAGCAAGCACGGGAACCCAGAGCAAGCACGGTTACCAACACAGCCGCTTTTTTGCACAATTGGGGTTTACGGGTGACCAGAGCAACCCTTTCCCGACAGGCTCACTAAAAGTGGTTCCCTCGCCCAGGAAGGTCCGTGGGGCGGTTCGGTGCCCTCCCGCCGGCTGGCAGGGGCACAGCCGCACGACTCGGGCCCCCCTCCACCCGCCGCCCCTAAACCGGCCCCGCACTTACGGCGAGTGTCCGCGGCGGAGCTCCCCGCCAGCCGGGCCCGCGCCGCCGCCGGAGCCGCGCCAGCTGCGGAGAGAAACGGACACGTCTCACCGGCCGCCCCAACCGCCCGGCCCGGCCCGCGCCCCGGCACAGCCCCCGCGGCCTCACCTCGCAGCGCGGCCCGCGCCAGACCCCGAGCCGCCGCCGCCCACATCCCGCCGGGACACGGACGGGCAAGGGCACGGGGCGGAAGCGGAAAGTGCCGCCGCCGCCGCGCTTCCCCCGGGGGCGGAAGCGCGCGAAGAGCTTCCCGGGGACGGCTCCGGGTCGGTGGGCGGAATCGGCGAGTGCCCGGCGGCGCCTGGCGCAGGGTGAGGGCCGGGAGCAGCCGTTGGGGCACCCCGGGGCGGCGGCATGAAGGGAGGCGCCGCAGGTGGGTGCCGCGCTGCGCGGGCGGGGGGAGCAGCGCGGCCGCCGGCCCGGGGACGGAGCAGCGAGCGCCGCGGAGGTGTGGGCGCGGAGGGCGGGGGACGCCGGCAGCCCCCGGACTGAGCCAGCGCCGAGCCTTGCACAGCGTCAGCGCGGCCCTGGTGGGAATCTGCGTTTCTCCGAGGATCAGCTTCCCTTCCTTCTCCTCGCCCCGGAGCGTAGGTCGCTGTCAGTTGTGCTTAGGGGTTCCCCGATCTCGGGCGCCGCCGTGGCGTCCGCGACCCTGTCAGGAGCAACGAAGGAGGGAAGCTGGAGCACAAGTCCTGTGAGGAGCAGCTGAGGGAGCTGGGTTTGTTTAGCCTGGAGAAAAGAAGGCTCAGAGATGACCTTATCACCCTATGCAACTGCCTGAAAGGAGGTTGTAGCCGGGGGGGGGGGGGGGGGGGGTGGCGGTTGGCCTCTTCTCCCAGGCAGCCAGCGACTAGACGAGAGAACACAGGCTTAAGCTGCACCAGGCGAGGTTTAGCCTGGACGTTAGGAAGAACTTCTTCACAGGAAGGATGATTAGAGACTGGAATGGACTGCTCAGGGAGATGGTGGAGTTCCTGTCCCTGAAAGTGTTTCAGGAAAGACTGGCACTCATTGCCATGGTCTAGTTGACATGGTGGTGTTTGGTCATAGGTTGGCCTCGATGGTGTCAGAGGATTTTAACAATTTAAGTGATTCTGTGAAGGAGGTGTACGAGGTATTGGTTAAACCACTGTCACTGATAGCCTGGCCTACAGAATGCATGGAGCATAAGATATGGCTTTATGGGACAGTTAACAGTCCTCCATGCCTCTTTTTTTATAGCAGACACAAAGGGGAGCTTTGTCTGGGTGTCTGCAAAGAGGATGTGACATTTGTATCGTCTTTAGCTGCTTCTTGGCATTTCTTCTGTGACTTGGCATCAGTCCTCTGGGAGTTGTGCAGGACAGTGTGAGCAGCTGGTTCTGCCATGCCAAGGGCACAGAGTAGTCCATATCTTGGTGCTCTGTGTGGTCTCTTCTGCATTCTGGGCTGAAGCTCCTAAGCACCTTGACTGTAAGGATAAAGAGCTTTAACCGAAGTAAAAGCCAATTTGCAGGATAGGCTCATACTTTGTAAAGCTGGAAAAATAGTACTGATGTGTTCTATGCTGACTGGAGTTCCTCTGTCTCCTACAGACTAATGTATAGGTACTTCTCACACAGACCAGAACTACTGTAAAATAGAGACAAGAGTGTGATTAAGGCAGGCAGTCACCAGAGATGAGATGAACTTGTCCAGCCAATTAGGGTTGTAGACACTACTTCCCATGAACAGAATTTGAGCAAAGAACTTAGGAGCCCTCCTGATCAAGCAGAGTAATTGTAAGAAAACGCATGTTTGACAAGATAAACCATCAAAGAGTAACTGGATCTGCTGAAGAAAAAAAAATCACATCTTTGTAAAACATTGTACTTGAAATAATGGTAATTATTAGTTGAAGAAATTTGTGATATCAGATATAATGGCTGGTAGTTCAGCTGTAAAAATAAGTCTAAAGTGACTACAGTTAGGCAATTGTTCCTAATGCTGTGAAGAGCCATGGTTAAAGAGCTCCTTGCTGTAGTAGTCCTATGTTTCAGAAGCTTTTCTGACCCACAAACTACCTGGAGCTCTGCAAACATCTGTGGTACCTACTAAGAGATGTTTTCTTTTAAATTTTGTTCCCCTTTCCACTTGGGAAGCAGTGACTAACAACATCTAACATGTTGTTTTGCATGCTGAAGTTGACTGGCACATTAACAAACAGCATAACTATCACTTACCTCATTTGGTTAGCTGGAAGGACTGGTGGCTATGTCTGGCAGACATCTTGTGCATCTTTTTGGTAAAAACAAGTTCACCTTGATACAGATTCATCATTGGGTTTGGACAGTAATTAACACCTCCTGATGATATGAACTGCTGCCTGTGCTCTTTTTTAGTATGATACTGTAATCCTTTTCCCATCTAGTCCAGCTATGCTGCTGCCACTTTTTTTGGCTTTGCAAGTTTCCTGGGGTGGTTGCTGGACTTTCCACTTGAATGACTTGCTGCATTTCTTTGTGTCAGTGAAATGAGTGGTGAAAAGATATGCACGTCTCCAAGCCCTGCTGGGATGTGATGTGCACTGTACTGGAAGTTTGGTATATATTATAATTTTAATTATGCCAACTTCTCATTTGTTGTTTGAGATTCTGAAGCTCAAGCACAAGTTTCTGGCTGTGCTATTTATATTTAGTCTAAAATATGCTGGACTCTTACCAATATGTTTGATTTTTCCCTGTACCCTGAAGTACTACATAATCTTGTTAGTGGTGAGAGAAAGCCGTATAATTATTGTGATTTTACAGATTGCTGGAGGTCTGATTTGTGCAGCACCATGGACTCATCAGAAGAGACTGGAGGCTTCTCTGCAGAAGAAAACTACTTTGTGAACTATACCTTCACCGACCGCTCCCACTCAGGCCGTGTGGCCCAGGGTATTATGAAATTATGCTTGGAGGATGAGCTCTTTGCTGATGTTACAATATCAGTGGAAGGCAAAGAATTCCAGCTGCACCGTTTGGTCCTCTCAGCTCAGAGCTGCTTTTTTCGTTCTATGTTCACTTCCAACCTAAAGGAGGCCCACAACAGGGTGATTGAGCTGCAGGACGTTAGCGAGAGTGTCTTTCAGCTCCTTGTGGACTATATTTACCATGGAACCGTAAAGCTGAGGGCAGAGGAGTTGCAGGAAACCTATGAAGTGGCAGACATGTATCAGCTGACTGCCCTTTTTGAAGAGTGCTCCCGTTTTCTGGCTCGTACGGTGCAGGTTAGAAACTGTCTGCAGGTCATGTGGTTGGCAGATCAACACAGTGACATGGAGCTCTACACAGCTGCCAAACACTGTGCAAAGTCACATTTGTCTCAGCTGCAGGAGACAGAGGAGTTCCTACACCTGCCTCTCCGCCTACTGACAGACATCCTTACAGGTAGGTGTTCTTGAAACTGCCTAGAATGTGGATGTAGAAAGAGACTTTAAGAGTCTGGTCAAGTAGTGAATGAAATAGATGGGAAAGATCCAACCTTTCATAATCACTGGCTCTTCAGAGACTTAGCTAACCAAAGCAAAGCAAAACATTCTGGATACCTTTATCAGAAAAAGCCTCAAACTATTAATTTTTACTGGACATGAAACATCTAAGCTATAGAAAAGGGACATAGAGGATGTCAGAAATTCACAACAGTTCCTGAGTCAACAGGTTAGAAGTGTTACACATTTTTTAACCATAACTTCCAACAATTTGTTGTATTTTTGTTTTCATTAAAACAAAGAAGGCTTACCAGAAATAAACATCTGATGAAAGTCTTTTTTATCCCTTTAGCTCATAATCATTTAACATAGTAATGCAATAATTCAACATCTGTAAGAAGGCTTGAGCACATATTTTTAGACTATTTTGGTGTTATTTACAATTGTATATAATTGTTAGGATTATTTAGGCACTCAACTGACTGAAATAGAGGCATTGTAAAATCTTGAGTAATACAGTAATTACCCTTCTTGTAAAGGTACTAGCCTTCCACAGTAATGGATGCAATGACTCAGTGTTGTGAAGGACATGTCAACACATGGACAACTTAGTCCAGCTTCCACCAATCCTTAAAGATCTGCTGCTCTAGTAGGTACAGCCAGTATTTGTCACCTCTCCAGGATGCTACAGTCACAAGTCCAGTTTTCTGCAGTTAGGTATCATTGCTAGAGGAAGCAAGGATGTAGAAGCAGCTCATACATTCAGATGTGCCTCTTTCTTGCTTTTATTTACTCTTTGTAACTGAGTAAGTAACTATACTTTGTGTGTCATGTGTTTTATATGCTCTTACAAAAATAAACCTACCATGACTGGCTTCTTTGTAACACTGGCAAATCTATCCATAAGACTTAAACTAGCCTTTAGAGTTGATGCTATGTGTATGAGAGTCTTTGCAGATACTGCATTAAATTATCTCTATTGCATCTAAAGAAACTTACAGTCAAGAGCCTATTGAGTATATGTACTGATAGCTCAAAAACTGTGATAGAGTAATTTTAATATCTGTCTAACTAAAGTTTTTAAAGTAAGTTGTGAGTTCATTAAAAAACCCCTCTAAAATAATGAAATAAAACTGTAGAGGTCAATCACCTTTAATTTCTTAGGGATTTCACATAAAAACCAGTTTTAGCACTATGGAATTTAGCACTTGTGGTCCTAAATTAAAACAATTGCTCAGTATAACTTTTTCCATGCATCATCTATTTTCATATGTAGAATCACATTACTCAGCATTTATGCCACAACTTAGCTCATAAAATGAAATAAAATCTGAAGTACTTCCCTTCTTAAAAAGGTAGAAAAAATCCTTTTCTTTTGCATTTCCTGCATCTTTGTTTAGTTAATAGAGAACTAAATAGAGGAAGCTTTTAGTGGCAAGGATTAAAATTAAATTCATTAAATTAGTAATTTATTATGTTTACCTTCCATTGCACTCTAGGACCAATTTCAAAATAATTTTTTTTCTATTTAAGCACTACATGTGAGGGTTAGCTTATGGGAATCCTTTTAAACAAAGTTGAAATATCTGCTTTTGTGCCACACCTTTTCTGCTCCCCTTCACTATAGAGAAAAGCACTGGAATTTGTCTAGTGCCTTCAACATCATTGAGTTCACAGTTTGTAATGAGAACAGACTACAAAATCAGAGAGTCTTCATAGGGAAGCTTCTCAATGAACACAGGCATAATTTCTGGCTTTCAAACTGTAAGGAAATACTTAAAATCTTTTAGGTAATGTACTGATGATGATGATGATACAAGAGATTGTGGCTGAATCCAGTTATGTCTGGAAAGAGATTGAAATTCGATGCAGTCTGTAGTGTTTCCTACTGTCACAAGGCTAAGAAAAGCCCTAGTAGCTCGTTGGGGATTTCCAAAAGTTAAGAGGATAGCAGCAATACCAGATGTTCAGTCATGAGGGTCAGCTGCCTGACAGTGCTCAGACACATTCTGTAGATGACTTTTGCCAAATAGGTTTCTAGGACCTGCCAGAGAGAAAAGCAGGTGCTGAGATTCTCAATAGCAGAATCTTTTTGCCTAAATGATTAAATAAGAAAGTATTTGTCATCGTCACACAGCATGTAAGTTCTCTTTCCTGTCCTCTTTCTCTTGGACATAGATTCATGAATAGATTGCTGAAACTCATCCAAAATGCTTAAGATCTGGAAGCTCTGTCTTCTTATAGTTACCAAAATTAATTTCATGTAGTTGGCTGGCTGGCAGTGCAGATCATGCCTGACAAAATACATGAACACCTGTGTCTATTTTTCCTCTCCGGAAAGTAGGGTGTGTGGTGGGAGTGGGAGGAGGCAGCCACAGGGAAAGGGCGTTCCTGAGTACATACACCTTTGTCTAGATACTGTAAATGCATTTCTGTCCCCAAACCGCAGATGGCGTTCCATGTTCTCAGAATCCAGCAGTTGCCATAGAAACCTGGATCAACTTCAACAAGGAGGAGCGAGCGGGCTTTTCAGAGACTCTGCGATCGAGTCTGAAGGTATAAAAAGACCTTATGTTCTGGGGCTGGTGTAGCACTTGCTGGTTTCACACTTCTCAGGGCAGGGTATTCTGCTCATAGGTGTGACTTTCAAGTCACAAAATACAAATGTCATTGAAATTCATGGTGCTTGTGAGAGGACACTTTCTGTGTCATAAATAGCACCCCACTGACAGCTTTTTTTATTTTAACCTGAGGCTGCTTTCACTGGTGATTGGACCAGTGCCACAAATAACTTATTTCACCTCAGTTACCAAAGAAACGTCAGAAATCTATGTTTGGCATTCCTCTCGTATCAGCTGTACTCCCATCAGTGATATAAGTGGCCCTTACATAAACCATGAACACTTGTGTTCTGGTGACGTCTGTGGCTATTTTATTGTGTCAGACATGAATAGTATGTTGAAAAGGCCTTGAGGCTCTGAATCCTGAGTGTTGTAGGGTGGGAGGACTTGGGAAGCAGGTTATATACTTCAGGCCCACAGGTGGGCCCTAAACAGAAACATTCAGTCTTGAGCATCACTGATGTTTGTATAAAGAGGTCTGATTCTGCTGACACCCTTTTCCTTTCCAGGTGATTGGAGAAAATGTTCACATCTATCTGATTGGAAAGGAATCATCACGTACACATTCGCTCGCTGTCTCTCTGCACTGTGCTGATGATGACTCCATAAGTGTGAGTGGACAGAACAGCCTGTGTCACCAGATCACCGCGGCCTGCAAGCACGGTAGTGACCTGTATGTCGTTGGTGGCTCCATCCCACGACGCATGTGGAAATGCAACAATGCAACTATAGACTGGGAATGGTGTGCTCCTCTGCCCCGTGACCGGCTCCAGCACACCCTCGTCTCCGTGCCAAGCAAGGATGCAATATATTCACTGGGGGGGAAAACTCTACAGGACACTCTCTCTAATGCTGTCATATATTACAGAGTACGAGACAACGTGTGGACAGAGACCAGCCAACTGGAAGTGGCAGTCTCTGGAGCTGCAGGAGTAAACCTTAATGGTGTCATTTACCTGCTGGGTGGGGAGGAAAATGACCTAGACTTCTTCACCAAGCCCTCTCGGCTCATTCAGTGCTATGATACCAACACAGAGAAATGTCACGTGAAGCCATATGTACTGCCTTTCGCAGGGCGCATGCATGCTGCTGTGCACAAGGATGTGGTGTTCGTTGTGGCTGAGGGGGATTCACTGCTCTGCTACAATCCCCTACTGGATAGCTTCACCCGACTGTGCCTCCCAGATGCCTGGAGCTCAGTACCATCCCTCTGGAAAATTGCCAGCTGCAATGGCAGCATCTATGTCTTTCGCGACCGCTATAAAAAGGGTGATGCAAATACATTTAAACTTAACCCAGCCACCTCTGTTGTAACAGTCACGAGTGGCATCAAAGTGTTGCTCACTAACTTGCAGTTTGTCCTGGCCTAAACAGGCGCAGTGACAGAAAGACAGCAACAGTATCTTGCTGTGCAGCTCGAAGACACTTGTGACCCTCAGCACCAGTCCCAATTACTACAAGCTCACAACATCCAATAAAGACCCCATCCTCTGTACCTTGCAGAGGAAGTACACTCTTTCTGACTGTGGACCTATTCTTTTACATAGCACTATTGAAACTGTATTGAACTGTTGTATCTTAGATTTCAGATGGACTACATGCTATTACTTTGATTCCTTGATGATAAACTGCTTGCGTTTGAGGCCCAAACAGCAGCAAATGGCTATTTTGGCCTGGAACCAATGTACCACTAAAAAGTCCTATGGCATATGGACAACATCCTCCTTGGCCCAGACTGCTAGTTTTAACTGCCTAGGAGACTATATGTTACTGCTGTGTCAGTCACAGAGTTAGACGTGCACTGTGTCCCCCAGGGATACCCTCATTTAAACATTCCTGTGTCCTATTGCAGAAGGAGAGCCTGGCAGACAGATTCCAGAACTGACCCCAGGACCCTTAGGTTACATTCAGCACTTCTCCTAGAGGAGTGGTAACCAACTGAGTACTTGCTTACTGCTCTGTCATCACCTAGTATAAAGAGGGAGATAATTTTTAGAGCATTGGCTTCCTTTATAGTACAGGAAATCCTCACCTGTAATTATAACATAGTGTTGGTGAAAAGACAGAAATAAGACCTCTTTCTCCTACCCCTCTCTGTTGGCACTGTAACCCTTTGGGTAAGAATCTGAATAAAGTCTCTACTGAGACAAAGTATTTTGTTTTTTCCTCTTTGCTTCAAATACAAATATTTTTGAACTTCCTGTGGATTGCAGTTCCGCTCAGCACTGATGTGTGGGAATGAACTATGATAGAACAAGGTATCTAGGATATTAGCCATAAGGAAAGAAAGCTTTGATGAAACAGCCCTATTTCCCCTTTACTGTACTTTATGTTAACAGTTCTTTAATGATAGTCAAGAAGAAAAACACTTAAGCTTTTGTTAGATCATAAAAACTTTTTTTATAGCAGCTGAGATGGGGATTTTGATAGTTCTTACTATATGTTATGCAGTTCTCCCAGTGATCATGTTCTTGTGAAATTTCTCCAGGACCTGGACTTGCTTGTGTCGAACAAGGATATGGGGACGAATCTTGGCAATGGCCTCTATTGCTTGCCGAGGGCTCCAGTGATGCAGCTGAAAAGGCAGAAACTCAGCAAGTGAGAATCCATTCCATCTTTCCAACAGTTAATGGAACACTCCTTGAGGCTACAGGCAATGTGAGAGGTGTTACAAAGCTTGGTGCTGCTTTGCCTCTTAGGTTTACTCGATGTTCCTCTCAGAGAGGCCTGAAAGTCACACATTCAATGAGTCCCCAGTTAAAGAGGAATGGTTGCTGCCTGGGCCCTCCACTTTCTGTCTCGCTCACTCTTCCTTCGTGTTGTGAAGTTTCCTGGTTTAGCCCCACTAGACCAGAGCAAAAGTGCAGCTGGCTTTTAAATTTTTTTAAAAAAACTTTACTGGTACTCCCATCACATTTCAGCACTTAGTGAGAAAATTTTCCCTTCAGCATTAATGGAAAATTTTCCAGGGAGAGCTTAATAAAACAAAAGGAAGAAGCCACAGGTAGGATTTTGTTCTTAGTGCTGATTTCCGTAATTGGGTTGGTATAGGAATTCAGAAAACTAAAGTGAGTTTTCTTGATCCTGAACTGTATTTATGGAAAAGCGTAGGAAGGCTCACCACCCCCAGTGAACCAAGGAGAAAATATGAACAACAAAAATGGATGTTTATCTGCTCAGTGAACCTACGCTCATGAGTGACTTGTTATTCCTACCTCAATCTGTCCCTCCACAGAAAGAATTAAGAAAAGCAGAATCATCCAAAATTTGCATTTGCATTCAAACAGCAAGATAATTTTGGGGCCTCTGTTAAAATGGATGTCCAAACTCTGTAAAATCGTGAAATATTCACCTGTATGGGCTCAGGCTTCTTGAGCGAGAGTTAACTATAAAGGTTGTCTGCATTTTATTTCCATTTTCTAATGAAAATAAACCCCATTTAGCAGAGGCTCCTTCTGACCTGAATTAAGTATGCTGCCACCATGGTGGCACTGCGGGAGCGCCCTGCCTTGCAGTGCACATAGACACTGTTACCGCGGGCTCGGTGGCTCAGGATGAACTCCACGCCCTTGTGCAGGTTTTCCAAGGTGGGGACTCCAGTTAGATCCACAGTGCTGAGATGCAGTTGCTCCACTCCCATTGCCTCCCATTCCTGTAACAGACATAGCACATTTGGTCAGTGAACTTTTGGGCTGTTTTTTTTACTGAAATAAACTCAGAACCTGTTGAGACAATTGAGAAATTCAGAGAGGCTGTAAACAGACTTTGAATGTCAATCCTTTAAATCAGATGTATAAAAACTTACGTGCTGGTCATCAAAAAGTAGTAGTTAAAGGGGACTGAAAAATGTGGTTCAGCTAAAGGAAAAGAGGGAAGTTGGGATCTCTTCCCAACTTAAAAGACATTCCTGTATAGTGAGGTACGTGGATTCCATGCTCCCTGTCCCTCCCTGCCACTGCAGCTGCAACAGTTCACTCGCATGCTCACGTTTTACTGGTTTGTCGCACAGTTTTTAAAGTCAGCTTAGGTACGAGTAGTCACGTCTTTGCTGACACAGGACTTGGCGGTCGCTACCGGGATGAGGGCAGGAGGCAGCT
>JACBWW010000004.1:34730940-34846252 GCA_020086605.1 Lanius collurio | reverse complement strand
GAACGGAAGTCGCCGTTGTCAGATTGGGGGCGGGGGGGCTGCGGCGAGGCCGGGCGGACCCCAGGGCGGGGGAGCGGCTGCCCCGGGCTCGGCCGCCGTCAGCCAGGCGGGCTGGGCGCCCCGGGCACTTAGAGGAACCTGAGATGCGGTTGCTGTCGCCGGCGCGGTGGGGTCTGTCCGCTGAAGCGGTGAAATGTGTGCTGGTGCACCAGGGGGTGGAGGCGAGTCAGGCATAGGAGAAGCACGAGCAGGGAGATTGGAGTTCAGCGCAGTGTGAAGATTTGTAGTCTCAAGTATGAGAAGGCGTGACAGACACTACTGGAATGCAGTAGGAAGGGCAATATGAAAACCAGGAGAGACGAAGCGTAAAATGGGTGATAAGTACATGAAGAAGCAGTAAAGGTTGATAACAGCACGCTTTTTTGATAGGACTGTTACGAGAAGGAAGTGGAGAGGCCACCTTAGAATACACCCCTTTAAATTCCTGAGGAATTGTGGCCCAGACATTTTCACCTTTAAGGCACAAGCATTCTCTTCTGCCAGAAGTTGTCGGGGAACATTTTTCAAGCATTGCAGCTTTCTTGTATGTAATGGTTGAATGTGTTTCACCAGTTTGCTTGATTTAGAAAAGTATTTGATGGGGATTTATATCTTGAAGCACGCTTGACTTCTGGCTTACAGGAGTTTGGGTTTTCTGACTATCTTGAATTTGTGTTTTTGGTTTTTGTGTCTGTCCTTCCAGTCTTATTCTTTGTACCAGTGGTCACAAAAATTGCTGAACTCTCTCCTAGTGTCTTTTGCTGTCTCCTCTATTGTTTTTCTGTAGGTTAGTTCATCGGATAGATTTTACTGCACTGACTTGGCATTGCACAGCCATAATAAACTCATCACCTTTTTATTCTTTTTTGCATTCCCCTCGGCTGTGTTCTTGGGATCTCTGCATAATATGAGATACTGTATAGTCCTAGAATTGTGTCTGGACCCAAGTGTTGAAGAAGAAGCATTGTTGGAAATACTGCTGCTGTGGTAGATGCTTAAAATTAATACACATGTCTTTAGATGGAGCTACGAAATGTTATGGTGGATTCAGCTTGCATCTGGCAGCTTAATATGTTGAGTTGCATTCCTGCTGACAAAGAGCCCCCAGGACAGGAGCACAATTCTTATATCTGCTCAGAGATATGGGTGCAAATGTATATACTACTGATAATTCCTAAATAGAGGTTTTTAAGTACGGTAATTTAAGAATTATTTTTTCTTAAGGTCCTTACCATTCTCTTTCAGCCTCTGCTCACATTCAAAATTATTGCTGATACTTATTTTGGGAACGTGTATGCTGTTCTGAGGAGTGTGTTCACCCTTTCTGGATGGTCATTTCTGCATGGCTGTGTTTTTTCTGTTATTCCCTCCCCTGACAAAGTTTCTAATGTTACATTAGAAAAATCATTGCTGAACCGGAGCTGCTGGGTTACATGTTTCCCCTTTTGTATCTGTTTTGGGTTGTTTTTTTTATGGTAACAAAACAATTGATGCAGGCCTAAGACATTCTGTTTACATGCGAAAGAAAGCAGGAACACAGCATCTGCAGAAAAGCAGACAATTGAAAAGTGTCTGTTCTAAAGTCATGAAAACTAGAACATGAAGGTTTATGTGTTAGGTGGTTTTGTTTTGAAAGTTAATGACCTACAAAGTGAGAAGAACTTACCCATCTTTCGCAATTGGAGATAGGGTAAAGAAATCTATGGTATTACTGTGTACTTCTTTCTGTGTCCATGCTTTTTCTAGGCCTCCAAAACTTGATGCACTTTTAAGATAATCTTTGCATGGCAGGGGTAAGGTTCTTTTAGTTCTTCTGCTACAAGTAGGGATGCTGAAAACATGCTCCCTGGCACTACTTCTCTAAAGGGGTAAACAGGAGATGTGGCAGGATCATAGATATACAATAGTTGTTTGTCTCATTACCGTACCTTTCCAAGTAACCTGTACATCAATTGAAGAATCTTTGGTTGAAACAAAATATGACACTTTGAAATAAGGGAAATATTTATAATATTGTGTAAATTTCCTTCCCAAATCGCCAACAATCCCCTGAATTGGTTGAATTTCATAAAAGATGGATGTTTATGTGATTCTTAAATATTTAGATTCACACTGATTAAAGTCAGATTCTACCTGTAGTCCAGTATCTAATTGAACATATTGGGCAACTTCGTTGAGAGCAGGTTGCTCCTTAGTTATTTCTTGCATATTTTTCTGAAATGTGGTTATTGATTATCAGTTACTGAGTCATCTGCTGCAAAGCTCTTCAGAAAGCCCACTCTAATTTTTCCTTTCATGCCTATTTTAGAGTAGGTGGGAAGTAAGAGAAATTCTCATAGATTTTGAGATCTCCTGGTTATTAGTCTTTATTACTGAGATCTAAGAACCCACTGTTCTGGCTGTTGAACTGGACACTGTTCTTAAGTAATATGTCCAGTTTTCTAAGTCATAATGTGAGTTTGGTTACTGAGACAGTAGCGATAGTCAAACAGACTCAGATCTATATTTTTGCTTTCTTATTTTTCAGTCTTGCCATGAGTGTCTGAATGTTTTATTTCAATCTGGGTATGTTCAGTATTGCTTGTCCTTCAAGACTATGTGCAGAATTTTTTACTGCCTTGATAACTGCCTTTGGGCAAGAAGGCATAATTTTTATGCATTGATCAGATAATTTGGCAGGAGAAAAAATAGTATAAATCAAAGAAGACTGAAATATTTCAGGATTTATTAGAATGGGAATTGTAAATTGAGAAAAGTTATCTGGTGCCTCTAATGGGTATTTCTCAAAGTATCACAGCACAGGATCTTGAGTGGTGATCCTGTTACAAGATTTCTTTAGGCAAGAGAGATTATCTTGATTGGAAAAATTAACCAGTAGTTTTATTGCCCTCCCTCCAGTCATCAGAGATACTCGTGTTATATAAATAAATGCAAGAATGCAAGATACCACATTTTCTGCTGTTGCTGTTTACAACCTATTTTAGAAAGATGCCAAGATGCTTTGTGTTTGGGACATAACAGTGAAAAGAGAGATCTTTAGCATTCACATTTCGAGAGGAGATTTCCCAGACATCAACTGAACATCATCTTGTTTGCACCTGATGTGAGACTCAAGCAAGTAGACCTAAAATATACCTCAAAGCTGCAATGCCACTTAGTCTGCAAGTGCTTTGCTGTAGGGAGGAATAGCTCACGAGTCTGAACAGTGATGGACAGAGCAGGCTTATTTGTGTGACAGCAATCTAGTGCTAAAGTTGTTATTTTAGGTTCGGGGGTTTTTCCCCTGCCAAGACAGGGGCTTGTCAACCCCTACATAGTGCAATGCAGTCATCATCCCAGGGAAAGGAAGTCATCTTTGACATCTTGAGTAGATTCAAACTTCCAGCTGTCTTAGCTCTGTGCTAAAGAAAATGCATCATTGCTAGCTGAATTCAGGATGAACAGTGAGCAACTAGATTGCTGAACAGAAATCTTCACTAGTCTCCAACTTTTAGTGAAGAATTTCAGTTTAGATGGTGCAGTTTGTGGCACAGGTATGTGTAAGTGAAAGCCTTATGCCAGGAGTGCTTGTCCACAAGCTGTCCTGTCTGTCCCATGTGTATGCATGTTACCCTTGTATCTTCTGTATACTCAGTGTATCATGCTCTTTTTGTTTTGTTTTTAGAAAAGGTGTGCTGGCTTACTAGCTGCTCTGTTAGAGGCAAACTGACAAACTGCAAGTTTTGATAATGAGTCTTTACCAATTTAGAATAGATTTATAACTGATTTAATGGCTTGGCTTGCAGTGGTAAAGTCCCAGGTAGATTTAAGATTCTGTAAACTAGGCTTTTAAAACCATATCGCTCTGAGGTTTTTACATTGGTTTGACTAAATTGCTTGTAATGTAGCATGGAATAACTAGCTTGTGTATTGCTGAAATCCATGCAAATGAGCAGGCAGTTTGGGTTCTTTGTCCTTTTCAGCAGCACGCCTCAAGGAGATCTTGAAAATGAGCATGTGGATAAGAGGATGGGTGTTTGTTGCGTATCTGGTGTCATGTTGGTGTGATATTTAGCAGACTCTCCTTTGCAGCACATTTTTTTAATGCTTGCTCTGTATTCTCTCAGAACTGAATGCTCTCCCAATTCTTATAAGAACCCAGGTGACTATCTTTGATTGTTTTTACTTCAAATTTGTTTGAGGTTTTCAGGACTTTGGCTTCTTTTTTTCACCACCATCTAAACTGTTCTTTCTGATAGCTTTTGCTTCTATCTGCAGGCTGCTTTGTACTGCACTTTTCACAAAAATAATGTAGTTGTTATCTGCTAGATTTCAGTATTTCACATGTCAAAGTAAAACTGGTGTTCTTCAAACATCTTATCACTTAAAATTCAGGCTTTCACTGAACCCATGCATATTCTCTGCTATTTTTGTCCCAAACTATGCAGTTCAAAAGATACTCCAACCTAAATATGCAATCCACAAATTTTTTAGACTCTGTTGGGAAGGGAATATTCATGTCTGCTTTTTCCAAAGAAGAGGAGTTTGTAATTCAAATCAAGCACTTAGCTGGCAATGTCCAAGTCTACATACAAAAATGATATGTAGAGATTTGCAGGATGGACACCAGGCATCTTTTATCTCTGCAAAATCTTACAAGATAGAGTTTTGATACATGTTTCTTCAGAAGGCAATGAAATATTGATCTTTCAGGAAGAGAGAATTTATTTTGAACATCACATCTAGCTTTTGCATCTCGTGTAGGCACAATACAGTGTAAAAGTAATTGTTCTCTAATTTATGATTTTGTATTCCAAAGCAGAGCACCATGTGAAAATAGTTTTTGTCTCCTTACCTGTATTTCCTTGTTATTTGTCTTCAAAAATTTTCTGTTCTCCGTTTAAAATTCTGAATTAAAAAATACTTGGATGGCAGGTCAACGTAGTGATGAATTGTATTTCTTCTGGGTTTTTTGTTTCTTTTTTCTTGCATGTGATTGTTTGATGACTGTACAATGTGTAGCACAACTGAGCACAGTGAGTTGAAACAGTAAAAATTCTTGCACTGTCCTAAGTGACATTAGAAGTGACACCTTTAAAAATACTAATATGTAGAATCTTTTTTGGGAAAAAAGTGTCTATTTACTCCTCTAAAGCAGTTTTGGCTGCTCAGAAATCCATGATGATATGCATTGGAGACTTGGGAAAAGTTAGGTGAGAATTTTCTGTTCTTTATGGAGTAAAGCCACCCATGTTATGCTTTGGATTATGCATTCAGTGCCAGAATTTGATCACTATTAGAGACAGGTTGTAGGTGGTACTGTCTGTATTTCAGTGTGGAAGCTGCTATGACACTAATTGTCTGATGCAGAATTTGCTTTGGAATTTCTTTGGGTTTAAATTTTTTTTTTTTTTTCATTTAATTCAAAACAAAAGTTTAATAGGCAATTCTTGGGGAGCAAGACTAGGACACATATCCTTGATCCTTTTTTGTGAGGAAAGCAGTTTTGGCTATGCTTAGGTGTAGATCTAATTCTGGGTATGCTGGTGTCTTTTTGAATTTGCAGGGAGCCTAAACCATTATCTCAGTAATGAGAAATTTGAAAAAATACGAAGGTCATTGGTTTGAATACCAGCATTTTTGTATCTATGTGCACATGGCATTAACAAAACTACCTGACAAGCACACTTTTCTGAGTTGGCTACTGCATTCCTGATACAGCTGGAAGTTGCAGCTTCTGTTTACTTGTATGAGAGAGCTTTTCTGATAATTCCTGTAAGGTGGTTTTGTATCACCACATAAATGTGGGACACACCAAGTAGAAGAAATAGGCAGCAGCCTGTGGTAATAAATCTCTCATGAAAAATGATACTTTTTAAATATAAATGAAACTTCTTTTGAGTTTGCAAACTGTCATACTTGTGTACTAAAAAAAAAAAAATATAGACTATGCCACTTCTTAAATTTTTTTTTCTGTGAATACCTAAAGATTTGGGTCTTCAATTACACTTATTCTGCTCTTTCCATGCCAGAATGTGAAAAGGGTGGGATGAGTGAAGCAAGAAGAGGATGCTGCATAGAAGTGCATTTCTTCTGTTTTTAAGAAGAATGCATAGGAAAAGGTTTAGTTTATGTTTAAACCCTGGCAAAAAGGGCTACAGGGAAAACAGACAAGGTATGGCAGGTCACCACAGTAATTATTATCAACCAATGAGAAAGGTCATGCTTCCTTGTTTAGGACAGTACTTAAAAAGGGAGAAGGTTTTAAAAAGATTTCTGTAATTCAATTTGGGGTGGAAGGGGGAGAAGGTCAAACCAAGAACTTAATATGTGGATGTGTGTGTCCAAAAGCAATAAGGAAGATGTTACTAGTTCAGTAGTCATTTTAATGCTAGTGGATGAGGGGATTCCCTGGGATTTTTGTCTTGTTTCTGAGTTGCTGCCCAGATTCTATTGGTGAACAGTGTTAGATGTTTGTGCATTATTAAAGTGAGCTCAAGCAAAATGGAGTTGGAACTCGTTTCAAAACAGTAACTCCTTTAGGTTTGTACACTTTGGTTCTTTTCTTTCCTTGCACGCTGTGACAGTGAATGAGGGTGTGCATGTGTGAAGGAACTTGTCTTAGCAATGGTGTCTTTCAGAGACCATGTATGGGTAAAGCTGTTTGGCTGGTTCAGCTCCCTGCTCCTCCCTCTCGGGGAGCTGAGCAGAATCTCTTCTGCTGAAAGGGTTGTTGTTCCACTTTCTGCTTTCTATATTTGTCCAGCAGAGCACACTGGCTCACCAGGCAGGCAGTGTGGCTGGCCTGGTGGGCATTTGCTGAGCAGAATTGAGAGCCAGGGCTTACAGTCTCTGTTACATCTGTCTTGTCTGTCTCTGTGTCTTTGCGTCTCTGGGAACGACTGATATTCCAAGTGAAAGGTGATCTGTTTGTGGATGTTGTCTTTTTTGTAAAATGCATTTCATCCAAATTTGGGAGTCTAGGGACTGGAAATGGAGGAGGGAAGGCAGTTGTCTTGCAGGGACAGTTTGTAATGAGTGGCAGTGGCATCAGAAAGACACAGATTTAACTTCCAAAAGAGCTGCTGTCTTCTGGGATGAGGATTTTAATCTCCCTTCCTGCTTTGGGGAGTGATTAGCCAAGGCCTGTATCCTTCCATAAAAGGTCTGTTGTCACTGTCTGCCTTGAAGATTAATGAAAGCTAGATCCTTTCCTGGAAGATTTGTGTGCTGTCTTTGCTTGTTATGGGCAATGGGGATTAATGAGGAGCTAGACCCTGGCCTGCCTAGTTTGGAATTGGGAGTTGGTGTTGAGGGATGGGGCTTGTCGGAAATACCTTGTTAGGAAGGGCTGGAAACTTGTAGCTAAGACTGCCCTCACTGTGTGCTTGCATAAACGTTGTATTAAGGCCCTGCACACATTGGGATGACTATTCACAATTGCTTTTTTTAAACAGTAGATCAGATGAACAAATAGTGCAGAAAGTCTGTTAGATGCTACACCGTAGTAAACTGTTAATACAGTCTTCTTTGAGTCGCAGAAGGGTGCTCAAAATAGTGGCAGCAATCAAATACACCATTAACAGTGGCAATAATCTTTTGAGAGGGGAAAAAGAGGGCAATTGTTTACAGGGTGCTTTTTCTGAATTTTGGGAAATACTGTCCATTAAAAATTTTTGCTGCTTTTTGAATATCTATGCAAATAGACATCAGCCTCTTGTTTCTGGAATTTGAGACAGGAAAACATTGTTTCAGTTGGGAAATAGATTTTAGCAATATTCTGCCTTTTTTCTTGAGGTCCGTGTTCCATAAACCCAGTCTGAATTATTTTTCTTTCCTACCACTTCAATGTCTTCAGTGTTTTTCCTCCTGAGAAAGCTATGTGTCTCTCGAATTTGGAAGGACATTTTGGAGGCAAATTGGTGAATCTCAGCTGCCTGGCAATGTCTGGATTGTACTGATATCTGCAGGCAGGGACCTATGATTGATGTGTGACAGAGGGTCATCTTCTTGGACCAATTGAACTCAAGCAGCTTAGTTATGTGGCTGTTTTCTGGTCATTCTTTGTTGAGTGGGGACACATTGCAGTAGTTTCTTCCATCTTCATGTGGAAAAACCTGTGGATTTTGTTGTTAACATGTAGCCTGTGGGATGCTAAGCTTGTTACCTGAAGTATCTTGGTATTTTGCCTAATTCTGGCATACTCTGCTAGAATTAGGTCCTCTGCCTGCCTTTCTTCCCACTTTTTCACTTGCTGACTCCCTAGCTGACAACCTTTCATTTGTATGAGTTACCAGTTAAAAGCAATTTGTGGTACTGTTTGAGGCCAGTGATTGGAGTTTTATGATTCCTCAGCTTTTAAGTGTTTTCTCATAGCATACTTACCTTTCCCTTGCAGTCTTGGAGCAGGAATATGATTAGGCAGTTTCTAAGGCCTCTTAGAAGTTCACTATTGCATGTTTAAAAAATGCTGTATGTCTATTCTGTGAAAGATGCCATGATAAATGGATAGAACACTGAATAAATATATGTGCACTGAGGGCATTTGGGTAGTGAAAGGCTGTAGAATGGCATTGGGGAATTTCAGTCGTACGGTTGTGTTAGAATCTTCCTAAAAGCAATATATAAGAAAGTGGCATTGTTCAGAGCTAAGCCAAGCTGTCAAGACAGGAAATCTTGTTTGCCTTATATACTTCTGTGTTTAAGGGAGAATACCCAATAATTAATTCTAGATTGACTGTGTTACCCTGTTTGCAGAAAAGGTTTAATCACGGTTGGAGACAAATGAAAAATTAACTTTTGTCTGATGTCTTTTGAAGGTACTAAAGTTCCATGAGAAGGTGTAATCTTTTATTTTCTTCTTACCCTACTGCTTTTTTTTTTTTTTTTAATAATCCTTTTTAAAAATATCATAATTATGCAGTAGAATAATAAAGTTAGGTTAAGGGTGGACATATGGGAAGATTACAGGAATTTGGAATTAAGTCCAGTGTGCATTTCAAATTGATGAAACTTACAACTAACTACAGCTATTAAACTCCAAGAAGAATAAATGACAGTTGGAAAATATTTACTTGTGATTTTAAAAAGTTAAATCATATTGTTTAATCGAGAATATGAAGTGACATGTCTCTAATATCTGAGGCAGTCCACTGACAAAGAATTGGGACAGTGAAGATGATTATGTGGAAGGACATGTACGTAGTTCTTACAAGCATAGTGTTTTCTTAACAGAAGTGATGGAAGCCTTGTTTATCACTTGAGGCCTTTAAACAGGATCAATCTGTACAGATGTAATTGTGTAAAATTCAGCACCTAAATCTGATTATCTACTTCCATGAGTAATTTAAATGAGCCTCTGCTGGAATTGCTCTGAAAGAGGTTTGTGCCATTTTTCATGCATTTTTCCTTTCCTCTGTGCTACCAAGAACATCTGTGTGGTTGTGCAGTGAATTGAATCTAGGAGCATGTCTGGGTTAAAACTATTGTTTTCCTGTTGTTGGTAGACAAGATCACACCTTAACTGTTTCCTTTCTCAGGCTTGTTATACAGAGGTGGGAGTGGGCTGCTGGTGAGGAAAGAGTTGTGCACTATTCTTTTGGCAAGAGCACCAGCTTAAACTGGATCTGTAGTGGGAGTATCTTGATCTATTCCTTTGTATTTCTTCCCCATTTCTATCAAATGTTTATTGAGAGCTCATATCCAGTCTTCTCAGTAGTATAACCTGAAAATGTTAAGTTAGAATTGTTTGCCTGTGTTGCCTGATGGGGCACATATAATTTGGTTCCAGACAGGGCAGTCCTAAATGTTGTCTTAACACACTTCTTTATGAATGCAGTGTTTGATACATGCTGTGGTTGAGGCTGCTCTACAGAAAAGCCTGCTGTTCATTTGGGAGGAAATTGGTGAGCTTTTCTGATATGACAACAGAGAGAAAATAATGTGCCACATAGACTGTCACATATAAGGTGTCGGAAGTATAAGGTGCCTCCAGAATCTAGGCACGAGATATAGAGAATCCAGAGAGATAATTATTTTATGTCTATTGTGCATGCTCATGCAGCCAAAGCTGTATTTCTAGCACTTGGTTTTGCCGTAAAGTTTATGGAGTCTCTTCCTGCTAGCACTGGAAACCAGTTCATGTCATACTGTGCCTTCCTGGAAAAGTGAATGGAAGAGAATTGATGAATAAGTGTGTAAATGAAAAACATCTGAAAATATGTGTGTTAAGACTTCAAGCAAGTAGTAACCCTCTAGTTCTTGGCAAAGTACACTGACACACTCTTGATCCTTCTCCCTCCACATCCAGCTAAAGTCTAAGGTCAGGTTATGGATCCAGCCTTGTACAGCAGGGAGAGTTTCTGAGGCCTTGGGAAGAGAAAAGAGCAAGCAGAGCTGTGCTGGTGCAAGAATCAGTGAGCATCAACCACTGGAGATGAGCAGCCTGGAGAAAGTGTGTCAGGGTCACGAAATGGACCATGAGGGTAGTTTGTGGAGTAAAAGGCTGCTGATACCAGTAGGAAAGGCATTCTATTAGTTGTATTCAGATGTTCAAAACTAGGAAGGAAAACTTCTTCAGACAGAGGGAAGTTCATCTGAAGTGTTGCATTACATTTGTGATTGGTAGTCAGACAAAAATGATGCTTCATGGTGCTGCCTGTATTCATGTGTTTTCAGTAGATTGTAAACGTATGCAGATTTTTTTTTGTTTGTTTTTCTGTATTATTTACAGTTGTATGTTTCAGATGCTATATATAAAGATAGTGAAGAAGGGAGTAAATGTTGCAAAAAATATAGTATATACAACTCATGCTGCAAATAATGACAAGTGAGAAACCTTTAGAGAGCTGGACTGGAAGCTTAGTAAGAGCTGCTTTACAGTGAAATGGTTAGATTTTATTAAATTAATGGTTTTGAGCAAGAGTGGGCTATTCCTAAGTTGGCGTACCTGCAGCAATGCCAGCATTTGCCTCTGATGGAGAAAAAGAAATAGTATGAAATATTTTTTAAAGCTTCAGCTCTATACACCCAGTTTTAAATCTCTTCAAGTGTTAATGAAAATTGTTTGCTGTTGAAAGTGATGTGAATCAGTATTCATTGGTTATAATAGAGCAGTAACTCCAATTCTTTGTAGATGTAAATGAGTGTAATTTGTATCCATTTACTTCTGCGAAGGATTTACCGTGTTCCTATTACAAAATAAAGATAAAAATAATTGAGCATGTTTTTACTCTTTGGTTTGCAGGCGTGGCAATGGCAGATTCTGCACGGTAGAGTTCATGGCAAGTATTTGTCTAATATAAGCCAAGCAAGACACATACAAGCCTAAGGTAAATCAGTCTTTCTTAGTTGTGCTTCTTTGAAATAAAATATAAATGTTTATACTACCATCACTTTGCAAATACAGAATTTCAGACCTACTCAGAGCTTTGTATGCAGTTCAATTTAGATCTTTCAAAAGTGAGACACCTCAAAATTATTTTCCTCCTGAAGCTGGCAGTAGATGATGGAAACAGCCATGTAAACTGTGTCCTCCTTTGGCGTTTTAGGTGTGGTAATACAGAATAATGATTGCATATGAGGATCTTTGCAGGGAGACCTGCAATACATCTTTATTCTCTGTTTGCTTTTGAATTTATTTCCTCTTGTACAATCAGAAATAAGGTGTGTAAGTATCTTGAATTTTTAACACAGAGCTGTGCTGTCTAAAGATTGCACAGGGATGATTTCCACATTGAGATTTTTTTATCTTGCCTTTAATGATAGGTATGTTGAAAGTGTTAGTATTTGGATCTTGAGATGGATGAGGTTGTTAAAGATTCAGCTGAAGTTCGGTTCCTTCTCAGAGGAGGCTTAGTGGTTAAACTGAGGATATTGTTTGTGGTCACTAAAGCTCAGTCTTTTACCCAAAAGAAGACCAAACTGCTGTATGTGATAGGTCTTCCTGTGTCATGTACAGTCTCCATAAAGCAAAACATGAATGCATGTTTTCTGCATGTTTTGAACCTTCATTCAAAAAGTAAATGAAATGTTGCTTTTGTTTGTACCTTCTCTATTTTCAACTCCTGGTGTATTTTGAGAGTCCCTTGATACCATAATCTGGAGAGAGATAGCAAGGTGAAACCATTTGTTGGTGAGATTCTTCGGACTTTATTAACAGACAGGTGTTTTGGAGAATTTTTTTTAGTGAAGTTGTTTACTAAGTTTTCAGCTGAGATGCAACTGTAACAATGTGATGATACTCCTGACTCTGAATACATTGTATCACATAGTTTTCAAAATACCCATTCACAGAGAAATATTATTATTTCTTTGTACATATTTGTCCATACTGCGCAAATGGAAACTCTTAGGACCAAAAAGTGACTATTCAGTCCCATACCTAATAATAGAAATTATGCCTTCTAAGACCTGGTCTCATGTTTTCAACAGTAGATCATAGGATTGGTTTGTATTTTTAAAGTGTATCTTTTGACTCTTTCATTATGGATTGTAAGACTTAATGAGGACTCTTGGAGGTGTTTGGGCTGTGTTTGCTGACTGGACATGGAACAGACATTGCAAATATGATCAACATCCCAAATCTTTAGTATTTTATGATGCCCTGGTTAGATTAACTTGAAGTATAGCATTTAAAATGTTTTCCTGTTTTCATCTTAGTCTTTAATGGTCCCAAAATGTGCATCTCTTCTATTCTTCATTCTGTTCTTCCTATTACATCTGAAGTTGAAAAAACTTACATTCTTATAGTAGAACATAGTGTTATGAGTAATTCAGCTAGTCTACTTGCTAACTGTACAGCTTGACTGCTACCTTCTATACCCTTTAGTATTTGTGCTGGCAGCACTGAGAAAAACAGCATTCTACAGCTCTGCCAAAATAATTTGAGCAGGCACAGTGACTGAGCTGTGGCCTTGCACTGAACAAGTAATTTCTGGTGCTGAGAGGTTTGAGTGGTGTAAAGATTGCAGTAGAAGGGTACTTCTCAGATAAGAAAGTATGAGTGTTCTCTAGTAAGGTTTTTAGACCATAGGAGTTGCCCCTTGCTATCTCTGCTGTCTTGTTGCCTCATTAGGACGGGTTGCTACAAAGTGACACTTTCTGTGGGTTGTGGCCTGAGCTGTGTAGAAATTGAAACTGCCTCTGGTTTGTGTGGTCCTCTCTTTTCATAATCTGTGCACTTGCTCCATTGCTCTTTGGTACATCATTACCTCCCTCCTGTACTTCTTCCAAAGAAATAGTTCTTTCTATATTTCCAAATTTTTATTATTGGTCTCATGGGTTCTTAAAAGTATGTTAATCTACAGTGAGTCCAGACTGAATGCTGATTTATGTGAGAGACTGTTGACGCCAGGATGTATCTGAGGTTGAGCTATGTGGTCTGTTTGATCTGTTGGCCTCTTTATTTGCCATTGGTAACCGTGACATCCCATAAACATTAGTTCCTGGAAAGTGTAATGAGAAATCAGAACTAACTGGTCTAGACGAGTGCTGACTATGACAGTAATTTCATTGATCAGAATCCATTAAATGATCTGGTATTCTCTTAGATGGTCCCAGGTGCTGGTGAGCCTGAAGTTTTACCACTTATTATCAAAGCAGTATTACTAGATTTATTGGGCTCATATCCATTGTCTGCTACTTGGTGGATAGAGCCACTTGTTTTCATCACTAGCTGCAGTTCTATTTATATTATAGTGCCTATCAAAAGTTGCAATGAGATTATATTTTGTCACCTTTAGATCTGGCAGGGCTGTTAAATCTAAGTGTTAAACCTTCATTTTTCTATGTACTCAGGTAGTGTCAGTAGTCCCTCCCAGCTTTGTGCAGTAGTTGAAAGTGACAACTCTACTCACATGCAGCAGTCGGGGGACAACTTTAGGAAAAATTTTTACAAAAGCTGTGATGAGAGATCAGAACTGACCCCATTAGTTGTTTTGCTGACTGCACTAAGAGCACACACTCATGCAGCTGTGAAAACAGCTATCAGCATCAAATGCTGGGCTGGGGAGAACCTACTTTGCACAAGAGCTTACTGCCCCATCAGTTAATTACAGAAGTGAGTATGCACACATGGCTAGCAGCATCCAGCTGTATGTACGTATATACCTTAGTCTGAGGGAACCAAGACTCAATTTTTTTCTGGGGAGAAACACAGTTGTCAGGTTCTTTGGCCTTTGTGCCAAGTTTGTCTGATGTATTGATGCCTTAGGATTTGGCTTTTGTATTTGCAGACCCTGTACTGGTTTAGTGTGTAACTGTAAAACTTCTCATGGCTTGTTAGCTACTGTTAGGCCTAACACACCCTCTCTGGGCCTGGACCCAGGGACACCTTGTTGTCCCAGGCCCCAAAATATGTAAACTAAGCCTCTGGGGATGGGGAACAAACTTGGGGTAATTACATCATTACCTGAAATTGTAATTGGAGAATTAGCCCTGATATGCAAATGGAGCAAACTTACAAAAGTGTGAAAAACCCGTGACCTGACATTCATCTTGGGTGGAGCCCCTTGGAGGCCTTTTGACTGCCAAGGTGTTCCTATTGAAGGCCCTCAATAAATACCTGCTTTTGTTCTCTTAACCTTTTCTAGTCTCTGTTTTCAGGTAGCCACTCTTAGGCATCAGTATAAACTTGGATAAATTATTCAGAGTATTTATGTTCTACATGCAATTAAATAAACCATACTAAACCAATTTATCATTTAAGAGCACTCTCCCAGGCTTTCTACAGGTGGTTGTCAGATTTGCTGCTTGGTTTTTGAAGTTTTTATTGTCTTGGATTTTGCCTTTGATTCAGTGAAGTGTATATTTTTTTTGCCAAAGGTATCCAACAGTTATGGGTTCCTCTGGCTATGTTAGCTGCACTTTTGGTTTCTTTGAAGTTCTTAAATTAATTCACTAGAGTCTTATATAGTTACATGTGTGAAATAAGGATTTTCTTTTTAACATCAAAAAGTTGTTTATATAGATATTCTTAAGTATTCACAAGATCAAGTAGCTGTAATTTTTTTTTTTGGAAGCTGATTATCAAAGGATTCTAACTTAGCATATAAGCAAAAAATTTATGTTACGTGTTGTTTTGGAGATATTAGAAGTTAGGTATGAAGAAGGTCTGTTAGCAGGAATCTGAGACTGTTTTTTTGGCCATAAACAAGTATTTTGTAAACTTGAAAAAGCAGAAGAATCTGGGTGAGGTGAAAGGAAGTGTCTTAAGGTAACATAGTTGCCTCAATCACTAATTGGACCTTTATAATCCAGAATGTGGTTGTGAAACAGAACAAAAATAAATATGTAAAGTATTCCCTGAACAACAGTCAGCTTTCAGTAATATTCTAGAAAAGAACAATGCATAATTTTAAAAACACACATTTCAGATAATTGAGTTATGTTTTTCAGGATTCATGGATTGAGTTTTGTTTTCAACAAATATTATAGGAAAATAAAAACTGTTTTTGTGTTTAGGGTTCTTTGTTCCTTTAGAGGCTTTAGTACTTTATTAAAAAAATTTAGTAAATATGAAAAATTTAGAAGAATTGAAAATTCTCAAAAGAACTCTCTTTAAAAGAGAGGGCTGCGTACATGTGATAAATAGCCAAGAGTATTACATGGCAAGTTAGAAGAGAATGTGGTTCACTTATTCTCACTTACTAAAAAAATATAGAACAAAGGCTAAGTAGGGGCATGCAAAGCAGTCAAAATGTGGGAGCTCAAATAGCCTTGTACAATTCTTCTTCTTGCAGATGGATGCAGTTCTTAGTTTGGTAACTATAGATAAGTAAATCGATTTGGATTTTCTGTAAAATACTGCTAGACTGACATGAGTGTAGTTCTGCAAAATCACCCAGGAGGAGGCAGAGAAGAAATTATGGGGGGGGGGGGGGGGGGGGCGGAAGTCAAGAAACCTTACAAATAAAAAATCCAAGTGTTGTATTTAAATATGTAGCTTGTGTTGAGAGTCGATTACTGAGTTTGCAAGAGGGGAACTCTGAATCATGAAGTAGCATCCCCTATTTATGAGATGCTAGTACAGAAAATCCATTGGTTCCTGGTTAATGATTAGCTTAAGATGTAGAAATAACATTTTTTCTTGTGTTGTTCAATTCTGTGTTCCCTAATTCAGTGCTTTTTCATCCATTTCCATTTATGCAATCATACATTAGAGTTCCCATCTGCAGGTTCAGGGTCATCTGTTAGTGCTGCAGCTGTCAAAATAATGTCATATGGGAGCTTGGGATTGTGGATACTGCTGTTGGTAGTTGCTTCTGTTGTGACAGCCAAAAAGCCAGACAGGTGTCGTAAGTCCACTGAATATTGCTAGGAACCTCTAAGACTTCTGTTTTCAGCTATGTTGTGTTTGCGGTCCATTTTTGTGCACCCTTTTATTTACTCTGTATTTTTGAAATATGCAACTTCAGTTTTGAGTCTAATGAGGGGTTGTTACCACCTCATGATGACTTGTTATTAGAAATATGCTTCACTTTCCCAGTGCTCAATGCTTTACCAGGTGGAGTTCATGTAATGTTTGTATTATCTGACGTTAACTCTGGAGTCCTCAATGTCTGTTTTTCCTTGTCTTTTAGAGTGAAGACTGGAACGGCTGGAGGGAGGTGCGTAGCTGCAGGTATGAACCAACTGCAGTTTGTATCCCTCAGTTCGGTATTGGAGCTTCCTTTCAAAGGTTTAGGGAGAAGTTGTTTTTACATTCAGTGATGAAAGCAGTCATTTTCCACTGCAGTGAGCAGTGCTCCCTGAACCTTAAACTCTGCAGTTTCCTGCCTTTGTACTGCCAAAGGGGGTTGGGAGTGTTAACATTTCAGGACTGTGAGTACTTAGTCAATAGACATCTTTAACTCCATCTGTAATTTAATAGTTTTAAAAACATAACTGCAAAGTAGAAATGCATGTCTTCATAGCAGCTTCTTCACCAGAACAAATCTGAAGTGTTCTGTAGTACATGAAACCCTAAAGGTGAGTATTAGTGGAACAGCTCCTTCTGGGCTGAGACAGATTTGACAATGTGCAGGAGAACGGGAACATAATCCAGTATGAAAATGCATGGAGTCAAATATTAGGATCTTTTGGTGCAGTTTTCTTAGTGCTAGAAGCCCAGAAAGGGTGTAATTTAATGTGACAGCTAAGACAATTGCCCCTTCCTTTCTTACACAGTTTCCAGCTGAGAGTTTAATGCTGTGTCCTTTGATTATGTTTGGTTCTCATGGTAGCTTGCATTATAGGTGGAGTCAGCTTGACAACTCAGTAAAAAGCTCTTCTGTGATATAGTTATTTCTCTGGTTTAGGAACTTGGAATGATTTACTGTGTGGTCAGAGGAGTACAGAAGAATATATAAGACTGTTTGTACTGTGTACCTCAAGAGTTTCAGTTCACTTCTGAGACAATTGACCTGTAACTGCTGTGTTAAGTAACACTGTCAGTATCACCACAACCCAAGTTTGGTGATTTTTTCTCTTCCAGTGAATCACCTCTCCTATGGCAGAAATATTCAAGGTGTGCTTTGGTCTGTAGCCAAACAGGGAGAGTTGTAGTTTTTTACTGTCTTGAGGAAAGAGTTGTTTTCTGCTATGGACAGATTTGCTATGGTTTTCATAAATACATTGGGAAGGATTCAGTTATGTCTATATCAGAAAGAAAAACAAATTTGACTTTAAAGTCCAGGATATCCTGTCTCTCCATATGTTACTCATCAGGGTAGAAAGATCTAAAGTTGGTTTAAGAAATCCAGGAACACTGTCTTTTTCAAGTGATTTTTTAGAGATTTGGTGGTTGACCTCTGTGTTTGGAAGTACCGGTTTGAGGGCATTTGTCTCCAGGCATTGTGTGGGTTGCAAAACACTCAACTTCTTTTCTAAATGACTGGTGCTCTGTACTTTGCTCTTCCTGCTCCTTTGCTGTCCATTAGGACCATACAGAAGAATGGAAAGAGACAATACTGGTCACTATGTTTGTGGCTTTTTTCTGAAGAATTTGCGTCTTTTGAGACAGACTAAACTGATTAGGCCTAGTTTTTTATACCCATGGGATTCTCCAGTTGCAAAACACAGGTCCAGAATCAATATATTTGGATTACTTAAATAACAAAATAATCAGATTATTTAAATAACAAAATAATCACCAAGTTTCTGGTTGAATAAAAGTCACTTTTATTCAGTGCAAGATCTGTGGTTTCTCATCTTAAGAGCAAAATAAAGTTGAATTCATCTGCCTAAATGTGTGTAAGAAAGGTGTTCAAATGAAAGAGGATGGAGTCTTTGCTTGAATATCTAATAATGGTACATAAAATTGTTTGTATACATCTCTGTATGAAATGCTCTTATCATTATTAACTCTACAGAGATATCAGAATAAAACTGATGGCACTCTGGCGTCTGGTCTGGTACAGAGAATAAAACTGAGGAGGAGTCAGCTTTACTTTGAGATAAGGAGTCAATCCTACCTCTTGTCATACATACATTTACCATGCTGAGACATGTCTGGGTTCAAATGAAATTTCTGCAGATAGGAGCCCCTTCCAAAATGGAAGTCTTCGGCTTGGGGATAAAAATGGGAATTAAAAGATGGTTGATTGTCCAATGATAGTCATGGAATCTTGAAGTTTGAAGACTGTTAAGATCACAGAGTTCAACCATTAACCTAACTCTGCCAAGTCTGTCACTAAACCTGTCCCTAAGCACCACATCTACACATTTTTCAAGTACCTCCAGGGATGGTGATTTTAATACTTCTCTGAGCACCCTGTTCCAATGCTTGGCAACCCTTTCGGTGAAGAAATTCTTCCTAATACCCAATCTAAACTTCTTCTGGTGTGACTTGAGGCCATTTTGTCTTGTTTTGTTACTTGGGAGAAAAGACTGACCTCCGCCTCACTACAACCTCCTTTTAGGTAGTTGTAAAGAGAGTAAGGTTTCCCTTCAGCCTCCTTTTCTCCAGGCTAAACAACCCCAGCTCATTCGAGTTCTCCCCATAAGACTTGTGCTCCGGAGCCTTTACCAGCTCTGTTAACCCTTCTCTGGATGTGCTCCAGCGCCTCAGTGTCCTTCTCATAGGGGGCCCAAAACTGGACACAGCACTTGAGGTGTGGCCTCACCAGGGCTGAGTACAGGGGGGCAATCACTGTCCTGGCCCTGAAGGCCACACTGTTTTTGATACAGGCCAGAATGCCATTGGCCTTCTAGACCACCTGGGCACTGCTGGCTCATGTTCAGCTGCTGTCAACCAACCTTCCTAGGTCCTACTCTGCTGCACAGTTTTCCAGCCACTCTTCCCCCAGCCTGTAGTGCTACGTGGGGTTATTGTGACCCAAGTGCAGGACCTGGCACTGGGCCTTGCTGAGACACACACAATTGGCCTCAGTCCACCAATCCAGCCTGTCCAGATCCCTCTGCAGAGCCTTCCTGCCCTCCAGCAGATCAACACTGCCAGCCTGCACACTTGCTGAGGATGTACTTGATCACCTCATTCAGATCATTGATAAAGAGATTAAACAGGACTGGCCCTGAAACTGAGCCCCGGGAATCACTAGTGGTGACCAGCCATCAGCTGGACATAACTCCAGTCACTACCACAGTCTGGGCCGAGCCATCCAGCCAGATTTTATCCAGCAAAGAATACACCCATTCACAGCTTGGGAATTCACTTTGTCCAGGAGGATGCTGTGGGAAACAGTGTCAAAGGCTTTATTGAAGTTCGGGTAGACTACATCAAAAGCCTTTCCACTGAGTGGGTCATCTGGACATAGGAGATCAGGTTGGTCAAGCAGCACCTGCCTTTCAGAAACCCTTGCTGGCTGGACCCAATCCCATGGTTGTTCCCTGCATGTTGTGTCATGGCACTCAGGATGATCTGCTCCATGACAATCCCTATCCCCGAGATTAGGCTCAAAAACCTGTGGTTCCCCAGATCCTCCTTTCATCCCTTCGTGTAGGCGCTGTAACATTTGCTTACTTCCAGTCAACTGGGACCTGCCTGGTTGAGAAGGACTGCTGGTAAATGATGGAAAGTTGTTGCAATAATGAGCAACCTGGAGTCCCCAGGCGGGTGTGGAGGAGAGCTCTTTATTGCAAAAACCCGGCCTTTTTAAGCAGCTAGCCAATTATCTGTTTACATAGTTTTAAAGCACAAACATATTTGAACCAACCACCATACACCACAATGTGAGCATGCAATGGTCACGCAGCGTGTTTTTCTACCCTTAATTCAGCTGTGTCTCTTTCCCACAGTCCTTTTCTACTTAGCCAAAATAACAGGCCTGAGCCATGATTTTACAAAGGCAACAAGGCTATCATGCAACAGAAAGTGATTTAGCAAGCTTTTTCATCAGCTCGCAGTACCCATGGGTAGATGTCGTTAGGTGCCTTTCTTCCTAGATTATAGGGATTGCATTCTTCTCCCCATCTGTCTTTCATCTCAAGGGGCTGGTACCCTGAAAACAATTGAACTTATTATCAAAGACTAAGGTATAAAAGGCATTAAGTACCTCTGCCTTTTCCTCATCCTTTTTCTCTATGTTTCCCTCTACATCCAGTAAAAGATGGAGATTTTCCTTAGCCCTTCTTTTGTTTCTAATGCATTTCAAAAAAAATTCTCATTGTCTTTTATGGCAGGAGTCAAATTTAGTCCTAGTTGGGCTTTGGCCATTCTAATTTTCTCCCTGTATAACCTCATGACATGCTTGTAGTCCTTCCAAGTTGCCTGCCCCTCCTTCCAAAGATGATACAGTCTTTCCTTCCCCTACTGAGTTCCAACCAAAGACCTCTGTTCAGCCAGCCTCGTCTTCTTCCTCGCTGGCTCGTCTTTCAGCACGTAGACCTGACCTGAGCCTTTAGGATTTCCTTCTTAAAGCACATCCAGCCTTTGCCCCTCAGGACTGCCTCCCAATGGACTCCATCAACCAGTCTCCAAAACAGGCCAAAGTCTGCCCTTCAGAAGTCCAAGGTGGCAGTTCTGCTGGCATTCCCTTCTTACAAGAATCAAAAACGATCATTTTGTGATTGTGATGCCCAAGACAGCTTCAAGCATCACCCACCAATTGTTCCCTGTTTGCAAACAGCAGTGGGATGCCTTCCCCCCTGGATCTCTCACTGTCTGTGTCAGGAAGCTGCCATCTACACACTCCAAGAACTGTTTCCTCTCTGCTGTGTTGTGTTTCCAGCAAACATCTGGTGAGCTGAAGTCCTCCACAAGAACAAAGGCTGGTGATACTGAGACTTCTCCCAGCTATGTGCATTGGTATTGATGCACTTCACTTGGGCTGTCAATCCTGCTGCCTTTTCAGGGACAGCTGTAATTCCTGCATTAAACTTGAAAGGCATTTTGGCTCTTCTGCTGTAAGAAGTTAATTCTTCCTCAATATTTCTAAAACCATTTATAGTTTAGAAAAGTACATGTAAAGTTGTTTGATGATAGAATTATTTATTTGTTTGAAGGAACTGGGTCAGAGTAGTATTCTTCATTATTTTTGGGCTTTGCTCTTCCTGAAGTTGAAACCTACTATAGTGACTAATGGTTATTCAGACCTTATTAAAGAGTAAATGTTTAAATTGACATGGCTGTATTTTCTTAGTTGATTAGAAAAACTGAGATACATCTATCATAGTGATTCTCTTTTGACTCTAGTGGCTTGGAAAGTTTAGGTACTTTTTCAGAAATAAACTCTCTGGCACTTAGATTGTGGTCGTCCTGAGTAGCTTAAAAGCTAGTTTTGCAGATGGCTGCTTATCCAAAATAGGCAGCAGGAGTCCCAGCTTGGATTATGAGACAAAGTAACAACTTCCTCAATCAATTGCATTTCTTCTGTACCAGGAGCGATGCTGGAACTTCCCTTTTTGCTTCTGTATATACCTCACAATGTATGGAGTAGGTCGAATTGTTTGTCTTTTCATGGATATCACATGCCATTTCCATCTCCACTCTCCTCATGGACAGTGCTGGAGCTGTAACTGTGTAACTTCATGCCACGGGGAAATGATGCCTTACTGTGCTCTTAAGTTGATGCTCGACATAAAAATTACTATTGCAGCGATTACTGTTTGAACTGCGTAGTGTGCTCTCTGGGAGAGCCCCTGTCTAGGCTACATTTGAGCTTTCTTCAGGTGACATGCAACAAAAAGCTTTCCTTTGGATAAAATGAAATGAGAGAGAAATAATAGTGCATTTTTGTAGTATAATATTAACTGATTCTTGTTTGTATCTGCTACTATTTGTAGAAACAATTTGAGGTTAAAGGACTCCTCAGAATGGTTTGTGTGGCTGTTCTGATAGCTGCAGAGGACAATGAAACTTGAGACTTGTTGGTTTTAGTCCAAAAGGTCTCTTGAAACTTAGAAAAAGAAAAAATAAAACTATAAAAAAAAATTTTAGGTAGGTCTAACTGCTGTGCTAAAACATATCATTAACAAGAGTAATAATCTGTAGTTTGTTCCTTTGAGTTAAGATAACATACTACATTTCATAAGTAAAAAAAAGTAACTGGCCAGTTCTTACTTTAAGGTTTTACTTTACATGTGCACAAGATGTGTTGCTTCCCATAAACTTAGAGGCATTTTTGATCCACTGAGGTTCTCCTGCAGGTTAATATAACAGTCTTTGTACATGGTATTGTCCTGGAATTGTATAGGCAGTTCTGTTGTTCCATCTGGGTCCAATATGCAACCACACAGCATTCTCTGTGCAAATGTACTTGCTTTGCCTGCTGTAATGCTTTATGCCTTGTTTGGCTTGAGGACAAGCAGACTACTGAGAGCTTTCCAAGAACGAGTGGATTTTCAGGTCCTTACTAGAGGAATAACCTCTGGGCCTGTGTCAGAATCAGAAAACTGTCCTAAAACATGTAGATGAGTCCTTAAAAATCTGGCGAATATTGTAAAGATTGCAAACCAGTTTTTTCCAATATACCTTTTTGACTAAGTACAGAGCTGCAGATTCAGGTAATACAGGAAAGCACCAGAAAATACAGGGATATCTGAAACAAGATTTGTAGGTACTGTGTTTGTATTTACAAAGTAAAAAAGTTGAAACATATTTTAAGTTTTCTGTTCCATAGAATTGCTTACAGCATTGTTTCTTGTCTTGCACAAAAAGATGGCCAGAAGTTTACCTTCAGCTATTTCTATCTCTAAAAAAAAAAAAAAGTCATTTATGAGGGCTCAGAGACAATATTTATGGGGGAGAAAGAGGGCAAAGACACTCTTAAGTGGAATCTATACCTTGCCTTCAGGGCAAGATTGCTTGCAAGCATATTCTTATTGTCTTGTACTAAGAGTTTAAGTGCTGTAGTGCAAGTGTGATTTGGCCTCTGTATTTCTGTGCGTCTCAGGGTCTGAGTTCAGTCAATAAACAAAAAGAAAGGGTGCGAGGGGAAAACTCAAACCTTGCTGCTGCCTTAAATGTTCCATCCTGTCCGCTGTCCTTCCACAGGGTAGAAATGTGTGTCCTCTCTTCTTATACTCATTTCCTGCTTTGTCCCCTGTGTCATACAGCTGCCTTCATTTCCTCTTACTATTGTTGTGACCAAGACACTTTTCCTACTTTCTCAAGAAAGCACTTTTCAGTCTGCAGTGCCAAAGTGTCTACAGGTCATTCCAACCTCTCTTAGGTACTTAAGATTTCCATAGATTTTTGTCTCTTGCAAAGTGCAGGCATTGTTATGTTCTAGCACTGTGCTTATAAAAGCCAAAAATGCTTCTCACAGTCAAACTACTGGAATGTTTGCATATGTTAAAAAAAATACAATTTTAAACCAAAATTTTCTTTTACATAACTTCTGGTAGAGTTTAAGCAGTACCTGAAATAGGCATTTCACGTCATTTACCAAAAAAACCCAAAACAAACCAGAATCTAGAGGTAAGGATAAAGAGCTTTACTTTTTTTTATTGTTTCTGTTATTGTTGTTTTTAATATACTGGAACAAGGGGAAGAAGCCTGTGCATGTCTGCTTTAAAAGCAATTTTCCTGAGGTACAACAATGCTTTTTCCTAGTATCAATTATTAGTTGTAAAATGTCTTGCAAAGAGGGTTAAGCATGTGGTATTTACTCCTTGTCTGTGATATGCCAAACTTAATTTTTCTAGGGAACCTGCATTAAGGCTTGTTATCTGTTCTACAGGTACAGGGGCTTTAAGGAGTTGTCCTGCATTAATTGCTTCAAATTCATCATTTGGTCTTTTAGCAGTTTGTTTGCTTTTATATGCTTCATGTCTGGTACCTTTAATACAGTGTCTTCTCAGTCAGATCTTTGTTGTCTTCTTTGCATCACAGTAAGTTTTCCTGTGTCATGTGCTTTAGTTTTAAATTCACAATTATGATTTTTGTCTCCCTCTGCATTCCCATAGTCTGAAAAAGACAAGGAAATCTGCAAAACAAACAAAATTTATCAGGGAAGGACAGAAATGTAACATAAATTTCAGATCACTATTCTGAAGGTAGCAATTAAGAACTTTAATTACAAAATTAAAGCCAGCAAAATAAAATATAGTACAATGTAAGAGAAAGAAAACAATCCAGGTACCTCTTCTTATATTTCTGTGAAGATTAATGTAAGCATGTAATATATCATTGGGGAGCCAGGTATAAGAAGGAGACAAACACGAAAGAGAAGATGAAATTTCTAGGAAACTGTCCTAATTCGAAGATTTTACTTAAATATAGACATATTTTTTCCTTATTTCACTGTGCTAATGGAGTCAGCTACTGTCCTAGTGCTGCACGAGTACTCTCCTTGAAAACAGAAGTGAATATATAAGGTGTGCCTTTGGAAAAATCCACTTTAACTGAATTGTCTGTCACTGTTCATAGTATTATAGCAGACTGAGATATTTTAAACTCTTTGGAGGTTTTTATGTAAGAAAAGTAATTAAATAGATACAAGTTCTGGAAAGAATAGTTGTGATATATCTCGAGGTAATGCTTTGAAGGCTGTCAGCTTGCTAACTCCCCACTGACAACAGGGTAAGGAGAAATTTTATGGTCGCAGATAGGTGTTTTAGGTCACTGTCAGGAGGTAGTCTCATGGCCAGTCTATTCCATTTTTCTCTCTTTGGTAATGCCTGGGCAAGCCTTTGTAGCATCATCACTGAAGCAGCAGACACAGCTGCAGTGGGTCAAGCACTGAGTTAGCAACCTCATGCTGCTGTGTTAGCTGACAGCTGTGCACTAAGAAAGTAAAACTCAGGGTAGCATCATGCAGCTGTTCTGCCCTAGAGAAGCAGATCATTGTCTGCAGAGCTGTGGCTTGCTCACATTGCAGAATTCCAATACCCGCAGCCTGGTCAGAGTATTCACAGCACAATCCTGAGTCCCCTCCCAAGCAAGCAAATGAAGAGGCAGTGTATCAGAAGATGAGAGAAAAATTGAGTAAGTGTGTAGGCCACTGCCTTAAACTTTGTGAACTTCATTCATGTGCTGTGAGAGGGTTTTAAGACTGATAATTTTCAGAGTTCTCATTACACGTGCTGTCAATAGCAGTTACTGGCAGAGCAGGACCTAGTTTGCAGTTTGGAGTGGGGTTTTTTGACTTCTCAGATTTGAACAGATGTTGTAACCTTTTTCCTGGTAGATCAGCTCTCATATTGCTGCGCTACTGTCTGCCATTTGGTCTAAGTTGTCCTCGGGAGTGAGACAGATATTGAGCATATCACAGATTGAATTTGTTCATCAGTTGTGTGGTGGCATATTGAAAGCAGTTGCAACGCATTTTAAAAACAAGGGAAAGTGTATGTAGTGATTGCTGTCTGTGCATGTAGTGACCAGACAAGCAGGAATGGCTTCAAACAGAGTAGGTTTAGATCAGATGCTAGGAAGGAATTCTTTACTATGAGGGTGGTGAGGCACTGGAACAGGTTGCTGAGAGAATTTGTGGATGCCTCATCCCTTGAAGTGTCCAAGGCCAGGTTGGATGAGGCTCTGAGCAACCTGGTCTAGTGGAAAGTGTCCCTGCCCTTGGCAGAGGGGCTTGGAACTAAGTGATCATTAACGTTCATTCCAGCCCAGCCCATTCTACAATCCTGTAACTCTGTGATTCCTTCTTGAAAACATTTGAATCCACTGTTCATACTCAAATACATTTGTCAGACCAGTAAATGTATCAAGGCATTAAGTTACTGAAAATCTAGCATTAAGTGAAGGGGAAGTCAAAATAGAACACTCAACTCTTGCTCTTTTCCCATGAGTGAGCAAGTAGTTCTGAACTGGTCTGGCTGTTGGCTGTGGTCTACACATAAATGAACAGGGAGAAGTCACTGAAGGATCTTGGGATATACAAGATTTAGTCTAAGAAGGAAAGACATAGAATCAGCTTTTTTTCTTTTTTTTTTTTTTTTAATTCTGCTTTTGGTATATATTGGCATATTTGTGTTAAGGGCACAAATACACTGTCTCTAGTGTATGGGTTTATTGTATAGCAAACAGTATTCTCAGTTCTCTGTCCCCAGGAAAGCATCACTGCCTCCTGGTTTGTCTATGTGACGTCTGGAAATTGAAGAGCTATGAGAAGTTGCTTGGATTTTTGCATTGAGTTGGTACAAAGCTGGGAACAGAGCCTTCTCTTCTACCACAGCTTTCAATCCCTTGATTTCTCTCTGAAACATCATTTTCAAGCAATAGGTCTTTCCTATTATTTTCATTTCCTATTATTATGACCAGCTTAGTTCAGAACCCCTTCCTTTATCCAACAGACTTACACAGGTTTTGGACTTTATATACTGCATTGCCACCTCATAGTTGTGATATCACTGGCTGCAGAGAAGCAGTAACTTTTTTGTGTTTAATTCAAACATTGTCCTCCATATCTATTTTCTCATGAAGTTGTTGTGCTGCATTGTGTTGATTAAAAAAGGTAAAAAGTTGTGACTATGGACATTGAGAACTGCCAGACTGGACATATTCTGGTTTTCAGTTTCTTTCTGGTAGTGCCTAGTACTGTGTGCATTAGACAAATGAATCTAAAATCTTTATTGATTAGGCTGTGTTTAAAGATGACGTTACTTAGTTGCTCCTTCCTAATGTTAACTAGAAGGTGTAATTCTTATATGCAGTATTTTGAGGCAGATAGCCCATGAGTTATCTGTTTTGAAAAAATAGTTGGGATTTTTATGTATGTGCAGTAAATAAAAATGGGACAAAATAACCCTTCACGCATCCAGTTCTGTTCAAGTATTGTCAAGCTTTACAAAAATCCTTGTCAAGGATTACAAAAGCTGCCACCACTAAATATTTGTTTGTGAATTTAGTTAAAAAGTGGTCCCTGTTAGCAGTTTCCCAGACTCCTGTTTTACTCCTGTGAGCGTAGGAAACTACAATTGCTTTGTGAATTGTGGGCCAGTAGATTCTGTGTGAAGTGAATGTTGCATAGCAGGAAGAACAGATAAGCATGTGTATTTGAGGAGACCCATAAACAATGTGAAAGAAAATGTACCTGTGTGTGTTTCTTGTCTATCTTTTTATTAGCTTCACTGTTTGGAATTAATTAGAATAACAAATTTGTTCAGTGCAAAATTTCATCTCCTTTTTCAAGAAAAGTATTTCCCTAACTCTTCAAAATAAATGTTATATAATTTACTTCTATCGTTTACTATCAAAAATGGTATATTTAGCTGCTGTTTCATTTTTCTCTTTCTAAGAGTACTTAGGCAGAGACAGACAGCCTCATCCTGTAAGCCAGAAGGCTGGGTGCCTTGCTGTTTCATCTGCTGGCAGAGAGCTCGGCGTCCTGGGGATTCTTCAGTCAGACAAAAGTTCATAATTTATTCCTTTTGAGCTTTCACAGAATTAATTGAAGTAGAAGCTACAGGACTTCCTTCACAAGCCAGAGAAGTAGATCAAGAATGTATTAATGTACCTCAAAAAATTTTCCCCAGAAATATTTTGAGGATGGGGAGAGGGAAAAAAAGCTTTTAGTAGGATCCATTTTTAGAATTAAATTTGCTTACCTAATTTTTAAAAATTCATCTGTGTCTAGATCTCATTTATCTGAAATGTGTAAGAGGGAGCACTGCGAATCTTTGGTGTTTCCAAGATAAAGGCAGTTGTCTTCCCCTCCTAATCCTTTTCTCCACCTGGGAACTTCTACAAAAGTTCATATAAAAATGTTTTTCAGTTAGTTTAATCTTAACTGTAGACAGCCCAAAAACTTCATGTATTTTGATGGTAAATTCAATATTCTGAATGTGTCAGATTTGTGTACCCACAGTGCATAACCGTCAAAGATATTGGCAGAGGAAGAAACTGCAGTTTTGGCAAGTAGGTAAGGGGCTTTTTGTACCCAGTGAGGCATGGGGAGACAGTTTGGATTTCAACAGAGGCAGAAAAATTTCTGACCACATTCTGTCACATGATCAACAATGAAACAACAAAATATTGACAAGCAGCTACTGTATTTTGATGCATGTAACCTAGGGGTTATCAGTTTAAAAACAAAACTGCAATTCAGCAGCACTCTTAGAATCTGGATATGCACAGATAATACAAGGGGAAGTTTATTCTAGGACCTGTCTCCTTCAGAGTTTCACAGTGTCTGATTTCCCCATAGCCTACATCCTTTCCCATAGCTTGCTCTCACCATGCCAGTAGTCCCTCAGCTTCAGATTTGTATATGCTATCTGAGTACAGAATGTATAAAATAAAAGATGGTATTATCTTCAGCTTTCAGAGTTACTTGCTCATTAGAACTAGGCTTTCTTCGGAAATAAAATATGACACAGGATTTTTGGGTTTGTGGTGAATTTTGGGGTTTTATTTGCACTAGGATGTGATGTAATTCTGTAAAGTTAAAAATAAAAGCAAAAAGCTTTCAGCATTTGTACTCTGTAGTCCCTGAGGAACACATATAATGACACATTATGCAGAATCATCTAGGGATTCAGAAGTGTAAAAATTGAGATCTAATATATAGTATGTAGAAGTTTTTTAATGTTCATATTGTCAGGTGAGCACCTCATTTAAATGTGTATCTACAGTCCATAGAGCTTGGAATTTCAGACATTGTTTCTGTTATCCTTTGAATAGAAACAGTCAAAGAATAGATCTGGAAGCCAGCAGGAATTTGACATCTGAGCAAAAAATAAGTGTGTTTAGCTCCCTTACTTTTCTTTGTGAGAAATGGTTAGGATGACTTGTTTTTTTCTAATTTTAAAGAAACTTTTTCCTCATTTAATTCTTATTTCTGTGCAGTAGTGAAATACAGTCTTTTTCCACTCTTTCTGATATTCTCACAAGTGGAGTCTGTAAGTCTTTTAATGTCACTAGCTTAAAGCCTTCAGCTAAGTAATGCCAATCCAAACCTGTTTGTACACTAATGTTTTGTCACTGAGGTTGCCATTGTTACTTCAGAAGTATGGCACCCAGAGGCACTGAGTCTTGGCTAACATATCTTCAGATACTTATTCGCCATTCTAGTATTGATTCTTTACCTTTCTGACAAATTGTGCTTGTAACGTTGCAGTTTTGTCTTAATGGAACAAGAAGATAGGACTTTGATTTTGAGGAGCAGAGAGATGGGGGAAAAGGGCGGGCATACAATCAGATAATAACGGTATAGTGATTTTCTTCAGTAATCAATCTCAGTAGCATTTTAAAAACCCATTTGTAGGCTATGCGTTGCCAGCATTGTCTTTCATCGAACCTACAGTGAACATGGCAGCTGGGGCATTTTACTGTCTGCTGGAAAAAGCTGATGAGTGAAAGACCTGAAGGAATGAGTTCTGGTCTTCCTGGCTAGGGCCAGAATTTACAGTGTTGGTCTATAGATTTATGTCATCTAGGAATCACACCCTATAATCTGTTGTTGTAATCATATAAATCTGAAATGTTTTTCTCTGCAGTCTCATTTTAGACAAATGCATGAAATGGGCTCTAGGCTCAATTTTACATTTGGATATAATAAATATGATGAGTTTTACTCAACATGGCATTTTTCAAGTGGGAAGCCTGTACTATGTGTCTAAAGGTAGATAGAACAATTTAATTTACTGAAAGCTGAAAAATGCACCTGTGCTCCCTAATGCATATTTGCATGTTCTTAACAATGGTGCTTAGCAGATAGCTTACACCTTTCCCTTTAAAGGATGAGGACTCTTGCATTTATCACATAGTAAGAGCATGCATGAAGTAGTTACTATTGAATATCTGATGCATGAGAAATTCATGTCCTCTCTTATTTTGCAGTGATATGCAGATCTCTTTGTGTTACAAGAGCTAGCCCCTTTTAATTAACCTCGCTGTTGGCAAAATATAAGAAATGTTCTGTTTTTTTAATGTATTTTTTTAGAGGTCAGAAACATTATTTATGAAAAAACAATTGACATACTGTAACTGTGCAAGCTTAAATAAAGCTGTATACATTGGCCAGTCAGAATAAGTGCAAGTACATATTGCAGTCATTGACAGAGGAGAAAGACGTGATCACAGCTGCCCCAGCATGCAGTCCTTGCTGCTCTGAGAGGTTATTTTGTGGTTATATCGACCGTATGTAAGGGTTTCTGGTCTCATGTTAGACTCTAAATAACCATTCCTCCTGGAGTGCTCTGACACACCAGGACCCTGTAGAGTGCCTCTACAGCACTCACTCCCCACAATCAAATATTTCTGCATTTCACAGTGTGTCATTTGTATCCATATTATCTCCCCATTCGTTTGGATATTGGAGATTTAACAAGAAGCCTGTATTGCCTATATAAATACATCTCACAGTTCTTTGATCAACATGCTATGTCTGTTTTAATGATGAAGCAGCTGAGGTGTTCTTATCAGTGTTCTCAAGGATTATAAAATGATTTTCAATAAATCACTGGGTTTTTTCCCCTTTGTCATTTATAGGCTCTGTATATCTGGATTTATAGATACATGATAGACGAAGTATTGTTTGCAAAACATATGTTTTGCTTCTATTAAAGGAATCGGTTTTGATGGTCTTCAAAAAAAGAAATTTTTGAGTAATCAAATCTTCCTGGCTTTGATTTTTTTGGCAGGTTTGAAGAAAAATTGTGGCTGGCATTTTTTGCCATAAAAGTTGAGAGTGTCAATAGTAAAGCACAAGGCGAAGATAGTAAACTCAGCTATTAAAAAATGTTTATGGTGAAGGAACCTCTTGATTTCGCACCTGAGTACTGCTGATTTGGAAAGTCCATGTCTGAACCTGAAGGCCTTGGTCTGCCATTTTGGGAGACAAGGAGTTAGTTGGGGATGGAAAGACTGGAGTTTGTATTCTTTCTGCTCTGTTACCCATCGCTATCTTCATGGATCTGACACTCTGTTTATCTGACAGTGCACTCAGTACTGCTTCGCCAGGGAAAATTGCACAAAACAAGCCTAGTGCATCAGCATTTTCATTGTGTATTAAGCTGAGCCTCCCTTCACATGGTCACATCCCCTTTTTAATCTGGGATTCCATGTCCCTTTCCCAGTCCAGCCTGTTTCTGTGGTGTCTATTGCTGGTCTCCCTGAGCTTCTGTTTCTGTGGTTTGAGTGTTTTTTGTGTGGCTGAGTGTTAAGACCTGCAGGACTTTTGGAAGTGGCGTTGTTTGGGGGTTAGGCAATACACTGATTTAGTGTTAGTAGTTTGTCATAGACTGAGGTGATGGCCGCGTTCAAGTTGGATTTCCTCCCAGAGATGATGGTGGACCATTGCTCCTTGAATGCAAGCCCTGTGTAAGTATTTTCTTTTCATGTCTAAGTTATAACTAAAATGATAGTTGGAATAGCTATCTCAAGTCTCTGCTGTCTGATGGAGCAGAGGGGGACAGGAAGGAGAGATAAGAGAGCCTGAAGTTTGTTTTCTTGAAGAAATCCTAGTGGTCATGGAAAATTGATGTTGGTTTCTAGATGGGGGAAAATGGCCTGATAATTATGGCAATAAGGACTAAGGAGGAATAAAGAAAGCTGTTTGACAATATTGTTTATAGTATGCTACAGGTGCTGATATTTTAAAATGGATTATTTAAATCTGCTGTGGGGAGAACACTTTTTGTTCTTCCCTATTAATGGCTCCAGACTAAACCTTTTAATTAGGAGTAAAATATTCCTTGAATACTGTTGAGGTCATATTAAGCCTAGTTAACAGGAGCAATGTTGTGCTCTTGAAGCTACCTATGGAAGGCAGTGCTGAAAATTATTATTGGAGAGGGTAAACAATTTCCAACTGTTCTTAATTGAAATGAAAAGGGGTAGTTTACATCTTTGTAAAAGGTATTGTTTGTCTTGGCTATTGGGAGAGGTGTGGAAAGGTGGGGAGGAGTGAAAGGATTTATGATTATTCTCTTCCCTTCTCTTCTAGTAAGAAGTTTGTTGGTTTTGAGGTCTGTTCATACAGCTACAAAATTACGAGCTTTCCCTAGCATCAGTTTTTCCTTAGGCTCTGAACAGCAATATATTGATGGGAAAAATTACTAAATGTTGCTGGGCTTCAATTTTTTTTTTTTTAATTCTCTTTGGGGGAAGTATGATTTCAGATGGACATGTGAGAGAAATATTATTTACTATCATGTGCAGTTAATAAGCCATTAAAACTATCTTCAAAAGAAATAAAGCAGAGATGAAGAGAGCTGACTGCTCTGGAAGAAGGCCACCTGTATTCTTCAACAAAGAGTTTGGGGGTGGGGGGACTCATTGTATAGTTGCCGTTCCACTCCCCATGTCCTTTCTAGATTATGCAGGGATTGGTCAGCAATTTTAACCAGCTAATCACTATAGCTACAATAGGATGTCGTTACAGGCAGACTTCCGTAGGGATAGGGCTTCTGGTGTACCAGGCTGGGAGTACTGATAACAAGACATCACATTGCACCTAACAAATAATGAGGAGTCAATACAGAGAGCAGTGGAGGAGTCAATACAGAGAGCAGTGTAGGACTCTGAACTGGCTGGGTGGAGCATAACACAACTTTTATTAATAGACTGTAAACTGTTCACATGGCTAGACAGAATGCCTTGAAACCTGTTGAGGATTCCCATTCTCAAAACTTCTGTGATGTTGTGGTCTAAGAATTGACTTTTTTTTCTGTGTTAAAGTCCTAATACATTATTGAACCTGATTCGGTCTGTGACTAACTGGAGTCTCCAGTCCCAGCCTGTTCATGTACAATCTATGCCTGTTTTTTTGCCAATTATTGTTGAAAGCTCCCTAGTTTCACAAAGAAGTATTGCCTTGTAAACCTTTAAAGAAACTTACCCTTTTACCATTTGATTCTGTTTTTCTGTTTTAAGATGGATCTTCACCGTAGGAAACAGTTGCAATTAGTTTTATTTAAAAACTTTTTAATAACATTCTCTCATTTTCAGTGATTACTCATAACTTTGGTAGGCTGAGCTTAGGTTCCTTTCAGTTCTGGTTTCTTTTTCTGTAAAATTTTACGTGGTTGAATTAGTGATATTTTTCAGTTATCTCAGCAGACTTATATCCTGAATTCCAGATGTTGACTGCACTATGGGAACAGAATTTTAAACAGCTGTGTAGAGTGTGTTTGGTTTCCAAGTACACAGCTTGCCAATGAATGTGAATGTACTCTGGTATGCATACTGGGAATGTGCAAGAGTTTCTCTTTATATGTATACTTTCATCATCCACATTTATATATGTGTAGAAATTTTTTTTTCTTCAATTTTGCTGTAAGCATGCTTTTGTCTAGAAACTGTAGGAAGATACAAACCAGAAATTCCTTCTTGTTTTTCGTAGCTCAAAGAAAATGAATGGCACACTGGATCACCCAGACCAACCTGATCTAGATGCTATCAAAATGTTTGTGGGTCAAGTCCCACGGAGCTGGTGTGAGAAGGATCTAAGAGAACTTTTTGAACAGTACGGTGCTGTCTATGAAATCAATGTCTTGCGGGACAGGAGCCAGAACCCTCCTCAAAGCAAAGGTGAGGACTTCTGTACTTCTCTTGAGGGACTTGGGGTTTCAGCCACTTTCTCATTGTTGCAGTCTTACCTGTGTGCTTATTCAAACAGCCCTTTTGGAGCTCAGTGTGACCAGGTGTGCATGCAAGCCTGGACTTTATAAAGTCTTTCAGTGTATTTGTCTAATTATACTTTAATTGTGATCCAGTCATTAGCTGAGCTGAGAAAAATCATAATTTCTTTTTTTAGAGCTCAGCAGTGATGGAGATGCTTGAGGAATATGGATTACAATTGCAAAGCAGAACATCCAGTTAATACTGTGTTGCTCCAGAGCATCACTATGATGCTGTGATATGATCAAAATGTTGCTGGATGGGACACAGTTTTAGACAAAACATGAAATTGAGGTCTTAGTCGTTCTTGCAAATCGAATACTTATAAACCTGAAATTCTTACTAAATAAATTACTGTGCCTGGATTTGCAGTTCAGTTACATGCAGTATTTCCTGTGAAGCTAGATAGGGTTTTGGTATTAGGAAATAATTGAGTTTGAAAATTAAATACCCAACAGATGTATCTAAGCGTTTGTTTTAATGGTGTAGTAGTGATGTTGGGTCAGTTCTGAGCATATTCTATTGTATTACACATGGAAATCTCTTTTAAACTGTCACGATCAGTAGCACCTACCTGTTTCAGTGCCTAATCTCTTCTACTTACACATTTTGCATTGGAAGGATGGAAATGGGGCTTGCAATTCTTGTACAGCACTCGAAGATTGAGTGTTTTTTCCTGGCGAGCATTTTGTTTCAATTGCAGGGTGCTGTTTTGTTACATTTTATACCCGTAAAGCTGCACTAGAAGCACAGAATGCTCTTCACAACATGAAGATCCTCCCAGGGGTAAGAGCAGAGCCCTGCTTTCTTCACAACTCTATCTTGTTTCTCTGAACTCCAGCACCACTGAACTACAAACATGTTATGTTGCCTAAAATAATGTTGTAAAGAAGCTATTCAAAAGATCAGTGTTATGAGATCTATGTAATAATAGATCTTATGGGAATTTTGGAGTATTCAAAAGAATAATATTGTAGTAAAGTGGGTGGGCGTGGCTTTTATAATACTCTGAGGAGGAATGATGGCATATAATTAGGAAGGTCTTTCTTCTTACAATTTTTGTAGTGTTACATATGCACCTCTCTAGAGGCAATTTAGGCTACAATTTCTTTCTTTCACAATTCTTATGGCATGTATTTCATATAGCACAAAGTGAACGTATCTGGGATTAAATAATCTTTTTACATTTTAGATGCACCATCCTATCCAGATGAAACCAGCTGACAGTGAAAAGAGTAATGGTAAGCTTTACTAAAGTCCCAGTTTGGTGTCATCATTTGTGCTAGTCAGGAAGCTTGAGGATTTCCTTTTTGCTTAACAGCTTCTGATGAAGTCTTGAATTGGAGGCCTTCTTTTTTAAAGAAAAAAGTGAAAAGAGAAAGGTGTATTTTCAATATAGTAGGTAGTGTGAGTGATGTCACTAAAATTCCATGACTCAGAGTATCTCTCCCACTGCTGCTTGTGGTAGAACCATGTTGTCAGTTAGGGAAACATCCAGTGAGTTCTTCTTTGTACTAAGGTGGTTTAAATCTTTGTTGGGGACATGGACAGTGGGATTGAGTGCATCCTCAGCAAGCTTATGGGTGATGTCAAGCTGGGCACTGTGGTTGATACCCTAGAGGGAAAGGAAGCCATCCAGAAGAGTCTTGACGGGCTGGAGAGGTGGGCCTGTGCTGACCTTATGAAGTTCAGCAAGGCCAAGTGCAAGGTCCTGCAAACATGGATACAGGCTGGGTGATGAGCAGATCAAGAGCAGCCCTGAGAAGGACTCAGAGGTATTGGTGGCTGAAAAACTGACTATAAACAGGCAGTGTGCACTTGCAGCCCAGAAAGCCAGTCATATCCTGGGCTGCATCTAAAGGAGGGGCAACAGGTTGAGGAGGTGATTCTCCCTCTCTTCTGTCATGTCTCTGTGGTACTGCATCCAGCTCTGGGACCTCCAGCATAAGACATGGACCTGCTCAAGCATGTTCAGGGAAGGGCCATCAAGATAATCAGAGGAATGGAGCAACTTCCCTGTGAGGACAGGCTGAGAGAGCTGGAGCTGTTCTGCCTGGGGAGGGAAAGGCTCTAGAGAGACCTCCTAGCAGCCTTCCAATACCTGAAGGGGGCCTAGAAGAAGGATGTGGAGGGACTGTTTATCTAGGAGTCTAGTGATATGATAGCACAAAGGATAACAGTATTAAACTGAAGGAGATTTGGATTAGATTTTATGATGAAATTCTTTACTGTGAGGGTGGTAAGACACTGGAACAGGTTACCCAGAGGAACTGTGGATGCCCCATCCTTGGAAGTGTTCAGGACCTGTCTGGATGGGGCTTTGAGCAGCTTGGTCTAGTCAAAGGAACTAGGTGATCTTTAAGATCCTTTCTAAATGAAACTATTCTATGATTCTATTAAATCTAAAAATGCCTTTTCAAGTGTTTGTCCAATGTGAAGCAAGGCCTGTTGCAGCTAGGGTGGGAGTCAAAAATACTTCTTGTAGCATACAAGAGAGGTTGAGAATTAACAGCAGTTCAGTAGAGAAGAAAGACAGATTATATCTGCACATTGGCCATCTCAGATGGATTAAGAATTTAGCATCTACCACTGGGGAAATGATCATTTATCCATGCATCTCCTTGTGAGTTTATATACATACATACATGCATGTATCTGTATTGCCACAACATAAGCAAAGAAAGCTTTTATCATCCTGTAGTTTCAGCTTTTCTAGCCTTGGCCAAATTTTATTTTCTTAATTTGCAGTAGTTTGTGTTGCGTCATGGAGAAGATATTCCTGGTTTGAGAAAGCTCACCTCTTAATATAATTGAAAACAGTGGATGGAATAAATGGGTAACATACAGTAGGAGGAATTCCATCTACAGATTCCTCCATGGGTATACAGGATATGTTCCTGTGCAAATATATCTAGAAAGGAGTAATTCTTTTGAATTTTGTTGGGAGAAGAACAGAATAGGTTCTCTAAACTAAAACTGATCTTGCATTATATACAAACACACATATAAATATCCTGGGTCAATAATGGAAAGAGAGAAAAGTATTTAATGGAATTTTAGGATGGTCAATCTGAGGCTATTATTAAACTTCTGAGTGTAATAAAAAGTGAAGGTGACAACAATAAATAAGAAAACATTAGTTTTGAAAGTATTGGAACTTGGAACTTGCCACTTAGAAAAGGGATTCTGGATCTCTTGAACAAAAATGGACTGCTAAAAGGATTTGAAAGCAGTTTTCTGCTCTAAGACCAGAAAGTGAATTGGGCACAGCATGAAGATTTAATGGCCAGTTAAAGCTGTTTCTGCTGGAATAGTATGGAGTTCTCCTTTCCAGCACCATAGAAGTGTCAACAAATTAGTTGATTTCCCCTTGCTGTAGCACTGAATAGGAGAAGACTTTATTGAAGCTACAAAATGTGCTAGAACCTTCATCATAGTATATTTTATATTGTGATAAATGTTGTCTATTTAAATGGTTTTATGTTTTCAAGTGGTATTCTGAATAATCTGATTCATCCTTTAAAAGAAAGTGTTTCAGAGGTGATTGGCATCCTTAAATAAGTAAATCATAATAAGTATAAAATTCTACTCTGAATTCAAATTTACGCCACTTCCCCAAGTGACCTTTAACTGGCATTAGTAACAACTAACTGAAAAATTAAGAGAAATGTCTTACTGAACCATATATTTTAAAGCAGTCTGCACACTGACAGGTATTCTTCAACTCTAATATATCTAGTAGCATCGGTATGTAGAGCTAAGAAACAGTACCACCCAATCCATTGTTTGATTTGAGATGTTACTGTTGTGCTTTTGGTGCAGATCAAAATGGGTGTATCACTAGCAGAAGTAAAAGTGGTCTGTTTTAGCAACTGCTGTTGTTTCCACTGTTGAGAGAGGAGCATGAGGAAATTGGCAAATCTAAATTTAGGTGATTGGCATGAGGCTAGAAAGAAGCTTTCTGCAGTTCACTTGCTTGTTTATATGCAGTTAGGTATATGTTGGTAGTCTAAAGATAGAATAGGGAGAGGAAAGACGATCAAAGTACTCCAGTAAACCACATTCAAGCCTTCTCTCACGTGGAACTGAAGAGATACAGGGAAGTGCTGAATCTGACATATTTTTTTCCTTTTTTTTTACATTCCTGTTGTTCACTGTCTTCACAAGCTAAAAGTAGTCAGCAAGTTAGAAACATCAAATCATGAAACAGGCGTCCATGAGGTTCATTAAAGTACCTCATATGCATCCTCTTAAATTGAAGACACAGTCCATTCCTGGGAATCTGGTTTTGATAAGCCCATATCCTAAATACAAGGGAAATAACTGCAGTTAATAGAAAAGACTTGACAAAATAAGATCTAGTAAGCACATATTTGCTGGTAATACTCTTAATCTTTTGATTCCTTAGCAGTAGAAGATAGGAAGTTGTTTATTGGAATGATATCCAAGAAGTGCAATGAAAATGATATTCGAGTGATGTTCTCCCCCTTTGGGCAGATTGAAGAATGCAGGATATTACGGGGCCCAGATGGCCTGAGCCGAGGTAAGCAAAGCAAGAAGCTTTTTTTGGCAGTTTGAGCTGCCTTTTGCAGCTCAGCCTGGCATTTGACCTTTTTTGGTGATTCCCACCTACAACCCCTCCCTGCCCAGTAAGCATTTTCATTCCTGTTTTCACCCCAATAGTTGTGGAGGTAGTGAACAACTTGATTCCTCTTTGTTCTTTCCCCAGGTTGTGCATTTGTGACTTTTACAACAAGAGCCATGGCACAAACAGCAATCAAAGCAATGCACCAAGCACAAACCATGGAGGTAAAACAAGTTAGTGGGCGTCAAGAGCAGATGTAATTTGTTGGGCAGTCACTATGGAGTTTAAGGGACTAGAGAGCAGGATAAGTGCAGTTGTGTGTTTCTTCACAAATACTGCTCCTGGACCTTTGTGTTTATTCTGCTCTATTTTTAGAGTTTGAGATAGAAACTGCAGAGAAAATACCTAACTACAAAATAGAATTAGAAAATAGAAATTAGAAATAGAAAAGCAAATAAGATTTTGAGCCTTTGATAAAATGCGCTGTTTGAATATTTATCTGTCTGCATGTATGCACAGAGGAGGAGGGAAATGCTTTCAGTGACTGGGTCTTAATGCAGTATTTTTGTGACTGCTGGGGATAGCAAGTATGTAATTGTTTGAATTGCTGTTTGCAGGGTTGCTCTTCTCCCATTGTTGTAAAATTTGCAGACACGCAGAAGGACAAAGAGCAGAAACGAATTGCTCAGCAACTTCAGCAACAAATGCAACAGATCAGTGCTGCCTCAATATGGGGAAACCTGGCTGGTCTCAACACACTTGGACCCCAGTACTTAGCAGTGAGTTTCTGATTTGGGTTCTTTTCATCTCTTCAGGGTTTGCAGTGTCTGACTGTCTTGCTGTGTTTAATACATTCATTTTTAGAAGGCTCCTGGTAGATAGGAGCTGGGTTCTTACCATTTTGTGGATGAGCAGGCTGAAATTGTGTTATGTGCTCTCATCTAGTTGGGATACATTTAAGGGATGATTTCAACCCCCAGTCACAGTAGCCCTAATTACTGAAACGTTGGGGTTTTCTCCTGCATTCTGTAGAATGTGCTTTTTCTTTACATACTACTCCCTCTACATTTAGTATATAAATGCCCTTCTCTTGTTTATCTGATGACATAGTTCTTGTATTCCTTTATAATTTTATTTCTGTCGTCCTCTTCCAGTGAAACCTGGAACAGTACTTGGTACTGTCCAAATAGATGATCATATTGGAAGCAGAGTAAATAAACTCCAACAATAAAAACCAAACAACCAAATAAAGACAAACCCTACAGAAAATAGAGAGAAACTACTCCCTTTAGCAAAAATGATGTAACAGAAAGTAGACTGCAGTTTCATTGTGGTTGATTTTGCTGGGTCCCCAAAGGATGAACTTTTCAAAAACTGATGTGCTCTGACTTATGTGGGTTGCAGGAGTAGCTCTGAGAACTGTATTCATGCAAACTAAAGTCTGAGGAACAGAAAAGGAAAATTTCATCTCATTCTTGGTATGATGTATAGTTGAAATGGGGCAATGCCCTTACTACTTTTTTAGTTTGGGTAGATTGGATTTTTTTTTTATAACAACAACTGGTTAATGGAGAAAGGAACTGGAAATCTCTAAATAGCTTCTGAGCTGAGGCTTTAAATGTCTCTCACATCTACTGTGCATAAGGAATGTAGAGTAGTCTCTGGTTTTGATATGGCACTGCCACTTATCCCATGCTGGCAGTCTCAGCTGTAAAGTCTGTTTTGAGGTAGCATATCCTTAGGGGTGGCAATCCTGCCTTAGGTGCTTTGAATAGAAATTCTCTCTCGATAGTGATTCTACTGGTTTTGCTGTGGTGTATTGGCTATAATTTTCCCTCAGCATTGATGCTGTTGAGTGAGGAAAGCATTGTGCTGTTGCTTTGGCTGCAATGTGCTGCATGGGCTACATGGAGCTTCACTGTGGTGGTGCTCTGGCTGTATCATTCAGGGAATTCTCTTTACGCTTTGCTGTGATGTGGTGCATGGGCTGCAGGAGTTCATTTGTGACGGCGCTCTGGCTGTGGTGTGATGCAGTTTCTTCCAGAAGCAGAGCCAGCCCTCACTCTCACTCTTGTTTTGTTTTTTGGTGTAATGTCTAGCTTTATTTGCAGCTCCTTCAGCAGACAGCAGCTGCTTCATCTGGGAACCTGAACACACTGAGCAGCCTCCACCCCATGGGAGGTGAGTTTTTTTTCCACCAGAAGACAAATTCAGTGCCAAACAAAAGAGAACAAGGGTAGAGAAAGTAGCCAAAAGGTTGTAGGCATTTTAATCTTACTTGAAATAAGTAGTCCTGAGTTTACCGACTCCTTTGAAATGACAGGAATTCTCTGCTACAAGTGTGGATGTTCCATTTTAGTCTTAGTTAACTGTTGTCCCCAAGGTAAGTGGTGGTATCTGCCCTACCTGTGGCATTTAAAATTATCTTCCCTTATGTACTGCAAAAAGAGTGCTCTCTGTATTTGTTTTCATCTAAACAGGTGCATACATGACGAACTGTGTTTTGAAATAGGCACTAATGTACATGTATTCAGTGATACTAGATTCTTAGTTTTCCCATATATTCAAGGGCAAAGCATGGAAGCTGGAAATACACTGTTGTTAAAAATGTGAGTTAGTCCTTCATTCAGATTCTTTTATTCTTTCATTTGAATTACAGGTAATTATGCCATTGCTCGTAGGGAAATACCAGCTTCATAGATATGAGCCAAATTCCTTGCTGTGGACTGCTAGTCAGAATATTCACTGAGCATACCAGTCCTGGGTTGGTTGTCCCTTTTGTCTTCACGCAGTTAGGAATGATAAAACACGTTAGCAACTCCATTCACCACATTACCTAAATTCTTCTGAAGGCAGAAAAATCTATAGTTTTGATATTAATACTGAACAGTTTTAACTTTTCAAATTGCCACATGGAGTTTTATGGTGATTGCCAGTATCACACGCCCTGTCTCTGCAGAAGTTCATCCAAAATTGTCTTTGTAGACTGACTTATGTTGGCTGGTGCACCCATCAGTAATAATTACAAGCATTTGCAAAGTGTTATCTTTTCACTTGTAAGAATTTTGATTTATACTGGAAGTTGATTCTAAATTCAGCTTCCTACTTTGACTTCTTTTGTGTTAGACCTCTTCAGAGGTCTTAGATCTAAGACTTTTGCAAAAGCAATTTTTTTTAAAAAACTGTTTCACTGATATCCTGTGTGGTGGTGATCTATTTTGTTATGCACATGATGCTGCCTTTTCTCCCCTCCTGCATCTGCCTAAAAACAAGATGTAATAAAGGAGAAAGTACAGCAGTAGGGACTGGAGCAGAGGGAAGGGGGTGACTAGCTGAGATTGAGAAGTTTCAAGAGTAATTCTGTCTTCAATATTAAAAAAAAAAATAAAAAATAAAAAAAAAACTAAAAATTGAGAAACCAGACATATAAATAGCTTTTTGCATGGTTTTTCCAAATCTATGATTCTCTACAGAAGAAGCTGTAGTTTTATGATATCTCAGCTGATCTCCTTTCTTGAAATTCATAGAAAGAAAAATTAAGTAGGTAATTAGATCCCAAACTACATCAAACTTTGTAGACAAAATTTAATCTTGACACTGTTTGAAAGCAGATGGGAAAACAGTGTGATGACAAGAGGACAGGTGCTGTGTGCACTTGGCAAACTGCTTTAGTAAGGAACAAGCTGCTCTGTTCTTCATTAGCTCCAACACTTGCACTTTTAACCCTCTGTAGCACAATGAAAGTAACATAGAAAACTTTTGGATTTTACCTTCATGCTTTTATGTTACAATGGAATCTTGTGTGTCTAAATAAAAGCAGAATCCACTTGTTTTGGGAACTAAATTTGCCTAGGGAAACAGACCCTGCCACAAAGAGAAAACAATGTAAAAAGTTAAAAAACCCTAACAAACTATACTAAAGGTTTTAGAATTATTTTGGAAAATCATTCGTTTATACTGCATTTTCACATTCTTATGTTGTCTGTTTACATGCTTAAATTACAAAACTGATGTTTTAATTATTTCAGTTGTGTGCTTTGCTCCCAAGGTCTTACCAAGTATCCAAAAGATGAGATACTATCTCTGCTTAGGATGTTGTGATATTGTTAAGTTAAGGTGATTCATTTAGTTTTGTTTTTAATTATGTTGGGAATAAATATATTAGAGATTATCTGAAGTCAGATGAAGAGAGGAGGAACTGTTAAAGTAATCAAAGGTAGGAACAAAAAAAGTAGAAGGTAAGGGAAGAGTGAAGAGAGGCAGAATTGGAAGAATGGGGCTAGTCTACCAAAGGATGGCTAAAATACAGAATTAAGGAGGAGATCCATTTTAGTGATAATTCTGTGGCAGGAAATGAGGGCAAAATACAGTCAGTACTGACCAAATTATTTCATTCAAAAACGGTGGTTCATGATGAAGGTGAGTCAGATGAATAAGTTGACCAGTAAAATTCATAAACACAGAGGTCCTTTCCTCCCCCTGCAGTATTCCTTGCTCCCTATGGGCAGCATGCCTGAGGCTTCCTGTTTTCCTTGCCAGTGTGTTTGACCAGCCTACACAAACATTGGTTGATCTGTGGTCAGGAGTTGCCACTTAAAAATTGTCTCACAATTGACTGCTGCTTCTTGGCTGCCAGGGGGAGCAAACAAAACATGCTGATGCTCAGCTGATGGTGGGTTAAAACCATTACTTTGTGGCCATTGTGGTATGAGGCCTTTGTGAAAGAATTTGCAATTACTGCTGTCCCCATACAAAGACGGTAGAGGGACACAAGAGTGGAAGAAGTTACTGGCCTGGTGTCTAGACAGGTTCTCTAGCTTGCACATGAGGTCTCAGACCCTGACTTCAGTCTTATGCTTTTGTTGACTGGAGATAACACTGCTTGAAAATTTCTGTACTTTGGAGTCTCTGTCTGAGGTAATGACTACCTGGCCTCTTCCTGAATCACATCTATCTGGGCTAACAAAAACTTTTTAATTAAGCATGGAATTGGGAAGTAGAAAAGAGCAGTAACTAGTATTAAGCCTGTTGCTTTTAAGCTCCTTCCCATTCCTCCCTTGCGATGAGGTTGCTGGGTCTGTTACCCTTGTGTGATGGTGGCTCTTACAGGAGAAACTCTGCATTCTTCCCTGTGTTGCAGGACTGAATGCGATGCAGTTGCAGAACCTGGCTGCGCTGGCAGCTGCAGCCAGTGCAGCTCAGAACACACCGAGTGGCACGGCTGCACTCACCTCCTCCAGCAGCCCCCTGAGTGTGCTCACCAGCTCAGGTAAGAGATGGCCTGTGCTGTAGCTTGACATGCATTGCTTTCAGGACAGATGTCACCTGTTTTGTCTATCCCTTTTTGTCACTTTCATGTTGATCTTTAATAGATAAACAGTTTACTAGTAGATTCACTGGCCTCTGTTTAGTGTAGATATCTTTGCCACCAGCAAAGGCTTTTTTTACCTGCTGTGTCTCTTCCTCCAAATGGTCAGATTAATTTAGAGTAAAAAGAATTTTTGAGGTCATCATGAAGCAGAAAGGTAGGTGACCTCCTTCCAGTCATATTATTACAATCCCACCACATATTTGATGTATCTGTGATTTTAGGCAGGCACTGTGCTAAATACCCCCTGTTCCTCTCAATATGGGAACAGAAAACGACTTTAGCATGACATAATGCATTCTGTGCACTAGAACGATACAGTTTATATTCCATTAATGAAGATAAGGATATTACAACTTCCTCATAAAAGTAGTATAAACAGACACCTAGCACTTTTACTAGAAAGTAGTTGTCTAGAACTTAGTGTCTGAGTTGCTCATAAAAATCAGTATCTTCCTTTTGTGTGACCTTTTTGTATTTTGTTTGTTTTGCGTTGGGTTTTTTAACTTTAGGTTATGTATATTAACGAAATATGCTAGAATGTCCAAGTAGTGTTCTTTTGCTGCCTTATTGTTAAATGGGATCATTAAATGCAACAAGCAAAAAACTAAAAATAAATTCTATTGTGCTTTTGGCAGACATACTAAGTTTTTATCACAAACAAGGATCAGTATTCTACTCAGTTATTTCTATCCTATTTTGAGATATTACTAAATCCCAGCATGAGAAGGGAGACCCTGTATTTTGAGGGTGTCAGTTTTCCAGCATCTCTGGCTTCTATCCTACAGAGTTGGCATCCTCACCTGTGATTGTGAGAGACCAAAGAGGGCTGGAGGGGAGGGGGTTTTAAATTTCCACATGTTGATTTTGAATCGCGTAGGAGGACCAAGGAGCTGGGCTAAGAGATTATAAAGAGATTACAAGGAAAAGCTGTTTAGAAAACCTTATGTCATATGATTGGGAGTTAAACCATGGGTGCTTAGCACAGTTTTCTACTTAAAGAAGTTCCCAAGGAAGAGTTTAGTTCAAAGAGTGTTCTGTTGCTGGACATTATTTACGTAAGAACTTAGTGGTCTGCAGTCTTTAAAAGATTGAAATTTTTAAATTTATCTTGACCCCCAGCTATGTATCCTATTCTATAATTAAAAAACAAACAAACAAAAAACAGTGAAGAGTTCAGACTACAGAAGAGCTGCATTTATAACCCGCTAATTCTTCTTCATCATAAAAGAAGCACAAAGGTGAATACATCTGAAAGTTTCTCCTTTATTTCCTCATGGTTTGTCAGGTTACAATTTGCTGTGCTGGCATTTAGTACTAAGATTTCCTTATTGGCTGTCATGGCTAATGACTGCAGCAAGTTTGTTTTGTTGAGGTGGCGAAAGGGGCGGGCAGGTTGTGAAGTTCAAATGTCAGATGTGCTAGAAAAAGCAGAAACAGCCCCTTATCAGAGGCATGCAGTGAAAGGACAAGGGCACCATTGCCCACAAGTTGCAGCCAAGAAAATTCTGATTAGATAAAAGAATAAAATTAATGGCAAGAGTGATCAAGCTCAGGAACAAGGTGCCAGAGGGGCTGTGGAATCTCCATCATTTCAGAGAATGAGAATGCAATTGGAAAGGACCCTTTCAAATTCAGAGGTTAGACCAGCTCTGAGCAGACTGCTAGACAGGATGATCCACAGAAGTCCCTTTCAAATGAAGTTATGCTACTATTGAGTGATTCTTTAAAATTGCTTTCCCCTCTGTGAATTTTGGCTGTTCCACAGAACTATGCAGGTTCCTTTTTTCCTTGGTGACAGACTTACTTGAAGAGTCTGTTCCATTTTTTATCATGCTGATGGAGGGGCTAGGGGGTGGGGAGCCCATTTTCCAGTACTTTCTGTTCTGAATCCAAATAACCTTCTGATGGTCAGTTATGTCAATAAATGATTGTGTGTTAACAATTCAGTTATCATGAAGGATCATTTGTATTAATATCCTATACAGATGTGTCAGTTCACTCTTCACAAGCTTGTAACATGAGGCAGACACTATTGTATTGCTCTTTAAACCTAATTTCAAGCATAATTTTAAAGAATAAAGATTAGCTTTGTTCAACAGAAATAAGTTTTGGAGGGCATGTAGTCTATAAGTAATCACTGACATCAAACTCTGAAGCAGTTCTAGTGCTTTATAAATATGCTTCACCTTTTTAAAACTACTCAAATCGGGACAAGCTGAAGCTTCAATGTGTACAGACACATTCAATCCTGTGATAATTGCCTGTAATTGTACAGATTTTTAACACTTTAGTCTTTAAGCAAACTTGAAAGTCTATTTGGATTAATATTCATATGTGCATTCACTCTGTATATATTCACATAGAAGGCTGTTGGACTCCACACAGAAAACATCTATCCCTCCTGAGGCACACCTAGACCTTGAAGAAATTCAGTATGTAGCACTTCAGTACCATGTGTTAGTAAGTGCTTGCCTTGTCTGAGGGACATATGGCAACATCTACTGTGATAACCTCTTAAACCTAACTGCAGATGAGATGACTAACTCCTTGACTTCTCTCCATCTGTCATCCAAATGTTCACCTGATGCTTATTTGGACATCTCTCCTCAAACTGCATAATTGGTGGAAAAATCCAGACAGTCCTTCTGCATAGTTGCCTCCTTGGTTTTCTTTCATCTGCACTGATATTTGTGTCTGGGGAACTTGGAAGTCTACACAGTGCAGTTCATGGACTATGCAGAGGTTACATGTCAAAATGGTTCAGCTTAGAGGGATTACATATTGTGATTGTGCTGTCTTCCTACCCATTTCAGACAATTTCCTTAGATAGTTCCAAACACAGCTGTATATTTTCATGCAGAACGGGTTGAAGTAAAACCTATAGTGGTTTAACTGAATTTATGTAAAATCACAACCTTTTAAAGTAGGGAAGGTATAAATTTTCTCTCTCACTTTGTTCTCTAGCCTTTTTTTCCTTATCTGCTACTATTTTATTTGGGAGGGTTTTTAAATGGTGTTCTCATCTGTCAAATATAGTGTCTTCTTGAATTACAAAGATCAGCAATGAAATGTTGCAGAAGTAAGTGATATTTTAAAATCAAGTTTCCTAACTCTGTGATTTCTGAACTCTGGCTTTTATTCAGCCAGCTATGCTGGTTTTTCTACCAACTTGAAGGTTTCACTGTAACTTGTTCTGTCTTTTCCCAGCATTTAATGTGCTACTGATAGTAAGACATGAAGTGTCTCCTTTTCATCCGAGTAAGCATCTTGAAATACAGTTTGGCACATTTGTCTTTCAATTTTTGATTTATTAGGAGAGTTTGTCTAAACATGTACTAGAGGAAGTGTGTCATTTCTTCTATTAGTACAAAAGGTGATATGAAGTGCAACTCTCCAGTTCTCATGTTGCTTTTGGTAGGTACAGCTTTCACTGGGGCTTGTTAGGCTGTATTCCTTTTATATAGTTCCAATATCCCACCCCAGATGAGACGTCATGCCCTGTATATGAAGTGGTAAATATGTAGTGTGTGTGAAACTGCTTGAAAGGGGCTAACAATTCCTTTAAAGTTTTAATGAATGTATGCAGCATAATCGGGAAAGAAACACGAGGAAAACTGAAAATGCCTCAAATTCCGTTCTCTTACCCCCTTGGTCAAACCAATGAATTCCTCTTGAAAGGAGACTACAAGATGCCTCTACAGCATCAGTGTTCAGTATCTTTTAATTTTTAGCAGCCATAAATATTTTCTAGTACATCTTGTGCAGTAAATTTCAACTTCTTGGTTAATAGCAATACGCATAGCTTTTCTCTTTCACTAGTGCACAAACCTGTTAGAAAAATCACTGCTATATAATCATAAAAATATTACGCATTTCTTATTTTAGCATGTCCATAAATCTTTGTAGATGACCTCAATTTGAACTTCTGTTTCTTTTGATATACCAGCTTGGAAAACTTTTTTTTCTCATGATTTTGATGTTGACTTCTGTAGAACTAGCTCTGTAGAAATTGGTGGGCCATATAAGCTGTTACTCTGCTAGATACTGTATCTGTAGACTTCTCTTACTGAGTCAGTGTGGTTGAAAACATTACTGGAATAGTCAATAGAGGACAGACTATATATTTTTGGATGTACATTTTCTCAGTTCTAGCCCCAGCTGTGGCAGTAGGATTTTTAAGTGAAAATGTGTCAAATTAATCTGGGCATGTGGTGTTCCTGTTCGGGCAGTATTGGAAAACTGTATGCTTAGCCTTCTTTAGTGTCCCCAGTATCTATGTTGCATGTCTTTTTCACCCTGATTGATGCCTCAAGGATATATATAAATACATAGCAAAAGACTCTTACTTTAGGCAGCAGGAAACAGGGCATCACTGCTGGTTACCTTATGTTGAGATACAGAGTTTAGGCAACATTCATATAATGGTTCAGTCTTAGGTGTCTTACACTTACTGACATTATTATTGCTACAAATAATAGCTGTTATGATGAAGTTGAAACTTTCAAAAATGTAGGAAGGGCTTAGAACATAAAAGAAGTATGATCAACCAAGTGATCTTTTTTTTTTTTAATACATAAAATTTACTTCGTTGCCTGGATCTGTTCCTTAATAGTTTTTTATACTGGAATAACTTAATGAAGAAGTTGAATTATCAGGACCAAAAAATACCAGTTGAAGTTTAATTATTTTGTTTTAATAGCAGGTTCCTCACCTAGTTCCAGTAGCAGCTCCTCTGTTAATCCAATGGCTTCTCTTGGAGCATTGCAGACGCTGGCAGGTGCTACAGCAGGCCTCAACGTTAGCTCTTTAGCAGGTAAGTTATGTGTAGTGGTGGCTTGGGGGAATAGCTGATTACCATTCCTCAGCCCGTGCTAGGTCTCTGGGGTGATTTTTTCTGCTCCCTGCTTTTTGTAATTGTGCAGAGTGTTTGAAAGGTTATTGATCTGGCTCAGTGGAAGCACTCAGTCATCTTTTATTTCCTCTTTCTCACGCAGGAATGGCAGCCTTAAATGGAGGACTTGGCAGTGGTGGTCTCTCAAATGGGACAGGTAGCACAATGGAAGCCCTCACACAGGCTTATTCTGGAATCCAGCAATATGCTGCTGCTGCACTGCCCACACTCTATAACCAGAGTCTCTTAACACAGCAGAGTATTGGTGCAGCAGGAAGTCAAAAAGAAGGTAGGCAGAAAGTTGTAGAAACTACTTGAGGGGTGTTTTCAAAAGGGCAAGCTTAGCCCTTGCACCTACTTTATCTGCAGATTTTTTATTTGGTGGCATTTTTTAGAGTCCAGGAGTTACTGAAGATAAAGAAGGTCTGTGGGATGTTTCTACTAAGTAGTTTTTATGCAGGATGTTTCTCATGGGGTTTGTCTAGTCATAAATGCCTCCTTAATCATATTCCTCCATGTTCTCAGAGGGAAGAAGAACATGAGTCTACAGCATGATACATCCCACTGTCAGAGAATCAGATGTGGTTTTGTTAATGTAGTTTCCTTGGTCTTTCATATCTTCCAACAGATACCTAATGCCAGTCTTTTCACTCTTCAGATTCAGGTTAAATTTAATAAGTAGTGTAAAGTAATGTAGAATGTAGGACTAAGTTTACAGCAAATGTAGCATGTTTAGAAGAGAATCTCTCAGATTACAAGCAATGTGATTATTTGTATTTTGTTTGGAAATTTACTTAATTGCTTTGGGTTCACAGGTTTTGCATAGCCATTTTTTGTTTAGTCAACATGTAGTGCTCAGACTTAATATTCAGTTTTCATTACAAGTGTCTGTGAACCAGTTGTGGCACAATGTGTAAAGTACAAACAAAAGTGGTAACAAAGAACTAAAATCATTTGAGTGATCAATCCCAGGAAAGGGTCATGCTAATTTATTCTGGAATCAAGTGCTCTGCAGTAGTGTAAATAGAAGTTTCATTGTTTTATCTAGAAAAATTGTCTTGAGTGGCTCTTCCACCTATTTTTTTGCAATGGGTATATGGTATCCATGCTCTTTGTGAATTTATTTTCCTGCTTGTTGTTTAAGGTCCAGAGGGAGCCAATCTGTTTATCTACCATCTTCCCCAGGAGTTTGGGGATCAGGATCTGCTGCAGATGTTCATGCCATTTGGAAATGTCGTCTCTGCCAAGGTTTTCATTGACAAGCAGACCAATCTAAGCAAGTGTTTTGGTATGTTGTATCTACAGCTTCCTTTCGAGGGGAAGCAAAGGGGTAGACACTGATCTCTTCTCTCTGGTGACCAGTGACAGGACACAAGATAAAGGCCTGAAGCCTTTTAGGCAGGAGGTTAGGTTGGATATTAGGAAAAAGGGTTTTTCATCTAGAGGGTGAATGGGCATTGGAACAGGCTCCCCAGGAAAGTGGTCACAGCAGCAGCCTGACAGAGTTCAAGACGTGTTTGGAAACTGCTCTCAGACAGAGAGTGTGATTCTCGGGATGTCTTGTGTGGGGACTTCAGTCATCTTTGGGGATCCATTCCCACTCACGTTATTTTGTCATTCTGTAAATCATTAGCTGTAAAAAGGTGGCTTTTTTTGCAATCTCTTTTTCAGTATATTGTCTAGTGTAGCTTTTAAGTAAGTAGGGAATCTATGTATTCCTAAAAAATAAATAAATAAAACACTTTCAGCAATTAACTGTGTTTTCAATGTGACTTTTTGCTTTTCTCAGTTTCATACTATTGTGCCTCATAATTGTGTTCTGGCCCTAGATAATTCTCCCTGAGATTAGCTTAGTTGGTTAGAGCATGATGCTAATAATGCCAAGGTTTTAGGCTCGATCCCCTTATGGGCCACACACTTAGGAGCTGGATTCCTTGATCCTTGTGGATCCCTTCTAACTCAGAATGTTCTGTTATGTTTGCAGACTATAAACTTGAGATACTTCCTCCTCTTCCTGTCTTTTCAATAATTGCTTGTGTTGCTCTCTATATTACTTAGTACATTATGATTATGAATTGTTTCTATTAATATCTTTATATATAATTATTGTGGGTACCATATTGCATTTTTGTGGTTTTGTAAGCTCTTGTGACTGTTTTTATAAATGGAGATTGATTGTGATGGAATAGGAGAGGTGAGCCTTTCTCTATGGTTTTGATAGCTTTGTGTCTACATAATATCCTGATTTTTTTCCTGTTTGAGCCAAAAGATGTGGACAATCTGATGCTTTGTGAGAACAAAAAAATATGCTGATCATTCAGCTATAACACCTGCATATTATGGACAGCTAGACTTTGACTGGAATGGGAGTTATTCTTGCTCCAGACATTGAGTGGAGTTATTTAAAGGAGGTTCCTGCAAAACCCTGGAGAAGTTTATTAATCTATTAATCTTTCCCAGGAATGATGTGCAACCTCTCATCTGAGAGCATCCTACACATAATAGAGGTGCCAGTGCTACCCTTCCTTGACAGCTATTTCACTCCAAACAAATCTGCACCCATAATGTCATGAGGGTGATTTCAGTCTTGTATCTTTAATGAGCTTTTGCATCTGGATGAACTTTTTCCAGGTTTGGTTTTTTCCCAGGATGAGTTCTTATAAACAGCAGTACTTATTTTGTTGATAGACTAGAAAATGTTATTTTAATGTCCTGAGCTGTGTATATCTGTCCAAAGTTCCATGTGTCAGAAAGCAATGTTTGGTTTGAGAGCCCCTAGAAATTATTATAAGAAGTCTAAAACAGTTGTGAGCTATTGAAAATGACACTTCATGCAAGCCTCTCTGACCTTGTGAGTGCCTGCATTTGCAGTTGTGAGTAGCTGTTGTGGGCAGCTTTGGCAATTTTGGAGTAATTGTGTGTTTTCCTTTCCTCAGGTTTTGTAAGTTACGACAATCCTGTCTCTGCGCAGGCTGCCATTCAGTCAATGAACGGCTTCCAGATCGGCATGAAGCGGCTGAAAGTACAGCTCAAGCGCTCCAAGAATGACAGCAAGCCATACTGAGCACCCCTCCCCTCCGGGACTGGAGTGAGAAGGATCTTCTGGTAAGTTGGAGAGGAGCGCACTTAGTGATTCGAAGCCCTAAGGCTGTGTTTTTACAGTCCTGGAAGCTGATCCATGCCTTCTATCTGGCACATCTTCCCTTGAAGACTCTGCTGCAGCCTCTGCTGAGAATCCCGCTTCGGATGGAGGACAAGTTTGTGCTTTTGTTTCCAGTGTTTTACTTTGGAGTTTAGGTGCCATATCACTGAGGTTTTTCGTTTAGTTTTGTTTTTTTTTTTTTTTTCCTCCCTTATTTGAAGTTTGCTGTGTTTGTAACCAGTGTGTGTTGAGAAGGACCAATGCCAGCTCCTTGGGGGTGGGGAGAGAAGGTTAAAGGGAGCAGCAGAAACTGACACCACACTGCCTTGGGGTAGAGGAGAAGGGAAAGCAGAAATAACACAGAACAGCTGATGAAAACAAAGATGGGCAAGCAGAACTGAGTCCTGGGTGGGAAAGAACTGGCTCCATGTAGCCTTTGTCGTGCCCCATCCACTCTTTGAGATTTCCTTAACTGTATGCCAACGGTGGGGATTTAGTAAATCATCTCTAAAGCAGGAGATGGGCTAAAAGGGTGAACACATTAACAAGCCAAAGGAAAACTGCAGTGATTTTTTTTTCTTTGCTATGTATAAACTAGTGTTTATATAGCACTGTGAATGTACACAGCACTTTATAAAATTATTAGATAATGTCTCTGCCCAGAAAATTTCACACTCTGTCTACAGTGGAATATTAATGAGATGCAGTGAATTTCTCCATATATAAGAAAACTTAACCTATGTACTTTATCTAGGTTTTGTGGAAGGGTAGAGGCAGCTTAGTCTGGATGGATACATCTGGGTCTGGAAACAAGAAACTTTAGATCCCTAATAACCTGCAGAAATTTTTGATAATTTTTCTTCTTAATAGTTGATCCATTCCCCATTTCTGTGAAATAATGCCCTTTTTTTGCAGAGATTGCTATGAATTCCTTTTCATAAGTATAATGTAAGTGCTGATTGTTTATTGAAATTATAATTTCCTGTTTTGTTGGGGTTTTTGTGTTGAACAAAACTTGTGCAGTGATTTGGTCTAGTAATTACGTGTATCTTTCTACTGCAGTTTTCCTTTAAGGTGGTGTGTACCAGTGTAAAACAGGCTAAACCAGGAGCTGCAGAACCAGAATACTGAGCCATTCAGTCTTTTTCTGCTTTTTGGTACAAGCTGTTATCTTTTATATTGAAGGATAATTGAATACATCCCTTAACTGATCACACACTTCTTCTGCACGTTAGTGAAATTGCTAGTGCAGTGCTAAGGGCCTTTGGTATTCACTGGTTTTAGGGGGCTCAAAGGACTTTTGACACTCTGGCCTGAGCTGTTTCAAGAAATCAGTGTAGAGTTCCATTTCATAACCACCAAAATCCACCTCTGCCACAAGAGGAAGTTTACAATTTCTGTGTGTTTAACAGAAGTTCAATTTACCTCATAATATCTCCTTTTCCTTGTTTTCTTTGTATTCCTGGGTCGTAAGGCTGTTACCCAGGGCACCAGCTAACATTGCAATCTGGGAGCCAGCTGCTAAATGATGTGTGTGGGGTCAGGACTTTGTGTTCTACTCCAGCAGGAGGAGCACTAAACCCATCAAACCTGAGATCTCGGGTCAGAATCCCCACTGGTGTGCAGTGATCTATTGGGAATGTTGGGCATTTCCAGAGACTGGGCCCCCTGGGATCTCAAACCTCAGAATTACAAGGCCTGATAAGTAACATCCAAGGGGAGCCCTTTTCCAATTCTTAGATTGAAAATCAAACAGTTGATGTCAGTCTGTCCATCTTAATGGCAGACAGGTAAATCTGTCAGTATTATTTAAGTAATTTTGTGGTGGCAAAGTTTCAAAGGCCAGATTGCCAAATTTCCCAGTTATGCTGGCATGTGGTACCCTTCTATGTTAATTATTTTAATCTCTCTAGAAACGTAAACATACACTGAAGTGAACCATGTACACTTGAATTCTGCACCATAGGAAAGATGTGTCCTGGTTTTCTGAGAAAAGAGTGTTGGAGTGTGAAGGCCTCCAGGGTGATAATGGGATTTTTTTTATATATATATATAAATTATATACTTTTCAAAAAAAGGAAAAAAAAAAAAACATAAAAAAACATAGTTGGGAGCAACTGCTCCAAGTGCAACCTGCTGTAACCAAGAATGTTGTCTCTATTTTTATAGAAGTTTTATACCGCTCCAGGGTGGAGAATATTTATTACCTAAATTATTTCACTGGAAAAAAAAAAGGCCAGGGTTTTGTCGAATCCTGAATGTGATTGTTTTACACACATAATGATGTGCGTGATTGAAACTACTGATTTTCAGTGGCCTGTTTGCAGCCCAACAACTGCTAAACGAGGAAGATGAATGCTGTGAACCAGTGGAGGAGAGCACTGTGCTCTGGGGTCTCTACAGTCACTCTTACCTTCTTTGCACCCTACCCCACTGTACTATCCAAGACTTTTGTCCTGTTTCTCTTTTAACCTGATGCTCTGGCCTCTTTACTATTCATTGCAGTTGCCCCAAATTAGATATTTTAGCTTCTTCATCCTATAGTGTGTCCTCAATACTGTAACTTAGAGATCAAGCTTGGCATTGTTGCAAATAGGTGTGACTCCTATTAACATTAGGAGATTCACCAGTTTACACTGTGGCTTAGTTTGATCAGTGACTCCTCCCAGACATAATCACCTTAAGACACCTAACTTGGGCTAGCTCTTGTGCCTTACTGGCATAACTATAAGTATTGCCAAAAAGAAAAAGAAAATTAATCTATGCAGGTTAAATTTTAAAAGACATGATCCTCAGATGGTTTGAATCAATGCAGTTCAGCTCTCTGAATGCAGTAGAGCTGCATCAGTTTTCACCAGCTGAAGATGTTGCCCTTTTTGTGTATTTGTTTCAGATTTCCCTTTCTCCGTGTATCAATGTGTATGTTGCCAAAGTTAATAAATGTATCAAGTTTGTGACTTGGACAGATTTTTTTCTGATAACAAAAGTGATCAGATAAAGTCAACATTTCTGTGTCTGTCTGGTGGCTGCCGCTGATTGTGGGGATTTAGGCTGTTCTTGCCTTTCAGTCTTAAGCCAGTTTTCTTCCTCACTTACTGGCAGGAAAGTCTGGGGTTTTGGGGACTTGGGGCTTTTAAATTTTATTTTTAGTTCATATCATACTCTCATTCAAGTGAAAATCAAATCAGTGTCAAATGCTTTATTTCCCGGATAGTAAAATAAGAGTTGGGTGAGTTTGAATAAACTGCAGAAGGTTGGCTGAAGTGGCCACATGGACAAAGTATGCTGTATGCTTAAAACCAAAGAACCTGATTTTCTACAATAAAAGTTAAAATTACTTCTGATGAAATAGAATTCCTTATTATGTGTGCCACCAGGAAATACTTAACGTATTTTCAGTTTACAAGGTGGAAATGGTTTACTTCATAGATTTATTCTTTTTCTCAGGAGGTATTTGATTTTAATGCTGTAATAAAGTGAAAGAATTATGGACTTAGTCTGATACTGCTTAGTGTCAGTACTATAATAAATGAAATCATCATTTCTTCAGTCCTTAAATAATCAACAGTCCAAAATATGATAGCTCTTTTTAGTTTAGCTTTTTTTTAGTACAAAGCTGGCATTATAAAAAAATTCCAGCTCAGAAAAATCTCACTGCCAAATGTATCTATCAGGAAAAAGCTTTTCACCTGAATACTGAAAGTCATATATTATGATAATTCCATCATGCAAGCTGAATCTAACTGAACTGGTAATGACTATGGATTAGGGAAGAACAACCAAGCAGAATTAAATTGTTCCTATTTTATTTGGAAATACCTAAAACCGACTTGGATAAACCAAATTGCAAATGGAGGTGCAACTATGAACAGGTAAAATGCTTTGAAAGCTTCTTGTTGCAGACATTTAAACCTAAAGATGATTGATATCCCTGAGCTTACCTGCCACAAAATATAAAACACAGAAGGCAGAATTATCACTACTGTGAGAATAAAACGAGGACAAACTGGAATAACTTTCTCCAAGTCATTAAGATCTTGTCCAGCGTCTCATGGTTCTGTTCTTATAGGCCAGTCTTTCCATAGGGCTTTGATGAAACTTAGTCTTTGCCCTCAACATAGCTGAGTGAAATATTTGAATCCATTTCAAGAAAATCCCCTGATGAATCACACAGAGGATTTCAGTAGTGCATGCCTAGATGTCACTGTATTTCATGCTTCTCGTCATTTCTCATGCCTCAGTTCATTATAAATTTGCCTTTCTGGTTTAGGAGTGAAATCTGTCACCTATCTGCAAATTATCTAGAGTATATTTTGAAATATAGAAATAACTGCAAGAGTTGCATTGTACTTTGTTTGCTGGAGTTGGTTTAAACTCTGTACTAAAGTCCTTTTCCTTTACTGGAAAGCATGAAAAGCAAATTAATCTCAGCAGTTCTGGTAAGAGGAGTGTTGCTGATTTAGTAGACTGTGTTTCTTGTTGCTTTGGAATGAGAATGCAACACTTGCTATTCTCAAATTATGTAAGATAATATGCAAATCTCATCTTGTTCTAGTCTGTAACCAGAATCTTTGAGATGTGCTGAAGATTAAGGCCACAAACAGGAGCTAAAGGGGAGTTGGGGGTGTGAGGAGGTAGAATTAGAAAACAATCTGCTTCCTCTCTCCTCTGCCTCCCACTCTCATCCCAAAATGTTCCTTGTCTCTTGCAGCTCACAAGCTGAGGGGAGGGAACAGAGGTACTTATGTTACTTAATATAAGAATTATTTTTTTATAAATTCTTTAAGAAAATTTCAGGAAACATATTTTTTCTGCTCATCAAACTGGCAACAGTGACTGTAGAGCTTCTCAGAGCCCAGAATCTCCTCCTCATGAAGCCAGGGAGCTGAGGGCTGTTACATAAAAGGTTGGGAATGGAAAATCCCTGTGCAGGTCTAATGGTATGAAAAGTGCTCAGCTAGGACAAGTCTTAACTTGCAGTCAAGTCTTAAGGAATTCTTCTCTGATGTGTGGGCTTTTTGTCTTGTATAATCTTTTTTTTTTTCCCCTTTTCCAACACCCACCCCCAGTTACATGGGCTCCTAGGGAATGAGAAGGGACTATAGCTAAAGGAAGGAACGTGGATTTGCTGGGCTACTACTGCATAAGATCCTCCCATGTTAGAGTGCAAGAAAAGTCTCAACCGTCAAACCACCTGTGAATCCCTTGTGTCCTCTGTCTTGTCTCTCATGGTCTCAGTCTCTGTGGGCAAATGTTTGCCCTGGAGTCATATTTTTTGGAATCGGTCTCCTGGGGAGGGAGCTTATTCTGTTCTAAACAGAGGTAGTGGACACACTGGGCACGGGGCACGGTGAATGCATGCTAACCAGTGTGTCACTAGGCTGTGGAATGTTCCACAGTCTTGATGCTGAGAGGGAAATCCAGGCCTCTGCTTCCATTTGGTTTCTGGCAGTTTGATGTTTACTTGGTGTCCTTCATGTACTTTGACTTTTACTTGTCCATTGTTGGCATGTGCTGCCCTTCCCTGTCAACTCCCTTCCCCAGGAGATCTCATTGTACAGTGCCCATTCTTGTTCTCTCTCTCCGTGTTTGGATGTACTGCTCTGTGTAACTCAGTGGGTCTCCCTCTTTCTGGTTTGTTTTTTTTTCTAGATTCCTGCCGTTTGTTCATCGTTGTGCCTAAAGCATGTCGATGTGGCGTTCAAGTACATCGTCCAAATCCTTGTCTCTTCAGCTTCTCTGATGCTTGAACTCTCACCTTTGACCTTGTGTTGACCTTTGATGCTGATGTGTATTTTTATTATGTTTCTTTTCTTTTTTTTTCTTTTTTTTTTCTTTTTTTTTTTCTTTTTTTTTTTTTTTGTGCTGCCAAATTGGTTTTGCTAGAAAGACTGCTGAAGGGGAATATTTAAACTTGCATTTGAATATAAAAGAATTTCTATTTTTCTAGACCTTCGTAAGATAACCACTTGATTTTGTGAATCTGATTCTTTGTAATTTGTCTTCAGAGCAGCCTTGCTAGCATACCTTGTGGAGTATTTGTATTTCTGTGAACATACAGCCAATCACTTTCTAGGCTTAGTTTTTTCCGTGTGCTTAGTTTTAAAAACACAGTTCAAAGAAAAAGTCAATTATATGGTGTGACTCAATCTTTCAGGAGACTTCCTAGTCACATTTTGCTGATCTGTGCTTGAGGAGACAGCATGTGTTTTTATGAGTTCAAACTTGTGACTTGAAGTGGCATCAACAGAAAACACTTGAACTACATTTTCCTCTGATTGTAGCTACATTTTTGCCCTGGCATTTGCTGATTTTTTTTTTAATTATTATTATTTTTATTTTTCCCCTGCTTCCCTGTGTGATTATCAGTCTGCAGTGAAAATTTGATCAAAGTTGATGTTGTATTTTGTTAAGCTCTGGCATGCTTGGTTTTTTGTAACTACAATCTCCTCAGCAAAATGTGATGTTTTTGTTTTAATCTTTCAAACTAAGATAGTGCCCAGAAATGTTGTGCATGTTTCCTGCTGTTTTCTTCACACCCTCGTATATATCACCTTCACCTCTCTGTTTTCTATAGTTTGTGCAAAAACTGAGCAATTTAATGGGTTTCAAAGGTATCCTTTAAATTGGTGGTTTTGGTATGACAAATATCTGATCAGAAGCCACCTGAGGGCATCTACCTGTGCACTTAGACTGTCTGCCTGACAGAGCACCTGGACCTTGCTCCATTTCCAGTGCTGTCAGAAGCTCTGAGGGTGCTTGATTACACTGTTCCCCTACTGGAAGTTTTGGTGGAAGGGGATAGCTTGGAGCAGGAAGGTGAGGGAACTCACAGTATTTCTGTTTCCAAAGTTATCCCAAGCTAGGGCTCATTTCAAACACTAAGCATTTTGTACAAGTCAGGGCACATTTCTGTGAAGTTCAGCCCCAATATAATACCATCAGTCAGAGCTTGGTGGCAGGATTCTGGAAGGATCTAGGTTAGCTCATGAATTAAAGTGTTTTAAATATCCCAGAGAAAGCATTTGTAACACTGGTCCTACAACTGCTGGCTCTTTTCCCAAATGACAAGCACAATACAACAGCCTCTGAAGCTGTTACCTGAACAGGGTACCATCCCCAGCTCTCTTTTCAAGGGCCTTAGCTGGGGAATCTCTGCGGAGATTTTTTAGTTTTTGTTTAGTTTTTAATTGGGTAATGAGCTGAGCAGTTTTTCTGGCTTGCAGGAGGAACTAGAACAGGTTACTGCTCTCTGGGTAGCAGGCTTCCCCTGCCCTATGTACCATCTGCACAGGTAGAAACTGGGAAGTAGCTTCTAGATGAAGGCACTTGAAGAGTGTGTGCTGTGATGAATTTTCAGTCAGAAGCAGCAGCAAGCTAGTGTAGGTATCTTAACAGTTGAAATAATGTGAAATGGAATTCCAGGAGAAGGGTTTTTGCTGAGAAAACAAGTAGAGTTTGATTGGATAGAAATCCTAATTTTGTCCAGTGTTTGGGATAATGTAAAGATGCAAAGATTGTTTTCTATCCTATTCCTGAGTTGGTTGAGGATACTGTATTCTCAATAGGTATTGACCAGACTTATGTAGACAGTCCTTAATCTGCTTACAAAACAGAGCAATTTGAATATGGTACATGTACCTGGGAGTGAATTGTGAGGCTGAATGAAAAAGGGTAGAGACTCATTTATTTGGGAAGTAGGGTTGGGGGCTGGCTGCTGTTAGTCCCACAGTCTGAATGCACAGGGCTGTGCCGGGGGGCACTGATACCCTGCAGCGAATGGAGGACCTGCCTGTACGTTTCTGTACGTGTGCGTTTGGTTCCGTAAGGAGCTTGGGGGAAACCTGTGGAAAAGTATCTGAAGAAAACCAAAATGCCAAATGTTGGGTGTTTCTTTCCTTTCTTCTTTCCTTTTCTTCCTTTGGTTGTTTTAATTGTTCTGTGGTGGTTTTAATGGATTTGAGACAGTGGAGCAGCAGCTACCTTTCTGATTTTTGGCTGCTTTTTGTGAATAATTTAAAAAGAAAATTTACATTTTGGAGACAAACCTGTGGGCTTTTTTATTGGTACAAACATTGTATTTAACACTAGGGGTTTTGTACAGTTTTTTGCCTTTTCTACTAGAAAACAATGTAAAGTGATTCACAATGTGACGAGAAAACAAATTGCCACTATGACCAAATGTAGAGTCTGTTCTGCAGTTAACGGGATTTAATCAACTCAAAGTCGTGGTTCAGTCGTAGAAATGCTTTTCTTTATCTTGTTTGAGCTGTTCCTTTTTTTCTTGTTTTGATTTGCAAAACAAAATGTCTCTTTGTGTGAAATTGTGTTGTACTCTGTAGAGAATTACAGATTTTACTTTATGGTTTAAAAAGCAGAGGAGCGCGTGTTGCTTTTCTGATCTGATCACAGAGTTTGTGTAGTGGATTTAAAAATGAAATGGTTTGTTACAAGTTTGGAACAAGCGAGTATGTGTTAAAGGAATTTTCTTCCTTTTGTGTGTGTGTTTTTTTTTTTCTTTTTGTCCCAAAGGGCAACTTAAAGCTGTTTTAATTGCACAGACACACCGACAAGAAGTCATTTTGTATATGCCAAGTGTGGTACCTTCCTTTGTTTATTTGCTATTAAACTGTTTGAGAAGAGTCCTTGTGTGTTGTATTTGTGTCTTAAACTTGAGGTTCTTTCTGGGTCCAAGTGTGAGAAGATGAAGAGAGAGATGAGAGAACTATTTTCCAGTTTCTTAGCTGTGAGCCACAAAAATTTTCATGGCCCAATACCATATGCTCTGGATGTACAATATGACATTGGATTTTTACTTCTGTGTAGATGAGCTACTTTGAGTAGAAATGGAAAAGGTTTTCTGGTTGTACCTCCATTTTGTATTTGACAGTCCAAGTCCCCTTTAGATACAGAAAAGCCGAGGATCTTAGAAAATGCAAATACATGCAACACTTGGGAGTGAGGAGTAGGCATATCCAGCCTCACAAACTGGTACCACTTGGCTGTCCATGCACTTGTGCTTCAGGGTGTTTCAAGGGCTCATTACCTTGGGCATAACAGCAGCCCTCAGCTCTGCAGGAGCAGCATAAGTTTGTGGTGATGTGTGGGATTAGAGAGGCACCAGCTGATGCCGCTCTCATGAGCCCCATACTTGCCACTGCCTCCTTCCCCTTCCAGGAACATAGCCAAGCTTGCTGAATCTGTCCTGGTTCTGCAGCATCAAAGTATCTGCAGCCTCCAGTGCTCCTGGTTCTGGAAGTATTACACAGGGAAACCCCAAATGGATCTGGATTACTTACTAGTGATAAACAAAGGCTACCTGCTTTGGTCCTAGAACTAAGATATCTTTACAACTCATTTCAAATTAATAAAAAGTATTTGGTGTAGCCAAAGCATAATTCATTTAGAAACCTGCCACAAGTTTGACACGAATATTGCCTTCTCAGAAGGAAAGTACCACAATGGCCATGAATTTGCCACATTTCTGAAAGCTCCTAAAATTCAATTATATTATTCCTTCCTTCTGCTGTCTTGCATCTTGGAGACTGCAAGCATTTTAGGGCAGCTATGTTTCTTCTCCATGTCCTTTTCCTGTGTTATCTGGCATACTCTGTTTCACCCCATCACTTCCTACATGATTGTAAATCTGAGAGCATTTGCAAGCATCAGGATTCAGTGCTGCATTCCTTGCCCTGAACGCACCAATTGCGGCATGAGGCAAGGAATGCAGCACTGTGCTGGGATCCCTGCAGTTAATTTGCAGCTGTTGAGAAGAGAGGCTGGAGGGATTTCAGTTCAGATACAACTTGAGGTGAAGGATGGAGAGAAAAAATTGAATCAGAAAAAGGGTTTGTTTAGGCAGAATGGAAGATCCCAGCTTGTGCAGAAAGCTCACTCGCCTTGTCTTGCACAATCAAAGCTTTGTCAGCTACATCTTACAAACTGACACTGAATCCCTTTTGGGTCTGTGGCTTTTTTGAAGGTTTTTCCTTTCATTTAAAAGTCCACCACCAATCAGTACACAATCAGACTACACCTAAGAGCTAGTGTATTACTCTTTGAAAATAATAGCATTTTCACATGAGTTGTTATATTTATCAGCATTAAAAGGAAATACACAAAGCCATAGGTGAAATCCTGATGCTGAATGTTTTAAAAGAAACCTTTTTCCTCTTCACATCCACCTCCACCTTTCACTACTTGTTTTGACTCCAGTCTTCCTGACTTTACCAGCCATGTTCCACTGTCTTCATACGGCCAGGAGTCACCGAGGGCATTACGAAGAGCAGTGGAGAAGAGGAGAAGCAGGTCAGTGTGGTCACTCTGAAGAAGTGAGTGCATGATGAGCCACACTGCATGCGTAGCTCTGCTGCATGACAGGTAAGATTCCCTAATTTGATGTTGCCAAGCACCATTCAGGCTCATTTATTTGCAGTTCCTGAGAAGAAACTGTGGGTTTTTTACTGTAGAAACTGTACCTGAATCCTGTATGAATTAGAGCTGTCTTGAGGCAGACAGATGCCATTGCTTTTTTTGAAGTAGCACAGGCAGTCAGTGTTGATCTTTTATCTCTCCTTATTTAGGCAGCTGCAGCTGGGCTCAGAGTGGTATGTTCCATATCAGAGCACGTTCCTGCTTTTTTGAAAATGACTGGTTTGAACTTGATGGATTTAGTCCTTATTTTATGAGGGTGTTTTTATCTCAACAGCTGAGTTGCGAGTTGATTCACTGTTTCAGAGTGCTCAAAAGCAAGGAGGTAAAGTGAGGTTAACAAAATGCAGGGCAGATCATTTCCTGTTAGATGGGTTTTGTCAGGCTGCAAGGCACCCTCTTTTCACTTTGTCTATGCTGTATGGGGAAGGAAGCAGTGTTTTGCTGAAGTGGTCCAAAAGAATCTCAGGATGAGTTTGAGTTACAGGCAGGTCACTTGTGGAAGGTTAATTTTGCAGAGTAGTCTGATCTTCCAAGAATTATACAGTTTTTGTTTTCCCCATTCTTGAGTCCTGGCTTGATTCTGCTTTCCAAGCCTCTAAACTTCTTCAAGTCTAGAAATCTGAATGGCCTCACCATTACCAATGGTTTCCATGGGGATTGAAAGGGGATTTCCTTCTGCATCTTGTTTCCATCCCACCATCTACACCCAGAGAGACATATAAGAATTACTGCAAGGAGGAGAGATTTTTTTAAGTTCCAAATCAGACTTACATGGAATTTCTAAAATCTATAAAGTACCTAGCTAATAATTGTAGCAGAGCTGCTGAAGGGATTTTTGCACATTAACCAGTTGTGCCTCACCATTAGTCTTCTTCAACTTTTGTAGATATTTCCATAATTTCTAAGTCCAGAGTTTGAGAGAACACAGTCTATGCTGAAACATCATCTAGCACATCATCTGGCTTTGAAAAACGAAGCTAAATTAAGTAATGTAAATATCATAGTGTATATGAGCTCCCAAAAGAGAATTGGTCTTATTGTAGCATAACTCTTCTACAATTTCAAATGCTTTTATTTTTGAAATATTTTTCTGAGGGAATTTTGGATAAAGGTACAGATGTAATCTCTTAAGATCATGACTGCTATGATGTAAAGCCTCTGGGTAGACTGTCGTTGCTTATTTTGTGTCCTGCTCTCCTCAAGGATATTTACTACCTCAGGAAGGCTCCCTTGGGTTTTTGTTGACACAGACCAGGATTGTCTGATTGGTACCCTTTGAGGTGATTCTGTAGGTATTTACCTTTGCTTGGGGAAGGACTGCCACCAAATTCACCTAGAAGCAGGGAGGCAGCTGGAGACATGACTGCTTTTGCAGGTGGGTCTGTTAAAACTTAATTGCAATTGCTTCTCTTTGTTCAGGAAAAGGATCACAAAACTGGCTCTTGGAACTTCTGCATCTGAGAAACACTAGATATCCCTGTAGCATTCTCCACCTGCCCCACTCCCCCCAGTTTGGTGTATCTTCTTAGGAAGGACAGAATAAATCTCCAGACCACCAAGGCTGCAGCCATTAAAAAACACAGTATGTTGGTGAGAGTATGAAACTTGACTGCTAGAGGAACCAAACTGATTTTTTCAACGGAGTGTGGGAGACATAAAACTATCTTTTAATGGGCCTAACACTTCTCTCCTGCAACCAAAAATGAAGATATCTGTTATTCCGGTCTTTACTGTTATTCATCATGAAAGATCAGCAAGTTCTGGATGCAGAACTTAAGCCATGCCTTTGACAACTTCTGCTGGAAACTGCTGGAGGACTGCCACACAGGCGTTGGATGGCAGGGAGCAACATTCAGTAAAGAACCAAGGTTGTCAGGATAGTTAGCTTCTTGTCCCTAAAATTGGGAAGTCAGCGGTGTATTTGCAGCAAACCTGTGACGGAGCTAACCTATGTCCACAAAAACAGTTCATTATGCCAGCTGAGGTCCTCAAAAGGGAAGCTGAATTTTGTGCCTAGCAAAGCATCAAGTACATTGTTGCAAGTGCAACACTGCACATGTGTACACACTGAAGTTGCCTTGTTCACACTTGACTTTTTAAGGCATGTATTTTTCCTAAAGCTACTATTCCACCTGAGTCTGTTCCCTCCCAAGCTACCCCTCCACCAGCAGTGCTTGTCTAAGGGAATGACCAGAGAGAGAGGAAAGAGACAGCCGAGGCATCCCAAGGCTGTGACTGCAACCAATTGTCTCTCCCTGGGGTATTTATAAGCTGCATACTGGCGGGCAGGGGTGGGCAGTTGGCACCGTGACCTTGGGAGCTGGGGAGCCTGACTAGAATTCCTGGGAGCCACGTGAGCTGGACTGGCAGGAGCAGCTGCAGCCAATGGGGAGGAGAGCAGCACTGGCTGTTCAGATTGAGTTTCACTCCTGTGGCTTGAGATTTTTCTTTTCCTCTCCCTGTTGTGCTTTTCCTCTTTGTTTAGGGGATTGGACAGATGAATGCACTGATGGAACCTTAGCAAGCCAGATGTTTGCCTAGTGGATTTGGGATTCTGCCTTCAGTGCTGAGCACACTTCTTGCCATTGCCATAGCTCCAGCACCCTGACATGGCTGGGCTTTTACGGCTCCAGGCCTTCTGAGCACACAACCTGCCCTCTTCTAGTGGGGCATTTTACGTTGTGTTCTCTTGTAAGCACGACCTTTTTGCTATCCTTAGAGGTTAGTGTATGAGGCTTTTTAATCCATGGGCAATGGGTCAGGACCAGACAAAGCAACAGATAGAAAAAGGACTCCATCTTTACCAGTCTAATCAGACCGAAAAGGCCCTGCGAGTCTGGATGAGGGTTTTGGAGAAGTCTGCGGATCCTGCTGGCAGGTTTCGGGTTTTGGGTTGCCTCATCACTGCTCACGCAGAGATGGGCAGATACAAAGACATGCTGAAGGTAAGGTGAACTGGAGATGAATGCATGCCATTGTGTCGCACCCACTATGGAATGTGGCTGGAGATCAGAAAGGGGGGGGAGGGGGGTATTTGTGTATAACAGAAAATACCAGCTATTGAGAGCATGTTCTGGGCTGCTGTAATCACTGTGCTCACCAAGAGCTCTGGCCCACGAGATTCACAGAATACGATTTTTTACTGGGTCTGGTTCATCAGGATTCCTGGGTTATTTAAGTTCTCCAGGTAATCATGGGAACTTTTCTTGATTATTTCCCACATACAGGCACACCATCTTATCAGGCTTCAGGAAAAGGTATCACGACAGGGCCTTTGTCCACTACAAGCTGTTTACAGTGTGAATGTCAGCATAAAAGGAGAACTCCAAGTGAATTCTGTAGAACAAGTATCGATCTTGTGGAGACATGTCTGTTATCTTATTCAGCGTCTGGCTGATATCTAATACAGATCTTATATTGGGGTTTTTTAATTACAATTACTTGCTTGCAAGAGGGCTGATTAAGAAGGAAAAGAAGATGCTGTTTTGATGAGGTAATTGAGACATGCCAGGTGTCTCACAGTTGAGTTCAGAGGGCAGCTCCCAGTTGTCAGGGACAGCATAGAAGAAAGAAAGGATATGGGGCTTGGTGGAAGAGTGGTAAAAAGTAGCTGAAGTTACATTTCAAGTGCATAAGGATAAACGGTTTAATTAAATGAACAAAAAGAAGGTGGTATGTGGATCTGAGAATTAACAGGCTGTATAGAGAGCAGCAGGCAGCATTTGAGAGGGCAACTCAACAATCTGTAAGACAAGGCAAGAGGGTGTTGTAATAGTCTTAAGAAACTATCCCAGCCTGAAATAGGGTCTTACTAAAGGGCTTTGATATTCTTGTCCTGATGTTTTGGGCTGCCTCTTCCTAGACCGGTTATCATTCAGCATTTAGAACAAAATGTGAAAGAGGTGTCTACATCTCATTGAAAAGTTTTTGGTAGCTGTTTGGAATTGGAGGGGGGAGAGGGGCACATCTTAGTGGTAAACCCATCTACTTGTCAAAGCCCTATATTGAAACCAAATACTTAGGATGAAGAAGGAAGGAGAGGTATTAATACACTTGGAAAACATTTGAAGGCAAACAATTCTGTTAAGAGATGTGAAATTAAGTGGTGGCAAAAACAACAAACTTATTGGGGAAGAAAGAAGAAAAAAAGGTAAGATGTAGCTACCTGAAGGAAATATTGAAGACTTCATGGGGGTAAAAGGCAAAGAAGTGAGCTTAGTGTACCTGAACATTAATTTGTTATCTGAGAAGAGATCAGAAAGTGGGAAGAGTAGGTGAATTTTAGTTCTTCACAGTATTAGGAAGGAAAAATGGCTTCATTCAAACTAAAGATTTTATACAGCAAGTGATCAAAGATAGAGAAAGGAGGACTTTAGCAATAAGCCATTGAAAGATGAAATTACAGGAGAAAAGGGGTCAGAAATAAAGGCATAAAATAAAAGGTGATTTAAGAAGAGCTGTGATGCTCAACCTCTTTTGGAGAGGAAAAATTACTTCATACCAAGAAAAGAGGCTGTGGTAATCAGGAAATAACAAAGAACTTGCGCAAAGTTAAGGGAACGTGAGGAAGCATGAGCTAGTGCACATCACTGAGTCCACAAAGCAGCTTTCCTAAACTGTTACGTAAGGTGAGTGGATAATACAAACCAAACACACACAATTTACAGTTGGCAAGGTTTGGGAGTTTTGCTTTTTTTTGTTTCCAAAGAATGTTAAATGTTCTAGAAGCTTAAATTATTACATGTAGCCATGATACAAGAAAGGAAGTAAGTGATTCCCTTGGAATTTGCCATCCACAATACTGACTGATAATATCTGATGAAAATTGCTAACTATTTACCTTTGCTACTGGTACTAATTCAAGCCAGCAGTGTGCTTGGTTCATCACAAAACATTACAGTTACTGCTTAGAAGAGTCTGCAGCCTGAAAGAAAGAGACTTCATTTAAGAGAACAGTATGCAACAAACCCTGGAGGTTATAGAACAAAAAGTGTCAAGAACAAGACTGCAATTTATTAGTAAAAAAACAATCATTAAAGAAGTAGCTTACTGTCTTCTATTAATAGAGTACTTTAATAGCTTAGGATTTCCAGAAAAAGTGAGATACATTACACTGAGTGAAAGAAAACTGAACTGCATTGTGTCAGATGTTTCCTGCTTCACCAGCTTCTCTTTAGGGCCAGGTTTTTTCCCCTAATTGCCAGCCTAGTTCATCTTCCCTGCCCAGAGACTGTGTGGAGAGAGGGAGAGGTTTCTTCAGAGTCTCCATAGGTGTTTTAAACCATCAGATAACTGCTCAGTGCATATGAGGCTTCTCCTTGTGCTGATGGCCTTATCTGCCCTGCTCAGAGATGAGTCTCTTCTCCAGTACAGGAGGAGAGCACTATTCTGTGGGTCTCGGGCTGTATTTAAATAAACTACACACTTTTGTAAACACTGTCTTCTCTACTTAAAGTTTGCAGTGGTGCAGATTGACACAGCACGGGAGCTGGAAGACCCAGATTTCCTTACAGAGAGCTACCTAAACCTGGCTCGCAGCAATGAGAAACTCTGTGAATTCCAGAAAACAATCTCTTACTGTAAGACATGCCTGAACATGCAGGGTACCACTGTGAGCATGAAGCTGAATGGCCAGGTGAGCCTCAGCATGGGCAATGCCTTCTTGGGTCTCAGCATTTTCCAGAAGGCTCTGGAGTGCTTTGAGAAAGCTTTACGCTATGCACACAACAACGATGACAAGATGCTGGAATGTCGAGTCTGCTGCAGCCTCGGGAACTTCTACACCCAGATAAAGGTACAGTAACCTAAGGGACAGAAGGACGATTGTCCCATGGATTCAGGAAAGCGTTGGAAGTCATGTGAATTTCAGCCTATGTCTTTCCTATTGGAAGTGAAGTACTGAGAGAGCATTGTAAGCTAAAATCCCTTTGTAAAATCCGAATGCAGTACTCTCCTCCACAGTAAGGATAGAAGGATTAGTGTCGTGTTTATACAGCAGAGCAGAAGCAGCTGTGAATATGTGCGTTGAAAAGATCAAACTTAGCTTCAAAGATCACATCAGAGACACAGGGCTGGCAGCCAAAACTCATGGATTCTCTATTTCTACCGCTATTGTAGACAAAATAGCTGCCAGGAAGCAGCTGTAGGTAAAACCAGGCAGGGACTGAGTACAGGACTGATTTGCCACTTCTAACTTCTAGTACAAACAGCAACAAATAGGTTTTTCTCACCAAGTCTTGATTTTGTCACTCGTAGAAGATTCATCACCTGAAGTGTAGTGACCAAAAATAAAGAAAATAACATTGTGCTGGAATCTTTTCAGGTGTGAAATAAGAAGGGAGAAAGGAAGTTTTAGGAGTTGGGGTTTCCTTTGTGCATTGTGGAGAATATAAAAAATATGAGGACTTTTTCACTTCTGCAGTCTCATACAACTTAGTTTTAGATATTTAGATAAGTTTTACATAATTATTGTAAAATAAGATTTATTTCTAACATGCTTTTAATGCAAAAAAAATGCTTAAAAATGAAAATGTATTATTCCTTTTATGTGAATTTGATGAGGCCATGATTCTTAGTTCCTATGTCCTGCAATGATGGATAATGAGTTTTTTGGAGATCCCAACTCACCATATGGAGAAAATGAAGGCTCCTTGTAGATGTTACAAGCAGAGATAACATAAGTGCAAAGAAAGTTTTCAGCCTTTGCTTATAGAGGAGGGTAAATGGGTCCTGCAAAATAAAGTTAATGGCATACTACATAAAATTCATTTGCTGGGTCATTGCCCCAGTGTCCTGAACCCAGAGAACAGTATGAATTCAGTACACGGCAATTCCACCTTTCACAGTTTGAAGTACACCGAAATACTGCAAGTGGAAGAGGAACAGCACAAGTTTAAAGATGTACAGAAATCTGGTAGCTTTTGCGGTGTTAGTAAATAGAAATAGTTGGACTTTTTTCTTCTTTCCTTTTTGCTTTATTTTTGCTGTGACTGCTGTCTGTGTGCTTGTCTGCCTTACAGGACTATGAGAAAGCTTTGTTCTTCCCATGTAAAGCCGCTGAACTGGTGAATGATTACGGGAAGGGCTGGAGCCTGAAGTACCGTGCCATGAGCCAGTACCACATGGCCGTGGCCTATCGGAAGCTGGGGCGCCTGGCAGACGCCATGGATTGCTGTGAGGTACAGCGTGCGGGCAGCCACAGGGCTGCCAGGGGCTCTGCCAGGGGATCTTGCCTCAGGACGGGGAGCAACAGAGATACCATGGCATTCACACTTGACGGTAGATCCTCCTGCTGCCTTTCAATCTTAGAGCTGTGGTTTCTGTAGCCCAAGGGGCTTCAGAATTTGGGTCTGTGAATGGCCCTTGGTTAGGAACAAATGAAAAAGACCTTCCTTGCCTTAAAAGATGGTGCTATTTCTTTGAAGCTGATCTTTCAGTGGTGAGAGTGCAGAGTCCCAGCCTTGCTGTTTTGAACCAGAACCAAGCTCTTCTACTGACCAGAGGCAATTTCTTTCAGGAGTCCATGAAGATTGCCCTGCAGCATGGTGACCGGCCGCTGCAAGCACTGTGTCTGCTCTGCTTTGCAGATATCCATCGCAGTCGCAGAGACGTGCAGGTACAGCTCTTTTCTGCCAGAAAGGATAGAGGGAATAGCAAGAGGGCATGAAAAGCAGATCATAGCAAAATGTGTTTTCCTCCCTGCTTCTGCAGACAGCCTTCCCTAGGTATGATTCTTCCATGAGCATCATGACAGAGATTGGAAACCGCCTGGGCCTGATCCAGGTGCTGCTAGGAGTGAGTAAGTGCTGGATGATTCAAAAGGAGCTGGACAAGGTCAGTTACAAACTTGTTTCTACAGAATTTTGTTAGACAAGATCAGAGCAGTCTGCACTTTGATGAGGGCACAGTTCAGAAGAGACTTGTACGCCTGCCTTGGTTCTACCAACAGGGTCTGTGCTGGTACAGATATATTTCTCTGAATGGTCTCTCTCAGCCAGGAATTTGTTACTAATGGTAGGAACATCCATTCTGAGTCAGACTGCTAAATTACAGAATTGCCTCATTAGTCAATCCTTATGACTTTTAAGCTCTACACTGAGAAACCAGCACCGGAGAAAGGAAGCCTTATGCTCTGAAATAGATTCCCCTGCCTACTTTTTAGTTGTATGACTAAGCTCATTGATGTGTTAGTGATGTTTAGACAGCTCTACAGCTCCACCATGTGCTTTGCAGGCAAATGTGGCATAAAATTCCTGGAGAAACTTTGAAGGTCTATAAACTTTGATGTGAAACAGAAATCAGAACATGAAGTTATTTGGGGATAGACAGACAGTCAATATAGAACAAGGGGATGAAGTTACTTATTTTGAAAATGTTTAGTCAGTGTGTATGTGTGTTAAAGTCCAGACTGCACTTAGAGGCACGTATTGCACAGCAGGAACATTACTTGGCCACAGAATGAAATGCTCAAAGGTTAGCCCTGAACTAACTCTGAACAACCTGGAGTTCCTGCACAGTACCACATCAAGATGCTGGTCGGGTCTAAATATGATGAAGATTCACTCTTATCACTCATACTAAGACACCAAGAATTTTAGCTTAAATGAAGCATCCCAGATATCAGAATGCCTAGTATATGTCTGTCAGAATAGACAAGTTCAGGGTGCTGTCAGCATCTGAGTGCCTCCATCAGGGAATCAGTTGGGTGAGACACACCGTGCAATCTCAGTAAGTAAACACAAGGTTTGTAAGCAATGGAAGAAGAAACTGTGGACTCGAAAAGTTTGCTCAGTGTCAAAAGAATGGGACAGCACACAGCAGGTAGGCCTCTGCAGGAGAGAATATCCAGAACTCTCATCAAACCCTTGCATTCACTGATTCTATCTCCAGCCACTGTCAGCCTCTGATACCAAGCAGCTCTCACTTGTGAGAACACGATGAGGGCTTTGCACAGAATTCTAATCTCACCAAATCCCACAGAAGAAGAAAGTGGAGGAATCTTGTACTCATTCCAGGCATAGAGGGAAGTCTGCCCTGCTGGGTCAGGGACCTTATGTCCATTGATCAAACGTGACCTCCTTAGATGTGACATCCCTAAATATTCACCCAAGCCTGTTCTTCAAATTGCCAGTCCCAGTTTCCATTTCTCATGCTACTCATCCCTATATCAGTTACTTAATAAAGCAATTTGCTAACTTTCCACCTGCAGACTCCCTGGTTTTGTCCTAGCTTCCTCCATCTTCACAGTCTCTTCAGCCAGTTAGTCCATTTCATTTGCATGTAATCAATGCTATTGCAGATCCTTCCAGGCTGCTCACAGCTTGCTTGCCTCCATTCTTGTGCAGTCTCATATTCCTGTCCAAGATAAACTGCCCCCTGGACTTATCTCCCCCTACTCCACATGCTTCACTTTGATTTTTCCCAAATCAAATTCAGGAGTGTCAAATACACACTCGGTCTTCCTAAGCACAGTTATGTTCTCCCTGCTAGCCTTCAGTTCCTGCTTCCCTCTTCTACCATTTCTTATCCTAGTCTGTTGCTGCCACCACAGGACTACTGCCATCTCCTTCTGCATTCACAGTGCATTTTTGCATCTCATCTGGCCCTCTCCTCCTACAATGGCAGTAATGCCAAATTATAGGGTTTATAATGTTCCTCCTGAAAACTACTGCATCACAAGGGAGACCTCTTCTTCTCCCTGGACAAATAGGAAGCAGATCTCAATAGTTCTGGAAAAGAGAGACCAATTAGCAGAATAGCAAGGAACATTGTGACATCTAGGGGAAAGCAGGGACTCATTTGGTATGACAGCTGCTATGCTAAGTACTTCTTTCAGATTTAAAAAATGGATAGCAGAACACTCCTACATCACACACTGTGTAAGTGAGGCAAGGTGGATATATGAACAGCAGTGAAAAAATGGATGACTGTGGTGTATGGGTGCTGGTAATCCCTTTCCTCACCTCTTGTACAAGTGAAACTGGAGTTGCCCAACAATTATTGAGCCTGCAAGGTAGGACAGGGACAAGGCTTGTTTTGCTTGTGCTCCATCCCAGCCCCAATGAGCATGTGGGACTGAGTTTCAATAAGTCTGTATTCTTTCAGCTTGGGGGCCAGCCTCTGCCTACACTGACACTGTGTGTCTGGAACAGAAATGTAGCTCCTGCATTACTTGTGGTCTTTCAGAAACCAGCCTTTTCTCATGCATTAACTTTTGGGAGGGGGGGGGGGAGGGAAATCTACCAGAAAGCTTTCTTGATTCTCCAGAGTTGCAGTGATGCCTGTTTATCCAAATTTTACTCTGTACATCTTTAGCTCTTTTTTTTTAAAAATTCTCATAGAACATTCATATGAGCCTGGTTTTTTTATATTTGACTGAGAACTAACGACATGTGCTCTCCATTCACAGGCTCTGGAAAGCATTGAAAAGGCACAGGAGCTGGCAGAGGGACTAGGGAACAAGGTAGGATCCTACAGCTTCTTTTCAGCACTGTTTGTAGTCTTGTGTCAGGCAATATAAGAAGTCAAACATTGAAGTATCCAGACTTGTTGTTGCTCATTAGCATTCCTATTAACCAGGGATTTGCTTTGTCATGAAATGTTTGGTTGTGGGCAGTTGCCCAGATTATCATCAGTATGCAAGCCGAAAAGTGACTGAGGAGTCATAGTGGGATAGACAAAGGGGAATGGGAAGCAGCGAAAATGGGGTAGGAAACAGAGAACTAGAGGATTAGAGGTCTCTTCTTAAAAAATGTTTTTACCCTGAGCAGCTGCTAAACTGTGTGCTGCCTGGAGGCAAAGGAAAGTGAAATACACTGTATGTCATGGGTGCTCAGGGAAACTATGAGTGGAAGAGCTGCTGAGTGTCTCAAACCTTGGTGTTACCTTTTGTGACACAAAGAAGAAGGGTTAATGGCAGGAAGTGTTGAGACCTGCTGATGTTTCCCTAGCTGGCTGATGGGGCTGTACCATTCCGTTCCCACTCCTGTTTCTGGTCTTTGTTCACTTTTCTTATGTTTCTGTCCTTCACATGCAGCTTGGCCTGCTGAAGCTCCACTGCCTGTGTGAAAAGATCTATCGCACAAAGGAGCAGCAGCGAGAATTGCGTGACCATGTAGTGAAGTTCCATGAATGTGTGGAGGAGATGGAGCTATACTGTGGCATGTGTGGAGAGTCCATTGGGGAGAAGAACAACCAGCTCCAGGCACTACCTTGCTCCCACTTCTTCCACTTGAAGTAATTAGCTGGAAGTACTAAATATTATTTTCAAAACATTAGTCATAGGAAAGAGATGCTTATGCCCAGAGTAGTCCTATGCATGCTGTTCCCCAGGTCTTTGTCTTCATAACCTGCTTACCTTTGTCTTGACCCTGCCTTGCAGGAATCCATTGCACTGCTAAGAGTCTCACAGCCTTGGAGGGTGAGATTCAGCCATCATATCCATCACACTCCCACTTCTCTAAATGATTGTTCACTGATGTACTCACTTTGTACGTGGTCAGCCCAGTTCACAGGTTCTTATTTGATTCCTCCTGGGGAATCAGTTCTTCGCCCCCAGGGGCAGTTTGAATTTTTCCCAAGTCCCCTCACTTTCTTCCTTGGCTAGTGACACACAGTGACAGGTGAGGAAGTTGTTCAGCCTATTATCATGCTGCTGTCATGAAAGAAGTTAGCTGTACCATTGTTTTATTGTAGAAGAAAGATGAGTGTCACAAAGTGCATTGATCTGAAAACCAAGAATTTAAAAACAAAGTCTCACAGTGACACCAGAATTAGGATCAAACTACTGGGCAGTGAGAGATGCCCCATGAGCTCTGTGGACTTGTCTCCAGCAGTACAGGAGCAAACTTGCAGAGAAACCTGCGGAAGTGCCTCCGTGGAAGGAATAGGATAGAATCTCTGCGTGTGGCGGGAGGGCCCACGGGGAACAGCTCTGTGGTGTACAACAGCTGTAGAGCGGCCCTAGGGGAGCCTCCGGCCGCGGAGAGACCCCCGACCCGACCTCCTCCCGTTGCAGGTGCCTGCAGACCAACGGGACCCGCGGCTGCCCCAACTGCCGCCGCTTGTCGGTGAAGCCCGGCTACGTCTGACCGCCCGCGGGGCTCGGCCGGGGACTGACGGAGCCGCTCCCGGGCCCCCTCAGGCTGTGCCTGGCGGGGGCCTCCTGGGCCTTCTCTGCGCGGGGTCGGTTCAGCTCGACCCCGCTCCCTTCCCCCTCGCTGCTGTGTACGGGCACTGACTGTAATAAAGGGTTTGTACCGGAGACCGCCCCGTCTGCCGCCAGCGCCGGGCTCTGGGCACCGCCCCCATCACTCAGCAAGTTCGGGGGCGGCACGTGACCCGCGGGCCGCTCCCCGCCCCGCCGGCAGATTCGCCACGGCCGCGGGTGGCGGGGGCCGCGATCGGGGTGGCGGCGGCAGCGCCGGCCGAGAGGAGGGTGCGCGGAACCCCCGGGCGGCACGTCCCGCCCGTCCCGCTGCCCCTCGCCCTGCGCCGCCGGGAATCCGCAGTGCGGAATCTGCCGCCCCGAACCCGCCGCGCGGTGCGCGCCCGCTGGCCGGAGGAAACATGGCGTCGGTGTGGGATGAGTCGGAGGTGAGGGGCCGGGGGCGGCGGGGCCGGGGCGAGGCGCGGACCGGGCCGAGGGTGACGCTGCCGTTGTGCCCCCGCAGGACGGCGTCGGCGAGGAGGTGCTGAAGATGTCCACGGAGGAGATCGTGCAGCGTACCCGCCTCCTCGACAGCGAGATCAAGGTAGCGGCAGAGGCCCAGCCGGGCCGGGGAGCGGAGCCGGGCCGGGGAGCGGAGCGGGGCCGGGGAACGGAGCCGGGCCGGGCCACCCTCCCTTGGGAGCTCTGTGCTGCTGATGTTCGGGGCGGGCGGGTTAGCACAGCCGCGGCGACAGCAAGAAATTAAACACAGTTAAGTGAATTGAGAACGGCGGATTGAAGAATACTGAGCCGCGAAGATAGGGAAGAAGCACTGGAAGAGCATGGACCCGAGGAAGCTGAGGGGGCGGTTGTTCGACGCAGCCATGGATGCTTTGGCTAAAGTTACCTCCTAGGCACAGGGGAGGAGGAATTCTGTTCTGTAGCCCGAGTCGGGTAGGATCATTGGGTAATTCAGGTTGGAAGGGACTTGAGCAGACTTCCAGGCCTGCTCTTTCTCAAAGCAGGGTCAGCCATAAGCCAGGTTACTCAGAGCTTTATTCGGTTGGATCTTGAAAGCCTCTAAAGATAGTTATTACACTGCTTCTCAGGGTGTTCAGTGCTACTGCTTGATAGACCTCGTGGGGATAAAGATATGCTTTGCATACAGGCTGAGCCCCTCCTGTTTCAGTCTTTGTTGTTTAATCTGCTTATTGTGTACTCCTGTAAAGTGTCTGCTTCAGTCTTTTTGACTGAACTTTCTTTTTTCCTTCCCCAGAGGTTGTGTTCTCCTGCTAAACAAACCCACTTCCCTCAGCTGTTTCTCACAGGGCCTGTGCTCCTGCCCCCAGCCATCTTGGTGGCCCCCATGCTGAACTCAGTCCAGTTTATCAGTGTCTTTGCTGTAGGGGGGACAAAACTGGACCAAGTGCTCTAGGTAGGATCTAACAGTGTTGAATAAAGGGGACTGAACACTTCCCTCCATCTGCTGCCTACAGTCCTGCTCTAGTACAGGACACAGTTTGCCACCCTTGCTGTCAGGGCACATTACTGCCTCCTGTTCAGTTTATTGTCTTATGGAGACCCCAGGACCATTTCTCAGCTAGACAGTCACCAGTATGTGTCACTGCAGGTGCACTTCCCTCCCTGGCGCAGGGCTTTGCATGTGTCCTTGTATTTTGTAAGGTTTTGTGTGGCAGCTCTGCCCTTGAACACAGGCTGTGCCCCCCAATTTGGTGTCATCTGCAAACATGATAAGAAAACATTTCATCCTCTTGCTTGTTCATTCATGAAGATGTTAAGTAGATAGACCTCTCCCAAGACAGACACGTTTTGCATAAAAGAGCACTTACAAATTTAGAATAAGTTTGCTCCCAGTGTTAGCAGTATTGAGATTAAATATTTCATAAATGCTACAGAGTATCTTCATCTTATACTGTTTCAGGCTCCGCAAGTAATTCTGACTCACTTTAAAATTATTATTTATTATTCTTTAAAAACAGTAAAGGTAAATGTGTCTTATTTTTAAATTGCAGAATACAGTAAGGAGTAGTTTTATAGTTAGAGCATTATAATTGCAAAATGTTTGTCAGAACCCTCCTTCAAGCAGTTTTCCTTGAATGTTTTCTAGGCTGTGTTTTATAAAATCAAATTTATTACAATTTTTCATTTTTATTTATAGACATATAGATATATAGCTATATACATAGATTCTGTATTGGTTCCTGTAACAGTTCTGTCCTGTGAATGTGTTACAGCACAGTATGATGGCATCTTTTTAAAAGCCTTTAGGCATAAAGGCTTTTAAAAAGATAGTTTCTTAGTGAAGAGTGGATTTCCCAATTGAACAGAATCACATATACCAATTCAGGTGACCAGTTCTCCTGAGAGCTCTTAGTGCTTCAGTCATTTCAGTGGGGATCACAAACTGTGTGTTTGCACACTGTATGACTAACCAGGAAAGGGAGGAAAAGGCCTGTTGGTGTCAGTCAGACAGCACTGCAGACACCTGTGTTGGGTACGTTAGTGTTGGGTGTAAATGTACTCACTGTTGGATGGGGAGTGCAGAACTTACTCTCTTAGAGGTTTTTTTCCCTTACAGTTAGTAGGGTCATGGAATCATAGAATAGTTTGGGTTGGGAGGGACCTTTAAAGGCCAACCCTGCAGCAAGCAGGGATGTCTTTAACTGGACCAGGTTGCTCAGAGCCCTGTCCAGCCTGGTCTTGAATGTTTCCAGGGATGGGGCGTCTACCACTTCCCTTGGCAACCTGTTGCAGTGTTTTACTATCCTTATTGTAAAAAAATTCTTCCTTATATCTAGTGTAAATTTATCCTCTTTAAGTTTAAAAACCCTTACCCCTTGTCCTATTGCAACAGGTCTTACTAAAAATTCTGTCTCCATATTTCTTATAAGACACCTTTAAATATAGAAGGACCACCACAAGGTCTCCTTGGAGCCCTGTCTTCTCCAGGCTGAATCATAGAATGGTTTGGGTTGCAAGGGACCTTAAAGATGATCTAATTCCAACCCCCTTGCAAAACATAACTAAAATAGGTGTGTATATGCAGTTACTTGTGTATCTATATATATTAAAATATCACAACTAAACCACAGTTGCCATATCTGAGCCATATTGCTATACAGGTCACATTGCAACCCTGTAAGCTGTTGCATTGATGAGGCTAAAGCTACCAAGTGACACTGGAAAAAAATTATTTGGGATTATTGATTAGTTGGAGACCAGAATGGGCAGCATAGCCGGGAGTCCTAACAAATCATGGCTAATTTGCTGGCTTTGCTTTTTTTTAATATTACATTTCCCTTTATTCCTCAGACTTAGATTTTTGTAACTGTTTGCTTTTGGGATAATGTATTAATTTGATCTTGCCTTAGTCTTCTGATACTATTCCTTTTTCTTTTTTTCTGTGTACCTATTGCAGATCATGAAGAGTGAGGTACTGAGAGTGACCCATGAGCTTCAGGCCATGAAAGACAAGATCAAAGAGAACAGTGAGAAGATCAAAGTCAACAAAACCCTGCCATACCNNNNTAGCCTGGTTACATTGTCATGAACTCTTTCACCCTGGTTTTCAGCTGCTGGATGTTGACCCCAATGACCAGGAGGAGGATGGAGCAAACATTGACCTGGATTCCCAGAGAAAGGGCAAGTGTGCTGTGATCAAGACCTCTACACGTCAGGTAAGACCCATGTGCCCAACCAACTGAGAGGAGTGATGCAAAGGACCTTCTCATAGTACATGTGGTTTTGCTTACTTTGATTTCTTTTTTACAGACATATTTCCTGCCTGTTATTGGGTTGGTTGATGCTGAGAAGTTGAAGCCTGGAGACTTGGTGGTGAGTGATTCTGTTGTGATAGTTAGATATGACAGTGGCCAGAAAATTGCGTATGTCTTGCTTTTAAGAAAGGAGACATCTGTCCAGATTTCCCTAAGACCATTTATCTGCTAAAATTTTAATAGAAAGGTATTATGGGTTCAGTTAATTTTGTAGTAAAGCAGTTTGGGGTGTGTGTCCTTTATACATACAATTAGGTGCTCAAACTTTAGAAATCACTTCTTAGGTGTTCTAAACCCTGTCTTTTGTATTGTAAGTAAACTGGACCACTCTTTTAAAATGTGGTAGGTTAACTGTGGCATTCTCCACTCTGCCAAGCTGGGGTGATTTGATGAGTACCAGTGTCAAAGCTGGTTATTCCTGCATCCATGAAGTCTAGTAGATCAGTTTTGATTGCATGTTTATTAAGTGCTATAAGAGCAACTTGTTAAAAGCAAAGGACTTGTGTTTACAGGGGGTAAACAAAGACTCTTACTTGATCCTGGAGACTCTGCCTACTGAATATGATTCACGAGTGAAAGCCATGGAGGTGGATGAGAGGCCCACAGAGCAGTACAGTGACATCGGGGGGCTGGATAAACAAATCCAAGAGGTGATACTTTACGTATAGTTTCTGGTGTGACTGTGGACAACAGTCTTTAAGCCTCAGCTCAAAAGCAGACAGCCTGGATCTGTGGAGAATAATGGGTTTATGTATTAATATTTTTCTTTCTTTGTAGCTTGTGGAGGCCATTGTCCTGCCAATGAATCACAAGGAGAAATTTGAAAATTTGGGTATACAGCCACCCAAAGGAGTCCTTATGTATGGGCCTCCAGGAACAGGGAAGACACTTTTAGCACGAGCATGTGCTGCCCAGACCAAGGTAAAAGGAACCTGTGGAAGTGTGTGCTGCAGTAGAATAGTACCTGATAAAGAGTAAGAACACCTCCAGGGGAAGAGGGTCATATACACAGACTGGTGTTACAAAGGCTGGGATTTTCCTATTTGCTTGCTTGCTTGTTTTCTTTAAGGGCTTATAGTACTCAGAGTTATTGAGAAATGAGGCCTAGGATTCTCTTTCACTTCCCAGGCTACATTCCTGAAGTTGGCCGGTCCACAGCTTGTGCAGATGTTCATTGGCGATGGAGCGAAGCTGGTGCGCGATGCTTTTGCTCTTGCAAAGGAAAAGGCTCCTTCCATCATCTTTATTGATGAACTGGATGCCATTGGAACTAAAAGGTGAGCTCTAGTCCATGTTGTAAACTTCTTGGGAGCTGCCTAGCAGCCTCCTTTCCTGTGTATGTGAGCAGAGCCTCTTAAAGCATAGCCTACTCAGAAAGAGTGTGAACGCTGTCACAGGTGGATAGCAGTTGCCACAATCCTTGGGCTCAGGAGCAAAGTTTGTCAGACTTAGGATCTGTCTGATAGTCTCCTGCTGTATAGAACTGTTTTCTGATCACTGCAGCAGGCACCTGGAGATGTTCACCCTTGTTTACTACTTGGGCCTGGACAAAATAAGCCCCATTCAGCTCTAAGGGCTAAGTAAGTCTTAGGTGCTGCTGACAGTTACTCTAGTTGCAGTCCTCATCACAGTAGGACTGTAGTTTGAAGGAAAAATCTGGAACACCTCAGCCAAGGAGCATGAACTGCCATCATTCTGTGGTTTGATGTGCTTATAAACATAGGGACAGGGTGGTCAGGTTCACACTGATAATTTTACCCTTGTTTCCCCTCAGGTTTGATAGTGAGAAGGCTGGTGACCGGGAGGTGCAGAGGACCATGCTGGAGCTGCTTAATCAACTTGATGGTTTCCAGCCCAACACACAAGTCAAGGTTGGGAGCTAGGAGGGAGTGCTGCTGAGGTCCAGGGCCCTCTAGCAGGGGATGGAAAACGATGTCCAGGGAAGAAGCTTGGTGAATCTTTAGGGAGAAGAGGCCTGTCTTCCAGATGCCTCACACTGATGATCCTACTCTACTTAGGTGATTGCTGCAACCAACCGGGTTGATATCTTGGACCCAGCTTTGCTCCGCTCAGGACGATTAGATCGGAAGATTGAGTTCCCAATGCCTAATGAGGAGGCCAGAGCCAGAATTATGCAGATTCATTCACGCAAAATGAATGTCAGGTATGGCCTTCTGAGGCTATGTTTGTCACTCATGATGATACCTCAGAGCTGAGAAGTGGTTTTCAATCACTTGTTGGGAGCTCACTGTGGGATTAAGGAAACTTGCTGTGTTGCTTTTTCTATTCAGTACATGCTCTCAGACTTTTTTCCCCTTTGCTCTTATCAGCCCTGATGTGAACTATGAGGAGCTGGCTCGCTGCACAGATGATTTCAATGGAGCCCAGTGCAAGGCTGTGTGTGTTGAAGCGGTAAGTATTGCTCTATAGGAATAGCACTGATGGGAGGGAAATGTGAAAGCTAGCATGGAGTAATTATTTAGAATGTGGTGCTCACATTCCCTCTCTAAATACTGTCTTGTTGGGCAGGGGATGATTGCCCTCCGCCGTGGAGCTACAGAGCTCACCCATGAGGACTACATGGAAGGAATCCTGGAGGTTCAAGCAAAGAAAAAAGCCAATCTGCAGTACTATGCCTGATCTCTGCCCAGTCAAAGTTGTGGCCTTGGCAGAGGACAGGAGCAGATGGACTGTATCACTTACTTTCTCTTTGGAAAAAATAAAACATTTTTTCCCTTTAAAAACAAATCCGTGATGTGTTGGGGCTGTTGCCCTTGGTGGTTGGTTCTACATCTGTAAGGGAGGCTGAAAGCCTCCTGTCCACAGTGTCCATCATGTTGCCTTTGGACCCACCTCCAGCTAGAACTGGATTACATCCTGCTCTGCTACTTCTGCATGAGGACCAAGAGGTTATATTGCAGGAACACTGATGACCTGCAGCTCAGACAGCATCCCCAGTTCTTGCCTGTGCAGCCAGTGAACAGCCTACAGCCTTGTTAGCCTTGAAACTTTCGAATGCTCATTTTGCAAGGGTGAACACAATTCGCACATGAATGATGTTTTAATTATGTCAGTTGAACTTAACTCTTGAAGCTTTAATGCTGTTGCTGGTATGGATATGAGCTCTGTGGTCAAGCAGTTGGGTCATTAGTCATAAAGAATTCGAGGTTTCATCCACTGAGCAAGTCTTTCAGTACTTTTAATGCCAGTTGAGAATTACAACTTCCATTTAAAAATTACACTTTTCATAAATACACTGACTTTAGCATTAAGTATCTTACATGCCACTGTATTGTATTTTAAATACAATGTAAACATCTCCAAATGCTGGCCATCTCATCTTTACCTGTGCAGTTTTTGGATGCTTGGGATAGGGGTGGGGATGTGAGAGGAAAAAAAGAATAGATGAATGAAAGAAAAATGCACTCCAAAGTACTTTGGCTGATGTTCCTGAGTTAGCCCTAGTACTTGTGCTGGTACCAAGGTCCATAGTGCTCATTTTGGAGAGGGATCTTGTTCCAGCAGAACATGCGTGTTCTTGACACACTGCACTCGGGGGCATTTGACATTGGAAGGGGGTGAGTGGAGAACTGAACAGAAGCCACATGTTCCTGAGGAAAATACACTGTGGTTTCTTTGGACACTAATATTAGAGGGGGCTGTACATCTGCTATTTTAGCAGTACTGTTATTTGAGCTCAGGGAGAATTACTTCTCTCCTTTCACAAAACAGGAGTTGCACCCATAAGTTAGTTCAGAAGTGAAAGTTGATCCTGGCAGCTCAAACTATGATATATTTTGAGAAATGTACCTCTGGTGGAATAGTTAAAAGCTGCATGTTGCATATATCTCCCCATTAAAACAAGAGTATGTTAGTTGGCCAAATGAGTAACCTTAACTGTGTAAGAAGCTGAGAAAAACTTTCCTCTGCTTTCCCAAAGTCCGTAAGAGTTTTCTTGGAGTCTTGCTGCTCAGTTACAGCTAGCTCCTTTTGGAAGCAGTTTGAGTAGTGAGTTAATAGCTGAATCCACAGCATGGAATAGCACAGGTTTCTGATTTGAATAAATACTAAGAATGGGCTAATTCTTTGGCCTAAACCTCAGCTTAGATCAAGGTTCTTGTGGGAAAGGATGGCCTGAGCCAACACTAGACATGCCTGTTGCAAAAATGTTCAAGCCAACTTCACTTAGCTCCTTGCCCTAAATTGGGTCTGAATTACACAGACCTGCAGCAATAGAGTTGGTGCGTAAACATCCCTTACAACTGGACAATAACAGGACCATGGAGGTACAGTGCAAAAAACAGCACAAAAAAAGACACCATCTTGGACTTAATCCCTTGTAAACAGAAGAAAAACAAATTGAAAGAACTGTCCCCCTTAAACCATCAATGATCAAGTTGCCAATAATTCAAACCTGGAGTTACTTGCAATGTCCGTGTCTGCGACTGGAGGCTATAGCAGTGTCCCATGGGCTGGCATTTCAACAGCTCTGGCACTGCTCTCCATGCGCTGACATGCCACCTCTTCCTGGTGTTAACCCACAGCTCTGCCCAGGCTGCGCTTTCCAGAGTCTCTCCTCACTCCCTCTGGGGTCACACAGCCCCGTTTTCTTGTCTGGGTTTTTGTACAGATGCCCGGGAGGTGTTGAGTGATGGGGCCAATGTGCAGAGGAACCCAGCCAGCAGGGTGAGGCCCAAGCCCCCCCAGGCACAGAACATGGACCAGCCATAGCCATGACTGATGTCCTCTGGCAGCCCATAGACGTAGCGAGGATAGCGGGATAACTCAAAATTGATCCCAGCCACGCATGTGCAGAGTGAGATGATACAGCAAGTACCTGCAGGAGAAAAGCAAGAGGGTTCTACAGTGCCCTCAGACAGGTTAATTATGCTCTGTTTTTTTCCCTTGGTATTTTCAAAGTCATGAATTTTCAAAATCAAGAATTACCCTTGGGTTTTTTCTGCAGTCCTACCAGCCACTCTCCTGATAAGGCAGAGAAAAAAAAAGGGAAAATATGTAGGATTATGGGATACCTCACTTCACAAATAACCAATATTGTCTTAGCTCCTTTCATTGCAATTTTGAACTCAGGCATAGTTCATCATGCTTTGATTCTCTTGAGTCTATTTCCAATGACTAATGTCATCGGGTTCCAGACAGTACTTGGGCAGTTTCTTCTGCCCAAGGTAATTAGCTCACTGAATCCCAGGGCTGCAAAGCACAGCACTGCTTGGTTTCCACTAGGAACACCCAGACTTCTGCCAGCTGTACCCTAGGCCCATAGAGAGTGCCCAGGTTTTTGTTATCTGCTACAAATTCACTAAACACCTATATAGAGGAGAAAAAACCCTAAGAAGGCACAAAGCACTCTAGTATGTTTAATATACACTACCACACTAGACTCCAGATCTATACTTCCCATTTTCAAGTTGAAAAATCAACGTTCAGAAAAACCTTTGGTCATACAGAAAGTCTGCTCCCACCCAGAACAAACAGATGTAACAGCCCTGGCAAGCACTGAGCTCACATCCTTATCACTGGGCCAGTGTTCTCCCAGGCTTGGCTGGGTTTGGACTTCATCACTACACGAAGATCTAAGCATCTTTGAGTACCAGAAAGGTGCTCTACATTAACTTATGTCTGTTTGTTATGATTCCCTGGGAAAACTGAGTTGAGCTGTCTGACAGGAGCCACAGGGTGCACACTTGGAGCAAGCCACAGGACTGTGCTCATTGTGCACATGGTCCCTGTGGCTACACACCAGCTCTCTAGAGCAGAAGGCTCGTACACATACTGTGGGGTCTACTGGGAAACATGCAATACTCATGCAAGCACAGGTCCTGGAGTGGTAACTGCACTGTGCTGAGAGGTTGCTGCACTAAGTAACCGCTTTGTGTGGTTGCTGATATTACTTTTACAAGGCAGTAATACTGAATGTGGTGACTCGAGGAGCAGAAGCAAAAGGCTCTCACCTCCCATTAGGAAGAGCAGCCCAGCCACGTACTGCATGAGCTCCTGCTGTTTGCAGCAGCCCAGCACACCAATGATCCACCCAAACAGGATAATGGAGACTGCCATGCCAATGAAGCCAGCTGTCATCCTCCGCAGATCTGGAGAAAGGAAGGAGAAAAGCAAGACAAAAGACATGAAGGTGGCAGCACCTAGAGAGAACAGCCAGGGGAGAGTCCAGATGGATGTGGATTTAGTGGTTCTAAAGCTTATACTTCAACCATGGCCTTCTCCTCCTATAGCTTCTTTGAGGTAGACAGTTTTCTCATTACACTGAAACTAAGGAAATCCATCTAAATTGACTCCATTGTGCTGGGCACTGTGCAACTGCAGAGCATTTCTGTCCTGGTCAAGAGGAGTACCAGCCAAATACTCCCCAGCATGGGACAGAAGGGGGGAATCATGAACTCATGTTAGTACTGCAAGGGCTTTTTTTTTCTTTTATTTGGTGTGGTGTCTTTCTTTGGGGTAGAGTTTGTAGGGGGAGTGTCTGCTAAAAATAGAAGCAAAAGAAGCAAGAGGGGACACTGAAGAGGACTAAAGGATTAGTGCATGGGAGGCAACAGTGTGAACTGAAAAGAGGAATAGTGAGACAACAAAAGCAGACAGCAGATCAATACAGTATTATGGGAACAACTCCAGTAACAAGCTCTAAAAAAAAAAAAGCTTGGGTACCAGTGACATGAACAGCACTTCGTTATCCCCAGTAAAACTGCTGTTCTTGTCTCCTCCTAGTTCAGTCTCCAGCTGAACTGGATTTCCTTGGCACTGACTCTCACATGACAGGGACTATGTTGAATCCAAATCTCATGTCTCCTTCCAATTATACAGTTGGCTGCTTGTACTTCCTCACTAATCAATCTGTATCTATGCTTAGAGCCCAGTGCCGTGCTTAGCCAAGTGATTCCAAGCCCTCAGCTGGCATTGCATTAAGGCATTAAGTAATCCAAGCATTCTTGTGCCCTGCTCTGGGCTACTTACGGAGCGCGTGCCACTCATCCTGCCGGATGGTGTTGGTGATGTTGATGGGTAAGTTGCGAGGCAGAGAGCTGGAGGTGTAGTGGTACTTCACAGCAGTGCAGCGCTGAATAACTCCTGTAAAGAGACATCAGTGTGAAACAGCATGAAACCCCTGCACTTGCTGCTGAGTTGGCTGGCCCAGCAGAGCTCACACAGGGGAAGCCTCAGTTCGGTAACAGAGCAGATGTAACCAAAGAAGAACTGTTTACTTCAAAGGCTTTGGGATTAGGAGAGGAGAGATCCTACAAAGAAACACCAGCAAAACAGGAGCCAGGTGCTGACCCTCCAAGAAGCAACAGCTGAAGTTAAACAGTAATGACACTCACCCAAAACACCTCCAGAAGCTTTCTAGAGGAAGTGCTATGATCTCTTTGGGATGTCTAAAGAGACAAGAACATGGCCAAGTACCAACAGGACCACTTCATCTCTAAGAAGACAGAGTTGAAACACTTTGAAAATTTTGAATGAATGCTGGGAAGTGAACTGCATAGGAGAATCTTTTGAATTCACTCCAATAGTCACTGGCTCTTTGCTATGCTTTCAGTGAACAATAGTACCCAGGTAGGCTTGTTTCCATTATAGCTGAAAGAAAAGTGCACCTCAGATGTAAATGTGAACTTACAAGCATGCTCTTCTTGAAAGCGATTTTTCATTTAGAAAATGGGGGAGAATAAACATGCATGGTGGGGTAGAAGAGAGCAACCAGAAAGGTAGAAGAGTTAAATAGTACAAAGAGTTCCTCTTAAACAATGACTACAGGGTCATTACTGCTATTTGAATGTTGGGAGCAGAAGAACCATTCAAAAACAATCAACTGGCCAGTGAGCTAATTAAGCTGGTGAACAAACAGTAGCAGGGAGCTGCAGATTCAGTGATCAGCTTTGCAAAAGACACTAGAAAACCCAGAAGAAGAACTGAGCTTTGTGTGGCTCCCACAGCAATACGAAGCATGATTTTGTTCTCTAGCAATGTTCACTGGCACTGTACTGACCTGGTTTCTGCAAGGACCTGCCAAGAGGAAGCCCCCTATTTCACAAGATTATAAATTGCATATGAGAGGTCCAGGCAATTCCAGCCATCAGGCCAGGGAGGGAAAAGTGATCTGAATTTCCTCCTATTTCAAGTGGCTCCCATTCTCAGCTGTGCTTCCCACCACCCTCTTCCCTTGCTGCAGCTCCCTGCTGCTCTCCCAGCACCACAGAGCACTTCCAGCTGTGCACCATACACAGAGTTGCTGCCCTTCACCTGCAGCCAGTGGCCCTCTGAGCAGCACTCCCTCCTTGCACTTACCTCAGGACAAGGCTGTAGAGCCACCTGAGCCAATGATCAGCAAGACAGCCCAGTGACAGAGAGTGCCAGTTCATTTGCAAAAGCTGCAGACGTCTGAGTTAAGAACTTAGGCCATACACAGCACATCACAGTATCTAATCAAATTTCCTGTAACTGCTGACTGAACTCAATTTCAATGCTGACACGACTTGCATGTGTTGTTGAGAAATATGTATATAGAACAAACTAATAACATCAGATTTCGGATTATAATGCACTGGATTCCTTAAAAGTGTGATCTATGCACTTACACTTCCCAATCATAAAAGTAGTACATATGAAGCAGTATTTTAAACAAGAGCAAGGATTACTATTTTTATGGCTCGTTAAAGAAAAAGCAAAGACTAGAGACGTACATCCCTTATGATCAAAGCTATGGACTTCTCTGCTAAGACATCACTGAGAAAAATATTTGCTCTTTATTATTCCAAGAGTTTAACACATAAACTAAAACTAAAACCTCTCCACCTTCTCAAACAAATCTGGTTATTTAGAAATTTGGGGATATCAACTCCTTCTGCCTCTGGTTTAAAAACTGTTCTCCTAATCCTTTCTTCCCCAGAATTCAAAGTGCTAATTTTATATAGGTAGCACATAAAATTGTATTAAAACAACAAGTTTGCAAAAAAAAAAAAAAGCTCAGGAGTACACAGATTTCAGGGCTTTTGCTCAGGGCTGATCACTAATCCACAGGCTTGGTGACAGCTTTTGATTACACCAGAACAAGCCATTTTTCCAACAAGATTCCACTTTCCCAATAGCACAGGCTGGACCCACTGTGGTATGAGCCACTAAAGGCAGACCAAGGGAGGCCTCTCTCTGTAGATGTGCTAGAACAGGTGAAATAGGCAGGCAAGAGAGTAAGGGGATCAGGAAAGCAGCGAGGGTGATCTCTCAGCTGAATATCTACCCACTTTCACCCAGAAAATTGTAACACGCACCCAGGCAACCTTCAGTAGCTAGATTTTATATTTGCCATCACTAGTTCATGTTTCCCATTTTTTGAGTGAATCTCTAGGTCTCACTTGCAGAGACGCCATGCAAATCTGATGCAAATATGGCCAGGTACTCCACAGGACTGCATTTAAAAAGTCATGTAACACCTTGTTCTCTAAGTACTCAAGAAAAAAAAGTAAAAATCAAAATCAGGTTTGCAGTCCCAAAGTTATTGTGAAGTAAAAGATATTTCAAAGGTACTCCAATAAGTCCTTGGACCTGAGCCTTACATACCTGAAATTGCAGTCTACAAAATAGGGACAGCATCCTGCCCTCCATTTCCAAAACCTGCTAGCAAAGTGATTTCCCTTTTGTTTACAACACACTTGGACAAGCATCATAAGAAAGCATGCCAAAATTAAAACCTTTGCCTTCAGACGAGGACTTGAATAAAACAGAGTCATGTGGTGAACAACAAGTGAGCATTGTCTGTTTGGCACACGAGTACGTTGGGAATACAGGACAGAAGGAGGCAGGTGCACAGATCATTAGCTTACCATAAAGCACATATCCAAAAAAAAGGTGAGATGGACAGCCTGATCCCAACATTTCTAAAGGTCTTAAAAGAACACTGTGAGAATCAAACTGCAGGTACAATTTTCTTTATTAAAAAATAAACATGAACTGCAGTGAACTGCATCCAGCAGTGTCACACTGACACTTTCATGGCTCAGCTACATACCTGTGCCTTCTCACAGCCAACATTGTTTCTAACACCTTGTCTTCAATGTGTTTTTTTTTACCCCTCAGGACTGCAACTGCAGACAGGTTCTCCTTGGAACTCACACAACTCTTGGAAGAGTACATGTGAGTGTCTCTGGATGAGTCCTTCCTCCTGACTGAATATGAAGGATAGGAAAGGTCAGAGGATGCTTGCAAGAATAGCTAGATACTCAGGCAGAGCACTGGCCCCTTGTTCCTAAGCTGCTAGAAACATGGAAACACCAACCCCGCTATGATACATTTAGTTTGTAATACTGGGCTTAGCACACCCCAACTTTCAGTTTAATTTTTGTCTCCAGCCTTGAAACATGCAGGTTTTCTCTACAAAATGTGCTGAAGGTTTATGAAGAAATGGAGGGATTAATTTCCAGTTCTGCTCCGTGGCCCAGTATCAGAGCAGTTTGACTCTCACTCAGCTGGGAGACCCACTCCTGCCTGTGAATAGCCATGGCCAGTTAACAATTAACTACTGTGTGTGAGGCCTAGCCCACCCCTCCCTCATGCCCCAGGCCAAGTGGCCATTGAAGCTCCCTGGTATTTTCCTACCATTTCTGCCCAGGATTGTGAGGAGCATCACAGCCATGTGTTCACTCTGTCCACATTGTCACCTAAGGGCCACCAGATCAAATAAATCATCCTTCCTTCAAAATACCACAAGAACTCTTACAGATCACACTGACAGATCATACTGACCAAGGGCCATGACCAAACAGATCAAGTTTATTAAACATGCCACTGTAACAGATCCTCTACAGACCTCACAGTCAAACCTGTAACTCTTCCAATTTATCATCAGTCGGAAAGAATGGGAAGTACAGACACCAGGACTGAGCAGTTTTCTCTCAAGGGCCTCACTACTGCCTCAAACTGTTGTGTTCCTCTGCTTAAGCCTCCAGTGGTTCTCCTCACTTTCTCAGCTACATCGTGGTACCAAGGAGCCTTTTCTGCCCAGTATATACAAGATGTACCTGTCCCATCCCAGACACTTTTCAGAGAAAGCCTGAAAAGCAATAAAATCCCTGGTTTATCAACAGTGAAGAACCTTCATTTTTTAATTCCTTCCATTTAGGGATGTTAAAGCACATGTTGTTCCATGAGCCCACCAAGTTATCCAAAGCAGCCTATTAGAATGGGTCTCTCCCAATTAATCATTTTCTACTGTCACCATTTTGCAAGCAACATTTTTTTACTCTACTAATAGGTAGAGAAGATCCCTAAACAAGATATAATAAATCCCTGCAGGACCTTACTACTTAAGAACACTCCATGCAGATGATTTTTGTTGTAGCATCAGTTATTGAATGTGGAATCCACATAGCACAGGCTCTACAACATGGCACGTAGTGTTCATGTTCTTACACTCAGAGAGCCCCTCCTTATATATGCACAGAGATCCTCTCTGTTTCTCCACCAAATGATTCAGTTCTTTGGCTTCTGTCTCTTACCGATTGCTAATCTCCATTTTCCCCATGTGGTTTTGTACATTATTTCTTCTTTTGCCTTTTAATTGTATTTTTAAAATGAAATTGTGTATTTTTTCACAGTTCCAAAATAGTGATTTTGCATTTTAAGAAAAATCCCACATATCATTCCCATCTTACATTTAAACATTTCCCACCTCTCAGTTTTGCACTACATTTTCTGACTCGTTTTTTCCTTTTAAATATATGAAGTGAATATATTTTGCTTTTTTTAATATCCTAGATATAGAAATGGATGCTTGTATATACATCATTAGCTACAATGCTCAAGTATGAAAGTTTCCATGAAACTGCTTTGTATTAATAGCAGCAGATAAATACAGAACTAGAAATTCATTGAATTATCTAAGTGGATAGGCATATTTATGGACTTAAGACATTTATTCAGAATTCAAGAGAGACACAGAAAGGAAAGAAATCTTATTCCAGGCAGACTAGAAAAAAATGGAGACTATAAACCCAAACCAAAATTACCACAGAACTGTGAGAAAAAATAAAATTTATTCCTCTGTCACTAAAAGCCTATAAAAATATCTAGATTAAGGAATACTAGGAATAAAGAAAGGCTTCACACATCACCAAAGAAATAGCTGAAAACTTAATGCAAATTAAGGAGGAAGTCAGACTTTCAGCAGTGAACAGTAGTGATCTTCAGGTCACACCAGGAAAAAAAAATACCTGCTTTTCTTTTCACAAGGATACCCAGATTTGGTATCATGCTTGAGAGAACAGCTCAGATGCAGCCACACCTGACCATCAGTCAGAAAAGGCTGCTTAATCACAGTTGTCAGAGAATAGACAGACACAGTGGGAATGAGGAAAGGCTGCTAGTAAAGCAGGTCAGGAGAAGGGATAAGAGAGTCCTATCTATTTAAAGATCTGCTTTTACAAGAACTATTATTAATGATTTCCCTCTATAAGATGACACATAAATCTTTACAGTAGCAACTGCAGACCTAATAGGCAAAGAATATAAGGGGAGCAAGGCTTTTTGTAGGGAAAGGCAAGGTCTTTTATTAGAACAGCTGGGGGGAAAAAAGGAAGTAAAGTAGACAAAACATTTTGGATTTAGAGTCCTTCCAGTTTTACACATCAAACACTGAAGAAGACCATTTGCCACCTTCTAATGCCCTCATGCATGCAGAATGCAGACTCTAGCCTCTCTATGTGACTATTGTAGTGTTGGGAAAATACCTCCAAAAGAGAAGTATTGAGGACCAAACTAGTATTCTTCCCATCCCTTCCCTCCATCTTAGCTAATCTTAATGGGAGCTGAAAGCATTTTGCTTGAAGTAAAAAAATAGATAAGTATTTTACATGAGAGCCACAATTAATAGAAAAAAAATTAATGAGTTCCCTTTCAGTGAAAGGAGTTCAGCATGGAAATAAAAATGAAATCGCATAAAATGGATCCTAGGAGAATAAACAGAGAAAGAAGCTAAGCACACAGCACTAGAGTTTCTAGAAGTAAGAGTCACTGCTGTGCATTGGAAAGAAGGGACAAAGACGAGCTGAGATTCACAGTGCCAGTCTATCCAGCCTCTGCTGTGCAGGACTGGCGTCACAGTTGGAAGCCAAGCTGAAGAACTGCTCTCGCTTTCTTAAGATAGCATTTCCATTTTGTGCCTCAATGGAAACACTTTTCCCAGCTCCTACTCTCTCTGTGCTAATACATACCTGCTGGAACAGTAAATCCTGTTATTTATCATTAACCATACATAACCCGTTGACTTCATGGGTCAGCCCACTACATTATTTGTACCATCAAATGCAGGACTTCTATTCACATTTCATGGCCTGGTTGGCTTCGTACCATGCACCACAATAGTAGAAGATCCATAGGTTTCTCTCCTGTCACCCTGGGGGTCTTGAGTGACATCTGCCATCTGAAAGCCTGGCAATCTACTGCAGCAATGAGAACTCCCTCATGCTAGAACGGGAACAACAGGTCCCTTTCACCTTGCTGCAAAAATCACAGTGCTGTAAACAACACTGCACATTTCTCAGCACTCAATTAGAAGAAAGTGCCAGGGTTAGGAGGATGCCCACCGAGAGTCAGGCCCTGCACTGGGCCCCCGAAGGGGCTCTCCGAGGACGTGGTCCCACCCAGCACTGCAGCATTTTTAGCAGAGAGGGAGGCGCACAAGACCCCGGGATGGGGTCAGGGCCGCGCTCGCCGCTTCCCGCACGCCAGGGACACCGGGAGCCACGGGTCCATCGGGGCTCCATCCGCGCCCGCGCCCCGGCCCGCTCTCGCCCCGGCAGCGGCGGCAGCCACCCCGCCCGCAGCCCCGGCGGGGCCGCGCCGACACCGCGCTCAGCACCACGGACAGCGGCGGGGCCTCCGCCGCCCCCCGCCCCCGCACCTTTCCGGATGAGCTCCTCGCTGTCCGGCTCGTAGCCCGCGCGGTGGCAGCGCCTCCAGAGCCCCGAGACTGTGGAGTTGAAGCGGCGGCCGCAGTGCGAGTCCAGCGCGGCGGAAGCGGCGGCGGCCGGGGCGGGGGCCGGGGGCCGCCCGGGCAGGAGCGCCCGCGGGGGTCGGGCGCGGAGCGGCAGGTGCGAGCTGGGCGCGGACATGGAGCCGGGCGGGTCGCTGCGCTTGTGGCCGAAGCCGCGGCAGCGCTCGCGGTGCCGCCGCGCGTCCGTCTCGTACCAGGAGTCGGTGCCGATGGCCACGGCCAGGAGGGCGAGAGCGGCGGCGGCCAGGAGCAGCCCGGTGCCGCTCAGCGCCTGAGCCGCGGCCGCCATCTTACCGCGCCGGGGGCGGCAGGGGCGGGCGCTTCCCTGCAGCCCGGCTGGGGCCGCCGCCCGCGGCACCGCCCCCGGAAGGGACACGGGGCCCGCGCGCCCCCCGCGCCGGGCTCGGTCCCGCACCGCGGCATCCCCCGGGCACGCCCTCACGGGGGTCCCGGAGCCCCCGCCGCAGCGCCCGGCTCCGCGGACCGAGGGCCCCCCCTTGGCAGAGTCCGTGTCCGAAGCGGTGCGGGGGTGGCCGCGGGCAGCTGCCGGGGGATGGATGACCGGAGGAAGGGGTGAGCGGACCTTCCGAGCCTTTCCGCGGCCTCCTCTAGCATGGCACTGGTCCGTCCCGCTGGCCTGCCCAGGGCAGAAGGGCAGCGACCAGCCCTGCTCGGGCCGCGGGAGCCAGCAGTTTTTAAATGTACACGAAGTACAAACACAACCCGCAACTTCAGTTGTTGACATTTGGATTATGACTTCTCCTCAACCTTGCCTTATTAGTTAATGGAAAATAAGGCCTGAAAATGCTAAAAAATGAAAAATGTCAATCTATTTTATGCAATGAGAAGCAGATTAAATCCAAGCCATTAGTTAAATGCAGCATTTATGGGGGCACAAAATCCCTTCTGATCCCGCTTTTTCTATAGGACTTGTTACTCCAGCTGCAGCACCATCAGTCAGTCCCCAAAGCCAGTTCTTAGGGCATCGTCTCATCAATTTCGGCCTCCAGATAAAATGATCTAGTGATATGCTATGCCCAAACTACTAATTTAATGTCCAATTTTGAAATGCTTAGGTTTAGGGGCGGTTTTTTTTGCTAAAAGTAGTTTTAATTGTTTCTGAGGAGCAAATGTTCAACTGAAGAGATTCCAATCCTTTCACCCCACCACCACCTCCCCCTTGTCACTTGGTCTCTTGACCATACCCAGCACAACCTAAACACCCTCCCCAGCACTTCTCCCAGCAACACTGCCCAGAACAGAGTACTGCTTATCTCCCCTGAGCGCTCTGCCTGGTGGAAACATGCAGCAGCCACAGCTAAAGCTTGTTTTAACCACGTTTCTGTATGATCCTCTTCTGCAGTTTGCACTGGACAGATGGGATTACCATCCATGCAGCTGCACATTAGTGCCTTCAAGGCAGACAAATTGAAAGGGCTGCTGTCAAAAAAATTTTCTTACACAGACCAGCTAAATTAAGTCTTCCACTTATTTTTCATTCCAGCAAGAATGAAAAATAATTTTCAAATACAATTACTGCTCTAGCTAACATGGAAAAATCCTTCACTTGTAATAGCTCTTTCCCAGAAGGACCCAAATAGTCACATTTCCTAAGTCTGCAATCCTATTAAGTCACTCTACTCTCCACTTGAGCTCCTCAGGCTATAGTTTCAGAAGACAGGCGCTTCAGCAACACCATTATCTTAGAAAGTTCCCATGTATTAAATTCTTTCTAATTGTTCTCCTTTCTGTGGTACTGCAATTGTGTCAGAGCCATTCTTCATGGAGCCTGTGAAACAGGTAGCTGATGAATCCATGTTAATTTTGATTATTTTTGAGAAGGAAAAAGAGGGAGGAAGGCTCATAGCACAGCCCAAGAGTGCAGCATGGTTAATCTAGGGACAGATTCCAAAATGTAGATTCCTGTCAAAACCCACAGACTTGCCCTTGATCACCAGCCTGCCTTCATCTTCTTCCAGCTCTTGGGTTACAGTTTTCCTTCTTTTTACAGAAGACTTTGGGTAAGAAGAGAGAGCCATGCACCATTTATAGCTGAAAATCTTCCAAATGAGGCACTTCCAAAGTGCTCTGAACTCATGTTTTTGAAGGGTAGAGAATTTCCTTTTAGTCCTTTCTGGGCAATTGCTGCACACCTTTGATGATTGCACCTTTGTCCTACATGGGAGGTATCTAGCTTAGTGTTAATTGAAACTAGACAGGCCTTGAGGTTTTTTGATTAAAAAAAATAACCGATTACAGCAAAGAAAGGCTGCAGAACCCTCTGAAACAGTGAAGTCACCATGCAAGCTTTCCCCTGAAAGAGGAGAAACTTACTTGGTGATGCTTTTCAGGGAACCCAGAGCAGCAGTCAAGAACTATGGTTGTACCACACTGCTCCTGGACAACACTTCCATGGCAGCAAAAAGAATAAACTGGATAAGAACTTTTTCTTTCAATTGTGAAGGTCTGAGGAAAGTCTGGCAGCACCCCAGATTCCAGACTGCTCTAGACTAACCCAGAGATATGTCTCTGTAATTCAAATGAAATTTGAATCGAATTTTTAAATCAAAGTAGGAACTTCAAAAAAAGCCCAAACCAACCAACCAAAATAACCCAACAACACAAATTAACATGGAAAACCATTTATTTCATCTCTATTGTCTCCATGCAGAACAGACCAATACAGATGAAGGGGGAAAATGCATAAGAGCAGCTGAAAAAATAGAGCTAGAAAATACAATTCTCTCTGCATTTCCAAAAGTGACAAATGTGGTGGAGTGATGCTCCATTTCCTCCCAAGGCTCTCAATCCTCAGCCCCAGGGCTGACGCAGTAGAAATCTATCAAACCCCTCCCTCCCACAAGCCCCATGCTACCTCCTACCAGGGTATCTTCCCAAGAACCACAGACTATCCATGCCTGTGATAGCAGCCAAGAAAAACAGCTCAGAAATTCTTTCTTCAGTGTCATCCACTTCACATTCCTGAACGCTGAGTATAAAATCCTGACTGTGGTTTTCAGTCTTGGCAAGGCTCAGTGCTGATGCAACAACGCCAACTCATGGGCACTCACCTGGCAATGCCTCAATTTAAATGCCAGCCTTATTTTGGGAAAGAAATCTTGAGAAACAGCAGGCACAACTTTCTGTGCAAGCCTGCTTCCTCCAGAGCCGTATTACAGGGTCTGCTTAGCTGCAGTCCCTGGGCAGGGGGAACCCCCAAAGCTACAACCAGAGGGTTGGCATACTCCCTCAGTCCCTGCAGGCTAACTGGATTAATCATCCTTCCAGGAAAGCAGGAAGTGGATGCTACCTTCAGACCTCAAGACAATTGAATGATGGAGAGTACTTGGCACAGGAAGACAGCTTTGTAAAGAGGAATAGAACAATTGCACTAAGCCTCCCTCCTTGTTGCAGTGGAACTAGTTACTAATGTCAGTCCAGGGAAAGGAAAGCTGAAAAAAATTCAGACAGCAGTTCCTGGGCAGACAGAACTGCAAGCATGAGCTCTCCAGCATTCACTGAAAAGCAGGACATGAGCTGTTATAAAAAAGAACTGTGTCAACAGTTCAGGAATCTCTTAGGGAAGTAATGCCTCTGCTGTGGGCAGCATACCTGCCTTGCTGCTCTGACCCAAATTGCCCTCTCAAGGCACAAGCCCTCTTGCTAAGGCCCTGTGCAGACTGGAGAGATGTACTGCTTTACAAAAGCTGTTAAAAGACTGAGCTAAGTTGGTGCAAATCACACTGTGGCATCTGTTTTGTGTTCAGCAACTCTGCTAGTTCAATTAGAACTGTTTTTAAACTAATTTAAGCAAAGCGAGGGTAAGCTCTACAGAAGGGATGATCTAGTAATTGTGCACATCTGTGGCAATAAAACAGCCCTGTGGAGTTATGGCCTGGTCAGCCCTGTGAGCTGGGATGGAGGAAAGCACCAGAAATTTTATTTATTTTTATTGGTCTCAAACTGCCAAAAATTTTATCCCAAGCATCACATAACAGAAAACTCCTCTTAAACCATACTAATTGTTACCTTTCATACCCCTTTCTCACCTTAATATTTTCACCAGCACTTTCAGCCTTCCCATTTAAGGGCTGTCAGTATTATTTCTTATCCATTCATCCTCAACAGATGAACTCCACCATGAGGTAAGAACCCCAGAAACAGACTACCATCCACAGCATGCTCTTAAAGAGACTACACTGGACAGAGGAAAAGCTAACCAGTTATCAGCTGCTGACCAGGCTGTAGTGTTCAGGCACCTCTGCCATGACAGTCTAGGGGTGCTGCAGCATGCTGGGCAGGGCTAACATGCTACACCTCAAAAAAGCTCTGAAACACGATGTGGGGAAGATGGTGCCTGAATCAGGTCTCAAAGAGCAGAGTCAGAGGCTTGTTCAGCTAATGGTTATGAGGAGAAGGAGCTCAGTCACAACAGCTACACGGCTTTCCCTCCAGATGTGAGCAAGCTGGTAGTATGGCAATTGAAGAAACATTTATTGATATTGATCATCAAATAAACAGTTGGGCTGTGCTGGCTACTGGAGTGCTTAGGGCTGAGGCAAGTAATCTCCAAGCTGAATCATTTAATTGAAGTGACTTACCCAAAAGTGCCTCAAGCTTTTGGCTCAATTTCAACGTAAACAAACAAAATAGACCAAAAGAGCTGGACTGCTGAGGCCAATACTACCTTCAGGAACAAGTGGTGTCAGTGAAACACTGGAGATCAAGTTGGAAAGGGTCTCTTCCCCTCTATCTCATAGCACCATCAATTTCTCATGGGTAGGGAGTTCTGGCTAAAGCTGTTTATTGTTGCTTTGTCATGCCTGTTCTGCCTCCAGCCCTTAAAGTGGTAGGAAGAATCCTTTCTCTTCATCAGCTTCAGGAATCGCCTCTGTTGTTTTCATGCAAGAGCTTGGGAGGTGCAGTTCCATCAGAATGAACCAAATGAAACATCATTCGTCCATAGTGGAGCAGTTGTTGAGTTCATTTCTGCCCAGTGTATCTTTTGCTCCATAAAAAAAACAACCAACCAAAAAGAGAACAGAAGCCCTCATGTGTGGATTTTAGCAGAACAGGGATAGGAGAGCCAGGGAATGAAGTCTTGCACAGCCAGACCTCTCTCTCACCTGCTTCTCATTCTAGCAGCCAGATCTGCACACACACACATAGGAAGTAACATTAGTGTTCCTTATTGCTTTGTAAAGCTCAGAGTCACTGTGGTGGCTCTGGGAGGCATCATGAGGTCTGCGCAGAGGTCACTCAGTTGTGAGCGCGAGTAGCACCATGACTGTAATGCCTGTACACAGGAGCAGAATTTGCTGCAGGGAGTTCCTGGGAAAGAAACAGTAAAATTAGGAGGAGCCATAGACCAATCCCCATAGGCAGCTGTGCAGAGCTTTCCAATGATTTGTTCTTTGCCCTCCCAAATCTACCACATGGAGAACACGACAGCTGTATGAAGTCACTAACACGGATGAGAAGATCATCCCAGCACTCCAAGTAAAGAAGCTGTCTATAAACTGGCATGTACTTGTTCCACTCTGCTGCAAGGCCCAACTCCAGGTTTCAAAATCAATTCAAGCTGATTCAGTCATGCAGCTATTCAGATACATATTCATGTTCTTTCACTCACAAGGAAACTGGCACTTAGGCAGCATGTGCATAGAGACTTTAGGGACTTCATCCAGCTAACAACTACAGTTACAGAAAAAAACCCCCAAAACAATAAAATCAGCCATTCTTTTAGCACTGTCTCAGGTTTATCCTGGATTGAAGTGACTGTGTGCCTCTCACCTCTGCATATTCTGTGACCAACCTCTGCCAGCACAAGAGGTTACCAACCCAAATTAACATTTCTCCACAAAATGTTCCTACCTCCTCAGATAGAACTGTGGAGCTGTTTTTTTGAGCACTGTTTCAGTCAAAATTAACTAGGTGAACCAAGGCATCTTACTTAAAGTACTAAAGTTACTTGTCTTATTACAACTAAAATAGGAGGGAACATTCAGGGCAGCTCTGCCAGCAGATCTGAGAGGGCCTTTACTGTGGAACAGCTGGATTTGCACCTGCTACAGCCTTAATTATGCAAGAAACTAAAATAATACAGGAAGGAAACCCAAATATACTGGAATATTTTTATCAGTGCAGAAGAGAGATTTCTGAGGTGGAATACAATGACAGACCATGAAATGCTGAGTGATAAAGAGAAGAAAACGATTATTTTTCTACTCACACAGCAACACAGGGATATCTAATAAAAAAATCAATAAGCAAGAGAGTAAAAACCAAATAATAAGAAGCATCACTTAACACAGTACAGTCAAACTCTGCAAACTGCTGCGAAAAGGAGGTTGCAGAAGCCCAAACTAATGGATAGGGTCAGAAAGGAATGAAAGAAGCATGGAAGGATAGATTCACATGTGGTTACCATACACACACATCTCTGTGAGGTGCTTCAGACAGTCCCTACACCACTATGTGCTGGAAGCTGAAAACACAGACTGGGCAGTGGTGTCCTTACTGCAGATGTTTCCAAGGAACTTGCTCTAGCTGACCCTACTACATACTGTGCCAGCACAATCTCAGGGACTCAGTCAGGTGAAGGCTCTCATGTTTCAGAAGGTCTTTGTAGTCCCATAAATGCAGTAGATAGCACAGCAGTCTATTTTGATTCCAGCTTTGTCCATAGGATTTGGAAAGCTGGCATTCATGCACTTCCAGAAAAGGCACAGGAAAGGGTTATATCCCTACCCCCTGGCAGCAGGAATTGCTGCAGTGGAACAGGAGGGAGCACTTACCAAGGATTCTTTTCCTCCAGGAGATCAGGCACAACATTTACCAAGGCAATGTACAGAAATCCTCCAGAAGTGAAAGGGAGGATCCAGGCTACTGTTTCTCCTGCACAAATATGGAAAGCTTTGATTATTACTAAGAGCCACGGGAACCAACACAAAAGGAAAAGAAGATATGCAAGGATGACAAGCATTGCCTCCCCCCAATTCTTACAGAGGTCCCAGAGAACCTTACCTGCTCCTTTTGGTGACTGAGCACATATTGCAAAGCAGGCTCCTAGAATTCCCCCCAGAGCTGTGGAAAGCTGCATCTTAGCTGCACTCCAGCGGTCAAAGCCAGCTCGAAGTAGGATTGCAAAGTCTCCAACCTAAGAAAACCAAGAGCTGACAGTTAATAAACATGAATACTAAGTTCTCAGTCACAAAGGCCATTTGAAACAAGGCCAGTGCTTCAAGACTGTTTTTTGTTTTCTTAGTCTCCCCAGAGGGAGCAGCTTTCAAGAAGACAAGAAAAGGTTAGCCAGACCCAGGCCTCCTCTTAGTAGATGAGGCACATTGTAATCCCCCTCACAATGGCAGGATACAAAGCCCTCTCACCTCGTGTGGGATTTCATGCAGGAGAATGGCCATTGTGGTTAGGAACCCAACCTGCAGCACAGAGAAAGCGATTAGAAAACAATCTCAGTACTCTTGGATGAATCCCAACAGGTCCCATACACTTAGAGGGATGCAGCTGGAGCAGCAGATCCACATGAGTGCAGGGTTGACTGGGAGTTTATCATTCTCACAGTCATGATGCTCCAGCTTGGCCAATGAGAAACCCATAGTCCATCATCAGTGCTGAAGACCAAAGCAAAAATGCATTAAATGTCTCTGCCTTGTTCATGCCCCTGTTTCTGAGGTGACCATCCTTACCATGTTATTTCCGGACTGCCTTTTGAGTATATGAGGGTAGGTGAGCGAATCTATCCCCTAATGCCAGTACAAATGGCTAACATGTGCCAGATTTGAAGAAGCTCTGCATCAGAGGATCAGGACAGGGTTGGGTTTTACTGTAGCCTGCATTTTCTCAGAAAATTCCAGAAAATAGGAAGGAACTCCTTGCATTTTTTGGCTGGTTTGAATGCTGTATCACACTTGAGATAAGGCCTCTCCATTTCACTACACAGCTAGGAACAGAAACCTTACCTTTCTGCTAACCAGGAAGCTGGCTGCTACTGCCAGGCCATGTGTGAAGTTATCAATGGTGTTGGCCAGCAGATTGAGGTATCCACTAATCTGCAAAGAGAAAGAAGAGCCCCTGATAAAGGAAGACACGTAAGAAGATAAAAGAGAGCACATGGCTTAGACATGGGTTATGCAGTCATGATCAGATGGGAAAGGTCAGACCCTTATGCTTCTGCTGAAAATCTTAAACTATGTCAGTGCTTGAGTACACATTAAATGTAATTTTTGGTTTTAGAGTAAAACTAAGTTTTAGGGTAGGCAAGTAATGTCTGAGATTAGAATAATTACCATAGGCAAACAATGAAGAGCTCTAGAAACAGAAAAAGAGAAAGGAAAAAGAAGAAAGCCAAATTGCAAGAATATACTTAATTCTAAGTCAAACCAATTTTAGCTAACACTGACTAATTTACACAGGTGACTGGCTTCAAATATGACTTGATCTTGTTTTCAAGTCATGTTCTTTAATATCCAACTGTTAAAATATCTTCTCTTCAAAAGTTGGCAAGAACAATGCAACAGAACAAATGCTGCTGGAATTGCTTTCTATAACTAAACACATCTTCAAACATTGTACCAAAAAAGTTCGTGCTTGTGGGTTTGCTTTCCCTTAACAAAAAATCAAAAAAGAAGATAGTGATGACAGTCACCAAAAAGCCACCTACTAGAAGGCTGGATAGCATGTATTCACATTTGCCTATAAACACATTTCTTAAAATTGTAAGCATAAAGCAGCTGCCTTCCTCACAAGACCCTCTCCATATTACACTTCCCTATCATTCTCTCCTGACAAATCTGAGTATTTGACCTCAAGTGATTTACAAGGCTACCACCCCAGCTCTTTAGTTCATAGGTTTTTGGGTGTTGTTCCATCATATTTAACAAAACCTACTGCATGTGGGTCCTGAGATACTGCAGTTCACTATATGGCACTTCAGTTTAAATTATTATCAAACCAGGTGTTAGCCCATATATCAGGCTGTCTCTGGACTGCAAGAACTCCAGATACCAGGCAGTATCCAATGAATGGAGAGACTGCCTAGAAACTGTGAAGCATTAACCTCTTACCTCACCATAGCATCAGATGCCAAAGTTCAGCTGGACAAGCACAAGTGCCAATGGACTTCATTAGCTCTTTTTGGTCTTGTGCTCTTCCCTGTTTCTATCAGCTCGGCTTGGGGCATCTTTCCTGTCTGTCATTTGTACACCACAGCTCAGGAGCCTTCTGTCAAATCTCTCTAGCCAAAGCACCACCATTCTGCAGGCCACTATTACTGCACTATCTTGGGGCACCTTTGTAGCCTCTAATTTTTTTTTTAAGTGCATTGATGATTAAATATGAAAATTAAGGATTAAGCAAAGCCTAGCCCACTTTTAAGTAATAATCTAAGTAACATCTCCCCAATGAATGCAAAAGGAGATCCCCGCATGTTTTTTTAAGAAAGGAAACACAAATAGATGCATGCAGGCAGATCCAAGAATGGAGTAGTTTTACTTCTCATTCTCGATACTCTCATTCCTAGACAGTCAAATGTGACTAAAATTCTCCTTTTCATGTATTTTTTTTTTTTAACATGACGGCATTTTCCCCACAGGATAACAACAATTATTCACAGAAGTTTTACACAAAAATGCCTTCCCATACCACCGTATAGGGAAAAAATAGACTTCATGATTAAAACATTATGACTTTCTGTTGTCAGTGGCTTGGGCAAAAGCTGTCACTGAAAGAAGCAAAGCTTTGGAGTGCTCAGAAATAAATTGGGTTGATTTGACAGTTATGAGCCTCTGACATTTACATTCTGCAAATCCCTAATAGGATGTTCTCATTGCTCATAAAGAGCATGGCCAGATGAAGTGTTTATGTTCATGCTTCAGAATTAATGTCACTGTGTAATAAAACATACTAGCATGAATCAACAAGGACCCCATGTGCCACAGGGAAAAAGAAAGAATAAGCAAGGCAAAAGTACTGTACACAATGTTTTTACTTGAGGGAATAAAGGCTGCAAGGAGGGACAGAACTGATCTATGTTTGCATGAAAAGGAAACCTCCCACCTGCCATTTTCAAGCTAGGACAAATTCTAGCAGCAGCTAAAAAGCAGAAGTTCTAATATATATGTGGATAATGGTCAACTTACTAATCATTAAGCCCTGAAGGGTGACTGTGTTCATTGAAATAGTACCTTCCCCTTTTTGTCTGCTGAAAAAATAGGGGTTTCTAAGTGAATAGCAGAACCAAAAAAATCTGTCATGCTATGGATTTCACTCTTTTCTTTGTGACTACCTACTCTGTTCACTCCCAGCAACACTGCTTCCCCGCACGTGCCCTGCCCAGCACGCACGGCGTGGCAGCCACGTCCCCAGCCAGGCAGATCTGCCGGGCAGCACGCGGCACCCAAGCTCTGACAGGCAGCTTTCAACAGGGCATTACTTTGCATTCCTCCTCTACTGTCATGCTGATTTTTATGGAACTTGCAGAAATTTGATCACCCTCAAGACTCCTATCCTCTCTTGAACTCAAGGAAAATTAATTATGGGTTCAAAAGTTACTGAAAATGAAGGGCAGAACAGATGGACAGACAGATGGAATGATTGCTTATGTTGTTGCCTAAGGAAACAGGATAACAACGCAGGAGTATCTTGGTAGGTTTGATAATTTCCACCCTACCAGGAAGACTATTAAAATATTCAGATTATATGATCAGAAGGTAGAAAGTTAGAACTACACCCATTAAGTGTTCAGTTTCTAATTCATGCATATCAACATATCGTCTGAACAGATGTGTTAGGATTTTAAAGCTAGAAGGGCTCTCCATGGTTGTCTAAACCTTCCACATAACACAACTGAAAGAATTTAATTTAGCTTGTGCGCAAAGTTCATTGTTTCTTAAGCTATAATGTACTCTGTAGAGAGCAGATTAAATCACAGCTTAAAGCTCACAAGTGACAAAAAAACCTGCTATCTCTAAGGTAAGTTGGTCCATTGGCAAGTTCCCCTCAGAGAGTTGTCTTTAAGTTCTAGTCTGCTACTGTTTGCTGTAGCTTTAACTATTCAAATTTAGTCATTCCTCTTACATGGGTATTTGTATACTGTAAGTCACCCTTGATCTGTCATGACTACAGAGCTAAACTAAAGAAAAACACCTATCATGTACTGAAAACTTAAAATATTATTTAATCTCTTTCCTGACTCCTTTACAAATTATCAGTAGTATTTTGGATATTTGGAATAGCACCGCTGGAAAAAGTCAGGTAATTGTTTCACTACTGCTATACAGAAAGAGGAACTCTCACCTCTCCTCTTACATATTATTTCCTACTCACCCATCCTCTCCTGGCTGTAGCATCATAAGGGAAGAATGTGTTCAGATAATTTCCTACAGTAATCCTCATATGATTTTCCAAGGCATTGACTATCTAGAAATTATCCCTATCTTGTAAATATGATCTGCAGTTCTTCTTATTCTATTCCTTATAATTGCATGTATCCAAACCTGTTAAAAATTTAGCACTTTTGATGAAGTTACTCAGTTTAGCTGCTATCACTGACTTCATGCAGTCACAATGTGCCATTTATGTAATGCAGTACCTGCAAATGTGAAGATACACTGTTTTTATAAATAATGACTTAGAAAAATCATAACCCACCAGTGAACAGATTTGAGGGGGGCTGCATTAAACCAGTCCCTTTTGATAACATAGAATAACACATTTTTAATACAGCTAATATTAGCAAAGTTGATTAGAACGGGGGAGAAAATTATGCGTTATATACATTTGTCATGACCTTATTAAATAATTTTATGCCTGAATAAAAGGCAGGAAAAATGTATCGTTGATAAAAATTTATCTTACATAAAATCATATCAATTAGCATTAATTACATTTAAAAAAAAATACTGGGACTATGCCTTGATTGTATCCCCTATCAGTGTTTCATTTCTAGTTGAAATCAGCAGTCTATAGTTCCTTATATAAACCCTTGCAAAATTAGGGCACAATGTTTCATAACCCAGTAATACTGGTGTCTTCAATACTACCACCTCTAGAAACATCCACGTGGCACCTTGCAGTTTGTGCAGTGTTATGTATAAATTACATTAATGTGACAGATGTCAAAAATACTCAGTGACCTCAGCATAACTTTCATGTTCTGTAGGAAGAGCTATAAAGTTACAGCAAAACAGATTTAAAATAGAAAGACTGAAGAGCCTCTGCCTGACCACATATCCAGCTTTGGGCTAGTTCATGCAAGCACACTTTCTGTTTATAACTACTCTCATACAATCTTGCACATTTTTATGGGTTTTCAAACTCGAATTGTAGGTCCTCCTTCACCAAAGTGGTTGTTACTCTCCCACTTGTAATGTTCACCCAGAAAAGGGCTTTCCACAATACAAAGATAGTAACACTGAACTGAAAGCAAGGCCAGTGTAAAGGTTATCCACTTCCCAATGGTACAGGACTCCTCTTCCTCCTCCACCTCCAGTCCTATGAGCTTGCTGATCTCCCTTATCCCAGCACTACAGGCTGCCTGTCTATATGCCAAGCTGATTCAAGAAGTTAAGTTAGGAGAGAAACAGACCGGGGGGTGGGAGGTGGGTGTGTGGGTGTAGACAAGCAAATTCTTTGCCTGTTTAGCTCCCTGAATAGGCTCACTGTGAGGTCAGATGAGATCCAGTGCAAAGGAAGCAATGGGAAATACAGGTTTGGAGACAGAAGTGGACAAGAAGTCTTTTTTGGCAGCAGATAAACTGATAATCTGAGAAACTGAACTTCTAAGTTCTACACCAAGTAGCTTCAACACACTTCCTAAAGGTGTCAAAACACTTCCAAAAGGTGCCCTAAAAGGAAAAGTGCAGCTCACAACCAGTACAATGAAGACAGTAGAGAAATCATGGGGCAAAAAAATAGGCAAATAAAGACATATTGACTATAAAATACAGAGTAACAAAACATGAAAGTCTGTATTTTTGGTATCAGAACTCAGCCAAAACACACATCACCAGACTTATGCCTTTATAATACTGACTTTGCCTCTTCTACATACACTGCAGTGTAGATTTTCTCCAAGTCTGCTATTTTCTCCCTGCTGTGACCAGGACAGACACTTTGACAGAGCAAAACTAAACACAACTTGAATGCTGAGTTCCCCACTCAGGCACGGTTCTTTCCACAGACAATTCCTGACTAAAAAGTGAAGAGGAGTTTGTGCGTCTCTTACCTTGATTCTGTTGGGTTTTGGACCAGTCTGGAGAGAGGAGCCATTACACTGAGCTCGTGTTCTTTGGGACTGGCCTGCCACCTTTGGCAGGGGGCACCCACTTCCATTGGGAATCTTTCCAGATGGTGCTTTGGAATCACAGTCCTAAGGTAGGGGAAACAAACTGGTCACCGATTTTTTTTCAGTGATGAACAGTGCGTGAATCAGGATCAGAAATCCAACCTTCACCCTTAATCCTTTTGTCCTTACAATGTGACTCAGCAGCGTTGACACCCCAGTTTAGTAACAACTGCCAGAAATGAGACAGATTCAGAGAGCATTGTGACATCCACCCCAAAAGACAACAAGAGCTAAGACCTCCAAATCTTCAAGAGAAATAAAAAGAGGAGGAACTGGAGTCAAGGTCCCTTGGCATGGGCCAGGTTTCACTAGAAAGATAAGGGACTGAGCCTGCCCCACCTGTTAGCAGCTGCTGCCCAGAGAAATACAACTCTATCTGCGCAGGAGATGGGAGAGAAAAGAGTCTTGCTCTCCCCAGTGCATCAGAATAAGTCTACAGAATTACTCTATAGCCAGGATCATCATCTTCCAAAGAACAAGATATTTATCTAGCATTTCAGCCTCTCTCTAAATGAGAAGATGAAGTTCCCTTCAGGCATTAAAGTCTCACACTGAGTCATTGCTCTTATGTAGCACCTGACCTGCAGTTTCACCTCTCAAAAGTCATGGCACAGCAAGGACTGAACAGTCTAAAGGAGCTGCAACTAGGAGCTGTGCAGATGTCTGAAGACTAGGTGCTCTCCTCTACCTTGGAAATGCCTTCTGGTACCTCATCTACATCTCCCCTCTGAAGCTGGACGGCTTCTTTGAACTTAGTATCACCTGGCCAAACATAAACCCCTTCTACTACACAAAGTTACCCAAATACCTGGTTCAGGACATAACCAAGAAGAAACACCTTTAAGAAGACTGTTCTTTGTCATGACTGAGAACTCAGAAAGAGAATGAGTCATGATGGGTCACTGGAACACACATCAGCAAGCTGTCACCCCTCAAAGCTTACTTATGCAAAAGTCTCATTTGCAGAGTGCTGCAGCTCCCAGTCCCCACAAAAGAGGAGCTCTCTTTTACATTTACCACATAAAGAACAAAACCAAACCAGAAGTGAGAAATCTCTGTCAAAACCACAAAACAAAAGCCTGAAGATGAAACCTACTCCTACAGACCAGAGGCAAAAAAGTGGCAATGGGCAACGACAAGGTTCATTTCCTGATGCTATCAGATCGGGTGGATGAGGTGTTTAGTACAGAGCTTCAAATATAAGAGCACTCCCGCCCCTCAGGCTGCTAACTTACCACACCAGGGTACTCGTCCTCTTTCTCTAGGAAGATCTTCTCTAGCACCAGGAAGGTCAGGAAACCAATGATCACCCAGAGACCCAAAAGTTTCTGCTGTTGAAAGCTCTGCCCTTCTCCTGAAGGACAAAAGAGAAATCTTCATGTCTCTATTAAGTACATAGTTTTTCCTGCAGTTCCAAGACAAAAAAATAAATGACAATGGAAAAACTCTGTGTGAAGTAAGAGGAGTAAAGACATCTCATCTCAAGACACTCAGAGTGAGAGCTACCATCCCTTTTTCTGCACTAGCTCAACCCAGGATATTTCCTGACAACACTGGGAATTTCCCTGAGCTCCAGAGGCAAGTGAATATTGCATCAACAAAAGTCCAGCAGCTATACCTACTGAGCAGCAAGCCCTGACATGAAATCTGCCATTAGTGGAGTTACAGGCTCACCTTCCCCTTTCTGCCACACCTCAGCAAGTTATTAAGCCCAGAGCTATAAACTTTCTTTTCAGTTACAGGCAAGCTTGTGAGATGATAATCCATTCAGCCTCACTGCAGAAATGGAAATTGCTTTGCAATGGAAGAACAAAATGACTCTGTAACAGGACTTACATGGGTTAAGGAAACCTTTATGCTTCAGGACAGTCTGAGAGAAGCAAACAAGCTTAAGCAGGAAGACAGGGTAACTTGGGAACAACTGTAGAAAGAGGTGAAAAAAAGGACAGCAGGTTCTGCTGACAGTGCTAGAGCTGTGAGAAGAAAGGCCCAGCAGATTTGAAACTCCAGGACATAGGTGCAAGAAAGTCTGGGAAACCCCAGGCATCATCTTCCCTCTCTCACATTTTCAGCAGGGAAATTACTTCTTGGTTTCTCAACAGGTGGGATGCAGCAGCACTTGCCTTCTATGATACCAGTTTGCTGAGGCAGAGAGATACAAACATTACAGGTTTCAGCAACCTTGGCTATTTGAGGGATGAAGGAACTACACTGATACCACAAGGTCTGTACCAATTCAAACAGTGTTTAGCTTGCTGGCAAACACAAGTTTCTGACATCTGCATTTCCTTTTTCTTTCTCTGCGTGACTCTCCAATCTTAATTATGGCTCTACAGACAAGGTTCCATGATTTCTCATGGAGCAAAGACTGCAACACATGAGCTCCCATAAATCAAAGCATCCAACAGAGGGGCCCCAGTTAGTGCCTATAAAGAGGCTCTGTAAGTAACACTGTTATAGGGACAGATTTGTTAAAAGGGTGCACCTGATCCCCAACTAAGATGGTGAACATGGTCATGTACCAGACCACATACACATTCATAACCTCCCATCAGGTTAAAGAAGCATTCCCTTTCCTTAAAGAAAGGACAAAGGAAAATCAACAGAGATTTACAGGAGTCCAAAGCAAGACAAGAGAAGTCAATAGACAAGAAAACCATTCCAAGTTACTAAACATAAAGAAACCACGGCCAACTAAGGAAGCCTCTAATTTCAAAGTCTTTGGAGGACTGCTGAGTACAAAGATGAAGTATTACATGTGTGGGTTTTTTTCTCACATCCTTCACTAGGCATTTTGATTTTATATATTGCTTGAAAAAGGATACCAGCCTAGACCAATTTTTGGCCTGACCCAGACTGACTGGTCTTGGGCCTTCAAGATGGAACAGACTCAAAACATGTAGCAGTAGGCATAGCAAAAGCCACTTCCAGGCACATAAGACTCTCATACCTGTTGTTGCACTGCACGTGTAGGCCCAGGCTTCAGGAAGCAAGTGCAGAAACACATTTCCCAGTAGTCCACCAATTGCAAAACTCAACAACAGCTTCAAACGGTGTGACCCAGCTAAATTTAAAAAAAGAAAAAAAAAGGGGGAAGGAAAAAGAAGCAAAAACCTGATCACTACTCAGCCAGTAGCCAAAACATCTCCAGCTGAGATTTTGCACAAAGAAACCCAAATTGGAAGCATCTGCAAAGCAGGCTTTCAAAGGAGAGTGCACAGACTAAATGGAGTGCAAGAAAAAGTCCTTGCACCACTTGGCTGGGACAGAAGTGTGTGGGAGGGTCCTGAACCAAGCAGGGTGAAAAACAATTTGTACAATCTCCATCCAGGGCTTACATTTGTCAAAGGACTCCCTTTCAAATTCACAGGTATGGACTAAAGCACCAAAACCAGACTGTCTATTTTAGAGAACAACATTTCTGTGACAAGGTCCTCTTCACCACTGTGCTGCTCTGTCACATCCCAAGACATGTGGCTTCAGAAAGGCCAATGCAGTTGGCAGGTTTACCTTCTGACCGCAGCGCAGCTCCTGTCTCAAAGGGGATCACCAGCAAGGGGAAGACTCCACTCAGCCCCACCATGAAGGAACCAATGAGGGAACAGATCCAAGCATCCAGCCGCTCGCTGCTGAACAGGTGTCCCCAGGATTCTGCCTCCTTGTCACACAGAGAGCCAGAACTAGCAGCAACATGACTCCTTGGGAGCTGCTGAGCTTCACAGGCCGCAATCAGAAACAAGGAGAGCGTCCCGTCAAGCAGAAGTTTTTGTTTTGTCATTGCTAAGTGGTCTCAGCCGGGCTGGCCAATCTCTGAAAAGGGAAGGGGAAAGCAGTCCTGAAAACATGCTCAACAATCTGTCCCACCATCCCAGAGGAAAATCCTTGGCCACACCAACCCCTGCCTTCAGTGTCTTAGCACAGGTATGAATACCCATGAGGAACACCTGAAACTCTTCCTGATTTCAACACAGCACTAAAGGACAGAGAGGCTGTTTACCCGTGGGTGTATGAAACTGCACGAGACATCTTGGGAAAACATCCTGCTTTCACTATTTCCCTTCAGATGGGCCAGACAAGGACTCCAGGCACCCTTGTTCTTGCCCTTCAGTGTCCCAAGGCTTCAGAGAAAGATATTGAGATGCTACCCAGGTAAGTCTCCTCTTTGCCATGGAACACCACCAATGTAACAAATTAGGATGCAAGTCAGACAACATAACAGAGGTCTGTAAACTCATGAGTGGTGAAAAGACAGGGAACAGGGCAGACTATTCACCATCTTGTCAGATACAACTGCTGACACCCATCCACATGGAGCCAGTCAGGGTCAGCTTCAAAACAAACGTGACACTTCATCAGCAAGCAACTTGTGTGGTATCACTTCTTCAAAAACGATGAAAAATTTTACACCAAAAGACAGGACATGCAATAGAAAGACAAATCTATTGATTGTTAATGGTTAAACAGCTCACATTAGACTCAGGAAATTCCCTGATATGAGAGGAGTTGGAGACTGGAAGTGTACTTGAAAAATACCATATCTACTTGTCCTGTTTTTATCCTTTTGTAGAAGGACAGGGGATTAGATGGTCTCTTAGTCAAAATCAGCACAGCTGTTAATAAGAGCTCTGCAGTCACAAGAAAACTGGAGAAGAGGGCATGTTAGAAGATAAAAACAAAGATAATTACACTCATTGACAAACAGGGAAGGAAAGCAAATGATGTAAAGGCTGAAGTACAAATGTTCCTTCAATTTCCAGAAGAAAAAGTGAAATGTGACAAGCAAAATGAATTTGGAAATGTGAGAAAAGGGTGGGTTAGAAAAAGATAGACCTAACAAATGTTCACAAAACAGCTGCTCTTGAGTGAGAGGTAATAACAGCATTCACCCAAAGCATGTAAGAAACCAGTCTAATCTCTGAAGCATTAGCGACCATCTTTGAAAATTTACAGGAGTATGGGAAGGCCACAAGAAGGCTGGAGAAGCATCATGCCTCACCTACCTTTATCAAATGAAAAAAAAAGGTGGGAGAAGTTACACACCAGTAACTTCAATCCTCTGAAGGACTCTTGATCAAATTAAATGATCAGTTTGTAGTTACCTATAAGATAAGAAATTGATAAAGATATCAAAGCATTAAGTAACAGCCAGATAGAAAGGGACCTGAAATTCTCAAGACAAAATTCACAGTGCTGGAGCCAATCTAAGGGCCCACTGTGGATGAAAAGGGCAGTGTCACCCCTCGTCCCCCCACCGCTTCAGGAAGCATCACCTCTGCATGCTCACACCAGACTCCACCAGTGAGCAGCATCAGAACAAACAAGCAGGAAAAACTACTTTTTTAAATGCATGGCCCTTTGCCAATTTCAGTCCCTGAACAAAAACACTGCAGGAGGAAGGCCAAGCTGCAATCAAAAAGAAATTAAGGGACAGGGTCCCATGGCTCCTATGAAAGAGAACACCAATCTCCAAGCACAGTGACCACAGATATCAGGAGCAGGGAGGTAAGCAGGAATCACTGAAGACTGGCTTAGCTAGTTGTGCAAGGACAACTAATGCTATCAAATTTTTTTCTTACAACAGAAAAAATAAAATCCCTCAACACAGCAAGTTCAAACCAGCTCAGGATTCTGGGGCATCTTATTGCTGTGTTTTGATCTGGCTGCAAGAATCCCACACCTACCTGTAACCTGCTATCAAACCAATCTCAGTAAAGATCAGTACAAAATAGTACACTAAGGGCAGGGGAGGCAGGCATGGAACCAAATGGAAATGACAGAACAGTAAATTCCAACACGCCACAAAGAAAAAGCATACACTGACTGAGAAATTAGTTCCAAGCCAGCAGGCTTATGTTGCTACAAAAGGGTAAATGTCATCCTGGAACACAGTAGTAGCGTCATTGTAGCCTCATACAGGTGAGACTTTAGCCAACAGGCCACATCCAGCACCACAAATTCTTCCTCGTAAAACACATGCAAAAATCTGAGACACTGCAGTGTCAGAAAGAAACAAAAATTAAGAGTGTAGAGAGCATGACCTGGAAAAATGACCAAGGACCTGGGTGCATTTAGATTTTAAAAGATAATACCAAAGGAACAGAACAGCCTGTATATATTGAAAGTCATAAAAAAGGGGGGAAGTGCCCAACTTTTCCTCCACATCAGTTCCAATAGTAAACAAGATTTAGCCTGAATATGAAGAAACAAATATACCTACTGCCAAAGTGGTGATACACAGAAACCAGGTTATCTAGGTGCAGAATCTCCAACATTGTTTTTTGTTGTTTCTTGTTTGGTTGGTTGGGGGTTTTTTTGGTTTGTTTTTTTTTTTTTAATTTTGAGAAAAAAACAGCTGATGCAGACACCAATTCATGGCAAAGATTAGATCCCTTCTTTGAAGTCCTTCAGGCCTACAACCCTTCCAACCTTGGAGTGGGCCTGATGGATGTCCTCATACTTTATGATGGGATTAGACCTATAAGTGACTGAGAACTTTGTGAGGAACACACCAAAAATAAATCATAATTGTACAAGTATACATGCTTATGAAGATGAAACAAACACACAGAGCTCAACAATGATGGGAAGCAGCACAAATCTCTTCTGCAACATTGTCACAGCTTTTGAGAATCAATCTGGAAAAATAAATACTGCAATTGATTCAACAGGTCGATTTAATGCGTTTCATTCTCCACACTCACAACCCACATAAGCCCCAAGGGACAACTGAAAGGGTCTTTGAGACTGACAGGCAGTAGTACACAGGACAAAGGGCATATCCAGGACTCTGAAAAAGGTGTGCACACTTGGCTTCATGTCCCTCTTCCAGCCGCAGAAGGGATCAGGTTCCTCCAAAAGGGGATGGTGGTGGAAAATAAATGGGTATAAAGGTGCAAAAACCTGATTCCCCTAACTCACATTAGTGTCGGTCAATTTTCTGTGACCCACAGGTCTTTATTCTGCTGTTACTCACATGAGGGAAAAGCAGCACACTTCTTTACTCCTGTGCAGTCAGACCACCATTACATCATGCCTCAGGAACAACCTCCTATCTCATGCAATAAATTCCTCATGTTTATAATACATCTACGAGAAACTCGATGTATTGTTCAGGACACACCTGAATTGCTCTTTGTGTCCAGCTAATTATTTAGAGCATATTCCCAGCATTTCCTTATTCCTAACACATCATAACCACTTGCTCAAAAAAAGAAAAAGCACTTTTAATCTCTACAGTCCCTTTGCTTCTCCATCTCATTAGTACATTAGCAAAGTCTCTAAATTCAAACATTCCAACTGGTTGCTCCTATGACAAATATTTAAGTGGAAGAAAATAAGCAGTGAAGACGCAGTCATAGGAAAAAACTTCTCAAGAGGAAAATAATACCCTGTCAAAACAGTTGCAAAGGGTGGAAGAAGTCTCTATCTACCCTTAATTTTAGACAACAGCATCTGTTTTAGGAACCCAGTCAGAGAACGTCTTGGGAAATTTCTAGAGAAAGCACTGCAGGTTCTCAGAGACATCAGACAGAGGCATAAGCAGGTTTAGAGATGTGTTTTCTCAAGAAGGGTTTTCTCACATATTTAAGAGCATGCAGCTCTCCGGGAGAAAAATAGCCAGCAGGTTGCTGACTTACCAGTTTTGACAATTCTCTGTCTGGGATCACAGCTCCCAGCTGTGCTTGATTCACAACCTGGTGACTATTATCACTGGCAGCACTCTTGAGAGCACCATGTGTCTGAGCATTCAGGAACCGGGTCTGCTCAGCTCCTTCTGCAACAACCATTAGGTTTTCCCAGCCCAGAAAGAACAAATAAATGAGAATTTGCCATTTACACACTCCTGAGCAGGGGCAGAGGAAGCTGCACATCAAGCTAGGAGACCCATGAGGCTCCTAGGCCCTCCCCTACCTCATAGTGCTCACTGAGCACTTCTGTAGCAGGCAGAGAAAATACAGATAAAATTAAGATGCCAAGGCAAATACCTACTGGAAAAGAAAAAATGAAATACTGACATGATGACTATGCTTCTATTTATTACTCTTTTCCTAGACACTCTGCCCTCTCAGACCACACTCTCAATGCAATCGCACATTGCCATATAATAACATTTTAGATGTTGAGGGGAAAAAAAAAAAAAAAAAGGCTTTTTTACAAGTGTTTTGCCTGGAAGCCAGTTGCCTGGTCTTACAGTTGCAGAGGAGTACTGCATGGAATGGAAAAAAGTTATTTTCCAGGAAAGAAGCATAATTTTCAGCCAAAAAACTCTACATGAGCCACCTCCCTGCATTAGCCCCGTGGAGAGATTTGAATTCCTCCTGGAAACTCTGACCTCGGCAGAGGCTCAAAAGGTCTCCAGTACTCCCTGAGCACTCCCTTCTCTCTGAATCACTGCTCATCTCTAGGGAAGGGACTGCTCTGGTGGGACCCTTCCCATTTGCCTCATCCCTCTCATAAAAAAACACTCTATTCAGACTCACATTTCTGCAAATGACAGCATGCGCAGCTAAAAGCTGGGGATGCACAGGGTTACAAACAATGGGGCACCGCAGATCAGAACAGATTACAGAACCGGGGCAAACCTATGAACTGGCAAGGAAGGCAATTGAAACCGATTGAATACTAACGGGGTTTGGGAGACTGCGACTCCTTCCCCATCCTGCATCCTTTCATCCCTAGGATGAAAGAGGGAAGTTTGAGGACCGGGCAATGGCGTTCATTCCCTCTGGGCTAGGTGGGATTTCTCTCCTCCCAGCCTACTCTCCGTGGCAGCCCGAAGCACAGGCCAGGCAGACCGCCCCGCTCCCGCTGCCCTCGCCCAGCCCGGGCCGGGCTCCGGTCCCGCTCTCACCGCAGGCGTCTAACGCGGCGGGCCCGCTCGTGGCATTGTCTCTCACATCGCGGCAGATGGGACAGACAGCGAGGGTTTTCCATTAGAGGAACGCTGAGCAATGCAAAGCGAGACATATTTGCCGCGGGGCGAATTAGTAATGAAGGCTGCTCACGCACCTTACTGGAGCAGCACATTAGTTGCCGCCGGAGGTCCCTGTGCCACTGTGGCCGCGCAAACCCGGCCCCCCCGCTCCGCGCATTCCGCGGGGCAGCCCCAGCGCCGAGACCTTCTCGCGGCATCGTCCGCCGGAGGAGGGACTTCCAAAACTTTCTCAGCTGCGTCCCGCGGGGACTGAGCTCGCAGCCCCGGGCACGCTTGCAGCGGCAGCTGCACGGCGCCGCTGCCCCGGCGAGCTGCGGCAAAGGCGGGCTACAAGGGGGGCCCCGAGAGCCCAGGGGCAGCCGGGGCCCCGGAGAGGGCGGCGCGCAGCCTACGGTCCCGCCGGGCCGGGACACGGCTGCCAGCAGCAGCGGCCCCGCCAGGCGCTCCACGCCACATCTTTCCCAAAGTTGTCCCTCGCTCGGCCGGGCCAGGCCCCGACAGAGCCGGACTAGTCTCCGCTGCGTGCGGCGCTGCCCGCCCCCGCTCACCCCGTCCCACCGCCGCCCGGGGCTAAGCCGAGCTACGCTGCCGCCCTCGGTCCCCACCGTCCCCCCTCGCACCGCAGCGGCCGTGGCCCAGCGACCCCCGCCCCCGGC
>JACBWW010000004.1:34522525-34730581 GCA_020086605.1 Lanius collurio | reverse complement strand
CCCGGCCTCCTCGGCTCCACCGCCGCCGCCCGCCGGGCACCCGCTGCCGCGCTGCGCTTCCGGCCGCCGCCGCTGTGTCCAGCCGGGCCGGCGGGGCGGGAGCGGGGCTCCCCACGGGCACGTCCGCACGGCGGAACAAAGTGCCGGGGACAGCCCCTCGCGGCTCGTACGCGGTGCGGTGTCTGCACACATCCCCGGCGCGGGCTGCTGGGGCACAAACGTGCGTGCTGTGCGAGACCGGGACTTCTGGAACATGCTTGCTGAGATTTTTTTGCTTTATTTTTTAATCTCCCTTAATGGATTATAAATTCTTTGGGCTACAGATGTGTAGAGACAAGCACAGTGTGAAACCGGTTTTTGAGCAGAATTTCTGGAGTTGTTAGAGCGGAAGAAAGTGTGGCTGAGGACTGAGCCTCGAAATGCTTTTAAAAGATACAATGACTTTTAAACAAACTTGCTTCCTCCTCACAGGTTCACTGCAACCATCATAATAACTTGTGAAACCCCAGAGCTTAAGCACTGGTGTCCTATTAGTGGTGAAGGTTACCCACGGTTCTTGCAGAGATTTGCAGAAACTGCATGTGCTTAGGAAACTAGGTCAGAAGAGAATAAAGATTTACCTTTATACAAGCCAAGCTGGGTTGGACGTATATTGTTTCCAATACAGACACTTTGCAAAATATACTGATGAATCTTTAAGTTCCATCTCTTGCCATTTCCCCTGAGACACAGAACTTGGTTCTCGTTCCAGTTTTCGGAATGAATCCTATTTCCCAAGAAGGCAGTGCTGATGTCGGTGCTTCTTGCTCCGATTTCGCCCGACTCTCATTACATCATACCAATGTCATGCCCTGGAGCAGGAGTTAGGAATTAAGTCAGCCGCAGTCGCCTGCAATCGTTCAGCTGCTCTTTCTGCATTCATGTACCAGCAGCACAGTCCTACAGGCTACTGGGCTGCAAATGCAGTTAAAATGTATCTTTCTCACTTACAAGGAGAATGTTTATATAGAAGCTGAACTCTGAAAGCAAATTTTTAAGATAATGTATTTTGCATTTTGTTTTCAAATGGTACGATTTATATATTTTGTGTTCCTTACTCCTTGAATAACTATCATCAGCTTTCCTGAGCCTTGCTCCAGTGACACAGTTCCCAGTGCCGATGGATCACAGCTGTGATTGTCACAGTTACAACAGGCACCCCCTCAGGTAAACCAAACGACAGAGAATTTCAACTATTGCAATCAGTAGTGGTAACCATGGTCTCAGTGAAATGAGTGGGAGTTTGTTTTTGACTCCACTGATGCAGAAATTCACTCCAAGGCTCTCAGTTTTATGACATCCTGCTGTAAGTCAACACAGAAAGAATTCTGGATTAAATGTTCCCTCAGTACCTCGTGTCATCAGGTGTCAGCTGCTGTGCATCAAATAGAGCTTTACATATTTGGTTGTTCTGTAGTGAATTTTCACTACAGTGATAGTCTAGAGATTCATACCAAAAAATCAGGGATCTGGGACCTTCTCCTGCCTCCCCCAAACCACAGAATCACTTCAACATGATTTATCTGAATTTTTTATGTATTCTTTACTGAATTATTTCCTCCAGCTGATGAAAAAAAAAAACCAAAAACCAACGGATCACTTTTAAAGGTAGACTAGCAAAACCAGTCACTATATATTCAGTTCTCTTTGACTTGCAACTGATGTTCTCGCCTCCTAACATCCTTACTTGAGTGTCTCCAGTGCTTACCTTAATTTACAACCTTTGTAGTCTCTTGTATCATTCTCGCAGGAGTGGGACAGTGATGGAAATGAGAGAGATTTCCAGAAGAGAATTAAACCCGAAAAAAGTAAACCCTTATAGTTCAGTGGCACCCATGGAGGCAGAGACATGGGGTACACCTCATGCACAGCCCCCAGAGGCTGGTGTGTTGTGTATCCACAAAAGGCAAGAGATAGCAAGGGAGGACAGCACATACATTGGACAATTGATTTGGTTACCGAAAAATTAAGTCACTCAAAATTATTTTTCAATTAATGACAAACGCAACGTACATATTCATTTTGTTATTATCTTTTAAAGTCTTACTCTAATAGATAAAGGAGTATATTATTCCCTGGGTCACCCATATGAAAAATTTGTTTACAGTATTCCGGCTGAAAATAAAAAAATTAAAAAATAAACAAATGAAAGGAAGCCCGGAAAATCGGTTGTTGTCACTGTCCCGGCTGGTTGCTGGTGCCAGGGGTGCAGTCCCCAGGGCTCTCGGAGCATCCCGGGCACCGGGGCTGCAGTGGCGCGGGGGCCCCGCGCGGCGGCGCTGCCCGCCCGCGAACGGCGCCGCCGGGAGCCGCGGGCGGGGCCGGGCCGCCCTCAGGGGGGAGCGGGGACTCCGCCCGCGGGGAAGCGGGTGCGGCCTGGTGGGTTCGAGCCCGTCTTTCGGACACGAGCAGCTACGCCTGTGCAGGCACCCGAAGGCCGCGGGGGGCTCACGGCTCCTGACTGGCGCCGCAGGTGGCAGCAGGGCGCGGGACCGGCCCCTGGAGTGCCCAGCCGGGCGTGGGCAATGAGCCCGTACCGCTGGTGGCCTGTCCCCACCAACGCGACGTGTTGGGCGGGCAGGACACGAACAGCCCGAGCCCAGGGGTGGTGCGACACCTTCCCCCAGTCACTCTGGCGCCATGGGAGGCTTTCCTTTAGGCAGGCACAGCCTCGAGTGTCTCAGAAAGCCTGGCAAGCTTCTGCTCTGGCCGAAGGACGGGGGCCCTGCGGAGGAACCTGGCTCCATTGCCACCGCAGGGGGGGTGGTCTTCACTAGAAAGACGTTTCGACAGCGGAACTTCCACCACAAAACTTGCTAATAAAGGGGCCAGAATGCCTTGGTAAATTCATGCTTCCTCGCACCTAATAGTGCTCTCGCTACTCTGTCCCCAGGACTGTCTAAAATATACTTTTTCTTGTGGTGCAGTAAGAAGCTCACTTTTGTAAAAGGGTGGGGCATGAGTGGTGCCCTGAAGCGGCAGTTACTGCAGAGAGAAGCAAAATCTCTAGAGAGGTCACATCAGAACCTCTCTGGAGGGCCCACGTGTGTAAGACTCGATGTAAAGCATTGACAGAGGACACGGGCAAGCTGAGAAACAGGAGCAGACCATGAATGTGGACAGGGCAGAAAGATTTTTAAATTTCCCAGTAAAGGTGGTCAGGCACTGGAGGAGATATCTACAGTTTCTGTGGTTCAGCTGGCCTCGACCTTGAGCAACTTGATCTACTTGCAAAGCTTTGAGCAGGAGACTGGACAAAATGACCTCCCAAAGGTCCTTCTCAACCTGTTTTCTGTGATACTCTGATTGAGAAAAAAACAGTATCAAGGGGTAAGTGAATCAGAAAGAGCCCTCAAAGTGTGTGAAAGGAGCTGTGAGGCCCCCGCAGAGGCATTTTTGCCCACTGTTTGCCGGGGGATAAATGCAGTAACACTGTTGCCTGGAAGTCCTGCTCTGACTCATCCCAGGAGACATTTCTGCAAGGCGCAGTAGAAAAGGAGAAGTGACTGCTGAGCCCTGAAGGGGGGGGTAGGGGGGAGGAGCCGGCCCCATGGAAGCTCAGAACAGGGAATTTTAGTCTTACTCATCATATTATTTTTGTATTTGGGTTTTCAGATGTAAAGCTCAGTATTTCTGCCAGCATATTAACTCTGTGTGCACCTCAAGTTTGTCCACTAGCCCCAGGGACTCCTTTTGTCTGACTCTGTGCCTAGACACACAACTTCCAGCTGGAAGCTCAGTCTGACCAGCACTTTACTAGTGTTTGTAAGGAATAATTGAACTGCCTGGGCAGTGCTATTTAATCTGGGCAGAATTCAGTGTCATTCTGGAGAAAGAAGAAAAAAGATGGGCTGATCTGGGAAAGATAAAGCCAGAGAGCAGATTAGGGTAGAGGAGTGAAATGTGGCAGATGAGTAAAATGCAGCAGATGAACAACAGAGGACTTAGAACAGTTAGAATGGAGAATCATGCTGATTTACCTCATCTTAACAAATGTAAGCAAGAAATGGAAGGGAAATTATGCAATCACGAAAAACAAATAGTGCTAGAAGATCTAGCAGAATCCAAACCTCTAGCAGAAGACCAGTGTTTGTTATTTGCTGGAGTTTCAGACTTTAATAGTTAGATCACAATACCACCCTTCCAAGCTGGTATGTGGTTTGTGTTTGATACACAATTGTCTATGTCTTAGACCTAAATGTAGTTAATGCTGGGTTCTGACCATGAAAGAAGGCTTCTGTATGTTTTTCAGTGCTCAGTAATGAAAAACCTGATTTCTATAACCTAGCACAGCTTCCTGTCTCCAGGGCAGATGCCCAACTCTGGTTCCTGCCCTTCAGCTGGCAGAGGACAGGCTGCAGTTCTGCATGCATGTTTCAATATCAGTGCTGCAGGCAAACACACACTTCATAACCAACATTCACACTTCGATTCTCTGCACAGAGTGAGATCTATATCCCTCCCTAGTGAGGGCCATATTCTGACTGCTGATGCCAAGATTCACACTCTCAGCTACTGCAACTAGTGAGACCTGTGCTGTCACTCACCTTGAGTACTGCAGGTTTCACACTGTACACAGCTACCTACCCTGTAAGTGGAGGAGCCATCGCTTGGCAGAGTTGTAAGGGTAGTAGTTGTAAGGCAAGGTGTGAAGAGAAGGTTTAAATATCAGGCCTCTGTATTGAAGGGGTTGATGGAGTGCAAAAGGATCTCCAAAGCTCCTACTGTGGTTCAGAACAATGCCTACCTCGAGCCAGCAGAGACAGAATTAAATTTTCCAGCTTCCTAAATTCAGGAGGATCCATTATTAGCATTTACCACTCAAATTCTAAGTGCAGTTATTTCAGCCTAGTCCAGTTTTCTTCTAATGAGGAAGTCACAAGAGTGTAGAGGTCAGTGGTTTAGTCTCCTTCCAGACTTGATGAATCTATGCCATTGGGTAAAACACAGAACTACTCAGTAGGTTGGTACGAATAGCTCTGTAAAAAGACTGAGGAGGACATCTCCTGCAGTGTTTCAGTCTGATATCCTGCATTATGAAATAAGTTCTCAAAGACGGAAGAAAGTGATGAGATCAGGGTTTTTCCATTTCTATTTGTCTAAGGTGACAGAAGCTGTATAAAGCTGGCACTAAAGTAAGTGCAATTGATAGTTAAGTTCATCCGAGGTACTCAAAGTAGGTGGGGGAAGCCCTTTTTTTTATTTTCTAGTTGACAAAGAAGCCCAAGACTGGAGCAATAGTGGGAGTGTCACAGGCAAGACTGAAACTTAGTGGCAGACATTATGGAGGAGGATTCAGAAGAGTAGCAAAGGGAATTGTCACTGAATCACAACTAACATTCACAAGAGCATGTTACCAGTAATCTGAGGAAACTTGATGTTTTGGTTAGACAGAACAATTCACACGCAATATCAAGATGAGCAATCCAGTCAACAGCAATGGTTTCCTGGTGCTATGATCAAGGATAGAAATGTGCAAGCATAAGTAAATTTAGCAGAGGCACCAAGAGGACTAGTAGAAGAAGGAAACAAGCAGCATGGAGGCCTTACGAGGAGAAAATTGGGATGCAGGCAGAAGATGAGGTCTTTAAAACTCAGATGAATATGATGCCTAGGAGTGTCTACCTGAAAACAGAGGCTAGACAAGGTTAAGAGAACAAAAGCAGGTATTTATTGAGGGCCTTCAATAGGAACACCTTGGCAGTCAAAAAGCCTCCAAGGGGCTCCACCCAAGATGAATGTCAGGTCACGGGTTTTTCACACTTTTGTAAGTTTGCTCCATTTGCATATCAGGGCTAATTCTCCAATTACAATTTCAGGTAATGATGTAATTACCCCAAGTTTGTTCCCCATCCCCAGAGGCTTAGTTTACATATTTTGGGGCCTGGGACAACAAGGTGTCCCTGGGTCCAGGCCCAGAGAGGGTGTGTTAGGCCTAACAGTAGCTAACAAGCCATGAGAAGTTTTACAGTTACACACTAAACCAGTACAGGGTCTGCAAATACAAAAGCCAAATCCTAAGGCATCAGATAGAGGTGGTATCAGATACAACAGGGATAAAGATACATGAGAAAAGTTGTGAAACACAGTACTGCCAAAGCCCTTTCCATCCCACAACTTTGTGCTAGGTGATTTGTATTTTATCTTTTGTTTTGTATTCTCAGAAGTGAAACCTCTTGGCATACTGAGAGGTCCCATGGAATCTCAGTCTCTCTTTGCTTCAAAAGTTTTTTATTAGGCAGCTTGAAAAATTTGGTAACGTGAAACTGACAAAATTGAAAAAACTGAACACAAAAATAAGAACCCCAAATTAATATTGCAAGGATCTAAAAATGTTTTAACCAGCCCTGACATTTTTAGGTTCATCCCATATTTCTGAAAGTGACAAATTCTGCATTATCAGAAATGGGCTATGCTCTGAACACAGTGCATTTTTTCCCAGTTCAGGCATTTACTTACACCATGGAAATGCATCTGCTGGTTAGCAGAGTCAGTGGCCCCACAAAGATCACAGATCCTGAGTTTGAAAGCTTATCTACCACCTTCATTTCTTGCTGTTGCCACAGACCTCTTCTCAGCAGTCTGGGGCTTTGCTCCCCTAATGCTAGGCTTGTCCTACACAGCTGCCCACCCCTGATAACACAGCTGAGGAGCCCAGAGGAAGTTGTACAAGATGCTTTTGTCAACACTCCTTCCCACATAGAACATCTCCCATCTCCTTTGTTACTGTAAATTGACATCAGAGCTGCTGAATCATGAGAGGAGAGTCACAAAAATGTTATTTATGTTGTAGAAACAAGGCCCCCTCCCTCTCATTTTTTCCTGCCTGTGTCAAAATGGAGCCACCGATTTTTGTCCTAGCTCCTCCGGCACTGGCACTTGAGGTGAGGCACTCTGAGTTCTTCTCATTTGGGCTGGGATAAAATCAGTGTGCAGACACAACCAAGATTTGATTCTGGCCTGTGAAAAGACAGCCTTGCTAAGCAGACACTGTATGGACAGCTCCCCATGAAAAGCCATTTGGAACCAGTTTCTAAGAGATTTGCTTACAAGGTCAGAGCCCCAAGGGAGTTTTTCAAATGAAACACTGCACATTTGAAAAGCTGACCTCCCCCACAGAGGCCTTATTTGCACTACAGAAATATTTTGTTAGGGTGCTTAGCTGTGACAGGCTTTATTCACAAGCCTGTAGATGGAGCTGAACTATGGTTTGCCTTTTCAGCACTGTAACGGAGTTCCCAACAAACCACAGTGTGGAGGGAAGAAAACGGTGCTGTGTCTGGAAAGAGGTGCATGGAACAGGATGACTTGGTAGCATTGGACAACACAGAAGGACACAAGAAGGACGTTAAAAGAAGACAAGAAAGAGTCAGGAGGAGACACTGAGGACCAGAGACAAGAAGTTACAAAAACATTAAAAATACACACAAGGAAACCCGAGTAAATTAAAGGGAAAGCCAAAGAAGCCTGGAAAAACACAGGGAAAGGAAGAGATCGTTAGCAAGTCGTCCAAAAACTTCATGATGATCAAAATTTTCTGTGTATAAAGTCATAAGCATTTATAAGTTTTATGTGCAGATAAATACTTTTGATAGCCATATTTTCATAGTCCAGTGAGATTTAACTTTCCTACTTTAAACTAATACATGGGCTCCACATAGATATGCCAAGTTATTCAGGGGAAACTTCAGACTTTTACTGTGTAAAAAATTTACCAGGATAAAATACCTGTTAATCTCTTGCAGAAATTAAATTTAAAACTATGACATCAGTTTAAAAAAATCTAGGAAAATTAACAAATTGACTGATTTAATTCACAAAGGAAAAGAAAGTTGTAATTTCTTTTGCCGGAATCCTGTTCCTCTGCTATTCTCTTCCAAATTCTTATTTTCTAACCAACTAAAAAATAGACAAAGTTGTACTCTAAAAGAAAATATGGAAAAGCAATAAAAATTTCAGTTCTTCATTTACTGAGTCTTCTCCACAATGACTCACCCTAAGTTTATCAAAATGCATAATGAATTCAAAATAACAAACTAGTCTGGAATTATGACATAATGTAGCCAACACAAAGCATTGACTTTTAAGGCATTAAAAAATTGTTATTGTTGCTATTATTATTGTGGCAGTAGGTGAGAACAATGTGTGGCTGAAATTATATCTGTGCAAGAAAAAAATCTTGTAACCTAGTTGGAAATCAAATGCAAAAAGTGAATGACAGAATCTATAGAAGAAATTATTGGAGAGAAAACAAGTTAAAAAATATGCTAGTGACTTACATTAACTGTGTGACTTGGGTCATGTGAAAAATTTCTTTTTTAACAACAAATGAAATCATCATTCTTGCTCAATTCAGCTGCCATTGTTTGGCTCATAACACACTAAAACAGGACAAAATTAAAAATACTTGCATAGTCATTACTAAGTGTCTACTTAAAAACAGACCATAAAACTCTGCATAAACTTCCCCATCATGTGCTTTATGTATTTCATAGTTTCAAACATATCCATCTCAATTCTATTGAGAAAACATCCTGTTGTACCACAGTTATACAAATGTTTATAGAACTGTGCTGAAATGTCACTGGCTGTTGAACTACAATCCCTTTGCAGTCGTTAGCCTGTGCTATGTAAAGTTGATACCACTTTTGCCACTACATTTCCATTAAATGTAGGGCAGATTCAAGACCAGGAGGGTGATTTATCCTCCATAACTGATGAAGGGTGAATGACATCAAGGACAGATGGAGGAAGTCCTTCATTATACTATTTTTTTTTTCCCTGGATTTGCATGGGTTTTAAGGTCTGTAGCACAGTTTCAGCTGACTTTTCGTTGTGGTAATACCATTTAGTGCTGGTATTGCTGCATTTTTTTAAAATTAACAGATCACAAAACACTTTAGTCTTCTTTAGACAGAGTGCTTTACTTCAAACAAAGCACTAAACATGTGCCTGCCATGACCAAGAGGGAAAACAAAGGCAGGGAGAGTGCAAGTGGCCAGCTAATGAGTTAAGGAGTCAGAAAATGAAGTCAATATCCTAGATTACAGGCCAGACCATAAACAGTGGAGTATGCTCTCCTGTGTCAGCATTTATTATTCCATTTTCTTTCATGAAATCTTCCTTTCCACAAATGTAATTCAGAGGTTACATTTAGCTAAAGTGACATTTCTGCAAGTACTTGAAGACTGAAAGAGAGCACCAAAAGTCATAGGAGAGGTGGTCAGGGAAAGAGCACAGTGATGGCCACATCACCTGGTGTTAATACAAAGACAGGTAAAGACAAAGGAAAATTTTAGGGGTTTGACGAGTGATATTGGAAGCAGCAGATTAGTTACTTTTCATGTTGGGGAGGAGTTATTTATAGCTCTTTGTTTTCCTCATGGTTTACTGTGGGACTTTGACAGAAAACACATGGTTCCTATGTCTGGCAATATGGAGAAGATGACAGTCTGGGCTTAAGAGCCACAAGAGTCTTCAGACCTCTGATTTTGCCAGTGCAATTAGTTGTTTTCCAGCTGCAGTTCTTAAAAAAACTTCCACTGTGTATCTTTGGCAGTTTATAATACAGTAAAATAAAAAGTTTTAAATTTGGATTGAATATTCTTCCCCTCTGAGTTGCCATGAAATTTATCCAGTTATGCATGCAACATTTACTTTGGAGTTTTTCCTCACAATTAATTTGAAACTGGTGATATTAGGAGCAGGAAATCAGGATGGCCCAAGTACAGACTTGTCACAAAGTCTCTAAAATTTGAGCTTGTATTTATCAGCTGTTTAATACTCTCCATTCCTAAGGGACTGAGAGGATAAGCAGATGGTCTGCAAAGCAAAACTGTAGTATTTGAGGCTTGATGGGAGATGTGCCCTTTGGCCAAGAGACATGCTCAGTCTTGCCTGCTATTTATTTCATCTAACAATTAAGACACACATCCATCACTCAATAAATTGGCTGAAAAACAGCTGTTCCTAGACATCATATGCCTATCCTAGGATGGGTTTTGTCATGCAGTTGAAACTGCTGTAGAACAACATAGGAACAGGCTTTACCTGGATAACACTGACAAAAATGGTAGCTCGAAAGGTCATTCAAATACAAAGCACAGGCCTGTTTCTGTTGCAGGATTGGATGCAAGTTCAAATTAGAAAAGGTGAGGCAGAGGCCTTTTGCCTGAGAGACTATTTAAGAAGCACAAAATCTTAAAGCCACCCACATCTGTCATAAAGGAGCTGCTTTCTCAGTCTGCTAAAAGGGGGCTGGCCCTGCTAACAGACAAGGAGATGGTCTCTCAATGCACTAATGGTTCTTTCCATCCAAATTTCCTGTGTGTGTCACAGCTGCTGATCTGTGCAGCTGTCTCTGGTGGTTTGGTTTTTTTTTTTTCCTGCCCCATCTCATGTTTATAGAAAATTTATCATTTTATGCTGTATATCAGGGAAATGAAGAGTGAGAAATACGATTCTGATTTTTACAACATATTGATCATGAAACCCTCAACTGCCAAGTATCTGTCCTGTTTGTTAGTGATTAAATAGTAAATACCAACACATTGTTACGCTGACAAAACTTTACCCATGGGCTTTAGATTTTCCTTTGTTTTCTTTTTGTTCTCCAGGCTTATAGAGTCAGGGATTTATCCCCTAACAAAGGCTTTAGAAGGTCTCACTCCAGTGAACTCCAGTATAACCCCCTCTCTTTCCCCACAGAGATTAGTTACAGAGATTGCATGAAAGAGTAAAATCAGTTTCCCTACTTATTTGAGGGCTTCAAAAAAATTCAATTCATTTGTGGGGTGATGTGACTGTGTAGTAATGGAACTTTAGGGGGCTTGCTGCCAGCAACACATATATATCTGGGTGCAATACATATAGCCCCCTGGGACGGAGGGGACACTGGTTTTAGTCATGGGTGCCTTCCGGCAGACCGGAGCAGGTGCTATCACCCTCTGATTCCTTCAGCTGTCTCTCATCTCATTCACCAGTTGTTAGTCAAATTCACCTCTCATCACCCAGAGGTAAAGAAAACAGCTTGGGACAATAAGAAATGACTGATGAAAAGCCCCTCCTGAGCACTCCAAAGCTCGCACACTGTGGGCAGGAGAAGATTGGCACTGGTTTGTGAGAGTATTGCTCCATAATTGTTACTCTTTGGGCTGCCCACCCATCTTGTGTTCATGTCATCCTCCTTTCCCCGTTCCATTCTTTGGGCAGACAGACCCCAGTCGCTGAGTGTTGCCTCAGTGTAAAATAACACGTGGTGCTTGTGGTGTGGGAAGGAAGCTGGCTGTGGGAGATAAAGGTCTGAGGTTAAGAGCAGACCGACTGTTACGTTCCTGGGGCTTTGCTGCTCTTTGTATAACCTTGGTGTGGCTGAGTGATACAAATCAGCACTACCTTTTCTGATAAAATCCATCTACCAGAGGCAAGCAGCAGCCATAACTCCACATCTTTTTTGTAGTTTATTACAGTCCCGGTGCTCCAAAGGGTCTGGATAGGTCAAAGATTGGTTTTCCATTATAATACTGGAAGACAGCGACCAAGTATTGTTGGGGCTCAGAGACTTAGAAAATAAACTGAAGGGGAAAAAAAGTGTCAGAGAACTTGCAAGAAACAAAAGCCTTCAGGGAAATTCCAAGATTGCCAAAGAAAATAACACTGCTGAGAATGTTTGTGCAAAACCACCATCTTCTTCATTCCCAGAAGGATTAGTACAACTCACTTTGAAAGAGAAATAAAGAATCAAGAGAGCAAGAAACATTTCACCCAGCTGTCCCACTCTGCAAAGCCCCACTGCTCTACTTCACCCAAAGCAGCAGGCAGAAATGCAAAATCATGCCATTTGTGATCTACAGAAACAAAGCTCAGTGTTTGCATGGGTGGGGGAGAGAGACAGTCAAGCTTGTCACCAACTGGAAAAAATGCAGAATAGAAATGCTCTGGTTGCTTAATTTTTTTTTCTTTTTAATTCTTTTTTCTCTTTGTGCAGGCCTTAATTATTTTTCTTCACAGGAAATACAAATCCTAAATGAAGCTTCATTGCACATAACAATAGAAATTGAGCCATAGTTTTGAAGATTAGAGAATGAAAGTAATGGTTCTGGAAGATGCTGCTCCAAAAATCAATCTTTAACTCTTCAGTAGAAAACAATAATTAAAATTAAGTCAGGAAGCATGGAAAAAACAGAGATCTGAACTGATCTCTTCAAAGTGTTTCTTAGCCTATCTTAAGAAAAATCTTCTACCTGATTTTCTGAAGTTCGAGGCAGTAAAGAAAGTTCTTACATTCCCAAGGGCTATAGAATAAGCAAGTGTGGGTTTACCAGGCAGGTCTATGGCAGTTGCAGTCTCTTCATTTCCAATGTCCAGAGCAATACAGACATTGTCCTTAGACAACCTTATCCAACCATTCTGTCATCTGATTCAGACTCAAGCTGACTGCTCAAAGGAAAAAAGTACTGGGAGCATCTGCATAACTGAAACCTGCGGCAAGCAGAATGTTAAATAAGTCTAGAACTGCTAAAAATTTTCACAACAAAGGGAAACAAAAATCTGCTTTTTGTCTGAGGTCAGCTCTGTCCTGAGCATCGCTCTAGCTCTGTCACATAATCCTGATATAAGGCAGTTACTCCATCTAAGAATGTTCAGTGGAACCAGAATGGAATTGTCATGTAGAAACCCTGTAATTCAAAACATACCCATTGCATATTTTAGATACTGATTCTATTAAAGCTAATAAAGTACTACTGATGCTATAAAACACTTTATAGATCATATTCAGCTCTGAAGATTATATTATTTATTGGTAAAATATCTAGTAGTCTAAATGTTCCAACGAGTGCAGGTGAAATCAAGAGAGCTCAAGACCTATGAAAATCAAGTCTAAGGTGTGTAAGAGAAGGACAAACTGTCTGTCTTTCACACTGCAGAAACTGCAAGCAGTGAAATGAAACAAAATTATGCTTCAACTGATGTAATAAAGATATGCTTTGATCTAAGGGTGAATTGATAAATTGATGGACTAAAATATACATTAGGCTGAAAATGATGAAACTGTTTTGAGTTTTCAGCCTCCCTTTGGTTTTTCTCTTTCTCCATTGTTCCAATTCTTTTTTGTTTTTTGCCTTTTGTCAATGAATACAAACAAACAACAGAATAACCAAATAAATCTGAAATGTATTTCACAAAAGGAGATCTAAAGAGTTCTAGCTTAGCAAAATTAGGTTATGAGGGGCTAAAAGAAGCTGCTGACTGGTGAAAATACAGTAAAGGTACCAAATGAGCAGAGTGAAAACCTTGCCAGTGAATTTAAGAGAACAAATGAAGGGACAGGATGAAGTGTGCTGGGTAATTTTTAAATAAAAACACAGGTGGGTTTGAAGTAAGAAATGTGTGTTATAGAACAGCTACTTGAGAAACGGTGCTTCCTCTTCCTCTCAGTGAAGGTCCATAAATCAAAGCTTTTATGGGCTTTACTTAAGACCTCCTATACTCTTGGTAACAACAGCTGAAAGAAAAACCAGAGGAGCCAGCTCAGAGACTGCCCAGGCAGAGCTGTAGGCAGGAAGGATAGCAGCAGCTTGAAACTTTGAAAAAATTCTCTCTGAAAAAACAGTAAAAAATAATCAAATGTAACTAATGTAGCCTCCTGTAGGAAAGATTTTGTTCTCCAAATCACTTATCATGTCCATATTTTAGAGACTGCTTTCCATTTTCCAATCTGCACTCACATAATGCAGTTTAATACAATATCTATAACACATATCTTTGTTCACAGAGGGTGTTTTTTCTAGCTTTAAGGGCAATTTTGACTTGCAAAGGGCTATGTCATATCCCATCAATCAATGATTTCTCCAATGAGAGACACGGGAAAAGTCTGTCAACGGGAATCTCTCAGTTTCCAAAGCACTTAAAACTCACTAGTCCTGAACACTTTCTGGGTTTATTTGCATAAAATGCACCCCTTTCCTTCTATTTCTTGCCTCACACATTAGATTATTTTCATACTGCATATTAGACCACTAATAAGGCACACATTTCAGAGAGCATGATCTAGTCTAATAAGCACACAGTTTAGGACTGAAACCCCCTGGTTTCCCACATCATCTTCATTGGCTCTACGTTTTAGTGCAATGACAATTAATGTATGATTTTTCCAGACTTAAATTTCTATCTGCAGAAATTTATAACAGTCAATTTGGACAGGTCATAAGGAAAAATATCAATCTCAATAAATATTAAGCACAAAACAGTTTTAGAAAAATCATCAGAACTCTGAAAAGAAGCTGTAAGCCAGTTGTGAGTTGTAGTGAAAGCTGAATAAAATAAATGAGGAAGAACTGGTGGAATAGTTTTTTCTAAAGGTTTGGTTTCCATATAGAAATCCAGTATGGGTTTTCACAGTAAAAGGCACGATAAGAATCTCTTCCTTGCCCAGAATAGGCTAATTTTTATGTCCATATGGCTAGCAGTTCCAGAAGTCCAACCTTAATGACATGCACAATATTCCCAAAGGGGCAGAGTTCAATGTTGACCTCAAAATTAAGTGAGCTAGTGATTTTCTTTTCTTTTTTTTTTTTTTTCTTTTTTTTTAGTGTGAATGCACAGTGGTAAAACATGTCTTGAGGTTTAAGTATACACTGATTTGTCCCTCCCCCCAAAAAAATCACTAAGCTCTCCATGCAAAATCCATGACAAGTGTGTGAACCAGGACATTTTACTAGAAACAAACAGGATCAATCTTATATTTTGCTTAGTCTGATACCAAGAGAAATGGTAACTATCACAGTTTTCAGGAGAAAAGACATGACCAGCATGGTAGCATTCTGTCCAGTGAACTTCAAGACTTTAATAACATTTTCAGAAGTCTGAAAGCATCCAACAGACAGAATAGATGAGATGTTAGATCAAAATGAGAATAATATGGATATGCTAATTTTGGAACTAGTCATGTTGCTAATCTCTGAGCACATTTGAAAAGAAAGTATATTTTATGGCAAGAAAAAACCCACAGTTGTGATCTTTAGAAAAATTCCGAAGTGTGTTTTGTTAAGAGAGTTAATGCAATGAGGGGAGTTACAAGACAAACTGACATTGCCTACTGAATGACTGTGCAAAACAGAAGCAATATGTATAGAATGAGTTACTTCAGAAGGAAGTATAATGAAGTTTTTTGTCTCACATTAGGTATTTTCAAAATTACCCTCTGCTGGAAGTGTTATAAATTCCATTCCAAAGCAATATGGAGAACATAAAACAAACAAACAAAAAAAAACCCAAAAAACCCCAAACAAACAAAAAAAAAAAACCCACTCACACAGCAACAACAAAAAAACAAAAATAAAACAAAAAACAGTAAATAAAAGCTAGGAAATTAATTTTCACTCTAAATATTGACAAAACAATTCAGAGAATTTAACAAGAATTTAGAAATAGTCTGGTTTCCATGACCAGATTCTCAAATCTGCATTTATTGGACAACTGAAACATCTAACAGAAATATAATGTCTGGATCTAGTCTCAGTATCTGACATCAACTTCCACTCCTGACCCTCTCCTGCCTTCCTATTACTGGACTTCTTTTGAAGCAACTTCTCTAATTAGGAAATCATACTTTTTTAATGTCTAATCCTCTACTAAAATTTTACTCTCCCATCACACAGCATATAAACTTGCATTTTCCCCTTTGGCTTTGCAGAATAAATTTTCAAGATTATTGCGGTACTCAAAAATAACAAAAAACATTCTCAAATTTAAAACATTTCTGGATGTTGTATTCCTCATCTCCTTTGTTTGTTGTGGAATATCCTGTTCTTCTATTTCAGCCTTTCCATGCCCCCCAGCACCTGCAGGGAATGGTTTCCTACTTGAGAGCAGTCTGTCATGCACCACCTTTTATAAGCAGAAAGCACCTCCATTCTCCGAAAAATTATGGTACACTCTGTTCTCTGCAACCATGAGTGTGAGAAATAATTCTGATTTTTTAGTATGAAAAACATCCAAATCACAAGATAAACAGATAAATATCTCCTCTAAAAACACCCATTTCTTCCATGTTGCCAAGGAAATGAGTACATAGTTAATCACGACCAAACACAGTCCTCTCCACCGTCTCTATTTCTGTCTTACAGCCTGTAAGCCCTCCAGACAAGAAGCTTCTTGCTGCATTTTTGTACAACTTTTGGAGACGAAGCAAAACAATCAAGAAAAAGCCTTTGCATTCTCTGTAAGAGCATCCTGCTAAAGGGGATCTAAGTGGAGAGACACAGGACATGTTGGTGGCTGAGTTAGGCTGAGGGCCTGAGAAACTGAAGGCAGGCACAGTTGCACAGGCACCCAAAGGTCAGCAGATTTCTTGCCTCTTTCTCAGTGTACCCTGCAGTGTTCTGTTAACATTTTGCAATAGGTTCGGCAGCGAAGCTTTTGGGGTGGGTGTAAGAGTGCACCACTTCCTGTGGTGACCGTTCTTCCTGTTTTCTCAAGGCCCATGGAGACGAGCTGGCGGGGCTGCTGATTTTGAAACAGGGGCAGATGCATGATTGTCTTGTGAGAGCATGGAATGAATCATCATCCCATTCTTACAGAAAAATCCCGAATCTTTCCAGAGTTGGAACTCTAACTCTGTGGCTTTGGGCTACCTGCTCTTTCATTGAGAAAAGGGTGGGAAATGCCCAGAACACCAAAGAGTCAAAAATCAAGAGCCAAACCACAATAGATCATGAGATTAGTTTAAAAATCATATAACTTTTGGAATATATTTTCTCCATTTACTGAATTTCCATATTTTAACCTACATCCTATTCTCTGCAATAAAAGCAAGAAATATTTTCTTTTTTAATATGAAAAACATGAAGTATCATGAGACTTTTAATAAAACCACAAGTCAGTAGCCATAGATGGACAGAAAGATTACTGAAACACAGAATTTCTTTTACACAGGTTTTGATAAACGTTCAAACAAAATAAACATTCAATCCATTGAAGGGTTCAAGGGTACAGTAATTCACTTTATTAGTAAAAGAAGATAAATCTTTGGTAAAAGACAGGAAAGGAAGAGAAAATAAATTGACAAAAGAAAAATCTTCTGCTGTAGGATAAAAGATGCAGAATAAATCTGTCATGGTGCAACTTTACCTGGTTATAATTATCAAAACCTTAGTATTAACATGAGAGATTCCCCAAAACTGTTTGCAAATAACTATAATATAAGCAGGATTACAGAATATGCTTCCCTGAGTAGTACATTCTCAAAATTGAAATGAATATTTGAAGAACCTGCTTGTAAGAGCAAACACTGCCCCCACAAAAAACAAAAGGCAGTCAAATCAATACTGCACTTAGAGCTTCAGACTCATACCAGCCCGTAGATTGTCTAGAAATTTTGAGGCTAACACCTGTTAGCTAATATATGCTAATAAATATGCTTGAGAAATCTTGTATAGATGAGGCAGTGTGCATTTTACCATGCACTACGCTCACATATTTAAATATTAGAGGTTCCTCTATGCTTTGTTATCCATCATAGCACTACATGTTTTTGGCAAACTGATTTTTTTCTTAATCTGTTTTGGTTCATATCCAAGCTCTCCAGCATTCTCCTGACTGTTTCATGATTAAAGGCTTAATACATTGCTCTTGTCATCAGTTCCATGCCCAAAAGCAGCCAGAGTCTACATTTTGGAAACAAGACTTAGGCAAAATGGAAAGGAGACAATGAGAAAATAAGAGAGCATAAAAGATCTCTCTTAAGGCTGAAGGGAGAGATGGTAAGAGGAAGGAATGGGGGGACCCTCCTGGGGAGATACATGCGGTCACTCTTGACATTTGGAGCCAGCCCAGAAAGGAACAGAGACTTCTATTTCAACCAAATGGCTCTGTTTCTCTTTGATCTTATTATAAGGCTCATGCCTCAAAGTATGTTCAACCCAACTGACTGTCAAATGTTTGCTTTAGGCTGGATGCATTTAACATCCCCAAGAATATTTTTATATTCCATTACCTGTGTGCTAACACCTCTGCTTTTGACCATCTATTTGAACCTCATATTACCATGTCTAAAGTGCTTGAAAATATTTGCATATCATTTGCCACTTTCTGGACCCTCATATTCTCCTATTCTTTCCTGGTCCCCTGTAATCTTGGATTGTGCTTTACATAAATATTTTTTTATGGGTGAATATCCCTTTGCTTTCTGAATTCTTGACATGGGCCTGCCTTGAGTTTTCATAGAGAAGTGAATATGAAAGAGCTTGAGTTCCTCTCCTCATACTGCATTTGTTTCACTTTCTCCTCTTTTCACTCACAGATTTAATCTGAATCTCTCTGAGCTCAAGTGTAGGGTTTCTGAGTTGCCAGTTCAGAGGATGAAGACCTTGTTGCTACTGGAGTATGCAAGAAATGGGGACACTCCCTTAGATATCTTCCTGATCTGTGTCAGTGGCTCTACTTTCAAGCATCTCTTCCTTCAATTATATTTTTTTTCCTGCAAATCTCATCAAGACTGCTTAGTGGTATCTACAAAGGGTTTTGCATATAAAATTCTAGAATAAGAAAGAGCACTTCCCAGTTTCCTTACCATATGACTGAACAAAATATTTCTGATAATCACTTTATGGTGCATTACAAGATAATTTATTTATTTTTCCTTCACGGTTCTAAAAACAGAATGATTGCAGTCATCAATTGCTTTGACAGTCTGGCAGCTCAGACTGCAGCAATATGGGGTTATTGTGAGGCAATTACTTATAACCTCACTGGGGGGTTCACGAACTGGAGAAGCAGTGTAGAGAGGTGCAGACAGGTCTTGGAACTTGAGAGAAAATGTTATGCTAAAAGACATGGATGTTGTTAAAAACCCAAATGTGGATGGTGGCAAAAATAAAGAAACTGTAGACTTAATGTCATCTGTGGACTTACCAGCATCCATCATCTTGGACGACACAATGAGTGACACTAAACTTTCCAAAAATGTCCAACACAGTTTTCAGGAACTGTTCTAACACAGAGGTTCAAATCCCATCACTTTGCAATTACTGATGTACTACAGTAGCTCCAGAACCTCTGTGTGAGGAAGCAGACCTTTACAGACCTGTGTGCTAAAGCTGCCCAGCCCTTTGAAAGCACCTGCTGTGAGTGAGAGAGCCCATGCTGACCAGAGAGGCAGGCTACAGGCTGCAAATCGGCTGCCCAGGGCTGCTACGAGTCCGTGGCTAACCATCAAGTCAACTGTCAGGCTGCTGGGTGGGGGTGGGGGCATTGCAGTGATATTATGAAAGTTGTTTATCCACTGATTATCAGCAGCAAGAACACACATGAAATAACAGCAGGCTTTTACAGAAAGAGCCTCTAAATTGCATGATGGTAACAGACGATGCACTTGTTCATGGTTTGTGCTCCAGCAGAAACCCCTGAATAGGTTAAATAAAAACAATCCTACTCTTCTTTCAAAGCTTCATAAACATAGACTGATCAACACCAATTGAAACAGTAGTAGCAAAGTTTCTGGAGTATGGGAGTTCTAGGGAAACAATGCATATGCATATGCAATGCTGGACACTCCAGAATCTAACTCTTTCCCATACAGGTAATCATCAGCAGAGCCCAGGCACTGCTGCTCTGCAGTCCTGTCCTCTCACAGAACACTGGTGTTTTCAGGTCAGGGGGTCAGCGGACACAAGCACAAATGCAAGCTTCAACTTACAGCTATCAGTTAGATAAGCCTTAAGTCTGTTAAAGAGGAAAAAATTGTGGTTACAGAATTTCCCAGAATTTAAAAAATTTGTATCACTGCATTAAAGGACACATCTGTGAGAAGTTTTAGGGCTGGGCTGGATGACAATTCAAAAAGAAGTAGTTAGAATGCTGGGCCCAATACTCATTTTCCAAGTAACCTCTCTTGTCCACTCAGGACCAAGACCATGTGTGTATATCAAATCTACAAGTTTTTTAATTTGGATAAAATGGTATGGAATATGAAAGAAGAAGAGCTTCTGTTGTAGTGTAAAAAGATACTACTACTTCCAAAAGAAAAGTTCTTCATCTTGTTTTTCACTCCTGCTTTTTGGGTTCCTTTCCTCATCAAAGTGGAAAAACAAGTAATATTCTCTCATCACTGTAATAAGAAACTTTTTTTTTTTAAAATAAAAACCTTCTTGGCCTGGGTGAAACTTCTTTGACTCCGTTCTATATATGAACCTAAGCAAATGTTGGAGACAGATACAAACAAAGCCACTTAAAATATGAAAGGAGTAGCAAAGCTTAGCAAAAAATTGTTACAAGGTACATTTTCTGATTGTTTTCTGACTATTTTTTTATGTAATTTGAAGAAATTGGACCTATGGGAAAAATTACTAAAGAAATAATTTACAGAAATTCTTTGCATTTCCAGTCCAGTCAAATAAAATAAACGTGGTCCCCTGAAACATATACACAAAATCTAGAGATAATTAATCTAGTGGTCTGTCGCTATCCAGAGAAATTCTGTTGTAAGAAACAATATTCTTCACCTGTGCAAGGCTAGGGAGCATTGACTACATTTGTAGGAAACTTGCATGTGTGAAAGGCCTTAATATCTTTTGTCCAATAATTGGCACTGAACAAGATGTGTGCCCTTTATCCTTATACAGCTGGAAGAAAAACAAAGAAAATTAGTGCCTTGTCTTTATAGCTATGTATTCCAACATCTCAGTAAAAGGCACATAACAAATGTGAAGGAATAAAGAGGCTTGGGAGCCATACACACAAAACCAGAAACTGCAGGAGTACATAAGCACTTTAAAACAATTTCAGATGTTTTGTTCATATTGTTGCCGAGTGGATTCCCTAATGACAAATTTCTGACTGCTAGGAGGATGAGCACTACACTACAGATTCTAAAAGAGGTCTCCTGCAAAATCTAGCATTTAATTTGTCAGTCAGAGCTCAAAGTAATGTGATGTAAACGCAATGCATCTAAGACAGGCTGAGAAAACAGTTTTAGCCTCAGTGGAGTGTGCTAAAATGCTACAAGAAGAGGAAGGTCTTGCTGGCTGACAGGATTTGTGAGAAAATATTCAAGGGTTGAGACAATTCTCTGGGGGTGTTTTCTTTTTTGGTGTGTTACAAACTGTCACAAAGCATGTCTTTCCTGAATAACATATTACTGTGCAGAAATCTTTGAATTGATGCCTGGGGCGGTATGTGACATACAGTGGCACAGCCAGGCCATGGCTGAGCTGAAGTTTCTTCTCAGTGCCTTAGTGCCCAAGTGTACCAGTTTGTCTGGAGGATCTTGAAGGTGGCTGGGGTTGGACTGTGCCCCTCTAAACTATTTGGTCTTAATCTGAGAATAGAAGATCCTTATTGTCTAAGCTGTGTGTTTTGTATCATAACACATAGGAATTAAGTTTGGGGAATAATCCCTGAGAGACCTTAAACTCCCTGACATTTAAATTATCAGTTATTTTAGTTACTCCTTTATGAGGGCTTGTTGTCACAAGGTGACCCTATAAGGAGGATCTGCCAAGAGATATTATGTTTGGACAACTTGCCTTTTCTGAAGTGACAGCAACAATAAACAATTTTTGATTAAAAAGTGGTAAATAGACTATCACAGATTTGATAAATTCAATTCATCAGATTGTCAAATTGGAGGTGGTTCTCTATAGGAAAATAAACACAAATCAGATTTAAGAAGAATATAATGCCTTTTAAACTTAGGACTACAGGCTAATGTATCTAGTTTCCAAAGCTAAGTCTTGATTTTTTAAAAACTGTAAAGAGTAAATATTTTGAAAATTAATTTGCGATGAATTCAGACTTTACATAAAAATAATAATCCATTGAAAAATTATTTACATTTAATTTTGTTGAAACAGCATAATAATGACTTCCTGATTTGGATTATTTTACATATTTCAGACAAGCGCCTTTCATCAGTGAGGTTCCCAACACTTAGCCAGATATAATCCTTTGTCGTCAAGGTGAAAAATTTGCCCTTACTTCTTTGAAAGCGTATCTGGGGTATTGATGATGATTGCCCTTGAAGGTGTTGAAGATCTGTAAAATATCCTTGTCTCAGGAATCATGGTTTTATGAGTAAGTACAATAACTGCATTCAGTTTTGATCTTTCTAAGAACAGATTGGATCAGGAGAATAAACATAAAAATATTTAAGAAACTTTCTTTCCATGATAGGAGAAAGGCAGCTGGGGTGATCCCAGGCCTGGATGCATTTTAGAAGAATGAAGTGTATTTTTTTAAATGGAAGGGGAGCTACACAGTGTCTCTCTCCAAGCCTACACGAGCTGGCCACAAAGAAAAACCTGGTCTCTTCAGGCCACCTACAAAACAGGAATGGAAAAATGAGGAATGTTCTCTGAAGGGGATTCTGAGGAAGATAATCATATTTACTAGGCCATTCTTACATCATCAAGAGGTAGCTTGTGAAAAGAAGTAATTTTAGTGTTGACTCTCTTGAAGGTTTGATGTTAATATTTGAGCAAGAATAAAAAAAAAAAGAGCACTGCAGATCCCAGTACCAGCTCATAGCTGCTTGTTAAATACAAAGGGCTCTGGCACCAGACCTAAAAACACCTCAGTATATACTGATACCTAAGACACTACAAGAAAATTTACTCATCCATTTGGAGCCAAAAAAACAATGATGAAGGAAAAGAAATCATTATTATAAATTTTGTGCACTTAACCCTTTGCAACTACACTCAGCATTTTAGCTGCTAGGAAATCATGGGAGCCATGTTCTGTTGCTGCCTTTTGCCTCCCACTGACAGACTGATTGCAGATTGATTCTCCTCGGTTTATCCTCATGGATCATGCTCAATTCTTCCAGGGTATGCCAATGGCATCCCTCTCCCTAGGATTAACACAGCCACTAAAATGGATTCTGACACCTTTGTATGACTTTCATTTTGATTCTTTGTGTTCAGATGCAGAGCAAGTGAATCTTGCAGAGCAAGTGAACATGCAGAGAGACCCTGCCAGGCCCTTCTTTCAAGAACTGTAGTGTAACACAAAATGCAGTTCACCTGCAAAGCCCCTAAGGTCTTTCCCTCTGCAATGTTTTCTTTTGACTAGCCCTATTGAAAGTAAATCCCATCTCAACTAAAATACACAGAATGGCACAAAATAAAAAATCTCTAATGCGACTAATTTTAATCATCAGCCTTTCTCACATTATTTCTCATCTTTCTGAGTTTACCTTTTACTTTCCCACTTCAATGCAGCATATTTTCCATCACCTAGCTTAGCACTAGTAGTAACCAAAGTGGAGGTAGTCAGCCTGTGCCCCACTCCCCAGCTGAGCTCTTCAAGACCACCTTCCCATGGTCCTCACACCCAGTGCAAGACAATGCAGTGCCTTAGATGATTTTCTGATACTGGTGGTTTCAGGATGAGAAGCAGTTTTTCACTTTCCACAGGACAAGAAGAATAATCAAGTTAATCCACAAAATTAAGTGGACGTAAACATCAGGAAACAATCTCAGGAGAACAGCTCAGCATATCGTGCAAAGGGGGAGTAAAATGGCAAAAGCTGTTCTAGTAAACTTCTGTTTACTGGCATGCTGTTGAGCAATAGCTTCATTAACATGGTGTGTATTCCTACTTACATAGCTACACAGATTCTCACACATATGCACAAAAACACAGGGGAGTCCCCCAGAATTTGGGTGTGATTTGCAGGTGGTATTCAGAAAGGGATAAATATTGTGAGGATCAGCTTGTAAGATTTCACAGCACTCTCAACAGCAACTTAGAGCCAAATCTATTTAAAAACAGTAAAGGCAGAGAAGTGAAGTTGCCTTTGGTTGTGCTGTTTTTCTCTTTCCCGTTGTAGCTTCCTCTTTCTCTTCACCAGCTCAGCACTGCTGGCAGCTTTTTATAAACCACGATTCCTACTGCTGTCAGCTTGTTTGGAAACTATATGGTGAGCTCAGTCCCACAGCTACTGCTGTGGGTTTGTGTTTCATTGCAGGCCGGATTTGCTCTAAATTCTGTGCCCACCACCATAATTTTGATTCCAAAACACTTAAAATTCTCTGTACACTGAAAAAAACTTCTGTTCGCAGCAGAATTTTCCACTAAATGTACACAGTTATGTAGCATAATCTAAAAGTGGAAATGCAATCTCCTAAATACATAGTAAAAAACTTCTGCACAGAGTGACAGCCTCTGGAAGGTTAAACTGTGGCAGGGTGGGCAGTAGTGCTGGGTCATTCTAGATTGACAGGAATCTGGACTGAGCATGGAATGTGATGGCATGACCAGAATAATGGCAATATTATGCTTTCCTTTTTTGAGGAATCTTATGAAATTCCTCAGACACCAGACACCTCAGTCTCCACCAGAGACAGGGTGAATAGGTGAGTGCTGTTCAGAAAGATTATGATTATAGGAATGATTAGGAATGAAACAGTGAAAAACTTTATTTAGTCATGGCATCAAGGAAAGATTGCTAGGAAAGCAGGCAGAAGCAAGGGGAAGGAGCAGGAGCGGGACTGAGGAAACACCGTGGGTTGGGGTACTGAGATAAACAGCGCCAGCACTCCTGAAGTCTTTGTACTCTGCCTGCTACTCCAGTGGCAAAATTTGCCATTGGTTTAGTGGAGAAGCTGCTGGGACAGACATGTTGTAGTTTTTCTCACCACAGTAGAAATCCTACAGCCCATTAGGGACTGGGGGATGATGTAAAGATCTTGGCTGGAGACAAATGGTACTCAGAAGAAAATACAAAGAAAATAAAATAAAGAGGTACAACTAGGTCACAGAGTTAAAAAATATTTTTACTTGTAGATCTCTAGAATTCAGCTATGTAGATGCAAACATGCATGCATTTTATGTGGTCAGCCTAAGCCCACTGATAAGAGGGTTATTTTTAAAATTTTTCGTAGATCCCTCAGAAATGCTTCACTGACTTGTAGAGGCCTACAGACCATGAGCTGAAAAATCAATAAATACTGACTGGAAAATACTGGTCTAAACACAATACTTCTGCTGGTTAAACTACGTTAATTCTGTGTTACTGAATTAAAGGAAAACAGCATTGGTAACAGCATGCTGCAACTGTACACCATGTTAAATTTCATCACTGTTTAAAATACACAATCCAGTACTTAAATTAAATTTTAAAGGCTTTGTATATAGGTGAGGTCTGTGACTGAACAGACAAGAAACTTGAGTAAGCCCAGGGGCATGGGAGTGGGAATAAGGTGACTGCAGAAGAGTTGAAGCTACATTCATCAGCAGAGCATATTTTATCAGCAGCTTTACCTGTGTTTACCTATGCTGTACATAACTGCACATAGTATTTCTAGTAGAACTGTAAGTATCTCAGCCTCTTGTGTTATCAATCACAGAGGGTCACAGTGGTTACCAACAAGACCCCCACTCAACAGAAAAAGCCATTGGAAAGTCTGTCCCCTTCTCAGCTGGCAGGAGTCCTGAGATCTGGGGACAGTCAGCTGAGTTATAAATACTTAGCCATGGCTCTGTTTTGGTGTCTACTCCTCTGTCTCTTATAATCTCCTACTCAGAAAAGAACCATTTCCCTTTTCTTAATGACCACTGAAATCATTTAGGGAATTTCCAGCACATGGTGTGCAGATTCTGATTCACTTTAACCCCAGAAAATATTTAACTCCTTCTGGTGATTATTGTGAATTGATCCAGTGCTACAAATGAAGGCACCCCAAGTTCCTCTTTCCCTTTTTCCCTCTCAGCCATATAAAAGCTCTAGGCATTCAAAGCATTCTCTTCCTCTGCACCCCACTGTCACTGCACTGAAATCCTTGTCATAAAACCTTAGGCTCTCCACATGGTTAATTTGTTCAGATTTGTGACTGTCTCTTCTCCTGAAACAGGAAGATAATTTCATTTTTCTCATTTTCCAAGATATTTACCTCTTAGCTTATTCATCTGTAATATTCTTTAAAATGCTACCGCTAATATTATATGGTCAAAACAAAACCTCTCAGTTTTCCTTCTCACTCCTTCTTATTAGCAAAGCTACTGTTGAGCTTGCTGTCCTTGAAGGTTGTCTCTGATATGCCAATCTACACAGCCAGGCTTTATCAAGGATGTGCAGCTTCCTCTTGCAGAACACCTGTAAGAACAAAAATTTTCACTTTCCTTTCATTGCTTAAACTCTTGCCCACCAATGACCTGAACAACAACCATCTCCTTCTCTCTGTTGTTCCTGGCTTCAGACTCTCTTTTCCCTTTCTCTTCTTTCTCCATTGTAAGGGGGAGATCAAACTACTGTTCAAATACTTTCTTTTGTATTTTTCCATTATTTTCCTCTAAATTATATTCATCAAAACCAAATTCTGATGTTCTTTTAAGACTCTTCACACAACTATTCCCCCCTAATATTTGCTTCTTTAATGTGTAATATGTAATGTAATTGTTTAATCTTTAATGTAATACTTCTGGCCCAACAAAAATAGATTTCAGTACAGTACCTGCTGTACTGAAGGTACAGAAAACTGCTTGCATTAAAACAAAAAGATTGCAACATTAGAGGCCCAAAAGGTACAGTCATGAGAACAAAGGGAGGGAGGAAATGAAGTATCAGCCCATATATTGTTAGCAGAACAACTTTGCAAAAAACATAGTACTGAAAAAATAGAACAAAACAACTGCAATCAAACAAAAAATTATCAACACCTTCAATGGGCCTGTAGTCTTTACCTGGCTGACATAGCATTTGTCAAAGCAGTAAGCAAACTTTGCTGCTAAAGAAAGGTACACCTTAAAATGGAGCTGCTTATCTCTAGGCTGTTAGTTTTCTCTACCAGGTTAGGTAGAGATTTCAGCTTTTCACCAAACCCTGCAGATTCCAAGACACCTGAAAAAAAACACAGGCAAGAAAGTAAAAATGAAGACTAATAATCTAACTGCATGTGACTTATTTAGTAGAGATGGTCCAATGTTACAAAAGATGGAATTGTAATTAATTCAAACACAATTTTTCTAATTAGTAATTACTTCTGTAAGGAGGAAGTTTCTACAGGTAATATCCTCCTGAATGTGTCATACACACCTGTCCAGTCACAAAAAAAGCTGTGACCTGGGGCTTGCATACATGCTTCAGCTCCTATGCAGCCAAATGTCTAGGGTGAGGATGCATGAAGAGCTCTGGCTCCTAGTACTTTAGCTCCTCTGTCTGTGCAACATTCCAGGCACAAAATCCTTGTCAAAGCGGTGGCACAGAGCAAGAAGCTCAGCTGCAAACCCACAAGTTACTTAAGCACATTTATTTGTGAATGATGTTGTCCTGTTTAGAATTCTGAGAGATTGCTGAAAGGTATAATCCTGATAAGATGCAAGTCTGGAAAGTATTATTTACATTAGGACAGCAAGACTATATACAGCTAGATAGAGCTAAGCTCTCAGAAAAGAACTGCTGCCTAAATATCCAAATCAAGCTCCACACAGCAAAGATATCTCTTAAGATATCAAGACACAGTTTGGCCAAGGTCACTACAGACTCACAGTAAGGATCCTCTCCAATGGTAAATGTAGATCAACAATTTAGTTCAGATCATAGGACCACTTCTAAAACCAATATCCTGATCCTTCCCACTTACTACACTTTGCACCACACAGCATTATTAGGATGCATAAACTGGATTATTTTCAGATTAAGCTGAAGATATAGCTGAGGTCTACAACTGCAAATGGGAATTCAGTCCACGGCATCAGACTAGAATCAGTCTGAAGTGACACCCCGTCAAAAGAAATACAGGGCGTGTTGAGCCTCCATCAGCAGCAAGTATTTTTCTCTACAAATATGCTCTTCTTGAGCTGTATGACAGCTTCACCTTAACCTGATATCTTAATTTTTACCATTAAATCACATATCTGATTCTTTTGGGTGTGGGGGAGGGCGGTGTGGAGGTGAGAGGGAAGGTAACCTCTGTTGGACTGTAGGTTCTTTATGAAGGGATGTTAGGCAATACTACCTTCATCTTACTTGTGCTGCTGACTGTAGGCAGGATGTATGCAGGGTGTACACTGGATGTAGACTTCAAAAGTATTAAAGCACTCTTCCATGTTAATTGCTCAAAATGATAAAAAAGGTTTTGAGAAACTGGATGACAATAAGAGAGCAGAAGTCTGTATATTGAAAATCTGTTGCCCACAGAATGCAAAAGATCATTGAAAACTGACATAAAATTTTATAGTTATTTGAAAATGCCTTAAAATCCACACAAGTTTTCCCAAATACAGTAAATAGTAAAATTCAGGTGAGATGTAAACAGATCTTAAAGCCATAGAAATTGCCAAAGAGAGATTTTCTTTGCTGAATTTCTGTTCTATGGAGAGTTTAAAAGTCACTAATCAAATGCAAAATTAAGTGCATTTCTTTAAGTGATTGCATATCATAATTGTTCTTAAAATATCCATGAAGTTTTCTCTTCCTCCAAATAAAAGTGGTTATCTTCATTCTGATATGGATGTAGTCTAGTCTACGCTTGAAAATCTTTCACAATATATTGAAGTTAATTAAAACTGATGTTTTAATGACATTTTTATGACATTACCCACTAGCAAAAGTCCTTGTACACATGCTGTTACATAAAACTCAGGAATTCATGAAAACTCAGGAACTCATGGTCAAAAGAACTTTTTTGCAAGTTGGAGATGCACTAACTCTGGGAAGGGATACCCACATGGTGAGGAAAAGTCTTTATTCAAATATAGCCATGGCAATAAACCTGTGGGTATCACAAGGGAACATCAGTGAGTTCCCTGTCACAGTGGAAATAGGAGCACATATCTCAGGGGAGTCTATAATCTGATTGTTAAAAATTCCTAAGGTGCAGGTTCACATGAGAAAAAGTGGTAACAAGTTCTTTTTGGCCAGAATTTGCAGCAGCTCTTTTCCTACTCCCTCATATTAAATACGAGAGTATATTTTTCCTACTCTCTCATATCAACATATGCAATGAAGATATTTCAACTCTTATCAACTCTGTGGCAGTCATGCAACAAGCAGTTATATGCAAAGGACTGCCCTCCAGACCCCATAGGCTCCACAGTCAGAGACCCATGTCATCTCAATAGATAGTCAAGGTTAAAGTGGGGTATACAAGACCTACAAGCAATATTAGGTCTGGATAAAAACAAGTTCCATGGAAAACATAGTACTGTGAAGAATATGGAACACACGAGGGAATCCCTTGCTTAGAAGTACTATCTTCCTGTTACAAGAAAATTCAGTAGCAGAATCTGTGTAAATACCTATTTCTGATTAAAGGACTTCACTTCAGAATGAGTGATGTTGTCTGTGGTTTTAATAGAAGGGAAAATAACCTTCCAAAGCACCAAACAAGGTTTGAGGTGACAAGACCTCTCTCTGATGTGGCTGCTAGATGAAACCCTTTTTCTTTGGTAGTTTGTGGTTAGAAATAGCTTAAAGAATAAATGGCTACAGCTAGGAGATGACATATTTCAAATAACTGCACACAGTGAGGTGATTCTTAGAGGGGAAAAAATTAATATGAATGTTAAATGTTACCAGAAAAAATCTTTCAAAAACTTAATCTTTCAATGCAGCAGTTTTTTCTCTAGTTCTCAACATTTCTGTCACAGGGAAGGATCCCTACCCTACTTCAAAAGTCTTTTTGGAGGTCAGAATACATTCTGTGAGTAGCAGTTCACATCACATACCTCTGGGAATCAGTTCGCTACTATGCAACTGTTTTGTAACTTCATCTATTTTCTGCACGTCTGTCACCTAATAAGGCAACTGCAAGGATCTGGGGCAAAAGTATCATCTCTAGTAGGCCTTGCTTTAGGGGTGAGAAGATTCTGTGTTTACAAACATAGGATAAAATACCAGTTATATGCAATTGTGAGAGCCGTGTAGAACTTTGCAAGGTTGTTACTAGTGATGTTCCTATACAAATTTGATTGAGTAAACAAGTGTTTTATTTCACTTTTAGCATTTCCATTTATGGAGGTACCCTCCTTCCTTGGAAGCTTATTCAGTTGCTGGTCTGCTGGTCCTGAAACCTTATGTCATTGGTTAGTTTTAATTCAGTGTACAGAGAATCAATTTAATTCTTTATATTGATTACCTCAGTGAACTTACAATTACTGTATGTTTGGACCTGGTTGATAATGCTGACAATCTAGCATTCCCCGAGTGTAGTAAGGCTGCTGCAAAATATCTGTCCTTATTAGGTAATTTCCTGTGCTAAAAGACAGTACAGAAATATCCTCCAGCCTATGGAATACAGTTTCATTCCACTTTCATAGAAGCCTCTCTATGTAAAACACATTTTTATATCTTGCAGAAGCTGTTTAAACTATCTTTCAGTGTGCAGTGTATCAGATAGCATATCTTCTTTCTTCTGAATAGCCCTGTTAATAGACACACAATTCCCACAATTGCTTTTATCGCCTATTATTCAATTACCCACTGTAAGATTTTGTGTTCACTCCCTTCTCCTCTGTTTGCACTGAATTTTATCATCAGGGCAGTACTTTGCTTCTCTCCTTTTCCCCCAGGTGGTTTGATCACTTCCAGGCTGCTATTCAGGGAGAGACTTGAGAGCCATCTCACAAACGGAAGTGGACTGTTAAGCAGCTTGCTTACTCCTAGGCTGAAGTCAAGAGTTCATGGTACAAATTAAATAAGAATGAAATGCTTATGTATCAACTAATGCTGATGAAATTCAGTTTGTGGCTCCAAGAGTTAATCTCCCATCATGTTCTCAATGTTATCCCATTGCTAATATGGTTTGCTTGTTGAGTTCCTGAGGGTGGGGAATGAGAGGAACTTGTGAGTGGCCTCTGGTTTTACCAGTGTACAAGGGAGGAAGTCTGGAGTGGCTGAAATTCCCCCTCACACACAGATCCAGGTGAGTGGTGAACAGGCTGCTTTCAAAAGCAGAACCTGTGGCACATAGGCATAGACTGAAGGGGAACAAACCAGACAAAGAAACTTCACTTTTCCAAGACATTAGTAACTAATTGCAAAGCAAGAAGGCATTTTGCAGAATGAGAGCATTCTCCCCTTGTAGCCAGGCCCCATCTCCTACATCCTGCCCCATGCTCCACTTGCTTCTGCCACTGCCAGAACCTCCATATGACAGGCATTTGTTCAGCACAGCCAAATGGAAGTAGAACAGTGGGACAAAGACAGAGGAGAACACCAAGTGAGCAGAGCTACCACAAAATCTCTATAAGGTATTTCTGCACCTGACTCTTTAGATAGAAGTCTATAAATCTTGTTCTCTATTCATGGTTAAAGGCACTGAGGACCTGAAGGAAGTCATCATGAGGGACATGTAATACTTTCTCCTTTCCCTCACTCACTTTCTCGTTGCAGGAATTATAAAAGAAAAGAGTTCACAAGAAACAAAAAAGAGGACAAAGTATCTTTCACTGAATCATTTACTCTCGTGCAAAGCTGATGATGAAAGTCTCATGGGCATAACTTCAGTATTTTGTATAAACCTAGGGCTGTGCATTTGAAAGTGCACACTCTTTTTTTCCTACCTGCTAGGTATTGCCACGTAATTTCAACACAAGATTATTATTAATGCAAGTCTATGCCACTGCTCTGGCCTCACAGAAGTTGTCAGGACTGTGTCTTTGTGATCTATCATTAAAGCTGAGAGCAGCACCCCTGTTATGGTTCATGTACAGCGGGAAGCACACAGCCTTCCCCGGAGTGCTGCACCCACATGCTTGTTTGTTGGTAGCAGGCCCAGGCTCTGGGCTGCTCATTATACAGCAAAGCACCTGTCCATGACTGGGGCAGACTTCCTGCTACAGCGCCACAGCTCCCTGAAATGAGATTTATGCAAACTGGCTAAAGTGTGATGTCACAGCGCGCTGATAGACCCAAGGGCTATCTGCCTTCTACAGACATTTGATAAAATCAGGAACTTCGCATACAACTCGGGAAGAAGTTCACCTCAGAACCTATTAGGGCAAACTATGAAAATTTGTTAGGGTCCTCCTATCCTGAGATCCACCACTGCCAAGGGACTTTACGGAGTCCCAGGGTCTCTTTTTTTTCTTTTTTTTTTTCTTTTCTTTTTTCTTAATTTTTTATTTTTCCCCCTTTTTTTAATATGATTTTTTGCAAGTCAGTTATTCTGGATGTTTGAAAACTGAATTAAGAAAAATTCACTCAGAAGTTGGCTGAATGTTGCAAGCTTGCAAAATGGAAGGATTTCCCCTTATTCCCCCTGTGAGTATATGGATTTATTTCTAATATGGATCATTGGGCTCAGTAGCAAAAGGCAAAGTAAACCAGGTTTTATTATTTGAAAATATCTCTGTTTTGGTCTGTAATGCCAGGAAGTTTGGCTTAGGTCAATATATAAAACTAGTGACAACACTGCAATGAAAGGGAAATTAACATTTCCTCCCCAAACTTGTATCTGAGTTTGATCTCCATTTGTTTTCACAGATTAAATGTACGGTATTTTTGTACAGTACATTTATAGCAAGTCAGTAAATCTCTTTTCTTCAGTGTCGCCTACGTGATATAAAAGCCGTATTTCTTCAGATTGTAATTCTTAATCATCTGAAGTCTCTGACATAGTTTATTTATTTAACTTTCTACCAGTCAGTGATAGAAGAGTTGTTGAATGCTAATTTTATATATTGCAGATTTTAGGACTCTGTGTGTTCTTTGCAATGATGGCATTTTCTTTTAACTTAATCTTTTCTTGAACGGAGTTCTCTTGAATTCGCTTACTATGAAAAAGCAATTGGCAAATGGGGGCAAAAACCTACAGCCCTTATTTGGGCCTTTCAATGTTTCCTCTAAGATAGAAATTTTTCTGTGTGCTTATGGGGCAGGTCTGTCCTTTCTTTAACTCTGAAGTATTGTTGCACTGCTGTAATTCTTTGTATGGTGAGTTCAAAAATTATTACTTGTGAAGAAAATAATGTCACTAACCTGTTGTTCAAAAACAAACCTTAATGGGAAATCTCTAAGCAGGATGGGTACAAGAGGCCTTAACTAGATTTCATTAAGTTTGTAGAAGATGTAGAGTTGTCAGATAAGGTGGTTTACTTGGCTTTTCATGTGGTAGATGGCTTACAGTAAATGTGTCGGAGAATAGAGGGAGAAAATGCAAACCTAAGAGCTCTTTAACAAAAACTTGTACCAAATTTTGGTTTTGTCTTGTCCCATTTAATAAAGACTAAAGAAATTTCTTATCTTCCATCCAGAGAGATGACCTTTGGAATTCCTGACATGGTCAGAATTCATGATGACTGAAAGTATTTTTCTTCTTTTTAAGGGAGACCTTTTTTTGTCTCAGTTTATCATCAGTGTCCCTGAAATCACTTATCTACCCAAAGGGTGAGAAGACCCTAAAAATAATTTTTCTTTTTCTTAAGTACACGGAGTTGCCCAATGGGTCTACTCTAAGTGCGACAGAATAGAAATCTTAATAGAAAACAAGAAAGTAAAAACATGTATAGAGATTTCTCAACATGTTACTTGTTGGGCTTAAAAAAAATAAAATTCAAAAGAAACACAAACTTAGCTTCCCCAGAAAACAGCCTCTCCATTCAAAAAAAACCCCAATTGTTAATCTTCTGTCCATTCATTAACTCATAGCCATGTTTTATGGACTTTTTTCTTTTTCAGTATTGAATTCCAGGGCATATGTTGAATAAATGGACTGAAAATCTAACATAGTTTGGCCCATATTCTAATTTGTGTTGCAGTTAATATTCTGTCTGAACTCTGTTCAGATGAGAGATACAACAGGCAGTGAAAATGCAATTATATCTTACTGGAGCACTTGACAGGGCAATTTGTTTTTTATTTTTGTGATTAAACTGTCAAAAATTAATAATTTTGTGGTTTGTAATTTCAAAATTGCTTTAAGTGCACTTTGAGCAGGTAGAGCCCTGCATGTCTGGGTCTCCTGGGACTTTTTCAGTGGGGAGACACGAGCCTGTTTCTAGGCAGGGGTTGCAGCAACACTTCCCTCCTCCACCCCTCCCCATTCAGTTGAGGGTGGGTCAGCAACTGCCTTCCTCTTGCCTGTGCTAGGAAACTCTTATCCTTCACTTGGAAAACACTGTTTAAATGGTTTGGGAGTACTGCATCTTCCTCTGAAGATTAGGAATTTTCTGGGGAAAAGTTCTGCCGCCTGGGTCTGCGTGTTCCAATGCATGACAGAATTTAGTCATTTTTAAGGGTCAAAAAATTAAGTCAAATGTCTTTGCTTACAGAGGGTTCCAGTTATATATGAATCCCTAAGTAGCCACCTGTAGAAATCACAGCTTTGAATCAAGTATTTTTGCATGAGAGAAAAAATGCCCCACAGAAGTACTCTGTTCCACATAACTGCATTGTCAACACGGTCCAGTGAGGCTAGCCCAATGAGTAATCAGGCTTATATTTTTACTCATCTTTTCTAAAATAGTTATACAGTAATTTTTTTCCAAGGAAATAGAGTTAATCTTGGCTTTAAAGCTTGTCTCAGCAGCACATCATTGGAAATTGTCTGAAGTATTTTTGAATCACATGCCAGTGAATAGTTATATCAAGATAACAAAAAGATCAGCATTTAGTGAATTTATAATTTCCTGGAATCATTTGACAAAGTCTTGGGGAGTAACAAGATTTTCAGGCTGCTATTCAGTTGTGTCCAATGTATCTCTCTTAACCAATGCCAACTGAGCTTTCTCTGAGCGGTTTTGTGGCTTTTCCCTTGAGTTTCAGGGCAAAGAAGGAAGACAGAGGCTACTCTTAATTTATCAAAGTCTTTGACAGACAGTATTGTTTGTTGACCTCTTACTCGGGGGTAGAATATGGTTTCAGATAATTTACTGCACCTCATGGCATGCATGAAAGCAGATACCAATTTGAGACCACAACTATGGGTTCCTAACAAAGCTTTCAGTCACTTTTACATGGAAACAACCGATAGAACAAATGGGTATTGACATCAGTTAAATATTAAACATAAGCTATTCTTTGCTTTTGTCAGGAGTAACAAAACAGTTCAGTGTCATGGAAGTGCTGTCAGTGAGATGATGAAATGAATGTGGGTGGGGACGTTCCAGAGAAGGACAGAGCAAGTGGGTAAAGATTGGCACAACAGGCAACAGAAGTACATGGTGAAACTTCTCTCTAATTAGAGAAAAAGTTTCTAAAGAAACTTCTCTAAAAAAAACCAAAACAACAAACTGCCCCCAAAAAACAGAAAGCAATTAAAAACAGAGGAAATAATCTCTATAACAAATAGAGGGGAAATATCCAACCTTCCCATAGGATAATTAGAGAGAATACATGCTGTACTATCTCCTTTAAACATCATCTGATTGAGTTTATGATAAATAGACTTTAAAATATTTAATAAGCATCTTGCCATGTTAGTTATTGTACCCTTGAAGATCAGGCACCAAGACAGAAAGCGGTGGCATTACAAGTCATTTGTGGGGACAGACTGGTCCAGTTGCATGAGTTAACAAGGATATATACACGTGTATTTTATCAAAAGGATCACTGCACAGGAAATAAATTCAAAGACAAAAATTCCAAGAATCCATATTAAGAGATTTTAAGCATCAGAATTTCAAAACAGTTTATAGTACCCCAATGCCCAATGTAAAAGCAGGTGGTTTTAGATGTTGAGTATCTGCAACTCACTCTGCAGTCAGTCAGATCTGTAAATATTAAGGGAATCATTGTTTTAAGAGCCTATTTCACACACCTTTCTTTATCTCTGGTCATTAAATATGAATCTGAACTTGTAAAAGTAGCTTTTGAATGATAAAATACTTCATTCTCAGCTGTCAGACTGTGAGACACAATTGTCTGATAATGTGTATGGGTCTGAAGCGGGGAAGAGACAACAAAGGAAAAGCACAATTAGGAAAAGTCAAGTTTTCTTTTCCATGCCTAAAATACATATTGTTTATCTACTTTTGGACTGATGCTTGGCCTTCCTGCAAAGCTATACTTCTGTAAAGATATGAGTGATAGATGCTTTGTTGTAGCAGTGGAAATTTTGGCAAATTAAGCCTACATTGACAAGACACTGATTTCTTTCAAAATTTGTTTACTTTTGGCTAAATAGTTACCAGAGTTAAAAACTTCAATGCATTTCGGTATTAATTTTTTTTACACTTTCTATCAGTTTCTAGTATTTTAGTTAAGAAGAAACAGAAATTTTTCTTTTAAACAATATAAATTTATGACTTAACCTCTGTTTTTCCCAACTAGTATAATCTGTCTTTTCCATTTAGATGCTGATGTTTCCCCTTTCGCAGCACACGAATGCTTTCCTTTCAATTACAGTAATTTATGATATAAATTATAAATTTAGTTTTTAATTTATAATATATATTATAATAATTTACAATTCTGAATATTAAGGCAAAACTTTATATGTTTAATAGGAAGCATATATTTAGGGAAAGGAAATGAGGGAGTGAGATGCACTAATTTGCAAAGACAATGAAAAGCAGAAATTCCATTCAGAACTTCATCCTGAAGAAAGCAGAATAGTCTCATGACTTTGCTTGTCAGAGACCAGAGTACACTAAAAGTCAAAGGAATGAAGATGAGTAAATACATATAAACACAGAGAGAACACCAAGAAAATACATAGCAAAAAAGCAGAAATATCAGAGAGAATGCCTGCTGTACTGCCTTCTTTGACCACCCCCTGAAATCTGGAAAATAGATTATACTTCCCATTATATCCCTGTGTGGATAAAGGGCAATTCTATTGGAATCACATAGATTTGGAAAGGGAGACTGTACCTACAGTACAGCTCTGGAGACCAGAGAAAAGAAGACTCCCTTCATTGGTATTCCTGCTGTGGATGCAATTAAATTATGATTTTTCCCTTTTCCCTAGCCTTTCCCTTAGATACCCTTTATTGTGTGTTATCATCTTCTCAAGATTTCCCCAAAGCAATTATCTATCACCACTGATTATATTTGGAGCTTGTAGCCATGTGATGGGTTTTCTCCTGAGGCCATGGATATTCCATGGATCTGATTCCCAGAGTGTTTGTGTGCTGAAAGTCATGGAATTTCAGACAATCTTCCCAGTGTGATTTAATGATACACTAATACAACACGTGGCTGCTACTAAGAATTTACCAAGGTACAAAGTAATTTCTGAAAGTGTTTTGTTGGGGGTTTTTTTGGTATGTGTTCTAACATCTTAATCCTCAGAAAGGGACAATCTTTAAATCCCCAAATTCCAACAGAATGAGCCGAAGGGGTTAACCAGAAGACATAAAAAAACAAGGAAAAAAAGTCCTTTCCTTTTGCTAGCTGCTTATCTACCACCTCCATCTGGTTTTTAGTGGCAGCTGCTACCTTAGGTTTCATGCTCTCAAGCAGTCTAGAGGAGTAAGAAAAAAAGAAGCTCTTCTGCATTTCTATCATGCTGTCACCACAGCATAAACTTACAAAATGCAGATATTCCAAAAATGTGACAGGTTCATGGAAGGAGAGGAAGGATTTGGGACATAGAAATAGGCATATGAAATATGAATGCAAAAAATATGCCCATCATGTAAGTTATCATGTATTTTAAATATTTGTCCTTCAAAGTTTGTTATGATGGAGTCAATAATAGGATTAAAATGTTTCTATTAATGCCTAGAAATACTAGAAATAATTTCCTTTCCAAAAAAAGGCAAGAAAGGTGGTTGAGTTCTCCTTTGCTGTTGACAATGCAAGAATTTGTTCAGACTGGAAGGAAATACTGTAACAAATTTAACTGGATTAAGGTTTAACAAAACCCCATGGGAAACACCATCTTCCTCTAACTCTCCATTCTGGAAATGAAGATGAAGGAACATTAAATGAAGCAACAAAACTGTGCACATCTAATAATAAACAACCTTTATTGCAACCACATAAGATCTTAATCAGTATTTGCATTGGAATACTAGGCCTGAGGAGGAAGAGAAGTAGGCAAGTTACCCTATGTCACCTGTTTTCGGAAGATAGAGAGGAATGAAATTCTACAGCTTAGCATCCAATAGGTCACAACTCACTATTTGCTTCACATTTGGACTTTTTAAGTCTCCACTGTGTATATCTAAAAGCCCTGTGTAGTTGATTTGAAGCAGAAAATGTTCAGAGTTCATCTTGCACAGAAACTGAGAAAGAAAATGTTTTTATGCCCTCTGTCAATGTCACTACCCCCGTACAGACTGCCACCATTTAGTCAGACCTTGTAGAAACAATCAGAATAATATGTTTAGGCAAGACAAGTTTCTGCTTTCTCTTTTGTGTGCAAGAATCATCATCATCAAAGAAAATGTCTGTTATTACCAAAGAAAATATTTCACCTTTACTTGTGCCTAATATCCACAACAGCTCTAAAGCAGTATCCTCAGAAGGCTAGAGTGTAGGATAAAAGGGATTTGTGTATTACAACAGGACAAGTTCTGCTACATAGGCTGGGTCTCCTTCCCACTGGGATTACTTTTTTTTCTTCCAAATCAGTGTTTGGAGTCACACATTTTATTTCTGCTGATTCAATAATAACTTGAAGTCTCTCCTTTCTTTCCCTAGGCAATATAAAATGGGTTGGCATCAGGCCGTCACTAACGATATGAATAATTTGGAGAGGATTTGTGTAAATTTAAAGTTCTAAAAATTCCTCTTTTTTGTACAGCCCTCTGAAGATATGGTACCCTATGAGTCAGACCTCTACCGACAGCCCCATGACTATTACCAGTATCTCAACAGTGATGGAGAGAGTCATAGTGGTAAGTCAAAAAATATTTCCTTGGAGCATATAGTCTCGTAGGATACCACAGGAAATAGACTTAGGACATACAAGAAAACAACAAATTTGCTGCTGTGATCGATAATGTATAGGTACATATTTTCAAATCAGAAAGGAACATTATTTTATTCTGCTTAATGGCACTGTTCCAACCCAGCAACTGCAACATGGTTTCTCTGAAAGAGCATTTTAAAAAACACTGTATGATGCAAGAAGCTTCCAGGAAAGTGTATATCATCATCTCTATCCTTCATTATCTTTACTGTGTTTTTATTTTCCTCTGCAGATCAAAAGCATTCAGCTTGCTTCTCAAATTTTTGAGAACATGGGTTTGCAACACTATTCCTCCTCTTATGTTCCCATGTCCAATTCCTATTTGACTTAGATCCTAGATAATCTATTTGCACTTTTATTTCAATTAGGTTTATCTGGTATTTAGCCTTTTTCAACTCCACACATTTTTCTTTCTTTTGCTCTCTATTGGATGCTGCCACACCTAACCTTAATTTTCACTCTTCCTCCACTACACCCAAGTACTTCCTCTCTCTAAATCTATGTAAAACTTCCTTGTAGCTGTCTGTATGTAAACATACCTCAGTGTAAAAATGCTGTATGATTATTTATTACTTCAATTTATATATGTGATTTCAAAGCTTTGGTGTCTATATTTTAATGCTGTCTGGGCACTGGACTCTAAATCAACGCAGAGGAGAGAGTCTTGCCTTGTGAATTTCATCTCCTGTGCAATACAATGATCCAGCAACACCACCCTGGAAATACCAGAGTCAATATTGACTCAGGAAGGAAAAGCACCGTCCTACTGTGTTACTGTGGCAGTCCCTGCAGATCCTGGACTTTCCCTGAAAGACTCCCACTGATACAGCAACTAGATCCATTGCTGTTATAATTTAAGATATGAACTGTTTATAGCAGAGCACTGTTTTGTCTGTGGCAGCAGAAGCTATCTCAAAGACCAGCGAGTTACAGAGTCAGATCACTCTGAGCATTTAGCTGAAAGAGATTCCTACCTAAATTTGTTCTCTACATTGCATCCAGGAAACACCTATGATATTCTTAACACCTGGAGACAAAGAATTAATTCAGTTTTATAAGTTATCTCATGGCATCTGTCAAGTCTCATTAATCAAACCCAGCAAATTCCACATGGAAATTCAGGGTTTTTACATTATACCCCATACCTGTTTGCACACTCATAAAACAGGATAACATTGATTATCTCAAAAGGCAATGGTGACAATTAAACAATAAATATAAAAGATGTCATGTAGGAAAAAGCACTTGGAAATATCTTTTCTGTCATTAAGTCCAGGCTGCCTCACACAAAAACTTCCCTTTATCTTTCATAATTTTATCACTCCATCTGGTTTACTGCCCTTTTTTCTGTTGAAAGGCTGCTCCTAAGTTACATTTCTCAGATCACTAACATGGTTTTACTCATCATAATGAACACAACAAAAACTGGATAGTCACCTATATGGGTTATAGCCTAAGCAGTACCTAAACACCCACTCTAAACAGAAATTTCTCTGTTCCTAAAGTTGTGCTACACTTGTCCTAAAGAGCCCAAAACCATGTTTTTAATTCTGAACATAAGTGCTTATGGAAGAGGCAACTTAAACCCAACCTGCACATTTCAGTCAAATTTTTTATTTGGGAAAGCACCTGTAATGCAGTTGGTTGTGTATAAATATTAAATGTGCCCTGTGCTGTCCTGAATTGCTCACAGTCCAAAAGAGCAGTGAGCAACCAGACAATACAGATGGAGAGTGAAAACCACAAATTATTGCAGTTTCCTTTTTTCCTATAAATATTGAAACACCCAATTTTGGCTTTCATTTTGTTTACAGAAGAATAGGGTCTTTAGAAGAGCCATGCAGAAGAGCAGGAAAAGGATGCCACAAACTACGTTTAGAAATAGGTACTAAGTGTTCAGAACAAATTGGATAAAGGTGCAGTGATTGAAAAATGGAGGGGGAAAGGAATAAAAAAGGTACTGCAGTGACAGCAGTGAGAGACAAGAACCTGATTAGCGGGGGCGGGGGGCGGGGAAGGAGCGGGGAAGGAGAAATAAGAAAAGAACTGTGAGAAAGAAGTTCAGCTTGGGGTACAGGGAGATCATTCACAATACATAAAAATAATTTTTCAGGTCTACTCAGTACCATAAGCACCTCAAAACTGCCAGTTAATGCAAATAGATGCCACTAGACAGAATAATTCTTCTGATTTTGCTGACAAGGGACTGCTAAAGAAATAGGAAATTTTCCTCAAGTGTCAGACTACCTCTCTCTCACTGATAGCAAATTAATCTTGTGAAAGGGAGATGGCAATGTCTTAACCTGTAGATCTGTGCTATATGCATTTCTGTCACTTTTCCTCAAACATAATGCTGAAGGAAACCCTTACTCCATATTTACACAAATAGGCAGTAAAGTCAACAAAAAAAAGCTGTAGATTTGTGCCACTAGTGAATAATATCTAGGAAATAATTTCCAACAAGTGAACACTGAATTTAACAAGCAAAACCACAACACAATGCATTGTGTGATTATTTTCTGTACTGCAGTGTAACTGTTTTAAATAATAAACACTGAGCCACAGTCATGCAGGACAGAAGCTGCTTCAAGTGATCATGTATTAGTCCATCTCTCTACCCAGAGCTTGTAAGTCTGTAAGCGTAACACAGCATATTTTGTAACACTAATGCAATCTTAGTCATTACAAAATTCCACTGCAGCTTTGTCTCTATGTTATTACCAAACATTATAGGTTTAGTAAAAATCACTTTCTGTATGAAGCTGAATGCTGACCCTTGTTTGCTTCATTGCTAGCCATATGGAACTTACTAGATTTCATGATCTGGGATTTTAATTTTGCCCTACATCCTGGAGTGACATGATCATTTAAGAATCTCGCCTTTGATTTTATTAGCCCACATAGAAGTGGAGGAAAGTCCAAACCTGTGAATCTTCATCTTAAATCCTATATGAAAAAATGAAAGAATTCCAAACTTCATTTAAAAATCCCTTCCCTTCAAAGTTATTCTCATGAATTGATGGGGCCTGACTCACAGGTTTTTGAATATTTGGCATTATTAAAGTCATGAAGTTTGTAAAGTGAGAGCTAATGAGATTCTAACATTGTTTTAGATAAGACTGATGCTCTGCCCAGGACTTCAGTACTCTTCTCAAATGTTTCTGCAGTGTCTTATCAAGACATTGAGTTTCCAGTGTCCTTCAATATTTTTCTCATTTCCCCTATGGGTTTTTTCCTTGACTTGTTTTTTCAGATATATTTCACAAAACACAATGCGACTTGTAAGCTATGCCGTGCGGAGCTGTGACAGAAATCCTCTCCTAGTTCAACATGTGTTGGAAAATCTGCCCAGCCCAGAGCAGAACCAGCCAGAGCCATTAGGCCAGACATCCCAAGGGCATCCATGCCAGCAGCTGTCTCCTCAGCCAGGGCAGAGCACTGTGCTGACAGAGCTGTCATGTTTCTGGTTCAATAGCTGGCTCATGAATTTCTGCACAGCTTTGCACTGCATACATAATGCAGATTTAGCCCATTGCTCCACTTTTATTATAAATACTTTCCTTGAGCCTCTTTCATATTCTGACTGCTGGTTCTACCATTATTCACCTATTAAAACAGGGGCAAAGCAATTCATGGTGGTAAGAAGGTGCATGAAAAAGTTCGGTCATGTTTCCTCACTTGTGGAGTGAGAATCTAGCTCTGTGGTGAAAATTAACACAATGGCTTTAGGTCAGCTATGGCTTCCCAACAGGCTAACATCCTCTCTGTCATGGGAAGGAGTTCAGAGTTCATGATTGTCCTTCCTCTAACCTTTCACTACATACAAGACCAAAACAAACATGATCTCCATGTCACTGTAAGAGAGAATTTTTTTCACATCCTCTTTCACTTCACATGAAATTTCTCATAATGACTCCATTTGTAGGTATAGCTTGGCTTTTAATGACATTTTCCTTTACCCAAAGAACAGACACTTTCCATTTCTAGAATTTTTCTCTCCTTTTTTCTTCCCTCCACCTTCACGTCTTAGAGAAAAGAACATAATTGCTATGTGTTGCTGATTTAACACTCACAAAGAGCACAGAAGTAAAGTTTCTAGTAACTCAAGTATCACAGATATTTAGATAGTTCTCTTTAATTTTCATATGAAATAACTTAGCCAGGATGGTTAACTGCAGAAGGGCTTGTGGAGACAGATTTGAAATTTCTCTTCTAATGTTACTAAACCAATTTTTTTCCCTAAGAATCACTGGGAAATTATAGATAATTTAGAAAGAATAAGGATTTTGGTCCCTATCACAACTTGAATATTTGGACATAAGTTTCTGTTGAAGTAATTTCTGACATTTCATTAATTTTTTGTAATTTTTTTGTAGTGTAATACTATTATGTCATTTCTTTAAATCCTATATACTGTAATAATAGTATTATTACTGTCTTTTTACAGCAGCATCTAATTCCATCAAAAAGGACCTTAGTAATTAATAAGATAATTAATAATTAGTTACTATCATGAATATGCATAAATAGTGTTCGATAGGTTAATTAATCTGCCAAGGGAAAAGTTAAAACAGTCCTGGAGCAACAGTAACCTTGTCATCGGCTCCAAAAAACAAAGAGGTATCTTGAAGTATAAAAACATGACTGCTGATTAAAAAGTATTTTAAAAGAATCAAAAGTAGACCATGTAGAGGGTGCACAGAGACTCATGGCTACGCATGTTAGAAACGTTCTTTGTTCTTTCTTGGCCACCATATTTGCTGCTAGTAGGATATTCCAGAGCTGAACACCTGCCATTGACACCTCAGAGACTTTGTCCTGGGCTCTGTCATCCTCCCAATTAGGCATTGATCTCATTTGCTGTTGTAGATTATCAATGACAAGGGCTCTTTGGCAATATACATTGCCCTGTGACAGAGCACTTTCCCCACAGCAAGCAGAGCCAGATCATTCTAAGGAACAAGAGTTTAGATTACTCCTGCAATGTATTCTCAACAATTTAATATGCAGGGCTGCCCATGGTACATGAGATCTCAATGGTTGGCTCTACTTAGAGAAATCTGCAGATTTAACCCAGAGAAAACATGAGTTAGTACGGCTCAGTCTTCCAGCTAAATGGAAAGGTTTCACACTGAAAGTGCTCAAAGCCTCCTACCATGACACAGCCTTAGATAACCTTTGGATTTCAACTCACACACTCAGCTGTTTCCTGGGTTGAAGAAGATGTGGATGTAAAAATACCTGGGTACTTTGCACCCATTAACCCCACTTTTTTACCCTAGAAACTGAAATCTTTCTCTTGAACATGAAGAAGTGCTACTGTGCACTGTAATTATCTTAGGGCTATAAAATCCATACATAGCCCACAGAAAATGCCATACAACAAAGCAAATAAATGCCAAAGTAATACAGAAGGTCCCTGGATGCTTTTATAAGCACATTTCCACCCCTTCCAGATGCAGTGATGAGGTTTATTCATGAATCAGAAAAGCAGAAAGGACAAAAAAGTAAGTGCAGGTGTCACAAATGGTCTGATAGAAATAAATTTCTACAGGCCTGAGAACAAAGGCAGCTAAAGCACCTTAAGGTTTCTCAAGTACAAGTATGTTTGGTATTACATTCATTGAGTTAACTCTAAAGGAAGCCACATTCAAAGTCACTCTCCTGGATTTCAAATCTTCAGTGTTATTACACTTAACTGTTTGAAACATAGATAGGGAAGGATGAGGAGATAGAAGATGAGAAAAAGAACAAACTTGATATTTAAGAAAAATATTCATAGTACATTAGTACCCTGATAATGTCATGTACAATAACATTATATTGCAGAACAAGACAATTGTTCCTCTATAAATTTAACTACATTTAGAGGAACATGTTCAATTCTGTTACTGAAAGGATGTCAACAGTTGGGAGGGAGCTTGGAGAAATGTACAAGTGTGAATAGGGGGTGATTATGTTGATTTACACTGAAAGACTGAGAGCTGAAGCTGGGTTAAGTGATAATTAGAAGCAGATTGTAGAAGTACATGACAGCAAAATGTGAAAACATGTGAAGGGCAGCAGAGAAATTATTTATAATAATACAAGGGAAGAAAACTTGGAATAATAAGATATAAATTAGAACTGGTACACAGAATATCATAAAAAAATTTGGGCCATGCATAAAATGATGCACAAAAAGGTAAACTCTGGAAGATGAGTTCTGAGTTCAGTCAGCACAGAGGACATAGTGTTGACACTGATTTTAAAAACAGGTTGCACATAAATATGTGCAAAATTATGTATGCAGCTATTATATAAGATAAATAGAATTAGCAATACTTCACATTTCTTGTAAAAAATTTTCAATTTTGAGCAGCAAATACGACATTCTAAAAACTTGAAGGCTTATGTTAAACTAAAAAAGCCAGAAATCTGAAACTGAGAATGATATGGAATTTAATTTCAAATATAAATGAATCAGGAAATGGAATAGTGGTTATTTAAGTACTTCTTTGTGTTTTTGAAAAAAATACAAATTATCACAGAAATTTCAAAGGTACTAAAGAGGTGAAAAAGGTAGAGAAGGAGTCTGCATTAGAATTTAGCCTTCCTGTAAACAGTATACACCAGATTTCCACATGTGTTTATGCTTTTATTCTCTAGTATTGGTATTTCAAAATGTGTGATATAGCAATAAAGTATTACAGGAAATATCTAGAAAAGTGCCTTTTCTGCAGCATTCCTGAAATTTTGCTAGCAGAGTAAAATAAAGACTAAAGATAGCTGCTGAATAATCTTAACAATTTTTCCACCTCCTCACTTCCATGCCACAAGGAAAAGTGTAATAAGAACATGGCAGTATGTAGAGCAGTAGAATTTGTTGACTCAAGAACGACAATGTTTTGAAACTTGTCGTGGTCTCTTCTTGATAAAGGTGCCAGCACTAACATCTTTTGCATCTTGTGTTAAATTATCATTGAAATCCATCTCACTGTCTGAGGGTATTGTCCTACTTAAAGTGGCCTAAGTATTACTTCCCAGCCACAGGAATTTATGAGATCAGGAAAAGAAACTTTACAGGGATCTATACAGATTGTGAGCAGAGACAGACAAGTCAACAGGAGTGGTTTGCAGAGGGCAGAAAGGGCAGTGACAGGGTAAGAATCAATGAAAGCCAGGTAAATGCCATGGGTTTTAATCTTGCAGTGACAGATAATTTCTTTAAACTCTCTTTAGATCATTATTGGGAATATCATCCACACCACATGCACAGTGAGTTTGAGACCTTTGGAGACAACCATTTCACAGAACTGCAGAGTGTGCAGCCTCCCCAGCTGCAGCAGCTCTACAGGCACATGGAGATTGAGCAAATGCATGTCTTGGATTCTGCAATCCCAACCACACACATCGGACTCAACCATCAGGTATGGTTACCAACCCCTGCTCAGAATTTCAGATGATAATTAACGATAAAGAAAATAATGCATTAGGGAATGCGTACCATTAAGTGAAAGAGGTTGCTGGAAAGAATTACTCAGGTTCATAGGGCATGCAAAGCTCTTCATTCTCAGGACAAATGTATTTTAAACATTCTTTTTACCTGGATAATGAGAAGTCATGCTCCTCACACTGTCTAAAAAGAGAACTGCATTTTGTGGAGGTGTTTGGAATTTCTAATTTTTGTTTCATTTGGAATGAAAATCAACTAGTTTGCAATCCTGCAGATGAACTGGACCTGAGAAGCTTTGTATCATCATAGCGAGGGTACCCATGACTCTTAAGAAGTAATTCTGAGCTTTGAAGTATTAAGGTTTTAAATATTTCCAAGGAACCCTGACAATTTTACATTACTTGTATGAGAAATGCTAACAAAGATGAGTCACTGGTAATTTCTACCACAGGCTGAGGAGAACATACTTGTGTTTCTCTCTGGGAGTAAATAAGTCACAAGCCAAAGCACACGGTCTTGTCTTCGCTCAGATTTTACATGAAGCCAGGCACTTCCCTGTAAAAAAAGATACTCTGCTATGCAGTAGATAGTCACCAAAGAAGAGTAAATTCTCACTGAAGCTGAAATTATAAGGTGTTCCATCATACTGCAAAGATACTAAGCATAGTATGTGTGGAAATCACTCTTGATCCTACAAGAATATGCCCTAAGTCATTACTGAGATCAGTAAGAAAGCTGGAAGATCTTGTGCTAAAGAGTTTCTCAATATATATGAAATGTCCTAAATACAAGACAGAGTAGAACTGAAGTCAGAGAAAAGAGCATTTGCTGATTACAGCGCTCCATATAACAGTACCCTTGCTGAAACTTGATGAGAAAAACCTCATGCATGGGGTTATCATTTAGAGTTTCTCTGTTGAAAGAAAACTGAAATTGTATGTTAATACTGTATTAATCAAAAAGAAAGAAGAGAAAAAGTAGAATGAGTAAGTTAACACTGACAACAGGAAACTGCAAGCCATCAAAAAATCAGGAATAGAATATAAGATGTCGATACAAACAAAGAATTAGGAACAGAAAGTTACAAATATAAAAAAAAGCTTCATGGAACAGCAGTCTGTGGGAAGCTTCAAGCCGTTTCAGTTGCTCATTGCAACTGCTAATACCTAATGACCAACCATTACCTCTGGCCAAAGGCAAAGAATGAAAATGAGCCCCTTTAGGAATGTCTTTGGAAGCACAACTGAAAAACAAGAGAGGGCACTTCTGCTTATCCCACTTCATTCTACTCAGCTATGGCCTTTTATTTCAGGATGAAAAGCAGGGAACTAATTTTGTTACAACTTTTGATAAAGAGCACTGTGCTCTCTATGCCCCACCCCATACCAAGCTGCAGAAGATGTTAGTATGCAGAATTCACCACTACCCTCCTTTTCCTTCCAAGCAAGGGATCTTTGGCTTTTTACTTTACTTTTATTCCTAGAACAGCTCATGCAAATAGTACTTGGCGGCGTGCTCTGAAGTTCATCTTCTGCTGTGTCTCAGTCACAGTCCCAGACAAAGAAACAGAAGCAAGAAGCAAGTTTTAATTCTCTCCTGAATTTGCTAGTTTCTAATTAGCATGCCTGTCCTACAATATCAGAGTTACTGTTTGCAATAAAGGAAGAACACACAAAGATATTTCTTTAATTTTCTGTTGATATCACATTACTTTTGAAATCAAATTTGAAGTTTAACCTGTTCATGAACAAGATTTGTTTAAAAGCTTTGCTAGCCTGACAACAGGGGCCTCACAAATAATAAAATAAGAAAAAAAATATTCATTCAGAAGGGAGGATGAAATAAAAGGTTGGAAAACTGTGAGAAGAACTTTAGAAAGAGGAAAATCACACATGGGTGCCTTAGACCCTGAGAAAACATCAGAATATGGAAAGTAGTGAGTAGTTCCTTAAGTTTTCTCTCTCCAGAACTGTGCACACTGGCTGATCCTCTGTGACTCTGTCCCAAAACTGTGTGACCCTGTATTGGCTTTGCTGAGTTTCAGGTGCAAAGGAAGTGTAAGCAAAGATACAACAGTCAGGGAAAGTGGGCACAGCATGTGGAAAGTTCACTCAACTGCCCAGCTGGCCTCTGCAACTACCTCTGCTTCAAAGACACCATGTCCCCTCCCACTCTCCCACTGTCCCACTCCAGCCCCAGAGATTAGGTTCCTTACTGCCACATGACCTCCCAAAACACTCCAGGTTTCCACAGCCTTTTTCTCTGCAGGGGCACCAATCTCTGTTCCCCTCCCCTGTAAGACTCTGTCCCACCTTCTCATTCCCCTTCCCCCATGGCACAGTCTCCCCCTTCCTACCCCCGAGGCTGCAGCTTTCTTAACTGTAAAAAGCTAAGGGTGACTGTGGTGAGGGCTGAAGTTTCGCTCTTGGGGATCTGACAGGAAGCTTACAGGCACTCTTGCCCCATCCTGCCCTTCCTGCCAGATCGGCTCCAGCCAATCTGCCAGCTCATTAACTGCCGGCTGCTGCGCCCCAAACCAGCCCTCTGCTCACGCCTTTTTGGGACATTTTAAAGTGGTGCAAAACTCATCCAAAAAGCACCACTCGGCAAAGCTCAGCACGGCGTGGGTGGTGTGACTCATGAACACCCACTGCCCACTTCAGTGTCGGAGTTGTCCCAGGAAGGGCTTCAGGCTCAAAACATCCTTTCCTAGGGAAGGAGGAGAGCAGCTCAAAAGGAGCTCACTTTCAAGGACCTTCATCTGTCCCTTTACATGAAAGCTTCATAAGATATGCTGCTGGGTTTGAGGGATGTTAGTTGGGTTTTTTTAAAAGTAAGAATTGAGTTCTTACTCCCTGCCCCTCAGACTGATATGTTTCTCATTATTGAATAAGAAAATACAATAATTTGTGGCAACTGGCCTTGTTTCCTAGCAAACCAGACCACAACTGAGAATTTACTGAGCTGAGGTATATTCCACACTGCTTCTGACAACACCTCTATATAAGGGCAAGAGAATTTAACACAAAAACTAGCTTGCTAGCTTTGCAGATGAGAAATCCCCACAATGGGGAATTTTCAGATAGCCATTCAGGAAAAGAGAATATGGGCTGATATGATGTATCCCTTATCTTAGTGTTAAGGCTATTCCCATCCTCATGGGGGAAATTTAAGACAGAAAGCCAATGGACCAGTATAATCCCGTCTCCAAATTTGGATGCAGGGTTTCAGTGATGTCAGAAGGTACAGTGCCTGAAAAAGGAAGAGGACAACAGAGCCAAAGCCAGCCATGATAGGGCAGTATTGTTCATCTCTTTCAAATTTAGCTCCAGATGGTCGGTGTTAGAAAAAAAAAGTTGTTCTGAAAAGCAGTCTCACTCTGGGGGTAGACAAGTGGGATCAGAAACTCATTAGGAAGAAAGCAAGCTTTGGGGAGATATGGGGGAAGAGGGGCAGTGTTACTTGCACAGAATATAAGGTATGGGAAAGTTTTGACATTCACAACATTATTTGTCCTTCCCTCTTGTGAAGGTGCATTGTTGTACATGTTTCAGTGGTGACTGTTATCTGAAAGTGCTTCTCAATAGGATGGTTTTTATATAAATGTCAAGAACTAAGTCACTCGGCATTATACTAAACATTTTCCCATACCTCTTACTTTCTCCCCCCTTTTCTCTGTGACTCTTTTCATTACATTTCCTTTTTTAATCTGGATGCCTTACCTTCTATCTTTCTATCACTGCCTTCTCCCTCTACTACTCTGTTCTCCAAAAGATGTCCTATTTGCCCCGGATGTGCCTACAGTACTCCTCTCCACCTCAGCCCAGTTCTGACGAGGAGGACATAGAGAGGCAGAGCCCTCCATTGGAGGTATCAGATGGGGAGAATGATGGTGTGGACCCTGGGCCTGGAATTATGCATGGAGAAACAGGTCAGTGAAAGCAGAAGGATTTTGTCAAGCTATGAACTGAGCAGCTGTTACATCACCATGATGATAATGAATAAAACTGTAGAACTGCTGTGCTAGTATTTTATGCCACTGCCAAAGCTTTTCTTTCCCTGACTCATTGCACTCTCCTGCTCTCTGGATCTTTCACAACCATAACTATTTCAAACCTCATTTTTTCAGGTACTCCCCTCCCTCCTTCAGCTTTGTCTATTTGGGCTTCCTGAATGGAAACGGCTTTTGCCATTTCTACTCCAATTTATATTAACATCTGGGAAAACCAAGACAAGAAGGTCAAGGAAGAACCAATTTTAAAAAATATTTATCACTCTTCGCTCAGTAGCTGAGAGTCACATTCTGTATAACCTGCCAAAATTAGGTTTAGATTAGTTTTGAATTAGCAATGTTTTTCAATTAGCTTCAAATTAGCAAATTAATTTCAGAAGTTTAGCCTTTGGAATTACTTATTCTTGTTTTTTCCTCTTGGTACATCAACCCACAATATGAACTCACAGTGTACTGTTATAAATGCTGCAAACTGAAGAAGTTAGTCTCTCCCAAGCTAGCTGAAACACTTAGATGTGTTCTGCTGTTTCACCAGGAACTACACACAAATAATGATCCACTGGCTTTCTTCTTTGACTCTCACACAGGCAGCAAGAAAAAGATACGTCTGTATCAGTTCCTTCTGGACCTTCTTCGCAGTGGGGACATGAAGGACAGCATTTGGTGGGTGGACAAGGAAAAAGGTACTTTCCAGTTCTCCTCCAAACACAAAGAGGCGTTGGCGCATCGCTGGGGCATCCAGAAAGGCAATCGCAAGAAAATGACCTACCAGAAGATGGCACGGGCTTTGAGAAACTATGGCAAGACAGGGGAAGTCAAGAAAGTTAAGAAGAAGCTGACCTACCAGTTTAGTGGAGAGGTGATGGGAAGGGGGGCCACTGATAGGAAGCATTATCCTCACTGAGGCCATGGGACCCTAAGCAAGAAAAATATTAAGAGCTCCTGGCTGGATACCAGCAGAGGAGATGGACGCATCTTTCTCTTTGCTTCCTGTGCCCCATTCTCTGCCTTTAAACAGCCTTTATCATCAGATGTTCCTGGTACGAATTCCCTTCTTCAGCATCTGAGAATCCTAATCATGACAGAATTCTTTGCTTCCATCCTCCAAGTTGGACAGAGTTGGGAAATTTAAACAATGTACAAATATATTGTTGTCAGGAAAGATCTTTTTTTTGATTGTGTTGTAACTAAAGAATACAGCCGATGAAGTTTTGCCTCCAGAGGTGGTGCTGTGTCACTCCCGGTGACACTGCGTTAGCTTCCAGCTTTTAAACTAGCATTAATACAGGCTCTGCCGCAGCTCTCAGAGCTAGAGAGAAGTTTGCAGATCTTGGAATGATACTCGTTCTTTTAAATAGTAATAACATGTACATATTTAATAAAATTAGATATAATGAAGTTTTGATGTTTGCATAATAAATGATTACTTCACTAACAAATGTCCCACATTCAGTTATGCAGACACAGCTCCTGTGTGGTGTCTGAGCAAAAGGTGCACTGGGTTATAGGGCCTTACTCATCTGTAGCTACTTCTTAATAGATCTGGAAACATCATCAGTGGTGTCAAACTCAGTAACAAATATAACGGGTGAAATACATTACTGTGAAAGGGACTACAGTACTGAAGGAATTGGAAAAATACATACATTATATATATATATATATATTTCTCACTATTTTTTCCTGTGCAAATGAAACGCTGCCAGTTGAACATTTTCTGGTCATGTATATCAAGAATTGCATTTACACTTCCATCCTGTTTAGAACATAATAATTTACCACGTTCTTCTGTGGTTTTACTTATTTTCCTGCTCATGTTTTTTCTTCTTGCTTTCTCCCACAGTGATACCTTGATTCTATCTTATGAATCTTTATTGGAAATAAGATGTATTTAATCATGTCTTTGCAGAATTCAAGTACAAAAGAGTTTCAAGATTTTTACTGTGGATTTTAATCCCTACTGTAAAACAATTAATAGTAACTAATAACAACTGCACTGTATAGATAACACTCAAAATGCAAAATAAAAGATAATTCAATACCTGAGACACCATGGTAAATTTACCCAGTACATCTGAACACAGAAATTAAATCCAAATTCAACTAACAGTAAGAAAATTAGTATTTTAAATTTTAGCATTATTTAACATATCTCAACTGTTTCAATCACTCAAAAATCAGGAAATATCATCATGACTTTCCCAAATGGATACTGGGAAATGAAGTAGATTGAGAACAAAGAGAAGGGGGTTTTTTAACAATACTGAAATGCAGTACAACATGCCAAATATCACTAAATAACTTGAAATTTTTCAGAGCTCGCTCCTCACTGAAATCAGAAATAGTTGAAAGTGATGAGCTTCTTACAGACCTGAATTCTCAAAATTAAATCTAAACATAGTCAGTGTTATCTACACTAACAATCTCACTGTGGAAGCGAAAAATCTAGTGACATCACGGCCTACAGTGTCTCTTTGGAGCCAAACAGAAAGTAGCTCCTGCTTAAAAAACATCACAAAGTACTACTTCCCAATTCTCTTCCCAGTTCATGAACACAATAAATACATTAGTCAGTGCCAAAAATTAACAGAGAATTACCTTTCATACTTTTGAAAATTTTGTAATCCTACTTTCAATTACTGTTCTTTGAGGATCATGTCAAATATTTTTCATTAACTTAGGGTTAGGATAAGTCAAAGATATAAAACAAATTAAGAAGACATTTTGTTTCTAAAATTGTTCTGGAAGGATTTACTTCCTGTAGGACATAATGTAGTACTCACTAAATTAGACTCATATAACTCCATCTGCATCCATACTGAAATTTTAGGATGGAAGCTGAAGACATTGAAGGCAGCTCTCAGAAGACTAGAACAACACCCAGCACTGACACAATTAAGGTTCCTTCTTGCTTAGCTAGAAACTCAGGACTTCTCTGCTTGGTACTGATGATGACTCTCCACCACTGGCTCGGAATTAAAAAGAGATTAAAGACACTTGCACTCATCAGACTTGCAGACTTGATATTCAAGAAAACTAGAGTAATAATTCCTCTCTTCATAAAAACATCTTTATCACAAACACAGCTTCCAAAGCAGAACTGATTCTTCTCTGACACTGTAAGTTGGAGGAGGAGGATCATTTCCTCTTGGAGGAAAACTATGATAACTGAAAACAGCCAACTGGTGAGTTAATTGTGGAGATGATTAGGATATTGGAAAATCATTCCAAGCTTACCAAAAAGCATTTTAAGATATATGAGATCTATTTTTCCATTTCCCTAGCAAGTCTTGCATAAAATCCAATTAGATGTTGGAGAAATAATACAAAATTAAAATAAGCATTTACACAGAAACAACAAGAACCTTTAAATGAGTTATTTGAGCACTGTGCATTACTGGAAAATGTTAATTTAGAGCAGCTACTTATATTTGAGTTAAAGTATTTGCATTTTACACTGGTCTTGACCACGAGAAACATGGAAATAGAAGAATATGAGAAAAATATTTGGGGGAACATTATTATGCATAATTAAAACATTTTTAAAGTAAAATTGAATATACTTTGACAAGAATGAAAAAAAAAAGTAAAATTTTATCTCCAAAGCTGAAAACTTTTTCTCTTCCTCTTGTTAATGCTTTGAAATACTGTTTCTAAAAATATTCGCTCCCCATCTGTTTCTGGTTAGGTTTTTCATCTGTGGCATAAAGAGTGAATAATCATGTGTTGCAGCTGTGAAGGATGCTTCTCTGCCAGAGTACTGTTTGCCTGTCATACAATCCAGCTGCTCAGGATACTAGGCTGTCTAATCGAGCTGAATTATCACCATTCAGCTGCACATGCAAGCAGAAGCTCTTCAGCTGCTTTAGACAAAAATACCAAAATGAATGTGACAAAATCACAGGTTCTGCAAAATTACAGAGGAGCAAGCATTTCATTTTCTCTGAAGGTAGCCAAGTACTGCCAAGACAGGCAGACGTGCTCGAAAAAGGCCAGTGGGGTCATTACTTGGAGAGATGACCCATGATTAGCACAAGTTCATTGGAACATTTTGCAGCCTGCTGCTGTTACAGATCATCAATCTTCTTTCAAGGCAAGTATTCATACTACAGCCAGATAATCAACTTATATTTGGTCCTTTGCAGCCTGCTTTAAAATCCGGCTTTATTACCTGCTGAGTGGTTCCTGATCAATTCTTGTGGAAAGACTATTCAGGAAACTATCAGTGAGCTAAATTCAAAATACTGAACTGATCCTGCAATATTTTAGATTCCCTCTAGCTGTACATCAGAGGCATCAAAGGTAGAAAAATTGCACTGACTATACTGATAACCTGTTTATAATAATTTACAGTGTTAGCCTGTATTTTTAAATTCTACTTTGTCAAAGAGAGTTTTAGGCAGTTCTAGATGTAAGCTACTACTCACCTATATCAGACAGTACTGTCGTTTAAGGTGCTATTATTTATTTTTGCCTGAAAGTCCACATTTATTGAATCCTCCAAACTTCCTGAAAAATGCATATACACACATCCTAATATATCTCCTGGAGGTTTTTTTGTCTCCTCCTTCATGAAATTTTATCTCTATACCATCCTTTTGCAATTCATACACTGACAGAGTCTTATAATCTGTGTTTGTCTTCACCTGTGATTACAACAGGACTTAGGCTCTCTCTATTGCCAAGCTTCTTTTCCTCCGTTTCTTTGCCTTAGTTTACTTTTTCTATTTGTATCACTTAATCTCTTGGCCTTTCTTCCATTTCTATTATTTTCCTCCCTCGTTCAAATCTCCACACAACAACATTCCCTTCATAATCATTGAGCTTAATTCAAGGCATAGTGCCAGCTTTGTAACTAGTACATATATCATGTGACAGTTCAATTTGGTCTATTTATATTGTTGCTTGAAATTTTGCTTGTACTCTAGCTGCACACTGTAAATTCATAGCAAAGACTTTATTACTGATGACAACACAATAAGCATTTTTTCTTTGGGAATGCCTGGAACAGTATGTTCTCAAAGGAAATCTCACAGTTGTGTATTCAAAATTTATGGATTAAGGATAGAAAAGACACTGATAGGACACTCACTGTGGTACCAACTCCAAGAATTTGCATTTATTTCTAATTTATTTTGTGTGTTAACTTGCTGTCTCACCACCTTTCCTTGTTCTAAGAAATACTCAAATCAGATTTACATAGTTTTGCATACCAATATACCTAAAACACAAAAAATGTAGTGCTTGCAATAAAAATTCTACTCTAATGAACCCAATAAAATATTACAGTCAAGCAGACAAAGAGTTTTCTCTTTAAAGCAGCTGTAACAATAGCTAAAACCTCACCAAGTTTCACCTTTCTTCTCTAATAAATGTGCACATTGCAATTCAGTTGGCTCAGCTGAGCCTGTGCTATTAAAGAGGTCTGTATATAAATCAAATAATTAGAGTCCTATTCCAAGAGCTGGGGAATGTGAACTTCTTCTAAAGAACACGAAAACAGCAGTAGGCTGAGGTACTCTTTCTTATTTCCTCACTCCTGACTTATCCATGTCTGCCTTAGCCCAACACCTCACATCAGCACACAGGATCACTGAGCAACCTGGGTTGGAAGGGATATTCGGAGGTAACCCTGTCCAACCCCCTACTTGAAACAGGCCTATTAGATCAGGTTTTTCAGGGCACCTTTCTTTCCATTCTGTGTTTCTTTCCATTCCCTCCACTTATCCCGCCACATCCTCCTCCTTCATGCCTTTAGTTCCCCGCAGTGTTACTTTTTGCTTTGGGGGAGCCAAAGCAGTACGTGAGAATAAGCAGAGCAGTCTATGGACAGGAGGGGAATGAGGATGTGGTAGAGCAGATAAGGGTTAGCAGGAGGTGGTGGAGGAGAAAGAAGGGTGGGAGGAGGTATTGGGGAGACCAAGGTTATGCAAAGGATTGGGGAAGCGGCTTTGTGGTAGGAAGGAATGCAGTTTCTGTGCTTTAAGGGCTCCCTCTGAGCTTCTGTTCTAACTCCCCAGCAGTAGAGCAGCAGTGCTCAAGGTATGAGAAGCCCTTTGACCACTGGTGCCTATGTGCAGAATGCTTCAATTCCTCTGCCTTATGCAAAGTGAAGAATGTTTGGGTGCTGAGGTGGGCATTTGCGTATACAAATCAGTTTGGGTTCTGTTAGATTTACCTAACTTTCTGAGTTTTGGGTGTCTGCTTTCAGAGACATTATTTTAGATTTCTTCTTCAGACATTCCCTCTTCCATTTTTTTACCATTCACTCACACTGTACTTTCCTTTGTCTGCCACCCTGAGCTATCAGTTCCAAGCTCTTTGTTCAGCTTTTCTCCAGGTCTAGACTCAGCCACCAGATGCCTCCATACTTAGCAGATTCCCACTGCTTTATTCCCAATGTCCATTTTCAACTTCTGCCCAGCTAGTTTACTGCTTCCTCTCAGGCCAGCTTTTCTCACATGCACCTCCAGTCAGCTTCTCTTTCTGTGAATGGTTCTCAGTTCCAATGTATTTGTTCAGCCACTTACAGTTTTCCCATTCCAAGTCCTATCACAGTTTCAGTCTTATCACCTGTTCTCTTCCCTCTGCCCCATTTCTATCCCAGCTCCCTATCTAATATCCTTGTTCTTTGAGGATATATTTCAAATCCATCCTGCAGTACCTAGAAATATCAGTTTTTATTCCCCCATACACGGCCTTCAAGCACATATTTTCATTTCCTTCTCCCACTCAACTTGGTGCGATCCATTCCCACTCTGAATTTCCAGTTATTTGCCCCCCAACCCGGTCAGTTCTTCCCTTTATTTTTATGTGCCTGAGGGAGATACTCTTTGCAGCACAGGATACAAAGGTTGTTTGCTTTTAGTTCAAGTGTGTAGATTAAGTCCAAGTCCCACATTAGCCCAGAGATAAATGCATAGAAAACTGCTGACCCCTGCACTAGACTTCAATGGCACAAATAAAACTTCTTCAGAGGATAAAATGTATAAAGTTCTCACGGAGCACGTGCAGACTGAATTTTTTTCCTGTAGCCTACAATTGCTGCAGCAACTCAGGTTGTTGATCATGAAGCCAGTTAGAAGAACAACGCTGAAATAAAAGCAAGGTGCTGTCAAATATACAGAAAGAACTGAATTATGGAATGCAAAGGGTAGGGATACAAAATGGTTGTACAGAGGAAAGCTCAAATAAGCAGGACCAGCATGACCCAAATCTCCTAAGTCCTTGTAAACTCAAGTTCTGTCAGTAAGGCTGAGTGACTCTGCACTGTACACACCAGCACTCTGTGTTTCAAAAACTCAAAGGAAACAGTGAGGTTTAGGTTGGATATTAGGAACAGATTCTTCACCCAGAGGATGGGCGGGCACAGAATCCCCACGGAAGCAGTCACAGCACTAACCTGACAGAGTTCATGAAGCATTTGGATAATGCTCTCAGGCACATGGCGTGAGCCTTGAGGCTATCCTGTGCAAAGTCAGAAGCTGGACTTGATGATCTTTGTGGATTCCTTCCAGCTCAGGATATTCTGTGAGGATTCAATGAGCACTTCAGTGAGTGAGTCCTGCTGGGCCTTGCTCAGCACTGAGCCACCTCAGCTATCCTACCATTCACACCAGTAAATCTGTGGCCACTGAGAGGCAATTTTACTGCCTTGTCCTCAGAAACAGCCCAACCACTGAGGAGGTGGTACTTTCATGAAACAATACAAAGGGGCAGAGAGGCAAATAAACAGAGATAGAGACAAGAAATTAAATGGCATTACAGAAACTACCAGGAAAAGAAACTCAAAATAGAAAAGTGATACATAGACTTTCCACCTGGATAGCTTCATTTGGGCAGAGTCATAACCATCTAAATATATAGCCTTTAATAAGAAGTTGGATAGTCTTATTAGAAGGAGATGCTGTTAACTTTGGCTATAAATAATAAATCCTTGGGTTTCTCTTCACAAGCCATTGTGCAACTATCCAAAATCACACAGCCTGTAACTGCAGGCCACCAATTTCTGTAATTTTTGAACTTGATTTTGAATTACGTGATGAAAGCCACTGTCTGAAGCACAGAGCAGTAATTTCGGAGTAATTCTTCTGACAAGGAAGAATTTTCCCTCTCATTCACTCTTTAAGCACAGGTCCTTTATTACATGTTGCTTCACTGTTCTTGTACATCAGTTTCATTTGAATACAGGATGAAACTTCACACAGTTGCTGAACAGTTACCTAGTGTTGCAGTGCACTAGAGAGTAGTTATCACAATCCACTACACACCTGTTTTGGGTTAGTGTAGCCATTGAAATTATATATTTCATTTACATAGCAGTTTTGTTGTTAAAAGTACTCAAATAAATTGATAGGAGATAGTATATGATATGATACGATATAATGTAATGTAATATAGAAAATGCTAGAAAAAAGTTTACTATTACAACAATGCTGCCACCTGGTAATCTAAGGTGTAAATGCAGACAAAACATTCATTTTGCCCAGTCTTGAACATGGCAATATATTTTAAATGTTACTTTAAATAACATTAAAACTCACAAAATCTGCAAAGTTATTGTTGTATTAGAGTCATTTCCCTGCATCAGATTAAATCCTCATAGCTCTGTTTCATTGTGGAGAAGAAGTAACTCATACCTTGCCCAGACTGAGCTTCATTCTGAATCTTGGAAAAAATCTATGAAGAAGAATCAGCTAAGTACTCACCACAGTACTTGAATTAAATGTGCCTGATTTTGAGCACATAAATAGTGAGAATTAAGTCCACTTTAAAAGTTATATATATACTCTTACTCAGTGAATGAAAACTATACCACTAAATATTTACAGAAAGAATCAAATCTACAGTGAGAAAGATATGAACTATGTAAAATGAAATTCTGAAAAAAGAGACTTAAAGAAAATGTCAGGTGTTGTCATAGGTGGAAAATCAATTTATTAAAAGGAAAATCTACAGTCTCACTAGGAATATTTATCTAAACATAGAAAAAAAACATGTATAAAGTATGGGAAATACTAAATACATTGGGAAGAGGTTCCCAAGCACTTATGAGACAAGTCTAAAAGAGTTTCTAAGTATCTGTGATAAATAAGCAAAAGAGATTGCAAAACAGAATATTTAATTACATGATCCCAGCAAGCTTTGTTGGGATGAACTCCTGCCCAGAATACTCCTTGTAATAAATAAAGGAGCTAATAAAGAAATGCAGAGTATATTGCCTAGCTTTCCTTTCTAGTACACAGTGCAAATGCTTCATCATCTTATATATATTTCGCAGCCTAATCTCCTAGCATATTAGATCTTTTGATTAGGAAAAACTTCTTCCAAGTTCCCCAGGAAATAATGGCTCACAGACAGTTAATATAATACTGTCCTTAAACAACACATCCCTAGAATTCAATTTAATGACTGACTGTATCTCCTTTGAATAGCAACATAACTTAGATTATCCCACAGATTTCCAGAGAAACATAAAACCACAATTATTCTGCAAGTCATGTGATGGCAGGATGAACTCCTCATTTGCCCTGGAGGAAGCAGGACCTTTCCATCGCTGTCAAAGTGATGGTAGTGAGCTCCTTCAGACATGTCATTGTCAGGCACATGCCTGACAATTTTAAAGACAAAAACCTGACAATAAGAAAATGGCAAATAAACAAAAAAAGGTTCAGTATGTAATTTCAGGGTTAAAAGTGTTTCATTGTACAACTGAAAAATACACAACTATATTTTTTGTCCTAAAAAATTGGAGATCCTGAGACAAAAGCATAGAAAACAACCAACATTCAGACACTGAATGGCAATTTCTGTTCTCCCAGAACAAGAGGACATTAAAATAAAAGCTGAAAAATTCAGAATCAATAACAGAATCCTTATTTTTAATATGTGCATTTTGATGGTGGAATTACCATTACTGGAATTATTGCTATTGATTCCAAGGAGTTAATGTCATTTGAGAGAGAAATTAGTATTTAGGTGAATTACTACTATTGAGCATTCCAAGAAATTTGGAAAAATATCTAAGATGTACTTAATATCTATTGGCATTCAGAATGAATTCTGTGTTAGCCATGCATTAGCCTGTGTTTAATTATTCCAAAGTTCCCAGTTCCTACTTTGAAGCACCTCCTGCTGTTCACTCTCAGTGAACAAAGACAGACTTGGTGTGTATGATAAATATTACAAGTCTGCATTTTAAAGAGTTTGTATATAAATATGCATTTCCTTTAAACCCATATAAATGCATTTATTTCCACTTACACCATTTTAGTTAACAGATAAAGGCCTGTGGTTCTAACTGTAAAAAAAATTCACAAAATTGGAGAAACGGCCTAGAGGCAAAAGAAGGCTTGAGAGGGAATACCTTGATCAAGAACAAGCAATCAAAACACAATCACACATCAGGACTGTGAGGTATCCCTGTGCACCCCATCTGGGATATTGTTGCCATTAAATACTTCTAATAAATGCTTGTGCACAAATGCATGCAATTTGGGGAACAAACAGGAGGAACTAAAATCTGCATGCAGTCACAAGGCATGGATCCCACTGCAGTTATGGACACAGTGTGGGATAGCTCACATGACTGGAATGTTGTTGTGAAGGGCTACACGCGGTCTAGGAAAGACAGCTCAGGAAAGTACAATGCTGGAGTTGCCCTCTATGTGAGGCAGCACTTGGAATGTGTCTTAGGGCTCTGTCTTGGTGAGGATGACGAGCAAGTCGAGAGCTTAAGGGTCAGGATAAAAGGGCAGACAAGTAAGGGTGACACGGCTGTGAGTGTTTGCTACCGGCCACCTGATCAGGAGGAGGAGGTGGATGAGGTTTAACAAGCAGACAGAATCAACCTCATGGTCACAGGCCATGGTTCTTGGGGGAGACCTTAACTACCCTGACATCTACTGGGGAAGCAACACAGCAAAGCACAACACTCCAGGAGGCATCCACTAGTACTGAAAGAGCTGGCAGATATCATAGCTAGGCCTCTCAAAATTGTCTTTGAAAGGCCATGAAGTTCAGGAGAGGTGTCTGAGCACAGGAAAAAAAGCAAACATCAGTCTTCAAAAACAGAAAAAAGAAGATGCAGGGAACTATCAGAAAATCAGCCTCACCTCAATCCCTGGAAAGGTGATGGAACACCTCATTCTAGAGGCCACCTTTACCCACATGGAAAACAAGAATGTGATCCAGAGTAGTCAGCATTGTTTCAGTAGAGATACGTCTTGTTTGACCAATCCAAGTGCCTTCTACGATGAAACAACTACATGGATGGATGAAGGGAAAGCACCAGATACCTCAACTTCAGCAAGACTTTTGACACTGTCTCTCATGAAATCCTCATAGGCAAACTCAGGTGTGGGCTGGATGACTGGACAGTGGGAGGGACTGAGAACCAGCTGAGTGCCAGCCCCCAGAGAGTAATGGTCAGTGGTACAGTCTAAGTGGAGGCCTGTCACTAGTGGTGTCCCCCAGGGTTCTGTACTGGCCCAGTGTTGTTTAACTTGTTCATCCATGACTTGGATGAAGGGGCAGATGCCTCCTCAGCAAGTTCACTGATGACTCAAAGCTGGGATAGCTGAAATTCCTGAGTGCTGGGCTGCCCTTCAGGAGGACCTCCACAGGAACAAGACATGGGCAGAGAAGAACTGACTGAAACTCAAAGGCATGTGAAGGCCCTGAACCTGGGAAAGAAAAACCCCATCCACCAGCACACACTGGGGGCTGATGGGCTGGAAAGCAGCTCTGTGGAAGAGCACATGGGGGTCCTGGTGAACAACAAGCTGTCCCTGAGGCAGCAATGCCCTTGTGTCAGAGAAGGCAAATGGCATCCTGGGATGTACTAGGAAGAGCTTTGCCAGCAGTTGAGGGACATGATCTTGTCCCTCTGCTCAGCCCTGGTGAGGTCACATCAGGAGCACTGTGTCCAGTTTTGGGATCCTCAGGACAAGGGAGGCATGGAGCTATTGGACGGGGTCCAGCAGAGAGCTTCTAAGCTGGTCAAAGGTCTGGAGAATCTCTTTTATGAGGAAAGGCTCTGGGAGCTGGGCCTGTTCAGCCTTGAGAGGAGATTACTGAGAGGGTGTGTAAGTATTAATGTGTATAAATATCTGAAGGGAGGGTGTGAAGAGGATGGACTTTGGCTCTTCCTGAAACAAGAGGCAATGGGCAGGAACTGGTTCACAGGATGTTCCACCTGAACATGAGGCAGAACTTCTTTACTTGTGTGCAACCATGCACCAGAACAGGTTGCCCAGAGAAGTTACGGAGTCTCCCTCACAGGAGATATTCAGGAACTGTCTGGATACAATCCTGTGTCATGTGCTTGAGCAGGAGGGTTGGACTGGACAACCCACTGTCGTCCCTTCCAAGCTGGCCCATTCTGTGATGCTGTAATAGGTTTTAAATACTGCACAACTGACTTTTAATCACTAATTATTTTTCAAACATTATTTCTTTGTAAACATTATTGCGAGAAGACATACTAGAGAAACAACTAAGTTGAGAAGAAGCATGGTCCTGATCACAGTTTACTTTTGGATAGTCTGAACAGATATCTATTTCTTTCTCCATGGTAGTTCTGCCTCCTCTGGCCTCTATTTTCTAAGGCTGCATGGAGACAATTCTCTCCACAGAACAAATTTGGGTGCAGTTCCAATGGTGTGTTGGGGATCAGGTCGGAAGAGAAGAGGAAGCTAATGGCATTTCTCTAATATGGAGAAATATTTTAAAAAGCAGTAATCATCTTCACTATTCAAATGACAAACTTTTTCATACTATGAGACCCAAGCCCTTTGAGAGATTTCAAGTCAAAGCAAATAGCCAAGATTTCCTGACTCCCAGTGAGATATGTCAGGCACAAGATCGTAGTCAAATACATATTTTGGTAACTTGTGCTCCACTAGAAACAGAGGCAATGGAAAATATTCACAGGTGACATCCTGCCCATCTTCCTCACTCATCCATTAAAAATTACTTCAAGGGAAGGGGACGAAGTATTTGGCCCAAAATCAGGGGAGGTATCGGCAGTGGTTCTTACCTGCTCTCATTTGTCCTATCAGCCTACCAAGAGAGTCAGATGTGAAAGACAGGCACAAAGTAGAGTGATTGATGAGCTGCATGCACACTGATCTATTCTGAGCTCTGTGCCAAAAGATGAAATCCTTTAAAATGAGTTTTTTACAGGATAGTAAATCTGGGGAAAAAAATTTAAACCATGCCTTTTTATAAAAATTATTTTGTCAATACTAGTAGTGGCTAAAATATGCTAAATGTTTGACCTCCAGAGCTTTACCTTCTGGTAGAGCTTAAAATTCAAAATGCATAAACCATCAAGTTAATAAAAGAATGATTGTCCACAATTACTATTTTGGCATATGCTAAATATATGACTAATAAGAAGCAATGATTGAAGCATGAAATGGCCATACAAGAATAATTTTCTAGTGAGATTTTCCCCCAGATCTTTTCTATATGATTAAGCAAAATTGAAACTTCTAGAGGTATAAAACAGAACCTTGGAGCTATTTTTAAAATTATATTTAACAGAGGAAGAAAAAAAAAACTTGTTTGTTATCAAGAAATGTATGCTGTGGATCAAGTGGGTGGATGGAGAGGGAGGACTAAAACTATTTAAGTAGTGCCATGCTTTCTACTTGTGACTGCAAATGTCAGTAATGTGTGTCTCTGCAAAAGAAAGTTCTTTCCTTAAAGTTCACAGTTAGCTCTACAAAAACAGTCTTATGTAGAAGAGCTAAAAAAAGAAACAAGAAAAACAGTTTCTAAGGGGCTGTTCAGCTCTGACCCAATTATATCAATAACAAAAACTGAAATAAGTAGTAAGAATGTAAGCAAATACACAGAGTAAGTAGGAACCAGCATACAGGGGATGTCACTATCAGATCTAGTGTGCTGAATGTGCTATAAAAATGGCAATGTTGGAATTCTTAGCGCAACACATGCCTGAAGCTGGAAATGCACTGTACGCATGTGCAACATCATATTGTGCTCTGGTTTATACCAACAGATCAGTGGTAGCCAGTCTTGGGTGGCTTGAGCTCTCTGGCTCCTGGAACTTGGCTATATTTATCCCAGCTGATGTAGCCTGTCAAGTGTGTCCTGCTGTTGATAAGGTGCCGTAGTTGACAACAGTGGGGGATCAAGGGGGAGGAGCAGGATGGGGGCTTCCATCGAGACTTTCTTTAGGGGGTCTCAAAAGCCCTGCAGTCACATTTCTGTCTAACTCATACCCTGCTTTCTAGATACAACTGGGAGCTTCACCAGAAACAAAGTGAAGATGCCAGAGCCTGTAAAGAAAACAGGTAAGGATCATAACTGACAGACAAAACTAAGAACAGCTTGACAGGAAAAATGTGAGTAGATTATGTATTCTAGAGAAATTAGGTGCCTCAAAGGAAAAAATAAATAGACAGGAAAAAGAAATTTTATTTTATGAATTTATAAATGTAAGAAATATTGAGTGACCTTGGCAGAGAAATCACTAACTAGTTTGATAAACCTCAGCCACAGAATTTTCTCAAGAGATTTTGGATGAGGCAAAAGTAGAGGTGAAACACATTTAATTCTCAGATTCTTTTAATTTCTCATTTCCTTTCCTAGTCACATTTAGGACACTGGGAGAAAAAAAAAAAAAAAAAAAAAAAAGGCTTGTAGTCTTTCCCTGGGACAGGTAAATACTATAAACCTCTCCTGCTTTTATTTTGGGTTTGGGGTTTTTTTTCCCCTGAAAATTTGTATTATTTGCAAAATTTGATGGTATTTATTGTTAATGAAATCTCTGTGAAAATGAAAGCAAACAGTACCTGGTTCAGAGTTTATTCTTTCTAGTTCTTTCAACCACTGGCAATAGAACTCTAGGAAAAAAAGACAACACTGTACTGTGAAGAATATATGCAGTGTCTTTTCCCTCACCCTCCTTCATCCTTTCCCTTTGAACCAGAAGATAACTAGCCCTTTCTAGAAAGGTCACAGAGGCACAGAGAAAAATGTCAGGAATGTATTTCAGATTTATGAATGTTTTAATTTAAAATCTTCAAATAAGGAATCACTCAGAAGCTGCCCACATAGAGGAGGCCTAGGATGGGGTGCAAGCTGGGATGGATCTGGTGTTTTGAGGAGGAAGAGAGACTGGGAAGAAAAGGTAGAGACTGTTTAGCTTCAGAACACCTGCAGAGGAAAGTGACTTAGGAGCACTTTGTGTCCACAAGTAAGTTTAGGGAAAAAAATTGACAAAAGCCGAACTTACGGTTGTTTGTCAAGTGTGAACATATACAATACTCAGGCCTGGAGAGACTTGTACTAAATCTGGGACTGTTCACGTTAGAGCTCTTACTTCAATGATGCCAATACATACCCAGAATCACCACTACCTGAATGTACAGAACAAGGTGCACATGTTTTTAATACTGTGCCATTTCCAGAGTTAGGCAGTAACAGCTCTGGAGACTCATTAATAATGGCCTTTGTGCTTTGCAGAGGCCTGAGCAGGCATCAGTCTCCTCTCAGTTTGGCCAAAGAGACAACCCTCTTTGGTCACCATAACAAAAGAAGAATTTGTTAAGAACCTTCATTTGACCAAAATATTTGGAATCAGCCACTGCCAGAGGCAGACCCATTACACACCCAGAAGCTCTCCCATTAAAAACTGCAAAGCACTAAAGCACAGTTAACTCCTACAATATTCTTTCTGTTACCTCTATAGGATAACCCCAAAGCAACAGTGATGTCACCAATCCTTCCCTTTTATTACAAATATAACATAATTTCATATTCATAAGGCTGCAATTTCTGCGGAAAGTAGATTTGTATATAAAAAAAGAAATATATATTAGATCTTGTAACTGTAGACAAAACCTTGAAAATATAAGCTGCAAAGGTTCAGCAATCAGCCCAAAAATAAATTCATACTCAATCTGTTTTTAAAGTCACATGATTTTTAAGTTGTATTGAAATGTCAAGTGGTTGTAAATGCAGATGAAAAGAAACACAACAGAGTAGGCAAAATTTACAGTGTGATCATCTCGGCATTGTGACTTCTGATTTCTAATTGTTTAAGTGCCTTTAAACTAACATTTTCATTCTCCAAGGATGAGAGGTAATGTCTCTGTTTGTGAAGATGCCTACTTTTGCTGGCTAATGGTGAAGAGAAATTCCATTCCAACTCATTTCTCCAGAGAAATCTAACAGGTGTCTAACATCACTAGTCCTACACAGTTCTTATGAACAAACCAGACCAAACACTGGGATTATCACAGCAGGGGGAGGAAAAGCTCTTGTTACCCACTCTGACCGAGACAGAACCAGTCACATGCCCCATAACTTTTAGAGAGGATCTTCTCAGTCTCCCAGGAGACACTAATCCCTTTGGTTTTCCATTTCATGTTGTTTATATAGTTCAAGTCCTTTCAAGATGGGATAATGTTGAGCTATCTCAGGAGGGCCGAATAACCACCGGGCACTTCATACTAGGATAAATCACAATTCCTGCCTGTCTCACACCATATAGTTAGATTACTGAAGAGCCCAAAGAAGTCCCTAGTCTGTATTACTGAAATTTGTCAACCTGGCATATAGGGAAAAGAAAACACCTCATGTCAGAAAGTGATCAGAGATATTCTGCCTACATCTGTTGTTTTAACAGGCATTTTAACATGTTAAAACAAACAAAAAATCCCCACCCAAAAAAACAACCTAACAAAAAAATACCCACTAAAAAACCCCAACAAAATCCCACAAAAACCCCCCAAAACAAAAAAACCAAAACCCATTAAACTTAAAATGGTGTGGTGAAGTAGATTTTCCAACAGACATCCTTTTACTTAAAACTGCCCAACTAAAATACTTCAGGATAAGGCACTCCCCCTACCTATTTCAAGAATGTCAAAAGAACCATTCTAGCATTCCAGAAAATCTATACTATCCACAAGAGCAACAGAATTTATAAGACCTGTAAGAGTTTAGTGTCAGAGCAAACAAGTGAACTTTGAAAAGCACCACTTTTTGCAGGATTCTGTTGCAGATACATTATGTTCTTGTCCCTTTGATTTAAACATTTCATAGTTAATCTTTGTACAAAAGCTCACTGGAAAATTTTGATCTTTTTTTTTTGTTCTGAAAATTCAGACATATTAAAAAAACCCCAACCATTTCCCTAACAATATTTTATGACATTAAGAGGAAATAGTTGACTTTTTAAACACCAAATTTAGTAGATAAATGGGACTTAATGGGAAATGTGTGCATTATTATAGATGGAAAAGGAGAAGTCTGTATTACTCACCTTCTCTGAAAATCAGTCAACTTTTACTCATATTTTATAGATAAAGGAGTCTATATTTTCCAGTCCAGATTAGGAAATTTCATCAAGAATTTACAAATAACTTGTAAGTACACAGAGGCTTCAATAATAATAAAAATAAGAATCAATGTTGCATAATGAAGAGTAAACTGAAGAATTTTAGTTTAAATTTGAGATCATCCTTTCACGTTTGCAAGCACAAACCTAGCACAGCAAACTACTGCAACAAATTTCTATGCACCACAGGAAAGCAGAAAACAACCTAAATTCATACAGGCATAGTTTCCTCTTTTGTAAGTTAAGATTCAAACCAAGCTGAACATTACTGTTCCCATTTTACAGAAAGTGTGATGGATGCATAGAGAGAGGGGTGACTGATTAGTGAAACTATTCCTCGCCTGTTGCTCATGTTGCAGGAATTTGCAATCTCAGCTGCTGAAGTAGGCAAGGAATGATAAGACTGAGTTGTTCAATAGCTTTTGGATCATGGAGTGATTAAGCTTGTAATTGCAAGAAGCCACTTAGGTCCTGACCAGGGAATGTGCAGCATCTTTATATAGTTCCTCAGAAAGGAATTTACAAGCTCCATTACTGAAGCCCTCTTATCCTCAGTTTGGCTTTTAAATCAATGGAAGAGCAAATGGTATAGAAGCAAAGCTAGATGCCAAGCGTAAGAAAAGATCAATTTTCAACATTAAGTCTTAACAAATCAAAGAAGTCCAAAAGCTAATACTATTTTTGTAATATTAATTAAATATTTATTGACCAATACATATTTTATCACCAAATACACAGAATGTGCAGTAAGATAACTCAGCTTTGTGGGGGAAACTTACTACTATTTTGTGTAATTTCACTCATTACAATTTCCTGCTGTAGTTTCTAGCATCTGCATTCAAACAGATACATTAGATTCTCCTCAAGAATTTACACCTTTAACAGGTTTTATTTCATAAAGGCAGAAATATCATTTGAAAATGTCATCTAACACACATTTTTCTCCATCACTCTATCTAGTTCAAATCACTCTCGTAGAACCCACATTTCTTTCTTACTTTCATTTCACACAGTTCACACATACTTTGAAATTCCAGTATTTTAGGAATAGGGTTTCAGCCAATGCTTGTGATTCTTAACATGCCAGATTATTTAGGGAATGTTGCTAGCTAAATTATTTTGGTAATTTGAACATTATTTTAATATACACCTTACCTCCACTTTTTCTGACAATAATGAAATAAGAATTGCTCTTCTAGCTTCTAATACTAATTTTTATTCTTATTAGTGATACAACAGTACTTAGTTACCTACTAACAATTTAATGCTGTGCAAAGACAAAAGAAAAACAGTCTCTGCCTCAAAACACTCACAAGATAAAAGCCCAGTAAATAGATAGTTCAACAAGAGAGTAAAACAAACAATTCTTAGTACAATAGATAGCAACCCTGGTAGCTTAGTAATTTCTTGGGGTTTGCATAGGAGAGTACGAAAAATATTTGAAGTATAATAGTAAACTTGTTTGATGATGGTTGTTAAAAGGACATTGCTTCAAAGAATACTAGTTTTGTTATTTTTATTTGGGTGAGTAGTATAGAAAATCAGTTTTGGAACTGAAACTATTTCATTCTAGTTTAATTTGGCCCAAAGCAAATGTATTTTATTTTTCTTCATCCTCCTGAATGAAAGATTGTCAAAATGCAATCTCATCACAGACCTCCAAGCAGAAGTTTTTATTGCTGACCATTTAAGCTGTAACTCATGTAACATACATAGTGTTATGGCTGATGTGTACATCTTCAGGTGTTCCAAGAGTTTTAGAGGATGCAAGTTCTGGTAGCTGCAGCATTAACCACCAAAAAGTTTCTGCAAGATAACTGCAGACCACATACATCTGTTTCCTCTTCTGCCTGGGGTAAAAGTTGCTGGTTTATGTTACTCAGAAATTATGTGAGAGTGTTTGCATCATGGAAGCTAGAAGTGATTAGAAAAGCCCAAGATATGAGAAGTGAAGTGTTGAAAAAGGGGTTAGTACAAAGTGGCTCTAGGCTCATTTTCTTTTATTAGCTTCTTGTCCCTCTTCTCTCCCTCCATTAAATCCCCACAGCAGAACCGATTCCATTCCCATAAAACAAACACACAGAGCACCTTCAACACTTTTTCTCTTCATCACCACTGGCAACTCACATGGGTCTCTGCTCTCCCTCCAGAATTGCCATAGTCTGCTAGTACAACGTCATTTTTCTCTCCCCTTGTGCAGGCTGGGTTAGAACATATCAGGAATCAGAGTGAACATGGTGGGTGGCAGAGGACATGGGCTCATCAGGTGCCCCAGCCCTATGGCTCCTAACTGCATGGTCACCTGGAGTCTGGACAAACACAGGACAGTGTCTGAGATCTGCCAGTGCCTGATGGGCACAAGAGCTGTGAGACATTCCACAGCATCACACAAGACGTGTCACAGCCATTGGGTTTTCCACAGCCTCATGGTGATGGTTGTATGCTAGAGTGTTTAGAGTATAGGATGGATATATAGAACTCAGAGAGGTATATCTGGGTAGAAGCCAAATGCTGAAGTGAGATTGCCACATGGGGAATGTGTTTCTGATAAAAGCAGGCAAAAATGCGGCTCTCAGGAAAAACTAGAAGTTTTGAATGGTGGTGTTTAGGAGTATTCCTAATGAGGAAAAAGCCAAATTACACTGGCGTAACTGGAAAAAAAACCCCAAAAACCAACCAACCAACCAACCAACCAACCAACCAACCAAACAAACACAAAAAACAAAAAAAAACCCAAACAAATTAACCGAACTCTTTATTCTGTTAAGCAACCCATTTTTTCCCCATAAGGAAAAATTATGGTATTCTCTTCACATGCTTATTCATCAATCTCTCTTCTGCAGAAAAGTAATTTCCTTTAAAATCTCCAGCCCTGCATCTTTAGTTTTCCATTGCAAATAGAGCAGTGAAAGGTGAAAGGGAATACAGCTGGATAGAGAAAAGCCACTTTGGACACTGCCCCCACTGACTGAATCTCAACTACAGGAAAAAGACTCAATTAAAACCCACGTCTCCTTTACCTGTGAAAAAGTGGATACACAACAACTGTTCTTGCAGACCTTTGTTCTCATGGGAGAGCTTGGGCTTCTCCAATTTTGAACTTTACCAGAAATATTCACAATCATTTTAAGTTAGAACCAAAGTGAGTCTTTTGGCAGGGAAGCAGGGAAGGGAAAGAATAAAAGGAGTCTTACTTATAAACTTCTATGTATGTGTTTAGATTTCCTAAAGCTGGGAATGCTATGTAGTGGTGGAGATTTCTCACTGTGTTCTCACCAACAATTTTGTTCTTGTTGAGTCATCTACAAAGCAAATGTAAGAAACTTAATCACTTTACAGGGTGTGCAGCAGATCACAGTGTTACTTCCAAGTATGCATGTCATGAAACCCTGCCATTGTAGGCTGGAACATTTACAAATCACTTTGCTGTTAAGTAATTAATATATTTATAGATTCTTTTGTGCTTAAATAGAAGAGTGATGATAATAGCACTCAGAGACTAAAAACATGCCTCTTTGCTGCTTTGTCTGTAGAATCATAGGGGAAGGAGCCAGCTAGTCAGCAGTGGAGTGGGTCCCAGAAATGACCTGTCTTCCCATTGTGCAGTAGCCTGGCCACATTTACACGTCTCTTGAATCCTGCATGTCCAACCTGCTGCACACAGTAACTCTCCTGCAATTACTCACAATACACTGCACCAATGTATACCCTGCTGTGTTATTTAGTACAGTATGGCATCAAAAGGTGTGCAACTGATAACAGGCAGCACACTGGGGGACACTACATATATAGTCCTACATTCTACAAAGCACTCCACTGTTAAAGAACTCTTGCACCAGATTAGAAAAAAACCTCAATTATAAGCATGCAGGAACATTCCAATCCCAGAGGAAATTTCCCACGCTTTTAACAGGGAAGGAAAGCATGCAGAAGAATAAAACAGGACGACAGTCAAGAATTTTGTAGGCTCACTGAAAACTAAGATTGTGTTTTCATCAGAAATATAAAATGTAGGGGGAATAAAAAACTGAAAAAATGTAATTTAGGTTTTTATATAATGAAGAAAAGCAAAATTCAATATTTAGTAAATTCTAAAACTACTTGCAGTTCATATTTTAACTGATGCTTAAGAAGCTTTGAATCCTTTGTAAAACAAGGCAAGAGGCATGATTTGTTTTATGACTGGAGACCAAAGGCCATCAGATGATATCTTTACAGATGCAACTCCACTAAGGTCAATTAATTGATGCAGTCTGAAGACATGCAAAAGGATTAGAGATTTTGTAAAATTAATAGATGGTATTATTAATAATATACCACTCACATGAACTAAAGCACCTGTTTGAACATGAATATAACGTTTTTCTTTTAAAACTTTTTCATGCCACTTTCCGTTCATTTTTATAAGGCAGAATTAAAAATTCAAAGGAAATTATAACCATTATCATGTTGCTTGGAAGAGTTCTTGTGGCTGCCAGAGTAGGAGAGCCATAGACAATTTGCCACAGAGGTGACTGATAAAATTAGAGGTGATGGAATTACTAGTATTTTATAAAAATGTGGTTACACAGGAGTGAGTCAACAGAAAGATGGCAGAATGATGCACAAAAAAACATGCAGTGTATGAATCAGAATGTTAATTGCTGGTATTTTTACACATGAACATAGCTCATGGCAATAAGCAAACGATAACAGGTTCTATTAAGACAAAAACATGAGCATGAAAGGAAAAACTTGATTCAAAATAAAGTTGAAGAAACATAAATAAATAAATAAATCAGGTTAAAGAAATTACTAAAATAAGTTACTTTACTAAAATATAATCTTGAGAGAGATTAGGAGACTCATGGGTCAAAATCATGATCTATTGCTTGTTTACCATTTCCTATCTGCTGTGCTGCTTTTATTACGTACAAACTAAAACATCATCTGGTTTATGCTTGTTCAGCCTATATATTGATAACTTCATCAGTTCTCATTATAAACTTCCTAAGTGTTTCTTGACACATTGAGGAAATGTTTTAATCCACCTTGTAAGCAATTAGAAAACTAATTGTTGTAGAGTGTCATGTAGGTAAGTTCTTCAACTTCTAATGCTGAAGTGAACTTCTGAACACAACAACTTCTGAACACAATTCCATTTGAGCTGGAATGAAATTAAAATCATAGGAATGTGAATCCCTTTCCACTAATGCCTTGATCTGTCAAAACAGAAAGACTAAAGATGAACTATTAATTCATTGGGGTGTATTAGGGCACAGGTTACTGCACAAACTGCAGTGTTGTTGAGGAGCAGATCCTGATCCCCTGTAACAACCACATTAAACAGCTCTTAGGACAAATTCATTAAATCTAAATAAAAGTGCACGGCAACTTAATGTAGACAACTAGATATGTAAGAATATATATCATGCCGTTTTGTCATAGACCAAAACATTCACTTCTCAAAAATCAGAGCTCAATATGGGGGAAAAAGAAAGAGGAAGACAGAAAGTGGGGTGATTTTGCTATCCATTCCATTTCATGACAATGTGGAGGAGTTATGACATCTCAATGAGACACAGAACTTGATAAACTCAAAGACAATTCCACAACTTCTCTGTGGAAAGTGTTGTAATTTATATCTTGCATGGGCAGATGGGAGAGAAAGGAGACAGCTGCTGCAGCCACAACAGCTGACTACACCAGATATTCCACAATTGCAAAACAGATTTTAGTGAGCCCTCTCTCTTTTTTTAGTTTCTGCATTTACCAAGAAGCCGAAGACAACAGAGGTGACAGCTGGAAACACAGCTGTGTTTGAAGCAGAGACAGAAAAATCTGGCATCAAGGTGAAATGGCAGCGAGCTGGCACAGAAATTACTGAAAGTGAAAAATATGTCATCAAGACAGAAGGAAACAAGCATTCACTGACAATCAATAATGTAGGAAAAGAAGATGATGTGACATATGCTGTAATAGCAGGAAGTTCCAAGGTCAAATTTGAACTCAAGGTCAAGGAACCAGGTACAGCATTTCCTAAGCAATTCTGATTTCATCAGTATTTCCAGTCCCACATGCAACCTTCATGAATAAGGCCCATGGAAATTAACCTATTTTAACACTGTAAAATTTCTTTACCAGCAATTCATCTGTTTTGCCCAAATACTTGAAGCTACTAATTCATATTAAACTGAGGAATACATTTTCTGTGGCTAAGACACCTCTTTCCAGGTGTCAGAAGTCCACAGAGAGGAGATCATAGGGGAAATGTCAATGTACATCTTTGGAATTCTGTCAAGCTTTTACACTTGACTACTGAAAAGCAAAGCAAATCTAATCTAACCCTCACCCTGACCTAAACTAAGAAGTTTGATCTTAGGACTGGTATTTCCTTATAATTATTTAATTGAAATACAAAATTGTAACAATTGACAAAATATTTACAAGTTATTCGGTAATGTTTCTAGAAGCTCATACATTTCCCAAAATTGTCTCAAAATCTCCTGCTACCAAAAATGCATATTTCAAGAGGGTCTTGAATATGAAGAGTAACCTTTGTATTATTTGTGTATCACCCATTATTACTACCTTTGTACACATTAAAAGATCAGTTACATGGGAAGTTCAAAAACTTTCCCAGGCATTTCCTGGGAATAAATATAAAGAGTCAAATTCCCTGGAATTTTCTCTTGAAAAAATATCTGAAGATGCTTAGGATAGATGAAACCACTCATTTTTTGAAACATTTTGACCTTTCAGATCCCTTTTTTCCCTCCAAAATTGTATTCATTTACCACTTCTGGTACTTTACTTTGTGCTTTTTAATTTGGTGGAAAGCCTCAAACTCATGTTGTTTATACCACTTCCTTATCTGTGCTATCACTGTTTGTCCTAGCAAAATGATGAGACCTTGTGAGACCTTCTTGTCAGCTGAAAAGATATGGGTGAATGTTTAACAGGATTTAAGATGGCCTGTTCCATGTGCAAAGACAGAGCATGAGAGATTATGTGTAAGGGGAAATCCTAGCATGGCTTAGGACAATTTGGCAGTTGTCAGAGCATATAAGAATGTGGTCCTCCTGACTGTCTCATCCTGAAAGCAAGCTAGTCTGTATTGTATTTGGTATATCTTCCTCGTTGTCTTTCAGGTTAGTTCCAGGTAGAGCCTGCTGTGGGCAGATAACTTGCAAATAAAGCTATGGAGCATAGTGGAGTAGAGTATGTAATGCTATAGAGTAACTGGTTTGCCCATTATTATTTGGAAGTGGCTCCACTACCTACAGGGAAAAGACATCTTGTTGCAACTGATCTATTTCAAGAAATTCTACCTCCCTCCATCTGCTCCAGTTGCTCACTCCTACTCCATTTTCAGACAACACTGTCTTCTCCATTGTGCCAAATGCATTTGCCTGAATTTGTCTCTGAGGTCATGTTTTAATTGAGAGGATACAAACTTTTATAAGCCAAGGGAAGAAATTACAGATGGATTTTTAAAATACTATATCCATATTGTTCACGCAGTGTCTACAGCTTTTTCCAGGCTGCACACAGCAATAGCCTTTGTAACACTACATTCCAACAAAACAAAATCTCATTAATAAGCAAACTGTTTACAAAGATAAAAATTACATCATTCTTCAGTACTTTTTCCATTTAGACCACTGATGTTTGCAAAAAATAACAGCATTATTCATCAGCTGACAAGTTTCTACACATCGACTATAGAATTTAAAAATCAGGCATCAGTTGTTTCTGAGCTCAGCAAAAGAAAAAGCCTCATCATCCAACTTCAGTAGGCCCCTTCTGCTTCCAGATCGTCCTCTAAGCTCTAGGAAACAACAGCTTATTTCTCTGCTTTTCCTGATGTACATTAAAGGCTGTTCTTTTGCAAAATTTCTTCAGAAAGAAGGAGGAAATATGACTTTCTCTAATCTTGGCTTAAATTCATTTCCAGAAAAGAGTGAGACAGTCACTCCTGCAGGAGCTGTTCCAGCCCCAGCTGCCTCAGAGTCACCTGCGCCAGCAGCAGAAAGCAGCCAAAACAGAGAAGGTAACAGAAAATTAACATTGTCATCACGTCTGGTTTATTACCAGAAGGGAAGAACATACACAGTGACTCCTTAGAGCCAGTGAGATAGAGACAGCAGATGAAAGCAGACCATAAAGAATAAGGAATCTCAGAAGCAGAAGAAATCTATTGAGATATTTTAAAATCAATTAACTAATTCACTATATAGTTTGAGGAAAAAAGTTCTAAATAGTAATTATGATGTTTATTTCAGCTTCATCTCCTGAGACACAACCAGAAGAACATCTGGACCCTATTGGGCTCTTTGTGGCACGACCCCAGGATGGAGAAGTTACTGTTGGTGAGTGCAAAACGTCAGCCAAGTGAAGTCTGTAAACTGTATCTGTTGCTTGGCTATTAGCTCTCCAAGCACAGGGTGACACCAGTGATATAACAGATAACTTACACATTATTCATAATCTTATGTTAACTTACTTCTCTTACAAGGTGGAAACATCACATTCACTGCCAAAGTGGCTGGTGAGAGCCTGCTGAAGAAGCCATCAGTGAAATGGTTCAAAGGAAAGTGGATGGACCTGGGAAGCAAAGTGGGGCAGCATCTCCAGCTACATGACAATTATGATCGAAACACCAAGGTAGAATTGGCAGAATAGGGTTTTCAGTCTTCTAGGTACTAATCTTTAATCTGAGGAAAACACAAACTAAAATAGGAATGTTCTGATGTTAAGGTACCCAAAGCAATACACAAGGCAACACTTATGCATAGAAGTCTGTATTTTGACTACACAGACAAGAGACAAGCTCTGCATATGGACTCTTGCATCCTTTATCCATGGTGAAATGAGAAAACATCTGGAGAACTGGGGGAGTAGTTTTGTGCTTTTTGCTGCAGGAGTCCCTTCATCTTCCTCTCAAGAAACAGATATTTGGTATATTTAGGAGAAAACAATAAATCAGACAGCTATTCAAGCATGGTCTATCTTGATCTTAAAAGATCAATCATTCTGCTATTAGAGTTGGAATTTATTGCTCTCTTCGGTTGTCTAGACTGCTTTAAGTAGCTGAGCAAGACCCACTTTTTACCACAAATGTGTCCAAAGACACATGGGCAGGAATGCAAGAGTCTGTACCATGACTTTGCATCCTCTGTAGTATATGAACCACTACTACCCTCTCCTGGATGGAACTGGACAGACTTGCTCACATTAGCCACTCCTTTCACTGAATTTTGGCATGTACTACATACGTCCTGGGGAGAGGCTAAAACTGCTAAATGAAAGCTTTATTCCTGTTTCCAATGCACATGCAACTAGTGTATGTACATAAGTGTATGTACCAGCATAGTTAGCTAATATAACACTGTATTCTCAAGAATACCTGTACGGACAGTTCTCTTCAGCTGTTTCCACTGAATTGGGGATTATAGGTAATTTTTTGTTACACTAATGAGTTGGACACTCAGGAAGTTCTTAGTTCTAAAAGGACACACAGACATACTTCATCCCCCTGTCTATTTCTCTCCATGTATTCCCTCTCTCTGTGTTTCATCATTTCATTTTCTAACCTAATTAGAATCATTGCTGTCTGTTCTAGGTGTACACCTTTGAAATGGAAATCATAGAAGCAAACATGACTTTTGCAGGAGGGTACAGATGTGAGGTGTCTACCAAGGACAAGTTTGATAGCTCTAATTTCAACCTGACTGTCAATGGTAAGATGAATTCCTGCCATCTATTTTTTAAATCTTCTGGCCCCCTATATTTTCTTTCCTGTCTATCAACAATTCTTTCCAGCACAGAATGGTTACTAGACAAACACAGACCTGAAGTACAGACCTGAAGATCTAAAGGCACACCTAGAGAGGCCCACAGAGAATGGGATCCAGACCATCAGAAGTACCAGCTGGTCATTACTCCAGTCAGAACTGTGAAGCTCTTAAAGAAAGCTCATAGAAAGATACAGAACTGCCCAGCTTTTCTCTGGCTTTATTCTAGTTTCAGACTCATTATTTCATTATGTTTAATTTCACTAGAATAGAAGATAAGTTCATTCTTATTTTGGCAAAAGTTTAGGACTAAAAATGGATGTTTTAAAAGAAAGATTTAGACATGTGACACTATTGCCAATTCCTTTGTCCTTCCTTCCTGATAAATTCAAGTCATACAGATGCACCTTGTCAGATCAGACGAGTCATTTTACCTAATGCATGATGCCACCCTCACAAAGTGCTGTACTGAAATGTTTATAAAAATTGAAAAGGAGGTTCATTTTAACATCAATTTGTCCAGAGTGTGGAAGAGTTTAAGTAAAACAGTATAAGCACAGACCACGTGACAGAGCTGAATGTTTGGACCATTTCCTGTTTCATCAGTTCTGTAGAAGGGGCTGCAACATTAACTTGTGTCCAGCTACCAGTGAACCTAATGTAATGAAAAAAAGCTTATTAACACTTATTAATTAATTAATCAGTAGTGTTACTTTTTGAAGTTTCACTAGCTAGGACTCATAAGAGCCAGGAGCAGCAACTGAGAACAGTTTCTCTCCCTGAAGCAGCAGCACACCAATTTATACCAACAGTATAACAAAGTTCTCTCTATACAACATCCTTGATTAAGCTTCTGTATGTCTCTGCATAGCTGCAGGAATTTACCTTTGCTTTCAGAGGACAGATTATAATTTATTTTTAATAATAGTATTGAGTTGATGTCTAGTCGTATACTCATTGAGCTTAAATACTCTGTGAAGACACTATTGAAAGTAAAATTTTGCAGCAGAAGAATTGACAAGCCGGAGGTAAGATCAGGCTTCAGGTTATTATGAAACATGAGACAGAAGTAAGTTATACACAAAACATTGGATGCTGAAAGCTGATTAGTGAAGGCTACATGTTTAAAGAAGAAGCTTTAATCTTTCAATATGCAACTAATCACAATCTACAATATAAGAATTTATTTTTTAAAATGTCTGCAAAGAAAAACTTTACAAATAGCAATGCATTTTTGCATTATGTTGACTTTTTCTGCCATTTTTCTTCATTACTTTTTGTAACATCAGAAGCACCTGTAAGTGGAGACTTGGATATTAGAGCTGCCTTCCGCCGCACGTGAGTATGCACAGCAGAGACCTGTGTAGATCAGGTTATACATCCATGTGGAATTCATTGCTTTCCCAGATAAAACTAGCTAAAAGCAAAGCTCTTATACAAGCAATCACAAATATACAGATTTCTACTAAGAAAATATTTCTACTATTAAAATTCTCTACAACTCCCAGAAATCACGTAAGAGAGTTTAGACTTTATACTAGCATAATAATCACGCTTGTCTTCAATTAGGCAATCAGTAATGTGTATAATTGTAACAAGAACTTCAGCACCTGCTTTCCAGACCTGTAAAGAGCACTTCCAGATATAGACTAGTAGAGATTGAAAAGATACTGTGTGATGTTGGTCTTGATTTTGTCTGGCTTGAGGAACTACAGGTACCTTAGTACAAACATTTGCTGAACAAGGGGAGTGCAGTTTGGTGTGAGCTCTATAAGCAGCATATCACTGATAACATTCCTGCAAGCCTTTCGATTGTATCTGTTCTCATGTTCTATACTTACATTAACTGAATGAAGACAGTGACATTGTGAGTGTACATGTGAAAACTCAGGTATACATAGTCTTAGGTATTAAAGACTGCTGCTGAAAAGGCCATCCTGCCCCCATTTCTAATATTTGCTGAACTGATGTATCTCTTAATGGAATAATGTTCCTTTCTATTAGTAAGATTCACAAAATTAGTTGTTTTTTTAAAAAAATTTTAGTTAGGCATTATTAATATGTGCTTTCTTTTTCCTCCATGTAATAGTAAATAAGTTTCTATTTTAGTTCTTATGTATTTTCTCAAAGTTTCTAGACTAAGAATATTCAGATATCTATTTCTCTACAGGGAACAAATCATCTGTGGCAACCCTTTGAGTATCTCTCTATAAGTCCTATTTTTATAAGAGAATATTTTTAACATTTATCACAAAGAATTAAATAAGGCTTGCAGAATTTTTCGACAGTTAAGTCCATCTGTAGGTAGCTGACCAGCCTCACTGTGATGCCTGTAAAACAGTGGGCACTCAGTGCATAACTGCATTGTGTTATTTCACTGCAGTGAAAGGAGGCTTCAAGAGCTTCTTGTGAGCACAATTTAAAAAATTTAGAATCAGTCCAAAGGGAGTGCAGTGTGAGCAGCTTCAGGCTGTTGAGATTGCCACTTTCTCCTGCAAGAATGAAGCCAGATTTTGAACTGAATTGCTTAAATCTGAAGCTTTGTCTTTGATCCCCTCACTCAGGAGCCTAGCAGGAGGGGGGAGACGGATGACTTCAGCCTTTCTCAGGTAGTCACTGTCTGTGTCAGCAGACAAATTTAAGTCTTCCAATGAACTGTCTCTCTCTGCTTAGGAAAAGAAAAAAACAACCCCACAGAATTAAACTGCAGCTTAAATTCCAAATAAATCACTGTTTATAATGTGTAGTATTTATATGAGACTATTACATACGAATAATAAGTAATGTGACACAAATAAAGATAAATAAAAAAAATGAAATATAAGAATATAAAAGGAAAGATAAAAAGAGATAAATAAAGAAAAGAGTAGTTTGGTAGTTCAGGGAGAGGCAGATTCATCTACAGAAAATGCATGTGTTTGGCAAGTGACATCTTCTCACCATTGTTAGAAGAAAACAAAGTAACTTTAAATCATATGCATGTCTGCCCTCTCTTTTTTACATGTTTTCCTCTCTACTGAGCACATTCTGACTAAAATTGCTGCTGCTCATAGAAATGTACCAACACAAATGAAAATTTGTTGTTTCCTGGCACACTCCCTATCATTTTATCATTAAATTTTTCACTCTATGCCTTTTGGTCCTTATGTTTGCTACTATAGCAAAAACAGGAGTTCTGAGATTATAGTTAACTATATGCATGTTAAAGCAATTATTAGGGTCTTATTCTTCAAAAAAGCTAAACCTTGATTGCTGGTCTTTCCTGAAAATTTTGTTTCACTGCTACTTGTGAAGCAATAAGGTGAATAGTTATTCTCCCCGATATAGACCAGATTTACTGAATATTTGATCACAGAAAATCCTTTCCAAATCTGGGACTATACAAGTTACTTTTATGTACATTTTATGCCTGAAAACATGTAAAATCTTGTGAAAGTAGGGCCAAAACCACACTTGTCTGTTTGAGCTTTATACTCAGGAAATTATCCTTTCCAGTATTGTACTATTCTGAAAGTAATCAAAGAAGTAAAATCAGTATTTTCTTAAAGAAAAGGTCTCTTCTCACAACATATTTAAAATTACACAGACTCTAAATTGTTATTTAACCTTATATTGTCAAGCAGCACAAGAAGCTTGGCACTTATTTCTGTTTCATTTTTATTTAACAGTACTGTTAAAATGCCCATCATTTCTCTGTTCAGGCTGTTTCCTTACTTCTAAAAATACTTGTTCCTGCCATATTGAGTTTTCCTGACACTCTGATTTACATTCTGTAGACAGACTGATTTGTTTTGAATCAACTGGCACTGTGTATTGACAGAGGCAGCATTATGGTCTACAACTACCACCAGTACAACTGAAAAGAAAAAATGTTGCTTATTAAACAATAATTAAATGTAAGGTGTTGCTTCTGGAAGAATATGAATGCTGTGAGATGGAATCACCAGATTCTTATACTTAAGACAACAGAGATGTTAAGGAGCAGCTGACCATTGATGATGACAGACTGGCTGAAATGAAGAAAATACATTTGAGCTTTTTAAACCCTGTCTGAATGCAAAGACGACCTTTCTTAGGAATTAAATCTGAAGAAGTTATTGTAGTGACTTTATGCTGTTTTCAGAGTAGGTCAGTACTTGAAGTGTTCAGAAGCACAGCTAAAACACACTGGATTCAGAACACTAAAAATAACTGTGCATTCCATCTCAGTTCACCATATGTAACAGCTAGAACTACACATCAAAAAACTCCTGCCTGATGCTTCTTGTTCTCACAGACCAACACATCACAGCACTGCTTGTCGTGATGCTCATTGAACAGGTGAATATTGAACCTCATCTCAGGCTGAAAGCCAGATCACAGAATTCCTCCTTCAACTCTCCGGAGCACCAATGATGTGACACTTTTTTTTCAGTGTAATGAATTCTGGCATCACAAAGAACCTTAAGAAACAATTACAGCTGGGACAATACTAAGGGTAAAAAAAGTGATTTTAGATTGTAATGCATTCCACAAAACTCCTAGTTCAATACTGCCCCAACTGTAAACAATATCTACATTTCCAAAAAATAGAGGAAAGAAGGAAGCTTCTGCAACACCTTTATGATAATGAATACATTCCAAATAAATATGATGACCAAATTAATACCCTGTACAACTTCATGCACAATCAATACAGAAAAAGTACAAGTTCATTAGATATATTTTTTAAACCTATATGCAAATTAATATCAACACAGAGCCTACTTAAGTTGCCTTCCATGTCAATGCACTAATGCACTTTTTATTCATTAGAAACCCATCTACTACTACCCTACAAAAATATGTCATCTATATAATGTTATAGTCTCACATGATATTCCCATTTCCTTCTGAAACTAAATATGGCTTTCTGTTACTATACAGTACTGAGGGACATGATGATGGGGCAGAATTTAATTTTACCTCCCTACTGAAAAAAAGGTGAGTAAAAATCCACAGACTTGGAGAAATAAAGCTTCTGTTGAACAACTCTGAAACACTAAAACTGGAATAAGTGAAAGTTTCATAAATTCAGAATCCTTGTCATTTTCCTAAAGCAGCTCTAAATAGAAGAAGCATGACAGGTAATTATGGCTGCTTCCTGAAATACACAGCATTTGCTGCATTTCTGCTAGGTTTATACAGGAGGAAAAAAAAAAAAAAAATTCCCAAGATAGAAAAGGCCTGAACTCAGGTAATTATATGTTTCCAGCAGTCCTTTGCATGGGAAAAAAAAAAAAAAGGAGTAATCACAATACCTATTTACAATGCTGCCTTATTAAGAACCAGAGAGCTGGGAGGACAAGCTTTTTATTAGATAAATAAATGTTACTATTACACTGTTCAGCTATATATTATCTATTATATAAATATTCTATGTTGCATGAATATGACATAAATATTTTTTTATTCTTCCAGTTGTAATTCTAATATCTTTCTTTTACTTTCACTTTTTTTTTCTGGAATTTCTTCTCTAATTCTCATCTTTCCTTGAAGTATATTTTTTCATAACCTGTTTACTTATGCTTTTCTCTTTTTACCAAACTTTTAATCTGAATGTTTTGGATTCCACTGTTGCCAACAGAGAGTAAGCTTTCTATTTAATTTTATTATAAATGCATGGATCAGACTGAATATAAGAATCAGTGTGTTTGGAATGATGCATGCATCTTTGTCTTCTTTACATGTAGAACATGACAAAAATTGTTTATTGTGAAAGAAAATCACTGACTGCTAATTTCTGAGACAGAAATTCTTTTAAACAGTTAAGTTAAGACAATTTGATACAATTGATGTATTTCTTTGAATGTCCTTTGTTTTTTACCATCACTTTCTTTCATATAACCAGTTCTAAGATTTCCTTGAATTTCCAAATTTTCTCAATAACCCGCTGCTTAATATTCCTGCTGTCACAGTCTTTAGAAACAGAAAAATCATTTGCACAATATTGTTGCTGGTGTCTATCTGATAGGTGATGAAGATTTTTTTGTTTCTTTCTGTTCTCTTTACCTGGCCACTCACTCTGTCTTTCCAGCACCTGAAGTTACTATAAAAACTTGTCACTTACATTCGTGTTCTGCAAATCTAAACTAACTTAGTTTGAGTTTTCACAACTACTTGGATGAGTGTTGTTGTGAATCCGTGTTCAGTCTCTGCTCACATATTGGTATCGCTATTTATAAAAAGTGTTTTATCCTCACAAAGAGTACAGGATCATGTAGATATATGAAGTAACTTTGTTAGAGGATGCAATAAAGCCACAATAGCCTCAGGTTAACTCACCCAAATTTCAGTGGGACAAACGAGGTCACATAGTGTACAAACCCCTGTGTTACATCTATGCAGGGCATCTATCTGTAGGTGAATCCTGGCTTTGCAGTAACACCACAAGCAGAACTCTTAAGGGGGAGAGACAGAAAAGACACCGATCAAACTTTCTACAGCTGACATTGATATCTAAGTTTCTTGTTTCAGCACGAACCCAAATTGTTGTAAACTTACTCTATTTTCCACAGAAGATGTAAAGCATAAAGGAATTGCTTATCTTTTTAATAAAATTTCAAATAAATGAAAACCCGCATGAAAATATTTGCATAATTTCATACAGAGTCTCCAGCTGGAATGAGGTGCTGTGTACTATGAGTCCCTCTCCTCGTGCCTTTTCCTTTTGCTCTCATAATTAGTTTTGAGCAATGGTCAAACTCCTAAAAGTAGTAAAAATCTCCAGTATTTACAGAAATGTTAAATTTATTGATTTAACTTATTATTATTTCTTAGGCTAGAAATGTAATTCATTAAAGGAAGCTTATAAATTTCACTGCATTTTAACAGTGTTTCTGCCCTTTCTCGGCTTACAAATCTCTGTCTAGTGAATTTAAGAATATAAATTCACTGCTCCTAGTTGTTTTTCACAGCCACTTCAGAATTAATTTGTGGATTCTTCAGGCTTTGCAAAACTCAGGTTGAAGACCACTCTTATATTAATGAGAAAAGATAGGCATAAAATATCATAATGGAATGAAAGATTTCTTCATTAAAACAGAAGAGGAAAAGGGATCTCATGCTGGGGAACTCTCAAGAGCTATGCAGATTCAAACAGAATTGAGGATTATTCTTTTACCATTTCTGCTTTATTACACCATTTTACAAGTGTCCCTCGATCCACAGGTAATGGTCATTCCCACTGGAAGAAAGAGCTTCATTTAACACTGTATCTCCTATCACTGTAATTTAATTAACTGGTGTTGACATACAGATGTCAAGGGCCAAGGAGAGGTCATTGGGAAGAGGAAGGGAACAGCTGTCACAGAACTATTAAATGGGATAGTGAGCAGAGACCTTGAAGGAGGTGACAGCTGACAGGGTCCAATCAGTTGACAGTAACTGGATAGGAAGGAACCATTTCTGGGATGTACAAAACTATTTTTAACCCCTCCACATATGTTTAAAACATATCAGCTGCATATTCCATTTACAGCAGGTTCACTAAGCTTCATCTTGATGCCCCCAAGTGCATAGCTAACCTATGAGGTGATCTCTGTGAATAAGATCCCCAACATCAAGGAGAATAACACAAGAGTGGGAGAAACCTCATGAGTCCAAGTGCTCTGTTAGTTTTCATACACTGCTTAGTTCCTGCTGGTAGTGAAGGAGCACAGCCTCCCTGTGCAAACTCTGTGCCTTTCTGGGATCAAAGAGAATGTTTTAACAAATGCAAAATAGTGAAAAGGAGTACTGGGATGAGAAAAATTTTGCTCAAAGGCAAACACATTTTTTCTTTTCATTTTAAGAGCTCAGTTAAACAGAAATTACAACCTCTAGCTTTTAGTCCCATTTTGCATGAAATTCACAAGCCTTTTCTTTTAATTAAAAAATATTAGTATTTCCAAGGAAGAGACTATATTTTTTCTTATGTTTAAATTTCTTATATTGCATACACCAGAACAGGATTGTCAGATAAAACAATGAGATGACACTGAGTAATGGAAAAGCTAAAGCAAAAACTGGAGAAGTCTTCTCAGTAGTGAGAGATCTTAGACTGTGGAACTCCTTTGAAATTGGAAGATTTTTCTCACTATGTACTTAAAAATACCTTACACTAAACATTTTTGAAATATCCATGAAATAGTCCTACCTGTAAATTTTCAGACATGAAGTGCGTGTATACAGACAGGTCTGTAAGTAAGCAGATAGACAGAAAATCTACCAATATTTATATAATGTCATAAGGAAGATGTTAATATTTGAATTTCCTAAGTCTTTCTAATTTTCTATGTTTTTATATTTTTAAAGATACAGTTTCTCCACAGAAGTTTAACTGTACTAGCACAAAGAATTAAACACATAATAGAAATATTATATGCCCTTAGTTTTATATAGTACTTAGTATTTAGTACTTAGATATCTATTTTAATTTACATGTATTTAGAAATATTTGAACTCCCTGGTATGATCAGGGCAACAAGCCCAAGAACTGCTTACATTAAAAAAATCTTGATTATGTGGCAAATCAGTTCAGTTTTCCTGTCTCCTGCTAATCAAAACTAAAAACTATTTGTAGCAGCCTCAAACTAAATTATAGATATACAGAAGAAGAACCCTGGCAAAATCTGATGCACTGTTATGGCAAAGCAAATACTCAGTATGCTGCACTTATCATAGGCACTCCAAACTTCAGCTACTGCTATCAATTCAGTGAGTGCTAGTGAGGGCTTAGGGAGTGCTAAACCACTTTGAAGAGATGAGATACTGCATACCATATTTCTGTTCAATCTCACTGAACTGAAATCTTCTTCTCTTGCTTCTTTTCTGCTCAAGAGCTACAAGGGGGCTGGAAATTCCAAGCTTTTCCAATTGCAGGACTTTAATAAACATAGTGCTCCCATTACAAGGAATAATAAGAGGAGTACCAAAAATGTTTGGTTATATCTGCTGTTTGGACTAACTACAGTAGTACTGATAAGTAGCAATATTTCCCACAGACTAATTGGACTATTATTTTCCTGCAAAAAACCAGAAATACACCCAATAACATTCCACTTTTCTCTGCATCATTTGTTGCATAACTTGTTGTCTTGTTGGGGTTTACCACTGAACACGACTTCATTATAAGGGTGTGTTCTGTTGCACTGGAATCTGCTTGGTCGTGGTGATAATCAGAAACAACAGGCACAGGAAGTTACTTTTCCTAAGAACTTTTTAGTAAAATGGTGCTTCTTCCATCATATCTCCATTTACCAAAATGCAAACTATGACAGGCAAAAACCCCATGATGACAGGGTGAAGTAGAGTTATTTGTTTCCCTGGAAGGTGTTCAGCCATAACTAGGAATAAACAGAAGTGCTTGCACTTATAATGTGAATCCCACAGTGGAAGTGCACAAAGGATGGGAGTGAGTTTAATTTCAATATGGATCAGCATTTCCCTAAAGCTTATTTCAGAGCATTTGCATGAATTTCTTCATCTCCCTGCTACTGAAGCACAGGCATATTCTGCTAAGGGTGAAGATGACATTCATGGCTCTTTTGTACTAACATGATGCCCTTTTTTCTTGCCCATTGGGATGCTGCACATTTTTCCAAACGCTTCTCTGCGTCGTTCTGGAGTACAGCAGCTTCCTGCGCACTGCAAATCGGTAAGGTCACGCCAGTTTCTTTTTCTATTTATGATCTTTCAAACAAAAAATATCATGCAGATAAAGAACCCCTCTCCCAAAGCCAGACAGCCAAATTTTCCCTTAGTTTTACTAAACCAAACATTAATTCTTCCATAATCACTAGTTCTTTGGTTAAAACATAAAACAAGTAGCTCATTGTAAATACTGTCTTGTTTGCCACTACTCACCAGTCTCCTTATGTTTTATAGATTACTACAGACAAAAATTTTCTTTATAATAGATGATAAAAGTCTTAATAATCTGTGATTCTTTTCAGTGAAGATAAATAATGTCCTGAGTGGAAAAGGATATGTCTCTTATTTACATAAATCAAGTCCCTTTTCTCTAAGATGTTGCCAGCATATCAATTCAGTTCCTTGTTTTGCCATGTTCCATGTTCTGGGCATTGACCATGACAAGAAAATAAGTCTCCTTATGTTTCCATCACCCATCATTAAAGGAAGCTAAATTTTATTAGTTTAGTTAGAAATAAACCCTTCAAGACAGAATTCAATTTTAATCACTATATATATACAAATAAAGTTAGAACTAGTCACCAGTTTTATTTCATTATTTTTTGTAATAATATAGTAAAAAATTAAAGTGTTAATTTTTTTAAATGGCTTCATCAAGGCACTATGTAGCTGCCAACCCAATAGTTTTCTTTAAATACTCTTAATACAAGCACTCAGAGGCTCTAATCCCTTTCTGCAGAGGTGAAGGAAAATCTGAATCGCAATCTGATGTTGATGTCTGGGATATCCTGAGGAAAGCTCCTCCCACGGAATACGAGAAAATTGCTTTTCAGTATGGTATCACAGATTTGCGTGGGATGCTGAAACGCCTCAAACGCATAAAGAAGGAAGAGAAAAAAAGCACAGGTTGGTGAGATATGTTTCTTCCAAATATAGTGTTGATATCTTCTTTTTTGGGAGTTTTTCAAATATTAACATCAGCTGAACAGCAGCGAGACACAAGACCATGAGAAACAGTAATTTCCTTTTCCAGTTATTACCCAATCTTTACATATGAAATTCTGAATACCAAAGATTGCAGCTATCCCCAGTACTCTGAGATACCTTACTCTGAAACTCTGGATGTACTAAACACGCTCACTTTACCAGTTTTTCAAGCTTGGCCCCTTATATTTCCCTGAATACAAACCAACATCCTTTACTTGCCCCCCACCCCAACTAGTCAGTATGTCAGGCAACAGTGATACATTTAAAGAATTTAATTTTCATTGGTATGATACATTTGGTATTCTTGAGCCTTTTCTAGTCCTGTGAAATATTAATTGCCTAATCATAACTGATTTTTTAATTTTTTTTTTAAGTCTAAAACAGAGAAGGCAAACTGCCATTCTTCAGTACTGAGAAGACCAAGTATAATTTTCCTACATGGGCAGATGTAATTCTATTCAGGATGTGTTGAAGTACCTATTCACATATTATTTAGAATATTCTACTTTGCTTATTTTGGTGTATAACACATGCTTGTAGTCCTATGTTAAGGAAAAATAGGAAATGGCACAGGATGAAGAACAGACAGAAATGGTAAAAATTCAAATAGGGATGCAGAATGTGGGGAAGGTTTAAGATGATGGTAAACAACATGAAAGGGTATAAAGATTTGTTGCATGACCCAGAATGAAAAAAGAAACAAGTATAAAAATTATAAAGGTTTTTTTAAATCCTTCTTCATCATAGCATTCCTCAAGAGACTGGATCCAGCTTACCAAGTAGACAAAGGTCAAAAGATTAAATTAATGGTTGAAGTTGCCAATCCAGATGCTGACGTGAAATGGCTGAAGAATGGACAGGAGATCCAAGTGAGCGGCAGGTAAACTAGAAATATGAGCAATCCAAAAAGGAATGAGTCACAGCTCAGAGTGAAAAACTAGCTTTTCTTAGAAGGACAGGAATAAACAGAGAAATAGGAGCTGAGAAAGAATCTATGTAGTACTGTGGCTCAGGGTCAGTTTGCTGTTGTTATAACTTTTTCTTTTCTCTTCCCTCTGCTCTATATCTCTACATGTGGAACTGGATGCTTCCATCTACCTACTTAGCAAGTAAGTCCTGAGATTCTGTTCTGCTCTTTATGTGTATACCCAGGGTTCAAATGCACTTTGTCCTGATCTGGGATATACTTCAATGCAAATTGTTTGTAAAACCAATTTCCAGTGATTTTGTGCTGAAACCATTTTTAATGGTAGTCATGCTAGATCTTAGAATGCATCCAGCACCATTCACAGGAGCTTGTACATCTCACACTTGGAGGAATATTCCCCATCATTCCCTGTGCTAGTTTTTCAAACACTGCTGCTGTTCCCCACACCAGGACAAGGCTATTGGGCTTGAGTCCTTACAAATCTTGCCATTGGTGTCAGAAAAAGAGTAGGAATCGTTTTTCTCTTCTAGGCAGGATAAGAGAGTGACTGGGTCCAAAAGGGTTTTTCCCTGATGATTACATTTAGATTTTCTTTTCAGATATATTTTTGAGGCTGTTGGGAATAAGAGAATACTGACTATAAACCACTGCTCCCTGGCCGACGATGCAGCATATGAATGTGTGGTAGGGGATGAGAAGAGCTTCACAGAATTATTTGTAAAAGGTGAGCAATGGTAGCAAAAGGAAAGAGATCTCCCCTAATATTTAGCCTTGAATTACTCTCATCTCCTCTACTCTCAGATTGATCTTGCAGGAAAGGAAATTCTCAAACATATTAACAAATTCTATTGAAGTAGATTTTTTTTCTTACAGTTAAATGTAGGAAAATTTTGCCTATAACAGCAACCAGGAAAGCACAGGAAAGCAGCACAGTGATTGTTACCATTAATTCTCATTTGGAAAGTTATTTACATCTCAACAATACGGCTAGAAACTTACTTTAAAAATTTGATTCCACACAAGATAAACATGTCCCAAGCTCTACAAGCAGATCAAATAGTACAGAAAAAGTAATGCCTCCTGTTTAGAATTACAGAATATATATGAAAACTGTTCAATCCTATATTTTTATTCCAACTCATGAAAAGCGTCATTTGGAAATTCTGATAAGGTGAATCTGGCATAGTGAATCTTAATTTCTAACACAGAGAGCATCACCATTTATTTGTCCAGGGACACTTCCTGTGGAGTAGAGAGTGGTGAAACCTACCTCTGGTCTCCAGCCTTTCAGAATAATGTTTTAATAAAATTCTCTGTTTCCAGAACCTCCAATCCTGATCACTCACCCACTGGAGGACCAGATGGTGATGGTTGGAGAGAGAGTGGAGTTTGAGTGTGAAGTGTCTGAGGAAGGAGCTACTGTGAAATGGTAAGGGAATAGAAGAAAAACCAAATCAAATCAACATGAAACCCTCTTCCTCCGTGGAGCATAGCAGGAGGTGTGAAATAAAAAGGGAGAAGTCGTCCCACATAATCGTTTTCAGCAAAAGATTGTTCGTACTCCTATATGTCAAACATTGAGAAGGAACTGAGAGACAAAAATATGAAACAAAAATCCAGATTAAATATAGATATTTTATAGTGTCTCTAGAATTTCTTGCTCAGTGTTTACACTTCAGTAATGTCTAAGCATTGCCCAGACTAAACCGATCTGTACTGTGACGAATTTGCTGTACTCTGAAATCTTCTGGTCTTCTCAACTGCAGTGAGGTGTTTGGGTTTCTAAAGTATTTTTTCTTGGGTAAAATGTTAATTGTTTCTTGAGACACAGAGGGAACACATCTGCTGTGGTGATCCTGAAAAGCTGGTCATTTTGCTTATACAGCGAGATGGATTAAGATCACAAACATTTAGACCATAGAGCCTGTTTTCTTGGGCATTCCAGCTGAGCAGAAGCTGGAAGGTTCATGCTGCTTGGGCAGACATGACAAGCAGGGTTTATATACTAAGTCTCATGCACACTATTCTCACTTCATTTCTCTACCAGATGAAATTCCCTTGTGCTTGTTAACAGCTTCAGGCACATGGTTACCAAGCATTCCCCCAATGCCCATGACATTCCTGGAAAGTGCCAACTAATGATCTGCTATCCCAAGGGAAGGAACTGAGAATTTAAATGGAGTCCAAGAGCTAGTACAGCATGTGTGTTACACTGTTTAAGCTGCAAGCACAGTTACACACATTCTGTTGTTCAGGAACTGCTTGCAGATGCCTGGTCACAAGAGATGGGGACAACCAGATCTCTCCCTCTCAGAGCACAGTGCAGCTGCCACACTTTGATCCTGTGCCTTTGAACAACTCCCATACATCTTGCAGAGCTGTTATCTGTGGGATGGGCATTTGATGTGACAAGGGCAAACCAGCAGCTGTCTCAGTCTGAAATGCAGCAAGTGGTCAGAGAAACTCATCATTGTGATGGAAAACTGAGCAGTTAGATATTCACACTGTATTTTACTGGTTTTGTTATGTGAGACTCTGTCAATGCTCTTTGGCAACAAAAGGGAACATTTTAGACAGCAGAGAGAAGTGTCCAGGGAAAGCTTGAAACACAGTGTGGAGAAAGAGTTCCAGTTTTATGGCTCATTAGGGAAATGCTCAGCAGTTTAAGCCAAGTAACAGGCACTAACTCAGAGCACCTGTTATAGCTCTTACACTCTTAAAACCCAGGATGTAAAACCACAAGCACATGAACAAAGACAATTATGTGACTTGCACAAGACAGAAATAAGGGTGAGGCAGGCCATCAGACTAGGGCTTGGAGAATTCATTATGTGGGTCTCTTCAGAGAAATCAGAAAATAATGTTCTCTTGATCACCCAGAAAGGTTGCACATTATTACAACTCTGGCAGTACTATGGAACAGGTTTTTTCTAAACTTCAGATGGTCTTGGAAATAAGATAACACTTGAAGAAAAAAAATGTAATAAAATACATAATTTTGATCTAATTTTTCCATCTCTGAATGCTGGATACCATCTTATCAGCTCCAAATCAAAACAAACCATAGTGATGTATATTTATAGCAATAAATCTGTGTGTCCAAATTATCACATAGTACCTACATCAGTGATATCTCAGAAGACATTAACCAATTAATCCTTAGAATCCAAACAGGAAATAAGAAAGCATTTCCAGACAAAGAGGCATTAAGTAGTAAACTTGAGAACAGATATTTGATCTTGCAGATGTTCAGGACTTGGAAAGACTAAAGCACAGCTGACCTACCTATTACTGCACTAGTTCTGCTTTACATGTGAGGCTGGACCAATGACCTATGGTGTTCTGTAAGCCAACACTTCTATGATTCTCTATAATGCTTCACTTGTACTTTAGTATCAACAGATTCTTCTACTTTATAGTTCCAATTGCCAAAGAAAGGCTTGTAAGATTACCTTAAAGAGGTTTTCTGCTTTTCACAGCAGCAGTGTGTCATTTTAAGCCAAATGATATCTGAGAGTCCTTTTTTGAGGTTCACAGTCTCTATTTGTCACTACATCCCTCTGCAAAGTGCTAGTCAATAAAACAAACACAAGTTAAAGACAGTATTCCCCTCCTGGAGATTTAAGGCATGAGGCATTACAAATAGCCTTTTTTCATTACTTAGACAAGATTTCAAGAGAACTCTTTCTTACCAATAGAACATTCAGATATTTTCTTAAGTGATGTACCAAAATAGATCACAAAAAAAAATAAAATTTAGAAGTTTAGCTCCAGAACTTTAGCCACAGTACATGTGCTTGGCTTTGCATTTAGCAACAGCAGCATGCTGAACTTTGGGATTACAGTCTGCTCTCAGCAATTCAGCAAAGGTTTATGTAGCACTTGTTCCAGAACTAATTTGCATGAATCAGAACACCAGCCTTAGGAGATCATCTTACACGTTGCTTCAGATTCTTGTCTGAAGAGGGATGAAGAGGAAAGAAAAGGAAACATTATCCTGACAAGAATACTAAACATTGTGTTTCAAGTGGTTGTTAAAGGCATTCTCTGTTTCCTCCCTTACTAGCACTGCTCTGGAGGCCAGTCCTTCATTAACCAACCATACCTTCCAGAGAGCTGTGCTGTAACAAGCAGTTATGGGGCAGTAATCTGTAGGTATTCTGAAATGAGGTAGCATCGGGTACATCTAAGCCACAAGCTCTACGGTTCTTGTCTCTGCTTAAAGTTTTGGTCTTGTGATTTACTTTAGCAGGCTCTAACAGAGGTAAAAGGTTTTCTTGCATAGATCTCCTTAAAAATTATAGCTGTATTATTTTTAGAAGTCCCAAGTAGCACTTCAATTTGTTATTCTGTAAGATCATTTGTTAAGATGAATAGTCACTGGTCACAAAAAAACCACAAATAAGGATTCTTTCTACAAAAATACAAGAATATTTTTACTCTATTAGAATCATACATATTTTCTATTTGTTTTTCCATGTGACTATCAAAGAGAAAACCTTTTTCATTTACAAACTGCAGCAGTATTCAAGTAACATAATAGAAATATATCCAAGTAATAATAAAAAATGTAATGCTACAAAATTAACAAATTGAAGAAATTACAAGTTATTTTCTTGTAGCCTGTTTATGTTATTTAGGATTAGGAACAGGAAACCATTAAAACATCTTATGTATTTTTGTATGACCTTGATTAAACAGCGTGACTCCTCCCTGCACATTTCCCTCCATGACGATTGGAAATTACAATAATTAAATTTCCTCCTGGGCTGGATGGTGAAGCTTAATTTAGTAAAGTCTTAAATATACTGTGGCATCCTTGAATGGAAAGAGCTACCACATTCAAATTACATATTCATTTGAAGACATCCTAAAATTTTCTTCTTTTACTGATGCCCACAAAACATGGATTTATACCAATTATATTTCACATCAGGAAAATTAGGACTTTAAGTAATATCCCAGCAAGTCTCATTTACTTTATGGCAGTTTTTAAGACAGTAAATTCCCTGCCAGTGAAGTGTGTTTTCATCCCTAGATCTTCTACAGCTCTGAACATACTTTCATGTTTATCTATAGCATGTAAATAGAATAAAAATCAAGTAATGCTTTGTGGTGAATTCTCTTGAACCAGAAGTCAAATACCTAGGGAAAATTAATGGTAGAGGCATTCTTGTTCCACTAACATTTGTGCAACAACCTCTTTTTTGCTAACTTGAAATGTTACAAAGATTGGATTAACCTTGTGTCTTCCAGTCTCTAGTGACATTGAGCTGACTCTTACTCTCCTCTTTCAACCATACCAAAAATGACTCAATGCTATTTGGTATTTCAGGGAAAAGGATGGAATTGAACTGACACGAGAAGAAACATTTAAATACCGATTCAAGAAAGATGGAAAAAAACAGTATCTAATTATTAATGAGTCAACCAAGGAGGACAGTGGGCACTACACTGTGAAGACCAATGGTGGGGTATCAGTCGCTGAACTGATTGTGCAAGGTAGGCACAGGGAATGTCAGAGAACCACAGAAGCTGAAAAATGAGAACAGGCTGAAGGTAACCTTCTCCAGATAGTGCACAGTGGTAGCATAATCCTCCTGACAGGGAAAAAGAAGATGCAATAAGGGGCATAGGGTTTGATAATAGGTCTTGAGGAAAACTCAGACCTGTGTGCCGGATATAACAGATACCCTGATAACAACAGGTGCTTAGTTATCAGTCCTGTTAAAGCCCTGCATGCTGTGTACTGCCCTTCAGATTTCCTCCTTCCATCAACAGCTTGATCAGCCCTTGCCTCTTCTACTCAGTAAATCCACACCATCTACTTACGTAGCTGTTCTGATTTTATATGTGTGTATCGATTATTCTCACGGTATCAGAGAAAAAGCTGGAAGTTTATCAGAGCATTGCGGACCTGACAGTGAAGGCACGTGACCAGGCAGTCTTCAAGTGTGAAGTTTCTGATGAAAACGTGAAAGGAATCTGGTTGAAAAACGGAAAGGAGGTGATCCCAGATGAGAGGATAAAGATCTCCCATATTGGCAGGTTAGCCTTGTTGCAGAAAGCAGGTACAAGCTTGGGTATTGCATTGCAATCCATAAGAATTGTTATCTCAGGGGACAGCAGTATAAAGCAAGACTTTGTCCTGGCTCCAGCTCAAAGGTAAAAAGTTTAAAAGCTTTTCATCTGCAACCAAGATATAGTGACAGACTTGGTTTGGTATGTGTGCAGTATTTCCAAGTTGGTGCATTTTACAGGTATGGTTTCAGTGATACAACAGCAAAAATAAATCTTAGTTTTCAGTAGGATTGCATGGTGTTTTGGTATTCAAACAATGTAGAAAACACATTGTTGTTAACTTTAAAATTAACAGTAGAGTTTAGATGAGACATGAGTAAACCCTAGAGAAAAATTAGTGTTTATATTGACATATACTGTTATGTGATTCTGTGCTCAAGTTTCCTAGCAGTCCAGATGCTACTGGAAATTGAGTCCAAGAAGATTCAGCATTAAATGCTAGGTGAAGTCTTTCTTGGTACTCTTCTCTGTATTTTTTTTTTTTTTAATTTAAAATAATACAGGGATGGAGCATCACTTTTAAATTTGTTTAGTCAGAGTTTATTGTTGTCACAATCTGATCAAATCCAACCAGTCAGCAGTGTTACAACTGCCCTTATAACAGTAAAGGACGGGACTAGAGCAAGGAAAATGCTTCCTCTTTTCAAACTAGTCTTTGCATCTACCGTGACAAAAATAATCCATTCATAGACAATGTGCTGATGTGGATTGGCTTTAATACTGAAAGCAGAGCATTCTACAGCCCTGGTGGTTGTTGACTTGTGTCGTAGCAAGGGAAGAAGAAATAATAATTTCTGTTAATGTCCTGTAGCCTGCACCTTGTCTCTTGAGATAGCCCTGTTTCTCCTGGAGAGGTAAGGAAGGGAGTGGAATATATTTGTTCATGTTTCCAGAATCCATAAGCTAACTATCGAGGACGTAACACCAGAGGACGAGGCTGATTATTCCTTCATTCCCCAAGGATTTGCTTACAACCTTTCTGCCAAGCTTCAGTTTTTGGGTAAGTTATCTTAGAATGTGCAATGGGAATTCCAGAGGGATAAAATGGAAAGAGAAAGATCTCTTTTCTGATAGTTCAATATAGGCACATTGCTTTTCCCTGTTATTTTGCATTACAATTATCACATTGTTTTACAGAACCTGTTTTTTAATTTATTGTATAAATCTGCTGATGAATATGCCTTATGAAGTTTCAATCAATTTTTAAATTACTTTGTGTGTGCAGATGCTATGTAAATTCTGTTTTCTGATCTGTTTCTCCTTCCCTGTCTCCTCTATTTTTTTTTTTGCCTCCCAGAGGTCAAGATAGATTTCGTACCAAGAGAAGGTAAGAACAGCAGTCATTATTTATATGCAAGTAAGAATGTTTTCAATAGCAAAGTAAGCAGTATAATATTTCATTTTTAATTTAATGCAAGAATATTCTTTTCTTTTTCCATTTAGACTACTCAAACTATATTTAAAACTTATTTTCTCTACCTTTACTATAGAACCCCCTAAAATACACCTTGACTGCCTGGGCCAATCCCCTGACACTATTGTCGTGGTGGCTGGGAACAAACTGAGACTGGATGTTCCTGTATCAGGAGATCCAACACCCACTGTCATCTGGCAGAAAGTAAACAAGGTAATGTGCAACCTGACACAGTGTCTGAGGCAAGTCACAACAGCAAATTTATTTTTCTTCCTCAAATCTTGATTTGGTTTATAGTTATATACAAATATTTTAATCTTCCTTTCAATTTTATGTTTTTAAACTTCAAGAAAAAAAAATTAAATACCTGCGCTGCAGCTGCTTGAGACTTATCTGGTTTTGTGATTCATTTTGAACTGTTCCTATTTCTGAACTGTTCCCTGTTTTTTTTGTCCAAAAGAAGGGGCTGAGTATATATGAGTATGTACATGCAGATAGAAGGACACCATACACATTTATTCTCTTCCTGCCTCAGGGAAAAATAAATAAATTATGAGTCATCCCCACCACCTTCACCTGATAGAATGAACATGTTCTGGAGGTGGCAGCTTCTTTTTTTTTAATCTTTATCAAGGATTCTGCAATCTGTGAAGAAAATGTCATCTTAGCAGACTAGTCGCATAAAACTGAATTTGGTATAATAAAAGCAGAGGACACTTGCTATTTATCTTATCAAAGCAATTACAAAACATCAGAGAAAGAATTTAGAAGTTAGACTTAAAATGTTAAGTGAGCTTCCTTTCTGGATGTCTCAAAATATCCCCACCCCTCACCATCTGTGGGCTCTTGATCTATAACTAGCACAAAACAGAAATATTTTGCACAACATTCTACAGCATCATTACACTTCCATATGTGTAGATATAGAAAAAATTATATTGCCAATTATGTTAATTCCCCCAATCTCCTATTCTTCATGATTATGCCTCATTCTTGTTCAGGTTAGCATATTTAATAACACTCAGGACATTTTTTCTACAATGCACAATTAGCATTGAAACAAATAAGAAAAAAAAAAAAGAAATTGATTCTTCTGTAGAGGAGTTTCTCTGATAAAATGATGATTGAGTATTGAACAACCTCTGTACAGTGTTATTTCTGAGGTGTGAGGTCTCAACATATGAGGAAAAGCAGCCAGTCTTGATTGAAAGATGTGTAATATATACTTACTAATGAAATTCTAAGCAAAGAGTAGCACAGCCTCAAAAGATGTTGCTCAGTGAGTGTTACAGACCTGACTGTATTTCTGAGTGTTAAAATATTCACAACAATTTACCATCCCATTGTTAAACAGAGAAAGTAATCCTTATTTTTGTACTTAGGCATACTGAGAAACTAGTACCAGAGGACACAGACAGGTTCACAACCAGTTACAACAATATTGCAGGAATGTCATGCTTCTTCCTTTGTTAAGCTGCAAGTTTGATTGTGCTGACTTATCCTTCCCTTAATTCACTGCATTCTGATACATCTCTTTCCTTTTCTGCTTTTTACTTTGGTTTTGGTAGATTTCCTTCCCAAGTCTTGCTGCCTGACTTCGCTTTTCTCACACCTCCATATTCAATCCCCCTAAGAAACTCCTCTCTATCTTGCAGAAACAGCTTTATTGCTCTGCTCAGCCTTAGCTGACTTTCTGTGGTTTCTTTGCTTATCTAGAGAAATGACCTACTTCGAAACAATGATGATTCCATGACTGCCTCAGAAAACAGCAGTGATTTAAATAGTGATAATAAGGTACGTTCCTTTTTATTTATGCAATCACACAATAGTGCTTACTGTTTTCCAGATAAAAGTTCATATTCTAAAGAAATAAAATTTAGTCAGTAGATATTAAAAAATGGTGACTCAAATAGCTCATCAGGCCCACTATCCTGCCTCACAGACACCTGCTGGGCACAAGAGATATGGTGAGAAATTTTAGAGTAGGAAGCTGATTGAAAAAATCTTTCTAATCACCATCATGTGGTGGCTGGATTACAAGGAATCAAAGCAGTTATTTGAAAACTCTTTTAAATTTATTTGCCATTATTTTCCCTCAGTAACCTGTATGCTTCAGTACTAACTAGGACAAAATCTTACAGGACACATGGAAAGATGACAATGGGTCAAGAGAGTGGATGGACTATAAAGCAGTGAAACAGGACTCACTTTTCAGCAGCTTCCATTTTTCACATAAATAACTTTTCTCTTGATAAAGAATATTTTACATTTATTATTCAGCAATAAACCATTCTCGGGACTAGGATTCTACTGTACTAGTCACTATTTGGATGTGTTTTCTTTCTAATGGTTCCTGTTCTAAATCTAAAGATATGTGAGGAAGAAAAGACTGTATTACATATGAACAACTAAATTGTGGACATTTTTTTCATATTTTAGCAAAAAGTGGAGAGTTTCCCCTTATGATATTATTGAGTGGCAGAAATCACACTGATGCCATTAACATTTACAAGAAACTTACTTTAACTTACACAATAACCAACTGTTATCTATGAAACTCCTTACTATGATATGCTAGCAGCTATCCCAAGGAGGAATTTCTTGAAGTACTCAGTAACTTCTTTGAAACATAACTGGGTTTGTATAACTAGTGGCAAATCTTAACAACCTGCAGACTTTCAGAACCAGTTTTCCCAAGTGTTATTTTTGTGAGCCAACCAGTCTGTATTTTCTCTCTATACAAATAGAATTTGAAAAATGTTATAACTTTTCAATAATTATTATAACATTCAATGATTTGTAGCTTTTCACCAGCTTACACACAGACTCATCAGGCTGTCTCTGGCACAACTTGCAATGATTTTATCTCTCACTGCCTACAGCTCCTGTTTGAATCTGAAGGCAGAGTCCGTGTGGAGATGCATGAAGACCATTGTGTCTTCATCATTGAAGGGGCAGAGAAGGAGGATGAGGGAGTTTACAGAGTTATACTCAAGAATCCAGTTGGAGAAGATAAGGCTGATATCACAGTCAAAGTTATTGGTAAGTGAAGGAAAGAAACAACCAAAGCATGAAAGAATCTTGAGTTTGCTGAAACTCATCCTTCTCTAAAACTGATACAAGTTCTGACTTTAGGTTTAGAAAATGGGAAAGGATCCTAAAGAGAGGAACATTATCAGTCATAAATCTGGCAGAAGTATTTTTTCAGAGGTAGTTGCCTTCTGTGTGAAAAGTTAAGAGAACAACTCCCAGTAGTAATCCATATGTTTCCTGTTTCAGGTGATCCTATCATTTTATGGATGACATTCCATTCTGAAGTATATGCTTCATGCTTGTCTGAGATCAGAAAAGTTGGCAGTCAATTTGTTGTGGGCAATGTTTTTAAGCAGAGATTACTTCATTCTGTAAGCAGAAAACAGTTAATGGAATAAAGACACATAATATATCTGACCAAAGATAAACAGATTGACAGACTCTTCAATGACTCACAAAAGGCCTGTGAGGAATATGGTTCTGAGGGAGTACATTTGATAAATTTTTCATAATATTTAATTTGCTGGCACACATTACAAAAGGACGAGTTATATGCAAATTAGAAATGATAAAAGAAAATTACTTTTACCTCCAGTATTAAAATTTAGAATTGCTTGGTAAATACTAAGTTTCCTTCCATCTTTTCTAAACACTAAATTGGGATATTTACTATGAATATCTCCCATGTGACATAATATGTGAGACATGTAGTCATTGTATTTTATAAAGTTAATTCCAGAGAAAATAGGAAACCCTGGAGCAAGCCTCATCTTACAGAACAGAATTACCTCATTACCTTACATTTTTGCAAAAATTGTATTATGTCTGGGAAGAAAAAGGGAGCCAAATAATCAATAATATTTAAAGGAAATCAACCTAGCAAAGAAGCATCAAAGAGCAGGCTTCCCTTTAGATTAAGTTAATGCATTCTGGTTGCACCTATTGTTGCCATCTGACAAAGCTGTATCACTGAACAAATTTGTTTGGAAAATACTTCTGATATTATTAAGTCCGACCTATGGCTGAACACCACCAAGTCAACTGGACCAGGCACTGACTGCCACATCCAGTCCTTACATAAACATGTCCAGGGATGGTGACTCCCTGGGCAGCCCATTCCCAAACCTAATCACCCTTTCTGTGAAGAATTTCTTCTTGATGTCTAACCTAAACATCCCCTGGTGCAGCTTAAGTCCATCTCCTCTCATCCTGTTGCTGCCTGTCTGGGAGAAGATGCCAAAACCCACCTGGCTATACCCTCAGGTAGTTGTAGAGTTTCCCAACTCCCTCAGCTGCTCCTCCCTGCTCCAGACCCTTCCCCAGCCTCATTACCCTTCTCTGGACGTGCTCCAGCACCTCAGTGCCTTTCTTCTAGTGAGGGGCCCAAAACTGGGCACAGGGTTCAAGGTGTGGTCTCATCAGTGCTGAGTACAGGGGGGGCAGTCACTGCCCTGGCCCTGCTGGCCACACTAGTGCTGATCCAGGCCAGGATGCCATTGGCCTTCTTGGCCACCTGGACACACACACTGGATCATGGTCAGATGCTGTTGACCAGCACCCACAGATCCTTTTCCACTAGACCATTTTCCAGTCACTCCTCCTGCAGCCTGTATTGCTGGAGGGGGTTATTGTGGCCAAAGTGAAGCACCCAGCACTTGATCTTGTTGAACCTTATGCTACTGGCCTTGGCCCATGATCCAGCCTGTCCTGGTCCCTCTGCAGACCCCTCCTGCCCTCCAGCAAATCAACACTCGGACTCAACTTGGTGTGATCCATAAATGTGCTAATGATAGACTCAATACCCTCATCCATATCATCAATAAAGATATTAAACAGGACTGGGCCCAACACTGATTCCTGGGGGACACCACTAGATCAATACCATACAGAAAAAAAGTGTTAAAAATATTTAATTCACTTATATAAAGAAGTTGAAACAGTAACAACTCTCTTTCATTCTCACACTTTCTTCAGATGTTCCTGACCCTCCAGAAGCTCCCACAATCAGCAACATTGGAGAAGATTACTGTACTGTGCAGTGGCAACCCCCTAAATATGATGGTGGGCAACCAGTACTCGGTAAGGAGTCCTAAAACATTAAGTCCCCTGCAGCTTTGCATATATTTTTTGCTGCTCCTTTGAAATGGCACAGAGAAATGACACAGAAGGAGTCTCTTTGTTTAGACGTGAGGAAGGCTGACCCTCAGATAGGAGCTATTCTGACGCTTAGGACCTTCAAACTGGTCCATGTTCCGTCCCTCCAATTTTGAGGAGAGAGTGCCCCCTGCCTGTGCGATTTGAGTCAGAGAAGTATTTCAGCAAAGAAGTTACCAAAGCACGAAAAGGTGATGTGAAAAATAGCTAAAGCTAAATATTCTCATTCAAGACTGAAACTTTAGGTCACTATACAGGCCTTTGTACTTACCTAGGAATATCAAAACAGATCTGTGACCACCTCAGTCATCAACTCCAGACATCTGCAATCTCAGGCACTCATGCAATACATGTTTTACAGAGGAAAACTACTTCATAATTCTACTTCATATAAATAGTTTCAATCATTTTAGTGACCTTAAAATCTGTACTAAAAATTAGAGTGCAGTTAACATGTGATGCAGGAAATGAGCGAGCACAATCAAGATTATCACACCATTTTAAGTTCTGCATAGAGCATGGTGAGTTACATATAGAATTCTCTTTGATCCTCAGAAGAAAAAGAAAATAATGCAGGGTCTTAACTAATTTGGGGGGAAAAAAGTCCTCTGGAGTCCATATCTAGCAATTCATTTAACAAAGACCTCTGGACCTTGAGTTTCTTTAAAAAAAAATACATTGTAAGCTATATAGACTCCCATCGGGATGCCAGGGCTAGAAATGTCTAAAATTCTTTTAATCCCCTGAATAGTATCTGGAAGAGAGAGTTTGTATTTGTTTTTGGATGTTTGGACTTTATTAATTTCCACAAGATCTATCTCATTTAAGAATTCACCCGTGAAGGAATAAATAAGGTACTGCTGGGCCAGTGCTTTGTGGTTTTATTTATTCTGACAGGAAGCAAGCCAGAAGTCAGCAGTTTAAAATACTATGTGCAAAGATATTTACCAGTAGCTGTGTCATTAGCACAGGCAACCACCACCTCATTGACTATACAAAGCCCATGATTTTGTTTTGTAGAGATTTTAGGGCACATATTTTGAAAAGTTCTTTGCTTTGCTTTCACTGTCAAAGAAGGATTTTTTAAATGTCCCACCAAAAACCCCTTGCACCGCCTGAAGAGGTTTCTGAGCACAAGGCTGCACTACTGGTAGAGCTCCAATAAAACACCTGCAGCAGGAGGAGAGGAAAAGGCAAGATGCAGCACTACTCATTCAAACAGAGCCTTAAAAGCAAGATAAAAAGGCAGGGGGGAAAAGGCATATGCATTCTTATCTGTCTTCATATTGCTACAGATGGCATTAAAGGCAGTCAGATAGAGTCTTTATTAGTTATATCCAACAGATATAAAAGAAGAAATTCACACCCCATCTTCCCTTCACCTTTCCTGGGGTTTTGTGTGCTTTTTACATTACTAAAACAGTATCTTTAACTCTCACACATTCAGTGCATTTGGGGAAATAATCTGCTTTACCAAATGTCACCAATATGATCAGTATTGTCATTTTACCTCCTTTTTGCCTGTTTTTATTTTAATTGCAAATATCTTCATTTCAACGCTTATGTGCTTAACACTGCTTATCTATAATGGCAAAAAAAAATCCCAGAAACTGAACTGATGAAACTTCTCTCAGCCTCATAGACCCTGCAGAAGAGAGAAAAAAACAGGAACAGACCTAAGGAACCATAGGTTTTTTGTTTACAGCATTTAACTCTGAAAGCTACTGAAAACAAGCATGCTGGGATTACATCTCTATGCATTTAAAGTGATGATACAACCTGTCAGCTTAAAGATACTTTCACTATTCTTTTCCCAGAACATTCTGTAGACTCCCATGCTCTTCTTGGATTTCAGCATTGACAGGAAAGGCTGCTGATGCACGGTGTCCGTGCCTACAGCATGCCAGCAAATGAAATGTGCCTGTCATTCTCTTCATCCCTTAAGACACCTTAAGTGTGAATCATAGTTCCCAGGTGTACCAAAGGGACTTTTGCAAGTTGATAGTCATGACCTTGGTGAGCAGCAGGGACTGAATCACTCCCCTGCATGGCCCAGTTGTAAGTCCTTGCTATGGACTTTACACTGTTGTAGCCGAGCACTGCTACAGACCTCTGCAGTCACTGGGTAGAAACACACTTATACAAAGCACTCATATACATGGCACTTGTACATGAGTATTCAGTGTATTCTCTGATTATTCATTCTGTAGTTAAAAGATGAGTAGCTTTCATAGTAAAGTTTGTTTAAAAGAAGCCTGCAGGGATTGAATCTCGTCATGCTATCTGCCACACCGAGAGGCAGCAGACATTTAATATAGCTAAATGGAAAGAAACAGTTCAGTAGTCCTTTGTAGCAGGTCAGCTGGAAAATATCTGGCATGTACATTTCCAATGCAATACACAACCATCCTCCATTTTAAGCATCAGGAATCACAGATTTCACTCCCAGTTTTGGGAAATGAGAAGTTTATCTTTTATACTGATAATCCAGCCTCACTTAGTCATTCTGGAAAACAGCATGGTAGCATTGGAAAGGCTATGGATGTTGAGGGCACAACAGAGAAGTGCTAAGACATGGATTCCAGGCATGCAGATGACACCTCAAGCTGTACTAGAGATTCGCTCTGCAGTGCACTTTGTTCTCAGTTATCATACAGGCTGGCTTTCCTTCCCAGGGATGTCAGAGCAAGAAAAATGGTGAGTGGCCATATCTCACTCACTGGGGGGCTGAAGCAAGCTGAGATCTGCATTGTCTGGGAAGTATTCTGCATTTGATAAAATATTAATTTAAAAAGAAGGAATTGTCAAATTGTTCTTCCAATTAATTTTTTGTGGAGGATTTTTGCTGTTAGTAGGTGTTAGTGAATTACAGCAGAACAGAAGAAAGAAATTAATTTTTAACTCTATACCTTATCTTATACATTTCAAGGAAACTTTACTTAAAAAGATTTTCTTTTTTTCCTGCATGTGAGATAAAAATTTCCAGTTCTTTTACATCATAACAATGTTCTTTTCAGGCTATATTTTAGAGAGAAAGAAGAAGAAGAGCTATCGATGGATGAGACTGAACTTTGACCTTTTAAAAGAGCTAACCTATGAAGCCAAGCGAATGATTGAAGGAGTAGTTTATGAGATGCGGATTTATGCTGTCAATTCTATTGGCATGTCCCGGCCAAGCCCTGCCTCCCAACCCTTCATGCCAATTGGTGAGTTTTGAGACTCCATGGTATTTCCAGGATAAAACCAAGACAGGCCAATTTTGACCTCTTCTCTGCAACCACTCTTACAGCTAAAAAGAATGTGTTAGGAAAGAGGTTATCAAACATCTCTATACTCTATATTTAATCAGCCTTTTCCTTTGTAATGCTCCTCTTCTCTGTCTCTCATTCCTCTTCCTGAAGAGCACAGAGGTTCCAGTTTCATGAAATTGCTGATGAATTTTTAGTTGTTATAATTAGAAGTGTGAGAGTCAAGCTGGATCTGGAAAGGAGAACTAATTGACAGAGATTTCCCTGTCCATCTCAACTTCTCCCATTCCCTTATGGGTGCAAATATCACAGTATCCCGTCCAGTACTCCCTTAATCCCAACCCTCTCCACAGCTAAAAGGATAGATGATTAAGAAAATATTTGAGGAATGATTTTCTATAAATAATCCTTCCCAGCACAGCAGTGCAGTGTCTCCTGCAGTCCCTGAGCAAGGAGCAAACTATAGAAGTCCTCAGGAAGCCTGTCTGCTAAGACTTTTAGGGAGAAGACCCACAAAAGTACAAATAGCTGGAGATTAAAATGACTAGAGTTTCTAACTCTACAAATAACAGCGAAGGGGGACAGCCCGCTGAAGGAGATAATGTAAAAGCAGATGATGCAGTGAAGGAGTCAGAAGGAAAGGCTGAACTGCAAGAAGGGTCTCTTAATTCTGGATTTCAAACACACGGCATCTGGTCTGCAACAAAAGAGATCAAACAAGAGCCTTCAAGTGGAGCTACTGAAACAAAAGGTCCAAAGTTTTCATGGGATAGGCAGAGTTTTACTTGATTACCGATAAAGTTCACACTTACTTCTTCAGAGAAGAGGTTTGGGGTTTTGATCGTGTACTGTGTGGTTGTGTATGCTCCCAATTGCATTTGCCTCCTGTGTGCTGTCCTTGATACCATGTGAATACAAAAGTTTCTGACAGTTACAGAAATTAAATTAGGTGATATTTGTGTGTTTGGGTTTTTTTGTTTTTTTTTTTAATAACTTTGGGAACTAAGATTGGTTTCAATCAGTTTCACAATTGGTGAACCTGCATTTAACTAACTTTGTAAAATCTATTATTTTGAAAAAGTTGTTTTCTGTTTGCTTTTTGGTATCAATTATTTCACAGTAACATTTATGTGTATTTTGGATCCTCTACTAAGGGCTTTTCTTGATTATTTTTTAATTAGTAGATAATAGTCATGCTGCAGAAGACTGACTTTAGCTGGAGGTCTTCCTGAACTCTGGGCTTATAAAGAGCCATGACACACCTGTTCTGAAGAAATATGAAAAAGCTGTATCTAAATCTAATTAAAATTTTTCAGCCCAAATTATTTTTCTCAAGTATGTCTCTGTTACAATTTCACAAATCAGAAGTACTGTTTCTGTAAACATGTAGTCATAACTTTTGGTCATTTTCTCCACTGTGTGAGTGAAGTGAAATTTAGCCACTGTGAATTTGGTCTTCTGACCATGTGAATTTTGTCCAGTTATAAGGATGATGTGAGTACAGAATACAAAAGGTATGTATTTTTCACTTCTAAACTTTTCTGCAGACTTATGATGACAATTTGACTCCCTTCTACAAGTCTTCTCTTTTCAGTGGCTTCTCCCATAAGGGAGCATCTGTGAATAAGAACTACTGTCTTAACCTCTTGTTCCCCTTCCTACTACAGGAACCTTATGCTGTGCTTTTATTAAATGTAAAGGTGTTACATTTTACAACTGAGCTTCAGGTAGATTTATTTCATTAAAATAGATAGTGGTACACAAATCAGCTGTTAATCACTCCTTGTATAGCCTTTGAATACTCATAGTTGTATTGCTCTTTCTCAGAATCCACTTCTCTGTATTTCCTTACAGCTCCTCCAAGTGAGCCAACCCACTTTACAGTGGAAGATGTTTCTGACAGCACTGTTTCCTTGAAGTGGAGGCCCCCTGAGAGGATTGGAGCCGGGGGATTAGATGGTTACATTTTGGAATACTGCAAAGATGGATGTAAGTAAGCATGAGTACTAGGCAGCAGTAACCCAACATTTTAAAAATGTTACAATTGCAATAACTTCACCTCTATACACCACCAATAGCATAACCATATCCAGCACGATCAAATTCTAACTCTAATCTATCCTGGCCAACCATCACCACACTCACTACAATGTTACTGTAAAACCATGGAAGTCACATCCATAACATCATCCTCACAATCCTCATAATCTTTAATACACATAAGTAACACAAAAATATCATTGCTGTGCTATAGTCACTACCATACTTCTGTATCATTCATGAATTGCATATTCCTTAAAACAGATATGATAACATGATTGTGACAACATCAGTCAAACTTTAAAGTAACCAGTACCTTACCTCATTTAAAACTTGTGCTGGTAATAAAGAGTGTAACAGCACCATATCTACAAAATTCAGTGTTCTATGATGCTACAACATAATACTCATGTCATGAAAGTCAAACAAATTTATAGTCACTTTAATGTTGACATTTTCCCTGACATTAGGCTGAATTGTCAAATAAGAAACCAGGGGGTTTCCAGGTCATAATTTATCCAGAAATAATTTATAGTCTTTAATGAGACATCACTGTAGAATTACCAGATTCTCTATGTCATTGTCATAGCAGAATGATTTTATCAGTCATATTTCTGTGCTTAAGAATAAGGAAGCACTAATAATTCTGTTCTACTGCATCAATTGAGACGTAAATAATAAATTCCAACAGTTATGTGCTCTATTATTATTTTCAGCATTTTTGGCTCTTAACAATCTGTTTGGAAAGCCACAGAAGGTATATGTACTCCAAGAAAAAAAAATTAAGGCTTCACTTTCTTGTTAAACTTACTTCCAAAATTCTCCCCCCTTCCATTTAGTAAAAATAGATGTCAAGAAGTCCCACAACTATAAGATCTATTAAAAAAAAATGCCAAAGGAACTGCCCAAAGCTGATTCCCTTATCCTTAGCTATTTTGAATAACAAAGTGTAGAGATTCCTTAACTCCATGTGTACACATCTCCTCCATCCAGAGTTCTTCTTCCAACTTACTTTATTCCCTTTTAAGCATGGCACTGAAACTTGAATTCATTTACCCTAACACAAATTTTCTTTCAATTGCAAACAAGGCATCACTTTGGAAAAATAATGTATCATTGCAACATGCAAATACTGTACTTGCAGCTACAGAATGGATTCCTGCTCTTCCTGGTCTAACTGAGCGCACATCTGCGCTGATTAAAGATCTGGCCACGGGGGACAAACTTTATTTCCGTATCAAGGCTGTAAACTTGGCTGGAGAGAGCGGAGCAGCAACAATCAAAGAGCCCGTTACTGTTCAGGAGATCCTGCGTGAGTATCTGTACTGAACAAATCTTACTCATTTATTTCCTCTCACCAAAATTCTGCCTTTCTCTGAGAATAACACCCAAACAGCTCTTCCACTTTGATTAGGTGCCCAGTATCTTCTGACTCTGAGAACATCTCTCCAACATCCAGGTCTTATATTTGTAATTCATAGATCTTAAAATAAAATTCTACTTCTTACTTTCAAAAATATGGACATTTCACCTCTTTCAATGACACTGTCAGCATTTAAGAAACATTTTTTTTATATTTACTTCTCTGTTTGAAAAGCTGATACATTTTTGCAAAATGACTGTGTTGGCTATGGCAAGAGATCTATTTACTTAATTGTTGTAGATTATTAATTACCACCCTGTGTATCACCCAACAGCAGTAGATTAAAATTCATTTGACTGGAGTCCAAAAGACATCAAGAGCTGCTAATAGTGGATTCCTCAGCCTTGGCTCACATGAAGTGTCTGCCACAGTCTCACTGGCAGTAAAACGAGCCAATGTAAATAAACCAAAGTTTTAATGCATCTCCATACCAAATGGTCATGAAGGCAGATACTCCAACTGTATGTTAAGAAATTCCTTAAGTAAATGACAGGGAAAAGAATAAGGATCAAAAGGAGAATGTAGAAAGCTTTTCAGTGTAGATTAAAAAATCGTTTTTGTTAGTGAAAAGTTAAGATGCTACAATGAGATTCCGCTACATCCATCTTAAAGAAAGGACTGTAACTGAATGACTGTGGAAAGATAAAGGAAACCATCAGTTCCTCGGCTTTCTGAGTATGTCCATAAATATCTCCAATTTACAAGGTGCTGCAGTATCAATATAGCAATAGATAATCGTAATCTATAACCACTTTTTTAATCCAATACACCTTTGTCCCGTCCTTTCTACTGAAATAAACAATATCTCCAAAGAAACAAAGTCTACATAGAAGATTCACATTCAACAGAAGTTACCCAAATTTGGCATTTCAGATGTGACACATTTTCACAAATCCAGCTGTCATTGAAACATGCTCAGCGGTAAATATATAACTGAGACTTGATACTAAATTTGTATCCAGTAGACAAATACATTTGAAACTACTTAGATACTGAGATACTCCCTAAAAATATAAACAGTGTTTCCACAATTTTCTCGTATTTACAATTATCCAAGTCTCTTCTCTTTGGTGTTTTGTGTTATTTGTGCTGCATGAAATGTTGCATATTATCAAAAGTTTTGTATTTAGTGTACTAATGCTTAACTGCAGAGCGTCCCAAATTCTGGCTGCCACGCCACCTCAGACAGACTCTGGTGAAGAAAGTGGGTGAGACAATCAATATTGTGATTCCTTTTCAGGTATGTATCATCTTCAATTTTGTCGTGGTTATTTACAATCACTTACCTAAAGCAGTTTCCCTAATGCAAGTTCCCATTGCTTCACTGCTTCAGCAGAATTACCTAAGTATGCCTGGTGATTCGTTAAACCCTCTCAAACATTCGAGGAGAGGGAGGGAATCACTCTTTTTTCAGCCACAATTTTTTTTACAGTCAGAGTTTCCTCCTTAATCCCACCTTTTGGGGAAGAAGAAAAAGTGGTGTAAGTAAATCAAGCCCATTCTTGCTTACTGAGCACAGGATGCACCTTCAAGAGAATCTCAAAAAAAGTGTAAGAATCCAACTAGCTATTCTTCTGGAACTAAGATATATGATGTCACTGGGTAACTTCTTTGACAAAAATGTGTGAAAGGCTGACTGCAAAAAATACAGCTTGCACATAAACAGAAGATCCCCGTTGGCCCTATGTAGAATCTGAGTGTGTGTACAAAGAGCTTGGGCATTACTTTATATGAGCTGAAGGTACAAAAAACAGAGCATGATAAGGATTATTGAGTGTGCCTGTATGTGCCTACACTTCACTAAGGCATGCAGAAAATTGCAAAAATATACACAAAGACTGACCTAACCAGTCACCTCCTCTTGGCATTTTCTAGAGCTGTACAGGCAACTGCCTGACTGTTTGTAAAACACCACAAGCCTTTTTTCAGATGCAAGACTACAATATCAATAGAGTGCAAGAATTAGTGTGTGTAAGGAAATGGTTTTCTAAGAGAAACAGCAAAAGAAATTCTAAATTACAGACTCTGGCTCTGAGAGACATATCCTCAGTAATAACAGATATATCACTTGATCAAGTCCTCAGTTAAAATTTCAAGACACTGAAATTTCTCTACTGTCCAGGATTGACATTTATGGAAATGTAATCCTGTTATTAGTGAAGAGCTTTGGAATTCTCATATAAAAGATGCTGGAGAGATGCAAAACATTTTTCCACAAGGGAGACATGTATGCACACATCACTTACATTCTTTTGTTTGAGCAGTACCAGCAGGGGAGAAAAAGTTGTTAGAGCAAAATCTATGTACTCTTAAAGGTACATGTCTTTTTGCCCTGTGGTTACTGGGTTACATGAAGAGTTGCTTTTTTCACAAAGATATTTGTGATTAGTACACAATTGCAAGCCCATGAATGGGGTAACATTCTTGAATTGTATGCTTGAATTATTTCAGCATAATCACAAGGCTATTTTTTTCTTTCACATTTCTTACCTCTAAAATTGCTAGAAAAACTTTTTCACTGATGTCTAGCCACAGAGAATTCAAGATTTGTACATCTGCTATTTCTGAGTTATGCAGGTATTAAAAAAAAAACACACACTAAAAAATAGATCTTTTTCCTGCTTTGATGCCCAAGTTGAAGAAAAATTCCACAAATTTGACAAGCTGTCCCATAAGCAGGGGAATAAAGTTTAGCATTTCAGAGATTTGTGTCTTATGTCCCCTTGTGCTGGTTTTCACTGGGCAGAGTTAATTTTCTTCATGGAAGTTCCTATGGGGTGATGTTTCAAATTAGTGCCAGAAAGAGTATTGATAATTTAGGGGTATTTTAGTTGCTGCTGAGAGAAGAGCACACACAGAGTAAAGGCCTTTTCTGCTCCCCACAAGACTCTGCCAGGAAGGGAGGTGCAAAACCACCACACCCCCACATTACCCCCTTCCCAGTGTATTCAGCCACCTCCTCTGCTGAGAGCAGCCTCACTCTAATATTCCTAGAGATTTCCCAGTTCTTTTCCCTACTCCCCTGGGGAGTCCGAACTGACATGTTCTCAGTTCCCTGGCCAGGGTAAGTACATTTAGCAGCTAATCCAGAGCTTCACTTAATCCTGCCTCATCATTCAGCTGTTGCCAAACAAAATAGATAAAGATGGAGTTTTCCCTGACTTTTCCTCAGTGGGGACACTAACTGAGGTTTTGGCATTTCACTCTGTCATCAATTTTTCACAGAACTGTACTAAGCTAATCTTAGAGATTTCTAGTTCTCCATGAAATTTGGCCAAATTGAACCACCTGATTGACAAGTTATTTGACTGACAAATCACGTGCTGGTATAAACTCTTGTCTCCTAAAGGGTAAGGCTAACAAAAAAGGCTGAAATCTATCCGTCAACTCCAGATTTTACTCTGAGAACAAAGCCAGAGGACTTTAATTCAATAAGTGGATTTTTGTGTGAATTAAATCTGTCATAGTTAGAGTTGTAGCTTTCACAGTACTAAGAATTGTGGCTATAACTATTTAGAATATGGAAAACTGAGGAGCTTTCAAAAAAAGCAAATCAAAAAGAACTTTTCCATTTTGAAAAATTTTAAGCCACTGACCATTAATATTGCAGAAGACTCTAAGTAGATACAATATTTATTATCTAATGAAAGTGGCAGTCAGTGTCTTCTACTATTTACAGTCTCAGTGCAACCTTTCCAGTGATCTCTGTGGTCACTACAGTGAAATTCTGTGAAATACATTGTCAAGGTATCCTGGGCTTAATGCTACTGGCAAATCTACTTAAATCTTTAGATCAAAATGTCTGGAAAGGAAAGTAGAACACTGTTACTAACCCTTTTTCTGTCGAGTACATTAAGCAGGAGGAACATTCTGGTGAAAGGAAGAGAATCAACACATTCTGGCTTCAAAATTAACTACGTGGCATCCAATTGGAGGGATATTATGTGCTATTAGTGGATAAAAGTCACAGTAGTACTGAGCAGTCTTTTTGTCCATCATACATGTGTGAATATAAATATCTAAGAGCATTTAAATTCATTCTTCCCTGGCTGTGAACTCCCTGAAGTTTCTCTGGGGTGCTATTTAGCCACTCTGTCACTCAGTGTTCTGTCTCAGATTATCTATTACACATTGCAGAAATCCAATCCTCTGACATATGTATTAGGAACATGCTTTCTATCTGTTTGTGCTTTTCACAATCTATAAATATAAGAGTATATGAAAACTAACACTTTGAACACTTGCAATCTTTTGCTGGCATTCACAACACCTCAAAAAAGGATGTGCTGTGAGTGAACCTATCTGATCAGCCATGCTAGAACACCAGCAGCAACAATTTTCTAATCAGTCTGAAAACCTGACAAGTATTTGTCTTGACAAAGTAGAAATTTAAATAAAGGTCCACAAAACTATACTATTTAAGCAGATTATTTTTATTTTGAAAGCATCCCCTAGCCAAATTTTTCAAGGGGGATCCTCATATAACTTTAAAATGCACACATATGTGGGAAATAAAATAGAGTCAGTTCTTGTCATGTTCACAAATAGGAACACATAGCTATGGAAAATAAAACACAAAACAACCCAAGTCCTTTTACTTGTTCCAGAATTTCTACTAAACATTCCAGCTGAAGAGAAGAAGCCATCTTTTTCTCTAATAGGTTTTTGTGGGGGTTCTATGAAATGAGACCAGGGTAAAGGTACACTAGAACAGGTCAAAACTATCTTGTATGTTATTTCCAAGCTACAGCCCTGAGGTGCTCTTAACTAGGCTCCTTGGCAGAAAGCTATAAGAAAATATTTTACCAGCTATACAAAATGGAAGATCCAAACCCACTGCTCATTCAAGGTGTATATCAGCCCTGATGTAAAATAAATTCCATCTGTTGAGATCGAGAAGAGAGCATCTATGAAAGAATAACAATTTCTAGGTGTTTTAGACATCCTTTAAGTATAATTTTGGACAGATCGTGGCCTGACTCTTATAAAAGGTAAAGTTTTTTTCCTAATACCACTGAAAAAAAAATGACGCTACACAGACTTTCTGAGCAAATACCAGACAAACCTGAAATAAAGGTGTAGCAATGCACAAAGATTCATTATTAATCTGCCTACCTTTAGGCACCAAAACCAAGAGTCTGAGTATCTCCCTCTGTAGGCTAAGGTAAGAGATACAGTCTTTCAGAGCATGTTCCAGACACCCAGTGGATTGAGAAGCCTTTTAGAGTTGCTTCCTCTGCTGTTTATTGGAGACAGAGTGTCCTGATTTCAGTGCCTTAGAGTTCAGTTCCAGAGCAGCCTAAGCAGAACTTCCTGCTGGCTTGCAAGATCCTGCTTTCCCTCCCCATCCATCTGAACTATTCCAGGCCTGTGCTGCACTGTTTCACCTTGGTAATCTGGCAGAAACTTAAAAACCTCCACTGAGTTGTCTTCTGTTGGATTAACTATTAATACACTTAATAAATACTTCATGGCAATTTTCTGTTTTCTTGGATTCCTTGTTTGGAATGTGACAGTAGCACTCCAACAACTTTTGAAGTATTAACTAGTACTTACCATTTTTCCTGGAAATGGCTGGATGAGGGTGATGCAAACCACTGATATCTCACTGATTCCATAAAACCATCTTCTATGCATGTAGCAACACTGCTTAGGCTGACAGTCACCCAAACTATTTTGCAGTGCAGAAAGAATTGTACAGGAAATTTCACATCCCAAAACTGCAAGATGATAATAACTTTTCAAGAGATCAAGAAATGCCTAGGGCCAGAGCACCAAATGTTTTAAGAAAGAGAGAAGAAGGGGAGCAGAGCTAATAAAGTCCTCAGGTGTGTAAGGGTTCTGCTAATAACAATCAGAACAAGTCAGATCACCTGTTGGATTCACTGATGCCTGGGAAAGAGTACCAGACCAGCACAAGAATAGTATTTCTGGATTTGTTCTCAATATCTTTTCAGTCTCTAACTAAATGGCATCCTCAGAGCATGGTGCCACTAAACCAGACAGATGGGAGCAAACATTTGTCTGGAAAAAAACAGGAATTGTAAAGTAGTTAGAGAGTTTACTATCTCAACTCTGTGTATTATATTAGGCTTTCTAGATTTATAGATCACTAAGATAAAAATGGAAATCCAATAAAGCCTAAAAAAATAAAAATTCCTTTTTTTCTTTCTCTCTTTAGGGTAAACCAAGACCCAAAATCACTTGGCTGAAAGATGGCCAAACTCTAGACTCCAAAGATGTGGGAATTCGGAACAGCAACACGGACACAATCCTTTTCATCAGAAAGGCAGAGCTTCATCACTCAGGAACATATGAAGTCACTCTTCAGATAGAAAATATGTCTGATAAAGTTGCAATAATAATACAAATCATAGGTAAGACCCTGACAACATCAGAATTATGTAGATCATACATAACAAAACAGTGGCCAGACTGAGGTAACCAAAGATCCAACTACCTCAGAATCCCTTCTCTTTTCAATGGTTGTAGATGAGCAGGACAAGCTCAGAGCAGGGCTAGCATGTGAAATTATCTGAAATTATCTGTGCCCTAGAGACCTTCAGAGAATTAGGGATATTCTATGTGTTCCATAGCTCTTCAGGGATTTTTATCTTGCCTAATTTTATCCAGTCTGTATTTTCATCCAGGTCTAGTTTGAGAATCCAAACATCCTTTTATATGGAATTTCAGTTTAAGTTCATGTAACTATTTTGATTTGAGTGCTGATAATCTCATTTAATGTCCATACAGTTTTGTATCAGAAAAAAAATATAAATAATCATTCACCTTTTCCATATTACTAATGATTTTATAGCTTTCAATCACACTTGCCTCTGTTAACTTTCTCAGGTTTTAGACTTTTCATTTTGATTATTTTCAAACAGATGCCATGCCATATCTTTGATCATCCTTATCAATCTTCTTTCTACGACTCTGAGAGAGATAGAAAGAACTTGAGAGTTCTGGTGTTCTTAGGAATATCCATATTGCACTCAAGGAAGGAAATAGGAATCTTGGAGTAGATGTACTCTTATGGGGTTTTTTTTGTTAGATAAGGATAGTGAAGATAAAATCATTGCCATAATATACCTCTACTGTTCCAAAAATTAGAAGGCACAGTCCTGTGAATTTGGAAAATTCACATATACCTTACTCTGTTAAGTGTGTCTGAGGCTTATTCTCTATTATGCAATTTCCAGTCTCTTTTCTAATGTCATTTCAAAGAAATGCATTGCCAAACTTTCCATAACTTCCATTGGGATTATGTAAGAGATATTCTGAGATCTTGCCTACTCAGATTTCATTAATGTTCAGCCAGAGCTGTTCTATTCCTCCTCATTACCACTCTTTTTAACATTCTTGATAATTGTTTTTATTTCTCTTTCCCCAGACTTTCACACTATTATCCCAATTTCTTCCAGTGTATCAATACATTTTTAGAATACGTGTTTTGGCTCAGCTCCTAATGTTTTGGAATTTAAAATGCTGGCTTTACTCTGCTTTAAATTTTATAAATTATGTTGGCAGAACAGGTATGTAATGGTGCCAACAGCAATCAGGAAAGGCATAAAAAATGGAAGCAAATATGTCTTAATACCAGCAGCTGCTTCTGCTCAAGAGGATGGCTGCCGTTCTGCAGGAGCAAAATAAGTAAATGGCAGCTAAAACAAAATAATCCCAAGAGTGCCCAGAGAAGCTGTGGCTACCCCACCCCTGGAGGTGTCCAAGGCCAGGTTGGATGGGGCTCTGAGCAGCCTGGTCTACTGGAAGGTGTCCCTGCCCATGGCAGGGGGCTGGAACTGAATGATCTTTGAGGTCCCTTCCAACCTAAGCCACTCTGTGACTCTATGACTCAGGTAAGGGGAGTAGTGCCCCCTACACACTAAAACACCTTTCTAAAACTGGTTAGGGACTCTTGATTCTGGCCACTGCTCTTAGACAGTAGCACCAAGTGTCATCCACCTATTGTTTGTTTGATACTGTAGAAAGTCAGAAAACAACATCCATCTATGATTGTCAAAGAGTTATTTCATATAGAAAATGAATGATTGAAAAAAAGCAACTAATCTCATCACACAGGTAAGAGTTGGAGGACAGGCATAACTTTGTACTTCCTGGGCAGTTTGTTGAAATTAATTCAAATATGTATGTTTCATTTAATTCATGACCAAGAAGAGAACGGGCTTGTAACATATGCAGATGCTTCTGCAATCAGGGCATCTACTCTGAGTCTTGATTCTGTTATTCTGTCATCAGAACTACCTCTTTTCAATTCTGTCAACTGCACATTTTGTTCCCCAGATTTTATATTCTCTTGGCAAGACAGAAATGTGGGTGATTCAGGAAGTCTTTCTGTACTCCTAGTGGTGCTTTAGGTGCTGTAGAAGAGCAGGCTGAAAAGCCAACCAGGCTTTCAGAGATACAAGAAATTAATCAGTGATTTTTTGAGGTGTCTTTACACCAGCTAACTCCCCTCGGCAAAATCTTCCTGATGAAGAAGTAAGGCTTGTGGCTTCAGACCTTCTTTTTTTGGAGTAGGGCAAGAATGCAGGTAGCCAAAAGCTCTGCTGCTGTGATGAGTCACCGGTCAGCTCCAAACAAGAGGAAACAACTCTGTTACTGCCATCACCTTGCCTTGTTGCCAAAACAGTTGCTGCCATTTACTTGACAGACCAAAAATATAAGTCATTTTACTACAGGAATACAGTAATTATTAATACTTTTAGAAAGCTTTTAGAGAATGAAATTATCCCCAGTCTCTGGAGAATACAGCTCCCTAAATTTCTTTCCCTCTCTACAGAAATCAATAAATTATATCTCCCATCATGCCTTCTATTGACCAAAGCAAACCTCAGTTCTATACTTACTTTTTTAAACTGGAATTAATTCTTTTTCTCATTATGTATTATTTGAAAATATTAATTATCATTTATTTTTGAAAGATAATTCACACTTTATGTCTTCTTCTCATCTTATAAATTTTGTTAGTTTGCAAAAATCCTCAGCTGAGCTTGTGCTGAGGGTAACACAGAATCCTTCCTCAGAATATGAATACCCACTCTAACACAGTGCCCAACAGAGGAAAGTAATTTGGTACAGAAGCATCACTAAGTTTAACTTTTCCCATCCTCTGTTCACAAGCTATAATTAGTACTGGCTGCTACTGAGGAAGAAATATTCTACCATTCTACAACGAAATTTTTAATGGACATTCTTGCAAATTGCATTGTCTCATTGAAGCAAAGATCAAGAATATAAAAACCCATGTAGCAAATTTATCCATCTCTACAATTTTTAAAGTTGTTCTTCCCACATATGCAGACTGGTATGTAGTATGAAAAATTCTTCTCTTAAATCAGAACAGAGTAATTGGTTGCTGTGTAATGAAGATACACATCTAACAACACAACTAGTTTAAAGTTGTGATTCAAGTTAACAACAAATGCATTTCCACATCTCCATAAGCAATGTTGTTCATTTGACAACACACTGCCATTCCCTACTTCAGAAACAGAGAAGAAAATGAAGGAAGGCTTTACCTGGTGGGTGGCTGTTGAGAAACACAGAAGATGGCAGGCTTTTCTCTGGAATGTTAGTGTAAGATAGGAACAAAGAGGATGATAAATGGAATGACAGCCATGCATTCCACATCCCTTATCACACGTCATGCAGTGTTCCAGTTGGCACCACTTTGAAGGAGGACAGTAGGGGTCAAACATAATTATAAAGCAGTTTTCAATTCCAAGGTTTGTCAGTGAAAAGAGAATTAGCACATTATGCTTTGATGTAGAAAGTCACAGTTCCTCTAATAACAAAGGCTGGTTTATTACTGATTTGCATATCCTTCTTTAAGGAATTAAATTACAAGCCACCTATAATTACATTCCTCTGTGCTTTGCTCATCTCAAACCTACATCCACCAGATTCTTACCATTTTCTTAATTTCTCCAGCTTAGCTACATAATGGGGAGACAGTTTCCCTTCAGCTGTCTGGAATGATCTTGAACTATTTTTCACTCAATAACAAGATCAACTACCCAGCTCTCTCCAACAGGCCCCATGACTGTGTGCAACAACCTAACATCAAAAAGGAGAACCGGTGTCCCCAAATTAAAACCAACAGAAATATTATTTAATAAATCTAATTTAAATCTTAGCGCATTTGACTAAACAACATGGTATAAATATGAACAATACTCAAAAAATAAAAAAGAAAATTAATATCATTTCATACTATATTGTTTTTATCTATATTTCCATGTATCTTCAAAAAAAGGACACAGACTTCTGTATCTCTTTGAGAATTTGGGTTTTTTCTAGTTATTACAGAGAAATATCACCTAGTGGGCAAGCTAACAAGCACTGAGCCAAGAGGGGAAAGGTATATTCCCAAAAGGCTGGCCTTCCTCAGGGGAAAGGCACATAGCCCATTGCCCTGGTTGTTACAGCAATGTAGATAAATGGCCAAGAAATTGCACTGAGGCAACAAAGTAATAAAATTGCAATTGAAGAGTTAATCACATCCATCCAAACAACACAAACTTCTTAGTCCATTTTAAAGAAGAGTTTTTCTTGTTCCCATGTTACTAATTCTAGTGTTGTCTATTCTTCAGTAAGATTGAGGCCTCTTGGAAGAGTATTAAGAGGGTTTTTGAAAATTTCCCAAATTTCTAGTTTACAGTTTTAACTTCATATAAATGAAGTGTGTTGCTATGGAATGTTATAGATTGATATCAGGTTCTGTTTTCTCTCCCTGCATGGGGAAATGACAAAGCTCTTTGGATCTTGCACTAAAAGCTAAGGTGTTTTTTTATGTCTCCTCTGCAGATAAGCCTGGTCCTCCTCAGAATATAAAGCTTGTAGATGTTTGGGGATTTAATGCAGCCCTGGAGTGGACACCCCCCCAAGATGATGGCAATGCTCAGATCTTGGGCTACACAGTTCAGAAAGCTGACAAAAAAACAATGGTAAGAACTTGCACTGGGTCCATGGCTTTGTATAGAGTTAAACCAGCACCTACTCTGGGAGCACAGAGACTTGAGAGAAGTGACCAAATTCATGACTCTCAGTTGTGTGTTCAAGGTGTCCTATGGCATCCCAGAGGAAATTAAACACTGAAAAAGAGAATCTATAAACAGCCCAAAAGGTGAAGCATAAAACTGCACTAAATGCTCAGTAGAAAATGGAAGAGAGATCAAGCATGTGCAGTCTCTGGTGGTGACTGCATAGACAGCTCTACTTAGAAGGTAGAATTATACTTTTTATTTGGAATTACATTTTTCATAAATGCAGCAAAAAATTGAAGAGGAGGGAGGAAGATCTAGACTTGAAGTGAGATGCTGGGCATACCAGGGCATATACTGAGAGAGGTATGTATGCCAGTCCAGCTGAAAAATATCTTTCTCATGGAAGACCCCATTAAGTAGTCACGTTGTGGGTGCACAACTTGTACCAGATTCCCCAGATACGGGTGTGGCTACAATATGGTAGAGAGTTGGGGGACTTTTTTCTCAAAATGCAAGTATTCATACATCTATCACACCACCAGAATATAAAAGTAAGAATATAGATCAACTGATCTTCACAGGAAGCAACATAATATTCATTTCACAGGTTAGTGTTAAATACCTGTCTGCCTGTCTTTTCCTTGTAGCAAAAAGAATCTCTCCATACCAAAAATAGCACCATGTCTGACCTCTCATAACATCTCTCTAAACAGTATAGTCTTGTTACAGGAATGGTATACTGTTTTTGATCACTATCGTCGCACAAACTGTATAGTGTCAGACCTGATTATGGGAAATGAGTATTTTTTTCGAATCTTCAGTGAAAATTTGTGTGGATTGAGTGAAACTGCTGCAACCACCAAAAATCCTGCCCATATCCAAAAAACAGGTAACATATTCTTCAACACAAAGATCACAAAAGCCACTAAGTACCAGAAGTAATACACTGGCAAACAGAAAATACAGTCTTACCAGCTGCACCACTAAAGATATTTTCATGATTTACTAACTAGCACTTATAAAGACTTTGAGCATCAAGAGACCTTTTCTAGGCAGATCTCCTGTACTAATACCAATATCAGTTAAAAATATTTAATCACACAGTCTTCCCAAACTATATTATCTTAAGAAAATAATACAACTGGGGGATTATATTTATATTTTGGGGTTAAAAGTTGAAGATGTCTGTGGCAAAGACTTTCCCTGCACACATATGGCTATCATATTTTTAACAGAAGCTGAAAACCCATGATTGCCAGGACCTTTTACCTTAACTAACACATTAAACATGAGATGTTTTAGAATGAAACGTATTTAAAGACTTGTTATATCACACATGCCAAAAGCTTTGAAGATTCTTTAAATCATACAGGCAAAATAAATGACAAATAGATTGTACACAAGTCAGCAGAACTGACAACACGGTTCTTACTATTTTGTTTCTTTGAATTGCAGGCACCACTTACAAACCCCCCAGTTACAAAGAACATGACTTCTCCGAAGCTCCTAAATTCACGCACCCTTTGGTGAACCGCTCTGTGATTGCAGGATACAACACCACACTCAGCTGTGCTGTCAGAGGAATCCCCAAGGTACCCACCACCCCTGTCACTGAGATGGCTGCAACAAGCCACGGGCTGCCCTGCAATTGCTGTCAGTTCTGGGTGGCTGAGTGGGGCAGGGCTGTCCAAAGGGACGCAGAGGGCTTCCAGCCATGTCCCGCCTCGCTCCCCCCCGAGGCTGCGGCAGAGAGGGGGCGACGGTTCCGGTGGGTCTAGGGGGGCAACACGGTGAAGGAGCCAGAGGGAAGGGCAGTCACTGCTTGTGGTGACACCACACCACTGGAAATGTAGCACATCTGTACAAAACCTACTCACTGGAGAAGGTAAACAACAATGAAATGATCTCACAATCTATACTTTGTTCTCTTCAGACTTTGAAGAAAACAGCAGCTAAATGTCATGTGCTGCTCCATTAACCAAATGATACAGAGGAACAGCAGTTTTTCTGTTACACCAATGCATCCACAGAAGTTTTTGAGAGTCTGAGCTATTTTGCAAAACTAACTAGAATAAGGTCTAGTCTCATGTGAAGTTCTTTTGTGGGGTTTTGTTGTTTTGGTTTTTTTTATCTTGCAGGAATATTTTCTCATTCTAAATATATTTATTAAAGTCCCACCAAAGACTACATACTATTTTGTTAAGCAGGAAGAAGCTGTAAAAATTGTATCAGCTAGGAGCTAAATTTAGACTTCTCAGAAAAGGGAAATAAGATTTTTGTCTGCAGTGAAGGAATTTACCATATTATGACATAACTTGTCATAAATTTAAATCAGTACAATCCCTTCACCTCTGGTTGCTTAGTTTCAGCTTCTTTCACTACCTCATATCCGTGCAAGGATTTGATTGCTACAGAGCAAAATATGTAACAATCATTCAGAGTCTAAATTAAAAAAAAAATAAATCATTTGCTGAAGTTCATTGGATGAAGAAGGAGCTCCAGACAAAACTCAAAAATAAAAAGGAAGCATATCCATGTAAACAGCTTCAAAAGAACAAGAACATTACCGAAGAAACACCAGCAACTGTAGGCAAAATCCAACCTCCAGTAGCTGCCTCAGCTTAGAAATGACAGCATTAGTGACAATATTCCCTCTTGGTTACCTGACATTTTTGTGCATCTGCATCCACTTCATTTGGTTTCCATGGTTTTATGAAGATTCTGAAAAAACTTTCTCAGTTTTACAGCTATTACTGTACAGTAGTGGCAGGCTTTGGAATGCAGGCATGCTAGCTCATCCTTCCACATTAGCCTGAAGGATCCAAGTAGTCCTCAGCCTTCAGGACACCTAATACTCTTAAAGCACCTTTTCCAGATACCTTTTTGTACTTCCATTGCCAGAATTAACCTTGATAAAATGTTTCTGTACCTACTGCAGTACTCTTCAAAAGGTCTCATTCACGGAGAGCAGCTTATGTGAATGGAGGTTTCCAATTCTGAATAACTGCAGATTCTCAAGCACACCTCGGGATGATCTGTATGGCATAGAAAAGTTATCACTTCAGGCAAAGACAGTACTCATGCCCTGTCAGTAATGAAGTATAATAGGAGACATATACCCAAAAAGATAAAGAGGCTATAGAGAAACAATGCAAAAATGGTAAGGCAGGAAAAATTCCAGCTGAGATCTGCCAAGAAAATTAAGCATGGCACGTGGGATGCACTGGATTGATATACCACAGATCAAAGAGCAAAGTGATTCAGTAGGTTTGAATGCACTCTATAAAGCCAGTGCAGTATTTTTGAGGTTTATGGATGAAGAAACAGAAGACATTAATTCTGAAAGAAAAACAGATAAATGCAAAACTTGGTCTTTTATTCTTTAAAGACTGTTTCTTCACTGTATGTACTAATGAGCTTGAAATAAACAAAATCAGTTTGTTTTATATCACAGTTTTCATTTTCAAAATTTCATTCATAAAAATTAAAGGCACGTTTTCAGGTACTGGAAACAAAACATAAAAGCTTGAACTGGTATAGAAGCAACCACTTCATTCCAGAGCAGAAGACAACAGGAACTTAACTTTTAAATTCCTGACATTTCTAAAGATACACTAGAGGATATGGAAAATCCTTTCCTGGACCAAACCTTGGCATCCCAATTTGGCCACCCAGCATCTGTAGACTTTTATGACACTTCTGTTCTAATAAGCTGTGAAGTTTAATTCTCCTTCTCTAAGATACTTATAGCATTCAAATACATTTTAATAACTGCAACTAAATAACTCGTAAATGAATGAATTTGTAGACAGTTAATAGGATTGGGTTTTTAAATTGCAATAAAACAGGACACAAACCTACATTTTCTATATGCTATTTATGAGTTAATGGAAATAATGAACTTCTGAATTATTGGTCTCATGGATTTGTACTGAATGAGATGTTATTGAAAAACTATTAACATTGCTTTGTAAGGAGCCCTCATAATACTATTTAGCCTTTAGTGGCTACATTAAAGCTGCAAGATCAAGTGTAAATCTTCCATTCTCTACCTTCTATTTTAAAAAAATCTTCTTTTATGTTCTTCAGCCAAAGATATTCTGGTTCAAAAACAAAATGGATCTCTCTGGGGATGCCAAATACCGCATGTTCAGTAAGCAGGGGGTGTTGACCCTGGAGATCAGGAAACCCACTCCCTTTGACGGTGGCATTTACACCTGCAAAGCTGTGAATGAGAGCGGTGAAGCTGAGATAGAGTGCAGACTGGATGTCAGAGGTAATCAGACTAACCTTATGGATAACCCTAACACTGCAACAAAGAGAGAGTAATAGGTAGTTAAAAGAAAATGAAATCATTGTTCCCCTTTATAACTCTGACTTTTTGGGTGGGATATAACAAGTTTGTTAATTGCGTGCACCAGCAAGATTTTTTTTTTTCATTCTGAAGCATTATGATAAAATTAGGTTACTTGCTAGGTAATACAGGTCTGATGGTGTGCAATTATTGCACTTGTGATTTGATATTCCTAGAGCAGATACTCCACAGTGGAGGGGGCAGGTCTATTTACAAACACTGCATTAAGGATAACTTTATTAGATTTTGTGCTTATTCCATAACTGAAAGTTTTAAATCAAGTCATTGCCTATTAGATATATGCAAAAGGTAGTGCATCACAAACATTTTTGGAACATTGACAACTTATTTCATTAGTCAAAAGGACCAGGATCAAAGTCACATGTTTATTACACAATAAAAAAAATATCAAATATTAAATATTTTTTGTAAATCTGCCAGTAATGTGTCTATTTATCAATACAAACATATGCAGCCCTACTTTAAGTGGTGAAACCCAGCAAAAGCTGCAAAAGTGACCTAAATAACAGTAATTGATGGAAATCCATTTTCAGCACAGCAAGCCTGACAGTATTTCTACACAGCCCTGAGGTGAATGTTTGACTCAGTGTTAAATCAAGAATGTGCCTTGCTGTGCTAGGTGCCAATACCCTCAGTGCTCAAAGATTAATTTTATCATCATCTGAAGCTTGCTTTAGGAACATTAGATCTTCTTAGAATCATCAGATAAAAGCAACTAGTAGAGAGCATCCATATTTCACCTTCAGTACCAAGTCTCAATTTAAAATTAGCATCCTTTAGTGTCTGATAATATCTTCAATTTTTTTTCATTCTCCAGCACCTCAGTAAAACTCTGAATCTCAGTTTATCTGCAAGTCAAGGTAAGAATCAAAATAATACAGCTGGATAAAGGAGCAATGACTGTTTGAATTGATACATGAATAAACAATCATTAGATATTCATGGTAGAGACTTTTTAGAATGTTTATACAGTTGGTGAATTTTGACCCATCTATAACAGTGGGAGTATGTGTATTTGTTTTGATTTCTGTGTGTTTTTTCAACAGTCAGTATTTCACGGGTGTCCCCCTCTAATACACTGTGCCAGTGTAAAAATCTGTAAGAATAACAGAATACTTTTTTGTCATTTTTTCTTAACTCCCTACAAGCAATCCCTCTAAGAGACTGTTATTTATTAAAGTAGGCCTAACTAGTATCAATAATCTCACTTCAACAAAGAAAGCATAATTAAAATTTAAATGCATCTAGAAGTGAAATGTTCATTTTAGACTTTAAAAGAATGAAGTAGTATAATATCAATCAGGTAATGTATTTGACAATAAATCCTTCTCCCTATTCTCCATCTCAGCATTAGAATGGAACTCAAAAAGAAGAAAAGTGAAGAAATTAATGAAACATCATTTCTGCTCATTTAGGAGTCCTGCTCATCTTAGAAGTCAATACATACATACAAGGAGGCAGCAGTGTCTTGTAATGTCCTGCTTACTCGGTGTGTTTTCAGACAGTATGCCCTCTTTTCATATACCTGTTGTAGCTATATTGCCCTTGTTTCCACATGAAGAAATTGAAAGAAAGAAAACACAACTTTTCCTCCATTACATACATAAAATATGTATTAAAAAAATAGTAAAATTATGTAAAAATTAAAAAAAAATAGTCCTTTCCTAATGTCTGAAACAAGCATAAATTCTCCAATTCTACTGTTCACTCAATTTTCTCTTTGAAGAACTCAGACTTTCTTCTTAAGAAACAAGTAGCTCAGAATAATGAAGCAGTAAGATATTATTTACAGTGTTTAATCATTGCACTCATCTCTGTACAACAGAATGTAACTTTCATTCCCACTGTTTTTGCTGTCAGTGCACGCTTCAAATATCCACTGCTTGATATTTCTGCTTGAAAAATCCGAGCAGAACTGTGTCCAAAACACACCATTTGGGAACCATTGGCTACAGCAACTGTTCTGCTTTTTATAGAAAATAATTTCTTTGATAATCACTCACTACCTGTTGTCCAGCAAAGAATTCCAGTTATTAGACAGTTTTTGCTACCAATCAGAGACATCACACAAATCCACAAGGATAATTTTGCACGTCAGATGAAACAGTGAAAATTCTAGCAAAGAAGATTATTTCCACGTAAATAAAAAAATTTAAAGCAAAAAGCTTGGAATGAACATAATAAACTTACTGTCATAACTCTCACTGAAGGTTTGTGAAAGGCTATGAGTGATGTGTAAGCATTTTTGCAGATGATTTTGTCTAAGCAAATGCCACAATAGCATTTCTAGCTCCTCGCTTACAAGTCTGAAGAGTATTTGGGGTAGTTTTTTTTCCACACCCGTGGTAGTTGATAGTTTCTGTCTGGAAAGTACTTTTTAATGATCACAGTACAAGAGACAGTGGGAAGATGATATTAATCCAGGCAGCATTGCCTTTTGGAAGAATCTACACAAAGGAACTGAAGTAATCTTCCCCTGCCTCCAACATGCCACTTGGGATGCAAAGCATGTCTGACACAGCGTGTTAGATGTATTAAATAAGCAAAGACATCTTCATAATAAAAGCACTGATGGTCATGAAATGTGTCTTTTGATTATTTCATTATGCTATCAGAACAAAAAAGGATACCCTCTAAAACCAAAGTCAACTTATTCCAGTTTAACACTTGTCTGTTGCACATTCTTATTACTCAGCAAATAAATAAAATTTTAAAAGGAAAATATGCAGCCAGGTTTACATTGTTTTGTGCTTACATTTTCTGAGCAATGCTATTATTTAAAAAATAAGGCATATACCACAAATAAAAGACAGAGATGACCCATATTCTAAAGAACCTATGACCAGAATCCAGTGGACCAAGAGGACCATCACAGCATCTGTGGGACAATGTGTATTGCAAAGCAGTGACTCAATTGCAATAGCTGGAGCCTAATTCCATAGGGCCTTCTAAGAATCCTGCACTAGAAAACACAAACTAGTTTTAACTTTCAAAATTTCCAAAGACAATGAGCCAAATGCAAATCCAAAGAGTTTCAAAAAAGAAGCACTAATTCTACTTAGGTTTCTAAAAACTCTTCATAAACATGTGAATTCTGAATTTCAAATGCTAACCACTCTTCACACTGAAAAGATGAAAAGGGGGAAAGGTGCACCTGTAAAGTCTCAATTTCCTGTAATTATTTCTAGAAAGGTCTTAATAAAATGGTAGGTGTTCCTGATGTTTTGCCAGCATATAATATTGTCATTTATCTGTTCCATGGCTGACACAGATCCTAAAAGTAGAGTCACTAATCACCCATTAATCCCATGCTGGTAACAAATAAATGATTAAGTAAATAACCTTCATCCTAATTGGATTAAAACCACATACACTGAGAAGCTTCTCCCAAACTCACCTGCTTAAGAATAACAAAGTATCTCCCAATTTTTCCCCATCACATCTGAAAGACTACCTGATGAAAGACAGTTTATGCTATCATTTCCTGGGTGAGATCTGCTCTGATGTAAAAGCAGATGGCCTTATCTCTAAATGTCATGGCAAATATTTTTACCTTGCAGTCATTTAATACTGTTAGAAGAGTGCAAGGTAAATTCAATGGTGAAAGAAACAGTTAACATAGGTCATAAAGTTTAAAAATTCCTACATAGCAGCATTCTCTTTTAGCATGTTAAGTGCCTTTCACAGCTGACAGCAATTCCTTTCAAAAACAGGAGTCCTACTGCAGTCCTTCCAGTAGTTTTCCCCACCAAGACAAGAAAAATCTGTTAGTGCTCAAGTAAAAGGACATTTCCACGAGAAAAGTATAAGTCAGACAAACATAACCTCTTCAGATTGGTTATTTCTATCCAGTTGGATGTGGAACTGACTGTAACTTCTGATGCTTCCACAATTTCCATTTAAATCCTATCCATTCAGGCTGTTGGCTTCCTGTTCAGTGTACATGCCTTTCCTTCAGACTAAGAACCTTATACCAGATGGAAATACTTGGATGATTTGAATTAACATACATAAGACTCATCTGCAGAACCAGGGTGTTGCAGAGCATTACTAAAGCCCAGTGCTTCACTTGAGCTAAGAAATATCAACTCTAAAATATTATGACAAGAAAAAGCACTACCAGTACTCCTACTAGTCCAGCTCTTTCAGGGTGGCATTACCTGCCAAACAAACCCTCTGCTGACACTTTAGCCTAGGACAGCACACATTTCACACCACAGCATCAACTCTTTTGTTTCCTTCAGGTTTTCAGCACTGTTGTGTAAATACTCTAAGTAAACAATATTTACTTGCTCCTGGCAGTGGGAATCTTCATGTAATACTCTTCATAAAAGCCACCAGCTGGAATTAACACCGTCAAATGCAAACAAACCATATCTGAGCACTTTGTTTCCATGAGATTGCCTTAGTCCTCAAACCCTGACCATTATTCTGTGAGCAAATAATGATAGCAAAATGAGTTAATGGTTGACTATTCCTTCTTAAAATAAAAATGAAAAGAGGCAAAGAGCTGCATCCTGCTGCAGCACCAGCTGCCCCCGTCAGAGCCAGAAGCTTCCCCACCCACTCATCTTGGTTTGAGAGATTATTGCTCAGGCCTGTAAGGCCTGAAGAAAATCTCTCCAAATTGTGGTGTGAGCATAGAGGATTAAGGTAAAGCTGCTGGGTTTCCTCCTTTTCCTCTTCAGTGAGTTTATACAGAAGCTGTCAAAGGCTGTGTGGGAGTTAACTGATGGTCCCCCATGGAGATAATTATTTTTTCCTATGAACAAATAAGAAGAGGATCAGTTGAAACTAAAGAAGGAAATTACAGTTATGTCCATGCAGAAGTCATGACTGTGACTGGCAGAGCTTCTCAGGTTTGCAGCCTATTCTGTATTCTGCTATCATAGATCCGTGACTATTACTTCAAAACTAGCAGACATATCTCTGGTTATAGCTGCAGAATAAAAATGACTGTTGTTTCTTTCCTGAGTCTTAGTTTACTGACTGGTTAATAAATATGTGAGGAGTATTTCATTCCCAAGTGACTGTAAATCCAAGTATATGTTCTAGTATTAAAGCTATTCTTGTAGAAAGGGTGCCAACTACTAATATATTTTTATACCATCTACAATGCAGGTAAATATTTGTGTGTCCAAGGAAAGGTAACCTGTGTAATAAGAAGCTATGTTTCCATTAATGAATATTGTCACCAATTAGGTACTAAAGCATTTTATTTAGCTATCCCAGTTATGGGTAATTACACCACTTAATGCTTGTAACTGATGGCGCACTAGTAGTTATGCAGATAAAAATATTCTAAAATGAGAGTCCTAAATTTTCACACATTCATATATTTGCTAATAAACCATTGCTTGGAAGATCATTCTACTGTTCCACAGAAATGAGCGTAAAACAGAGAAAACTACTAGCATTCAGTAGTAGCATGTTTGGAAAAATCTTGCTTCCCTTTAGTAGCTTCTAAATTCTGAGCCTTGTCTTTGATGGATTGTTTTGGTTTAGATGATCACATCAGTCAATGCATGACCTGATTTTAGCACAAGCTGATGATATAGCTGATGACCTAGGTGATCTAGATGACCTTCAAAGATCCCTTTCAACCCAAACTGTTCTATGATTCTATTATTCTTAAGCAGTTTTGCTGCCTAAGTTACAATACTTAAATGGTATAATGGGGTGAAATGCAAATTAAAGTGATTGAGTTCAAATTGTCCCAATAGAATGTTTATGAAAGTGCCCCACCTGTCTTGAGATTATCTGCCTCTTTCACTCTGTAACAGGGAACACTTACCTTTACCAAGCTTTTCAGATTTTTCTAGGCTTATTATGTCAAATTATATATAAAAATCCAGTTCTACTCATTGAAAATTACAGTGAGAGGTCAAGAGGTTCTGATATATTATTTTAACAAATTCTTCAATGCAGGGTATGCCATACATTTAAAGATAGCCCCAGTACATCTCACCTGCAAGTTTCATTCCTTATGAGCAAGGATTGTTGTTCTAGCTATTTCAAGAGAGATCTACAATTGAGTAGAATGAATGAAAATACAAAAAAATATTAGTTGGAAGAACTTTTTCCTTCATGTAATCGTACAATGGCCATTCAAAGGAGAGCAGCAAGAGAAAAGACTTTTCTGGAAGTCAGAAAAGTCATTTATGTTGCTTTGAGCACAGAATTACTTTGAAACAAAATCCTTGTATGTATTTAGGAGAGAAGTTTGTCACTAACATGTCATCTTGGAGCAGGTTTATAACTACAAGCTGTTCCTGTCTCCTTACAAACAAATTTTATAAGAACAGTCTGCTGAGATCAAAAATAGCCCCACTGATACCTTTCAAGCACTTCCCAAGAAGAGAACTCTATTTTAGGGAAACAAAAGCTGTCATAGAGATATCCTTTACTTGTCATTGGGCAGGGTCCCCACAGCAGTCTGCATAAGCAACACATCCTAAACAGCTTGAACTGGTGAGAGTTTAAAAGAAACAGATAAGAACAGCCTCACTTATTAGGTCCAGATATGGAAAAAATAGTCAAGCATCTGCTTTCTGTGTCAGACAGAAATGTTGGCAATAAGCAGCCCTGAAAGCACAGATAACTGTCATAGTTATGAACACATTTCAGTTATAATTGTTTATTAGGACCGCTGTACCAAAGGCAAATAATCTAAAAAAGTGACTAATCTAAAACATATAAAGTATTAGTGGATATGCCAATGTGAAATAAAAACAAGTGGTAAGTGTGCTCTCTTTTTCTTCTTAACACTTCATAATACTCTGCACATGATTTTGTGTTCCTTATAATTTATTTAGCAAACATAAACAATATCATACATAGTTTCCACTGTTTTGCTTGGAAGTATAAATTGTGGGACCCAAATACATGAACCCAGATTGTGGATGAATACAATTTAACCTTCAGTCAGGCTGCATTTCCTTGATATCTGTTGTGATGCTAATAATGCTTATAATTGCCCCAGCAATCCAGGAAATTATCACAAAAAGACTAAGTATCAATACCACTATCAAATACACTTTTGTTATTTACTTACAGTTTTCATATACCAGGAAAAAAATGGCCAAAAAATCCAAGCTTCTCTTCTGCTTTGTAGGTTAGTTCTGTTTATATGGTGCCTGAAAAGAAAACCCTAAGTGTAGTAGATTTTGATCATAAGAAAGTTCTCAAAAATTTCTGCCCGAAAATGGGACTTGGTCTTCCTCACTGGTATAAGGGGTATAACAGGATTGTGTATTTAAAGAGCATGGTATTTGCTTTTATGATTTCTGTTTCCTACAGTACTGAAAAACTTTAAAAATTTATGAAATTTGTTAGGCTAAAATTCTGGTTTAGACAAATTTATTTATTTTCAATATCAGATTAAATAGTTGAGCCATTTCTAACAAGGAATGTAGGGAAGAGCTGCTGCTGGGAGCTATCACAGAACAGCAGCACTAAGAGTGGAAACCTTTTCCCTTCCCTCTGTAGCACTCTTCAGCACTCTACCAAAAATAACTTGATTTAAACACAAGAGGAGTAAATGTGGAATAGGGCTGAGAATGAAAGAAGATAACAGAGTACCTGGTAAGAACAGAGAGAGGAATGAGAGACTATGACAGGGAGCTGGAAAGGAGCAGGGACTGGTTGAGCAGGTGACCAGGAAGAGCTACTAAGTCTGAGCTGCCTGGGCAAAGAGGCTGGGAGATGATGATGGTCATGGAGGCAAGAGGAATGTATGAAACAACTTACAAAGGGAAACAGATGGAGATGATCTGATGGGAAATTGAGGTGCAGAGCTGAGCCTGACTGCATGAAGAGACCATAGGCCAAGGATGTGTGAGGAAACGGCAAGGAATCCAAGCAGGGCAATGTGTAAAAGAGGAGAGTGCTTTGATAGCCAGAGCCCCATGGATAGACTGGTACTCACTGGAGTTAATTTGAGAAACTGAAAAGGCAAAAACGAGTGGAAAGAATGAATATACAGAACCAGAGTTTTCATATACTTGAAGGAAGCAACTATGTAGAGTTTTATTGGTGTTTTTCCTGCCACCGTTTGTTCCTTTTTAGATAGAGCTACTTTGGGAGATGGGGACTTCTATTTCTGTGTAGGTTCTAAACCACATTTGTCACTATAGTAACTGTTGCAAATACAAGCAGGACTGCTTGCCCTTGGCTGATATATATGTTTCTTTGTTGGACCGATGCTTTAAAACAAAATCAACCAATGCCAGAACTACTATGGTTGCAGAAGTTTCAAAACACTACACCTGTAAACAGAAAGTTAACTTAGGATTTTACTAACCTTGGTATAAACATTGAGCTCATTTTTACCATATCTGAGTACAGTACCTGCCTGAAAGAGGTCCTCTCTAAGCCTGGCATGTACTCAGCTGCACTCAAACCTCCCTTGTCACCAATATCAATTTAGACCTCCAGACACAGTGCTGGAAAGAGGGGTCCCATACCCACTATTACTTAAAGCTTCATCACATGTCTACTATTTTAGTGAAACGGCCACACTGGGAATGGCTGTGGAATCTCAAAGTTGCTCACACTGAACATCTCCCAAGGGCATCACAGGTTAGGGCTTTGTGCAAAGCCTTAACCACCAGCACTGGCAAAATCACCACTCAGCTGCCTGGAAATGTCCTGCCCTTGTGACAAGCAGATGCCTCTGGCTGAATTGTGACTTCTGGACCAGCAAGAAGCTTTTTGGCACTGCCTTTTTTATGGCAAGGTGCTCCATAGAAAGCTGTTGCTTCTCGGTCCCAATTGCACTTCTTCTGGAGCTTGGAGATGTTTCGTTTCATCAACATGTGGCTTGTCTAAGAGTAATGACTTGGAGTTTGTAAATACCACTGGAGTCAGAGTCAAGCAGAAAACATTTTTCTCCCAGAAGGAAGATCTTGCCTCAGAGGCAACATCATCTGACTTTCATCCCTTTGGCAATCAAGGGGAACCAGAATGTAAATACTCCTTTTTGTGAGAAGCTTAGCTTCTATTTTCTGCCTAATTCTGAATTCAGTGATAACAGGAGCCTATGCCTGACACTGGGGCAAGCAGCTGATTTGTTCCCATTGCAGGCAACTGCATCCTTGTTAGAAACACACTCTGTGAGCCAACAGCCCTCTTCTGGCATAAGCAGCATCAATCTAGAAATACCTTCAGTATTTTTGTAACATAAAGGTTTCTAAGACTTATAATCACAGGCAATTTTCCCATCCACTTTGATTACTAAGCTAGAACTTTAGTTGGAATTGCAGTTCTTAATGACTTATATTTACTAGCAATTTAGTTTTTAAATACCCAGATGAGTATTTCATCTTACTCTGCTATCCTGAAAGTGTTAAAATAGAAGGTATGGGGTTATCTGAAGTTAGGAATCGGTGTAGGAAAATCTTACAACAGTTTTCTTAAAGTAATGAACTCTTTCCTTCAACAGACCTTCAAAACGCTTTTTCCAGATGTATCTTTAACAAATATCACTTAGTACCAGTATTGGGACACTCACTGGTGCTTAAACTTACAACCTCTAAAATGTGGACCCACTCATATTAAAAGTGGACACCGCAATCACAAATAAAATAAGGGCATTTTTGGAACACCACGATGAAGATCTGATAACCAAAATAGAGATAAATTAGTAACTCAGGTTCCGTTTTGAAAACTGCCAGGAAGACTACTCACAAATTCCAGTATTTGAAGAGAACACTTAAAAGTCATAATTTTGAAAACCAACTTCCAGAAACAAGGAGAAAAAGAAACCTAACCAGCCATAAGGAAAATTTAAGGTTAGTTTATGTTCCTTGTCCATTTGTGCAAGTGCCTTGGAAACAACACAAGTGTTAAAATAAAAGGGTTGCAATTTTGTAATTCTTAAAAACTAAGACACAGGCTCCTCCTAGTGGTAAAAACGCAGGAATTATTCTTTCTGTGTTAAGAAACTTCTAGCACTATTTATAGTTACCAGTTAGTCTCAGTTAGCCTTCCATTTGGTTCTGGAAAGTTTAGAGGCCTCTTAAGTTCTTAACTGTTGCCAAGGAACTGTTACCTAAATATCAAAATGAGTGGGACATAACTAAAAACACTCACAAATCACTGTAACTATTTTTTTCCTCCAAAATAAAGTTTATCTACCTCTTAGTGCTTTGGAGTGATGGAGTGGAAAGGATGGAGGACTGTATTCCAAAAGATTTATGCTTTTGTACCAATTTAAATCCAACTTGCATTTGCATTTGTTATCCAGAGAGTAGCACAGGGAATTTAGTGGTGGAAACTTCACAGCATGCCTTCGGCTCAGACAAATATGCCACACCCCCAACATCAAGTATGAGAAAGATTTTATATACGTTAAAAATGTCTTCAACTTTGAAGTCAAGTCAGTTGCTCTCACCTAAAGAGCAGAAGCCCAGTGTCAGTGCAGTTGCTGAGCTTGTTACTAATTCATCCCAGCCATGGAAAAGCAAGCACTATATTTAGCCACACTTGTTCTTCAAAACAAATTCAATCAAAAGGGACAAAGGGCCATTTTTATTATCAGGTCCTTTAAAAGTCTTATTCTGCACTGAAGTTTCTCATCAGCCTAAAGCAGATAGCAGCTTATATAACTTAGAAAGGAGCTGTACACACTTGTACATTCAACAATCTTCCCCCTGCAATTTTAAGTTGTTTGATCATATTAATATGCCTACTAACATAATTACAATTGAAATTTTCTACCTGAGTGGGATGCAGCACTGCATAAACTGAATATTGTAGACCAAAGTTCTTTCAGTCTCAACTGTACTTGAAATACAATGCAAAAAACTACAACTGCTAAAAATTCAGATATTGCTATAAGAAAATTTATGGTCTCAGAAGACAAAAGAAAGAAAAATAATTCAAACCAGGTTAATTTCATTATTTGCCAATTTCAGTTTTGGTTTTATGTCATGAAATGATGAAAAATCCTTTACATGCCACTTCTACTTGCAAGCATGTAAAAAAAGTTTCCGTATTTCAGATGTGTCTGTTTTGCCTATTCATGTTTTTTCAACCCTTCTTTTTTAAAGACAAATGACACAGCTGTTGTGTTAGAAGAAGAAAAAAACCCAAATTATTTAAAACTGCCTAAGTCAGATTATTTAGATTGTCCATTTAGAGTCTTCTCTTTTCCACTATTTCATGTATGTGTATGGTGTATTCTGTATGTAATCACATTTGCTTTAGAATAACAAATGACAGAAAAGCACAGGAGGATGAAAACCAGTTGCTGGTCGAATGACATTTTATTTTCACATTCAGAGAGCTGTACAGTTTCTATAAATAGATGTGATACTATAATATTTACATCATCCTCACCCATACTACTATATTCCATTTAAAATGGTAGATACCCTGACCAAGCCAAAACAGGGTTACTCCTGGGTGCATTTAGTCAGAATTCTATGTCAAAACATACAATACATCAGTTTGTATCAGAGCAATTTCTCCAGGTATTTTACATGTAACATTATTTTCTCTAGACAGTCTCACCTTCCAGCATCCTAAGAGCTTTCCAGACAGGTGCAGTACAGGTCAAGAATGAAAATAGGATGCAAAAAAACCCCATTCATATCCAGCCTATTTAAAATAAGGAATGTGATGGACAGTTTTAACTATGTAAGTTTCATTAAACATTAACACAATATTTTCAGGATCCCTTTATATACAGGTACAAATTGAAAAAAAAATAAAAAGCAATAGCTTAAAAATTTTGGAGATAGCAAAACCCTCTGGGCTTCTGAACATGTTCTGCAGATTTCTGTACTGTGCTTCTGCCAATAACATTTCCAAGTTTCACACTGCCTTATTCATTTTCTAATCCCTGTGATTCACTGCTGTTGGGAGTGCTTATTTGCATCTGCTAACTCTACTGCTGGGGTAGCTACAAATGCTACCTAAACTCCCATTTGAAAATCCACACAAACCATGAAGGGCTGAGGTTTTTCACACTATACTACCTTCAAAGTTTCTCTCTCCACTTATTTTCCCACTTGAGAAGCAGTCATCTCCACAGATGGACCAATTAAATAACCAAACTTCAACTGTCACATGATATTTTTAGACTATGACAGCTAAATTGTGCATCTCTACCAAAAGGGACTGTAGAACTATGTGACAAGAACTGCGTGTTGGTAACTAAAAATGAACAACACAGAAGGAAAACAACAAAAACACAACATTGAAACAACATACAGGACCAGACTGCTTCCACTGTGCACATACCAGAGAATCTGAAAGCAGAAGCCTGCAGTTGTAAAGTGATCAAATTGTAACAAGTATCACTAGAACAAAAAACAACAGAACACAAGCTGGTAGTCATCTTAACAAAAAGGAATTCCAAAGGAATGTCCAGAGTAAGTCACTCACAGCTGGATGCAGATGCTCAAAACTGTCTGATTAAAAGCTCATTTTAAAACTCCATTAAGGATGAATTCAGAAGGAGACTGAACAGGGAAGGCTTAGGTTTTTCTATGGGGAAAGACTTGCAGGGTCATACATAAATAATCAAGTTCTCATAAAAGACAGAAAGTGAGCTCCAGTAACTGCAGTAAAACTGAGGGTACTGCATATCAGTGTGCCAAAGGGTAGATATTTCCAAATATCATGATCAACTGGAAACTGGTCGAGGTGGTTTGCTTTTGTTTTCTGCCTCTTTTCCACGAATTGCAGCCACATAAGAGAAGAGACACAGCACGGAGTAGCAGATCTCATGAGCCTACAAGAATTTAGAAAAAGAGATACTGAAATTCAGATGAAGTGTTTTACAAAATCCATTGTACATCTGTATTTTTCTGCCTATCTTCCTTCATGGGACAACTACTCTGGCTACAGACAAAATCAGGAAAATGTGTCCCCTACCACCTTCTAACTGAGATGGATAGAGAAGAGCCATGTGACAAACTAAAAAATTCCTCTGGGATAAAAACATTAGTTGCTTAACAGTCTGATTTAATAATTTTTAAGAACAGAATCTTTCTATGCTAAGCTAGGAAGTTGGCTTTAGAAGCTGGCTTTAGAAGAACCATTCTGCATATTTGCTTTTGGTCTGTTGTATGAAATTACAAGACAATTTCTGGAAGGGGTTGAATGAGCTAACTAAAGAGAGGGTTTCACATAGCACTACCAAGTTTTACAATTAACTGATTATTGTGCTATTATTCAATCAAAAATCATCTCTTACCATGTGACTGGCAGCACAATTTGGTAAAAGGCAAGACTTAGACTTAATTAACATACTAGTTCTACTACCAGCTATTCTGGGGATGTTAAAAATTCTTGTCCTGTAAACTGACATTTAAAATTTTCGTAAAGATAATAAGCATAACAATATGTTTTGCTGTATTATAGTACAAGCTAAAACACTTCCATAAAATACTTTTTTTGCCATTAAACTGGCTTTTCTTACTAACAGATACAGCTATTTGCTTCTTAAACTACATATATTCTAAAGCATTTTGTTCTAAAACATTTTCAGCTTCTTCAAATAATTCTGCTTTCTCTTGTCTTGAAGAACTAAGTTTCCATGAAATCACCATATGTGCACACTGCACTTCAGACATAAACTGAAGAAATTTCAGTTCTGATGATAATCATTCATTTCTATTTCTTCCTCGTAAGTTCACATAAGCCTGATCATGTATGAAAGTGCTAAGTATCATTATCAACTGCTGCTGTTCACAAAAATGTTACAAAAACTGAACATTAAATCACAACAAGAACTCATCTACACAGCAAGAATCAGTACTTTCACTGTTCTCTCACAACTCACTGCTCATGAGGGAATGGGAATTTTTCGTAAACTATTAACAATCATTTTATTCCTAGGAAGTAGTCTCCCTTTCCATGGTTCTATGGATTAAGGATTGAGTTCCACACTGTCTTAAAATTAACAGTTTCACCAGCTCTTATAAAGTTCAATGCCAAACTGGCTACCTCACATCTTTATCTCTCTTGAAAAGGAGACAGTGAATGGGGAGTTCCTCTAATTTCATAGATACAACGATCACTGAGTTTTGTTGTCTCCCCCTAATGAAAACATCATGAAGAGCAGCTGGTGTTTCACTGTAAATCCTGCAGTCTCAATGTAATTCTTTTCTCCACATGAAATTTTAAAGATACATCCTGTAGAGAACCACCAGAGGCATCACAGTTGACTCACCATTGGCGTCTTGTACTTGTGGCTCACCACTTCTTTAGTTTCAGGAACTAAAACCGGACGGGCAAGAGACAAAACAAAAAGTTCAAAAAACGAGAGGCAAATGGGAAAGAAATAGCACAACGTTCCCATGGGAAAGGGAAGGGATGCAGACAGACAGCAGGTGCAGGTACAGGGCACCTCACTATCCCTCACTTCTACATACTTTTACTTCTTTTCATTTCCATTACATATATCCTTGGAAGATACTGGTAATGTCATAATAAATTACTCAAGCTGGCAAAAATTTTCACTGCCTGTTTGGCATAGCAGATATTTGATGGTTCTTAGAGACTCTGGCTCTTCTCCTATTACTTATTCCTGCTAGACAGTAAAAATAATGAAAAAATACGCTTAATGACAAAATATGCCTAATGTCTACTACAATAAAACATAACCCAAAAATTCCAGAAGAATTTGTCTCTATATGAGTTCCAAAGATTTTATTGAGATGTTTGAATCCTTCTCTGCTGAATAACAGACCTCAAAAGAACTGCTGGACACTGTATAGTAAGCTAATGAAATACAGGGGGGAAAAAAAAGGAGCTGAGGGAGAACATTTTCTTAACTGGAAGACTGTTTTCCAGCTCTGTTTTAAGTTTCTCAAGATATTCTTTCTCCTGTATAGGAAGTGTGTGATGGTATTTACTTGACATACTCACTGAAAACATTCATAGTTTTTGAATGAGTTGCCTTAAAATAAAATGCTGAGTTTGGTGACACATATTCGTAAAACACCAGACTGGTTGGTTTATGAAAATATTTATATAAAAAGAGGATTAGGGCACTGATAAAAAAAAATTTTTATCCAGAAAATCTGACCTTGTTCCCTTGCACTGCCTTAAACTGATAGAAAGAAAACTGGCGTAACATAGCTAAAGGAAATTTGTCTTTTGTTCTCATTGTGGAATGCATAAAAAAGCAAACTGTAACCATCCCATCTGTGTGCAGTGCATCTGAGCTGTGCCTTCGGCCCGTACTTGGTCTGCAAATGTTGTGAACAGATACCATGGGAAATCACCAGAAGAAAACAAAGACCACATCAGAACATACAATTGGCAAATTTAAAATGTTAAGATCAGGGGAATACCAAGACCAACTCTGAATACTTCCGTTCCAGAATAGCTGGAATTTGCCATGAAATTTCTGTGTCACAACAAAAGAATTTAGAAGAAGCTGTACAGAAATTACGCAAAACCAAATCATTCCAGGTTCATAGAGGAAGGATAAATGTTTTATTACACATAGTACTAGTGACAAGAAAAGAAACAGAGGCAGATGAGTTCAGTATGAAGAACCAGGAAAAGTCCACAACAAAACCTATCCATGCAGATGTCATCTCTTCAACTATGATATGAAACAGCTAAACGCTGGAGAGGAACACGGATCACACTCTAAGGGGCCAAGAGTAGGCAGTGCAGACTGGGTTTGAGAAAGTTCTCAAAATGTAAACCAGCACCTACTAATTCTCGTATGTCATAGTATTGTCATTCTTGAAAAAAAATCTATTGAGAAGTACAGAATATGATGGTAAAAAGTAATGTAATATTTTGGTTTTATTTTCCAACTCTCACTCTCCGTGGAGTTGGCAGTTGCATTAAGGGCTGAGAAACAAGGGAAGTGCACACCCAGGCTGCACTGCTCCAGTGATACCAGAGACTAAAGCTGGGGAAATAAGGAGGTGCACATCCAAGCTACCTTACCCGTTGGCACCAGATGTTCCAAATTAACTCCATGTCACCAGGGGATAAAGGTGGGAGTGAGGCTGGTGCACAGCCAAATAGGGTAGGACTTTTACAGCTGTGTAAGTCTCACTGCCCACTGGACAACATACAACTGTTCATATACTCTTCAAAAAGCAGGAAGGGAAAGCTGTAAGGACCTTGTGCCATGAGGGAAGGAGAGAAGGGAAGCTGTAAAGTCCTGTATCATAACTGAGAATAGGAAGAGAGGGAACAGGAGAGCAGCTAAGCAAGGTACTGTCTCTCCACTTCATAATAAGTTGCCTCGTCTTTACTTAAAGTACTCCTTCACAGTCCCTCCAATGCAGAAAATTCTCCTGAGAGGACTGAGTTAGGAAGATTAAGAAGAGTGGGTTTGCATTTACACACACAGAAGTCAAAGCACTACCACTGTAGAATACAAAGAAAAAAGAAGAAAGGAAGAAAGTGCCCTCCCACCAAAAAAAAAAAAAAAAAAGAAAAGAAAAAAAAGAAAGAAAAAAAAGCCAAAAAAAAAGGAATAAAAGTCAAAAAAAAAAGCCAAAAAACCCCACCCTCCACCATAAGAAGAAAAAAACCCCAAAGAAAAGACCCAAGCCTTCAAAGAGTCAAGCCTCAAACTGATAGATTAGCACTTTTCTTCTAACATTAAAAGTTATTCCTGATGCTTTTGAACTGAGTAGATGAAGTGAGCAAATTATTAAGCACCATCCTGCAGCTATTGGTCCTGTAAATGAAAATATGGTGCTACCACAAAATGAGTTTAGGGGACATCACTTTACCTGCTGGAGAATGAAGGTTTTCATAGCAGCGGCGGTGAAGGGGCCACAAAAAAGTAAAGCACATGTACACAGCAGTAACTCAAATTCCAGAGGGAAGAACCTTACATTTTCTCACTTACTTAAATTTACACTTTTATTTGTGGGACACAATTTCTGAACTTCTGCTTGCATCCTGCTCTGAAACCACAAGTCCAACTGTGATGCTGCCATCTAAACCCCGCATTAACACAAGCAAGTATTAATTTCCTGCTGGGCTATCACTAATTTAAAGCACTCATGCTTGGTAAAAGCAAAATCTTGCATTGAAGTATTTCCCATCAGACTGGAATATGCACACTTACCAGACACTACCTTTCTAAGAGCATCTACTACTTCAATATGCTCCTGCTGTAATAAATTTGATGGCAAGGTTCACAAAGTTTACCAGGGCTAAATAACTTCATTCTTAGGAAGTCCAAGCAAGTTTTTGCTGAATGCCTTTAGTCTGCTACTACCAAACATGTTAATTTATCTTAAACAGGACAGATTGTTAGATCTTCTCACCTTTACAATTCAAAAAACAGCTCTGAGCTAGACTCTAATCTCTGCATAAGAAGAAAAATTAGCTCCCCTGCAACATCCTCTTTTCCTTTTTCTTTCTCTGTATTAGCTGGATGTGCAAATTGTCAATCTCATTTGGTACATCTAAATTGGTTCTTGTCTGTGACCTATTTTATGAGAGAGGGTATTTTTAACACAAGTGGTTTCATTTCTCTGGTTTTGCTTGTAGATTTCAGCTCCCAGTTTATTTTTAATTACTTCTTAAAATTACCCTTTTAGAAGTTCCATATGACAATTCTAGCTTTTGCAATAGGTCCTTGATTACAAAGTATTTTGTAAGAAAAAAAGAAGTACTTTTTCTCACATTTATTACAGACATTACTTAGGGGCTAAATGCTGTGTTACAGAGTCACCAATACAAATTAACTACAAATAACCAAATCAAACACTGTCTTTCTTCTTATGCAATATAAGCAAACTATTAAAAGAAGTACTTTGCACGAAAACCTCAAAAAAAAGATCCAAAATTAATTTCTGATCCAAGTAATTTCTTCTAAGTTAAAGATTTCAGAAGCTGAAGCCATTCTTTAAGCTGATTTTATGACTTGGGAATTCTCATCTTTGTAAACCCATCAATAATCTTTTACTGACTTAAGAAATTTTTGTAAGTAGTAAGTCATGCCCATCAGCGTGAAAACATGGTACCAAAGGAACATAAATTGAACAGAACTTATGAACATCTAAACTATTAGAAAATTTTCATGGTTTAAATATACATATCTGATCATTTGAACCATGAACAACATTTTCAAAAAAATGGGAAAAAATTGTTCATAAATTCAAATCTGAAACACCTGTGAAATTTATGGTAGGCAAAAAGAAAACCACAACAGTCAGAAGGGTTTTGTCACTTAGAACTTTGTGTCACCCAAAGGAGAAAACACATTGTCACAGACAAGGACATTAATTTCAGAAATCTCATATTAATAGTCTTCTATAATTTAAGGAAGAATCCCTCAGCCAGAATATTCTATTCACAGTACCAAAGAACAATGAGAGTCTTGGTAATGATAGCTGCTGATTCAGATTTTGCTTAATGGCCAAAGTATGTATGCTGATGATCTATTATGGAATGTTGTAAATTTTAGCTTCTTTTTATATGTTTCATATACGCTCCTAAGATATAAAAGAAGTCTCAAAGATGGCTGGAAGAATAAACCAATCTGAGTTTCAAGAGAAGTATGTGGATCACCCTTGCAGAGAGCTGCATCTGAAGTCACTCATTTTTTTCAGACCCTAGTTAGAATATTGTGACTGATACTAACACTGAAGAGGAACCTGAAATTTTGCCCAGACTCCACTGTAGGCAGATATGCAACAGCAGTAACTGACCAAAACAGCACAAACTCTCCGTTCTCCCTAATCTTTACTTTTCCCCTCCTACCCTCAAACAAAAATCACAGGATAAATAAAGTACAACCTGACAAAATAGCTTCTGCTCCATTCAACAGAATTTAAAATACACCTAGAGCAAAAAGAAAGCTTTGCAACTAATAGCAATTCTTTGTAATGAAAGCATTGTGTGTTTATAAGGATCAACTTTAAAACCTTCTTAAAAAAATGTGGTTTCTCAGATGAAAAAGGAACATACCAAAGAAAGTTTATACACACATCCACATCTGGTTTTTGCTTGTTTCAGAAGACTCAGGACATTTTCCCTGTCTAACAACAAAAAGCACCTAGGTCACAAATCTTAATATGATAAAAATTAATGTTTAAATTTTTATGTAAAGTCACCCATCTCTCAGGCAACTTCTTATATGCAATCTACATTCTCTCCCATCTTCGAAATTGCAGTGCAACTCTGAATCTGAAGACTGGAAATTTGAGTTACTGCCATGTGAATACAGACCTAATATCAAAATAATGTAATTACCAAATTCCTCCAGGACAAAGACTCCTCGCACAGTATTGCACTTTTTAATGTGATTCAGCTCTATGAAAACCTACAAAAACAGGAGGAAAAGTAACATAAATTAGTTGGGCTTGGGGTTTTTTAAATCAAAAATCAAAATTAAACAAAAACATCATCACAACAGATACAACCTGAAGTTTTATAGCATACACTACCAGTTCATTTACAGTTTAATATATAAATAAAGGGTGAAACAAATATTCAGAAGACAAACTTGCCACAGTGCTAGAAATCAACAAAAAACTTAAAAGTGCTAAGAAGCGAAGACAGCAGAAGATGAAGTACCTTCCGCTCCTTGCAGGAGGAGAAAGCATGGAAGAGAAACGAAGGAGTTAGTAACTCTGACATATCCAACATTGCTACCCCTTCAGGCACTCAAATGAGTTATTGCAAAAAGAATACCAACACACCTGAAATACAGCAAAAGAGGGGGACGAAATAAAGCTGGCTCCCAAATTTGGCACTGTTTGTAGCCTCTGATCCATCCCAGGTAGTTTCTGCCCCTCCATGCATCCTCCTCCAGCACAGAGGGCAGGTAAGGGGCACTATACTTCCCATCCTGATACTGATCCTCCTAACCTATCCAGTAGTCAAACTGAATCCAATGAGAAACCACTGACCTTTCTTCTCCCTGACAGTTCTGCCATGTAAGATTTTACTAGAGTTTATCACATACAATCTTCAGAGTTACTCTTGGAACCATCTCCTTTTAACAGTCAGTACCAGTTTTCTGCTTTAAGGTGGATAGGAGAGTTTAGACTCTTCTCTATGGTTTGCTCACTTCACTTACGGCTCTGCCAGTTGAGCAAATCATTTAGAAAACAAACCTGCCTTAAACTCCCATTTTACATACTTGAACCCCAAAAAGACAAAAGCAGTTGAACAACATGATGAGGTTTTTCAGTCCAGAATGTAGAGCCAAGATTGCATGAATAAGTAAGTTCTCTTTGCATAATGAGTTTGTTTAATATCCAATCCGTTGGAAGATACAAAACAGCTCCTTCTTGTGTGCACATCTCCAGAAGGGTCAAAGTCAGTACACAGACACAGGAAGCTGTAGCAAGTGCTATAAGGAATCTAATCCATATTCCAGTTTCTAGTAGACTTGCTTTCCAAGGCAAGAGAAATACAAAGAGTAACACTGCCCTAATACTCAGAGAGTCTATGTCAAACACCTTAGAGAGGTCCTCCTTGCAAAACTGTATTACGATAGTGTGATTTGATACTTTGAGTGCCTACACATTTATGACACCATGATCTCAGGACCTTTTTTTAAAATGGTACTGGAGAAATTTCACTGTCTCGGAAAGAAGGGAAAGGAAAACTCTGCAACTCCTCTTGAATCCCATATTAGCAACACCAATGTAGTCATGCATTAAATGCTACGCATGAAAGCCAAAGGATGTCAACACTAGAAATTGCTGTGGGGGGTTTTTTAAGAGACTTATGTGTATCAAGAGAGATCAATAAACACACCATACATCTGAGATAAGATATGTTGATTTTCAAGTCAAAGGAATTTTATTATTATTATTTTTACTGGCAGAGAACTAATTAACAGACCTGAGATATCTTTGTTCAACATAAAAACCCAAAACTTCCTCTTACTTAACCAAAAATCTTGCTTTCTGCTTATATTCAAGCACTCAAGGGAAAAGAGACTTAATTTCATCTTTTTTTTGTTTGTCTGTTTTCATTCATGTTCTATATCAGTTTACTTGGTCAAAAACATTTTATTTTTTGAAGTATACTTACAGAATAAACAAGTAAATAACAGAAAACTTTCTGTACTGCACTTGGTTCTGTTTTTCTGCAATCTTTTCTGTGAAGTTTTTGCAAGTAGCCTGAAGTACAAAAAATTCAGAAACTCAACAGAAAGGCTCATTGACCATTTTATTTGGGAAGAGTCAAACTGCCTAAGAGAATTGACTGCCCCAGGTGCTCAAGATCTGAGTTAATGTTATGGAGTGCTGCATTTCCACAAGAGCTATGAGCAAGATGAGAATTTATCAAGTTTGTCACAATTACAATCCATTTTTAGAAGATATGAGTTAAAGGGCAATTTCTTGCTCTACTGTTTAAGAGACAGAGATGGTCTCCTCTCACTCCATCAGAAAACACTCATAAAGGAAATAGCAGTTACTTACCCTAGGGAAACTGTAGTTCCTCAAGACAGGGCATTCAGTGTGGATCCTACTGTAGATGGGCATGTGCCTTTTGCATCTTATTAAGCTTCCATCTATTTTTGACACAGATGAATTCATAACGGGCACAGGCTACTGAGTCCCAATATTACAACAGTTTGTAGATGTGAACTCAGAATTATCTGCCAATGCCACAGGTACACTTGATTCCTCCCTATCCTAAAGATGATCCTCTGACCTGCTAGGCACAGACAGACTTCAATAATTTTTATTCTTGAACTTTTATTTGCTGCAACACGGTGAGACAATTTGTGAACACTAAAGACAACTCTCACATGTCAGTAAAAGGTTGTCCCACCAGCCGAGACATTTCCTAAGGAATTCACAAGATGGTAAGAAAGTACACACACCGCAAATCAGGAGCCTTCAAAAACAGTTTCCTTACAGCAAGCTCCACACTGAAGCAGTATGTCCAGTCTTCTCAAGTAGACACCATTTATACTTTTCTTTTAAAAAGTGGAAACCCCTCTTCTATATGAATTCTGTGATGTCCAAACAAGCAGAGCAACAGAAATCCCTTATACTAGTAAGCCACAATACTGAAAAGAATACTTGGAAAGACAGCCAAGAACAGGGCCTTTATGTTAAGTAAGGAGAGGAAGAGGAAGAGAAAGCTGTGCCTGATGAGATCCTGTAGGTTTTTGTTGGTCAGTACCCCCATCCAAACTCAACAGAAATAGAAAATGCCATTTTCAATATGGGAAATAGCTGTAGGATCCTGGTTTTAATGATGCTTATATACATATTCTGAAATCAATTGCCTTAGGGAGCAATTTACACAATGTATATGAGAATTGGAAAGAAAAAAATATCCAGAATAGCAGATTTTTTATTAAGAAAACAGACTGGTTGATGAGTGTCAGAACAAGAATGCCAACATCCTTAGTGACAAAGATTATGAAACTGGAGGGGAATTTTTTTTTTATGGTGAAACCAGTAGGAGTCCTTCATGTAACTCCTTGTTGTCCACTCTACAGAAACTCTCAAATGACACACTTTTGATAACTGTCTAGACACTTTGCTTTGAGAAGGAAAACAAGGATATATATCTTAGATCCCCTAAATGGTACTGAATGTCCCAGTCAGCTGGCAATATAATCTAGCAGATCAAGTATTAAATATATTGAATAAATGCAGTGTATTTTCCAGAACTGTACTTGCTTCAATATCCATCTTAAGTAATGGCAACCCATCTGGCAACAGCTCAATTGGAAAGGTGATGAAGAGAAGGAATAATCCTTCAGGTATACATCCTGGCAAACATCCTGGGTCTGACTGCACAGACTCTTTTCCAGAAAAAAGATAGGAATCTTCATGACAGACAACAAATTAGAATACCATTCTCTCTAAGGAAGGATATGATAAAGCTGGTATTCTATGAGTGCTGGTAGTAGCTCAGTATCCGTTGTATACCAGAGTCCCATAGTAATAATCAATACAATGTTTCCCTAAAGTTTCTTTCTGAATGTCATTCCAGTCCTTCAGGGTAAAAAAAAAAAAAAGGCTTGAATCTGGGTGGGTTCTTTTTGGACAGAGACATGTGTGCTCACTATGTGCTTAACACTGAGTGTCTCTGTCTTGTGAAGATGCCTGCTGCACTTCAGAGACCATGCTGCTGCTGATGTGGCTATCTCTTCATACATCTATTCTCACTGCAAATGTGTATGTGCCTGCCTTTTCATTTATGAAATGGAGTCATCTCCATAGAGATGAGCAGTTTGAGCAGAACTTTTTCAACTTTTGGGAGAAGTAGCAAACAAGGCATCCCTATTGTGTGTCCTTACCTTAAGACAAAGCAATTTTTACTATATCCATCTATAAGGACATCAAACTGCTGCTTTGAGACCACGGTTTAATTTTCAAAGGCTTTAGACCTGCCATTTTCAGGAACTATGAAAACTCATTCTGTACAACCAGTAACTTCCTCTCACAGCTCTTTGTATTTCAGCACACCCAATGAAAAGATAAAATCTGTAACTCAGTCAAATAGAGTGTCCCATCACAGAGTAGATCTGAAATTCTACAGCAGGACAGATATAGTCCAAGTTCTGCCCCAGTAATAGATAGCAAGAAAACTGAGGGAGATTCACAACTCTCCACTCCTTACACTGGCACATATGAACTCAAAGTGGCACATGGTGCTGCTGTGACCTTGGGAGAAGCGTTAAAGATTCTGAGCATGTGTGTTTGAGATGCACGTGCATTTCCAGTGGGATCTACACTGATGTATCCTCAAAGAAAAACAAAGCTTGTGTGGGGAGAAAAGTCTAGTCAGGAGGAAAGGAAAAAACACTCCACAGAGAACTGACAGAAGCTTTTCTTTCTTTCTCTCTCTCACACACACACACATTCAGACACTCTCCCTTCTCCCCTAAAAATTGATTCTACTGTCTAGCATAGCATGCATTTAATATATGCAAAACAAAAAAACATAAAGCAAAATAAAAAACAAGGATCAAAGGAAGCAACAGAAACAACACCCAGAGAAAGGAAGAAATGACAATTCTACTTGTGTTTCCTCTATGCCCACATTATCTGCTATTTGGAAGGAAAAAGGAATCTGTATTTTTTTCTTGATTTTGTGAAATACATCAAAAGCCAATTTCCTATTCTGTTTTCATACAAATTTCTACTGATAATTTCTAAAATTTTAAAATAATATAGATTAAATATAATGCAGAAGATTGCCTTCTGTACCTGCAATATTCAAACACTGTATCTTTAAGGCTGACCGCTTATGCAATGAGGATTTCTTCAGGGCTCGATGCATTATAGCAGCTTAGATTATGACTGATCACTTTTTCTGTCCCTTAATACAGGCTAACATTTGTTTTGTACTTAGACAATTCAGATCACAAGAAACAAGAAGCTGAAAGATGTATCTTTCTTTAAAAGACTATAGTTTTCTGATATTTAATTTCAGTGTGTTTTTACATATACATATATTGATACATGCTTGTGTATTTGAGTGTAAACATTTATAAGTTTTATTACCCACATCAAGCTATCCCTTCTCCTTACTGATACACTGGGAAGAGGAAACACCTATACAGGCGTGCTGCAAAAAGCTTCATGCTCAGTCTTCTCACAGACTTCCCTCATACCTGACTGTGCATAAATTTCAGGTTAATTCCTTCCAGTGTGACCTGAAGAAGACCTCCTTCACCAGTTTTCATATCCTGCACAGGGAACTCACCACCCAGCTCAGGGCCTGTGATGGTAATAAAGAAAAACAAAACAAAAACAACAAAACAAAATAAAAATCCAGAGAGAGTGTAGAAAGCAGTCAGCCAAGTCATGGTATGTGGAAGGGAAATATAAAACAGTAAAAACGTAATTCCTATTGATGTGCATATCAAAAGGACACTGTTAAGAACAGTAGTGACCATTTCAGTGAGTCCACTCACTAATGACAGCTGAGTACCACTAGAATTTTAAGTTGTGTAATAAATTTCATTCTGGTAACATGAAGGAACATCAATGCCAGTTCATCCTGTATTTACTGTACTTCATATTGGGGTATTGTTTGTTTGCTTTAAATGCCACATTTCATTTCTGCATAGTAAGACACTGCAATCACATAATACCATAGAGAGCATAGCCTTAAGTACAGATACATAAGCAGCACAAAGTAGGCTTGTGTTTGTGAGCTACATTGCATGGCACTGTTTTAAGCAATGAAAAAGTCACCATGATTAAAATAATAATTTAATAGAGGATATTAATAGGTGAATAATCTAGGTAATTTCATCTAGTTTTTTTGCATTACCCAGTTCAGCTGAAAACTGCTTATTTAAAATGATTTTTGAAAAATTATCATTTTTTGCAGAACCACTGAGTTCTGGGGAATGGCTTTTAACAAAATTCAAACACTTTTCAAACACATTTTTAATACTACATTATTGCCCAATTCTTAAAATACCTTCAAATATACTCTTGTCTTCTCTACCCTCAGTGAAACTTCAGTATTTCCTCCCCATTCTCAAATTAAACTGGACTAAACCAGGAGGAGGAATTAAAATGGTAGGAGGAAGAAAACTGTAGCTCTTCTAAATACCAACAGCTAACATCAACTGATGTCAGTTATAGGTATAAAATGTAGATCACTTAAGATACAGCATTAAGACACACCTAAAGTAGGCCTGTACCTCAAAACATAGTTCCCAGATTGCCCTACCACCCTTTGAAAAAAGAAAATAAATAGTTGCAATAAAAATCAAACTTGAAAACACAAAACCATAGTGATGATACCGTGAACTTGCAGACTCTAGCAAAAGAGAAAAAAACAACATATGAAGATACAAAGTAAGCCACCTTCCTCTTTGTTACTCAAGTACATAGAGCCTCTGCTCCTCTCTGAGAAGTAAGAAAAATGGAAAATTGCTTTCCCAAGAACTCAATCTTCCAAAATTGCAAATCCACTTTTCTAGGGCCTTTTGACTCAACAGAGAACAGAAGGAAAAAATTGCCAAGAAAAAATTTACCAGTGTAATCATACTGTCCTGTCCCACATGATGATGCAAAACTTATGTCATGTCCACATTAGAGAAGTTTAGTCACAGTTTTTGACCTGCACCAGTATGAAGCACTTCAATATTTAAAAGGTTTCTGCAAAAAAATCTGCAGAAGGCTGCAGATTCATCACTGTAGATTCAGCGACACAAACCAATCCTATTTATTAGCCTCCATTCTCAACACAAAGTGGACAACATAGTTCTGTGTCTCAATCAGGAATATTAGCCATGGTTAGCCAACCATAAAGAGAAAGTGAAGCTGATGTTTCAAAATCTTTTTTAGTTATCATTTCACTGGCAGCTAATCCTCCTTAAATGTAACTCTTCTTTATACAGGGTGTTTTGGTTGTATCTGTATTGAGAGTGAGGTAGAGGACAAGCTGAAGACAAGAGTCTGCTGCTTGCACATGGATGCACAAAATTACCCCAAGATTTCCAAGTAAAAGGAGATTATGTTCTAAGGAGTTACTAATAAAAAGAAATTGTTGATTGCAGATTAAACAACAAATGTTCCCAATATACAAAATCTTGTACCTGGTTTAATGCTTTGCTGCCTTGCTGCTGCTCGCTCCATACTGTCTTTTACACAGTAGTACAGCTCCCGACACTAACAGATATAAGAAGAGTAATACAATGTTATTTATGCAAATTACTAAGGGAAGGAAAAGAACAGCAAGATTCTAAGATTCTACAAAAAGAACAAGCCTCATGTGGTGCACAATGACCAAAGTCTATTCAAGTTCAAGCACACCTAATTACTAGTTGGTACTCACATTTGTTTTACAATTTGATAGAGAAACTACTTAATAGCATTTCACCACACAAGCTAGTGAAGAGTTCGTGCCTTGGCACGTTCTAACCAAGCCTATGCAGTTTCTTACTGTAGAAAAGGCATCAAAACAATCCCTCCCTTTTTTTTCAACTCCCAGCAATCAATATTGCCAGTCAGGCACATAAATACCTATCTTTTCATTATTCATATCAATTCCCTTATGGCACATTCTTCTCTTCATCTTCCTTCAACTCTGAGATAAGGCCATAATCTCAGAGCTACATTTAAGAAAATTTTCTATCCATAGACCAAGATACAGGACACAAAGAAGGCTGAGCTACTCCATACTAGAAAGGAACAATTTTGATGAATGGGCAGACTCAAGAGTGTTGAGATCAATGGCTCAACACCCAAGTGGAAACCAGCAACAAGTGGCACTCCTTGGGTGTCAGTACTGGCTCTCATGCTGTTTAACACCTTTGTCAGTGACATGGACAGCAGGACTAACGAAAGGTGTCCCTGCCCATGGCAGTGGGGGTTTGAAAGTAGGCAATCTTTAAAGGTCCCTTCCAACCCAAGCCATTCTATGATTCTAAGATCAACAATTATACAATAAACTCCTAAGGCATCATTTTATTTAGGTTCTCCCCATGAATCTACTGCAATATTTTTACTATCTTCACAAGCCTGCAACCTTGCACAATATTTAGTAATACTGATGCTTTCCTTCTTCTAACAAAAAAAGCTATATGTCATTTCTTAAATTACTTTCTGGTGTATGACTGTCTTCAAGTAAATGACAAGGCACAATGCCAGCTTCAGATGTCAGTGCCGCTAAACAGCCATTGCAGTTCAGTAACCAGAGCTGGAAAGAGAGTGCTATTTTTGATTAAACATGGACTATGACACACAAAGGATTTGGATTTTTTTCTGTGCAGTTATTCCTGCAGTATTATGTGAATTAAACAAGATACACACCTTCTTTGTGTAGAACTTGTTCAGTTGTGTCTCCTGACCATTCCTGCGCCAGAGGCACAGCACTTTTGTTTTGGGACAGTAAGTCATGTTGATGAGTTTCTCATACCACCAACGTTCATACACAGTTCCAATGTTGCTTCTCAACACAATACAATCATCACATACCTGGGGACATAAAATATTACATAAGATTCCTAATGTTATTTCTCTTATTTCTTCTGCTACTAGTTGCATTAATATTATACTTGTCTCTACCTCCATGAAAAAGATGTCTCCTGTTGTGTCTGTCCCAGCATGTACTACAAAAGTCTGTTTCTTTATGTGGCGGCTGCCACTGGGTCTCACAGGGAGTTCCCGTCCGTTCTAGAAAAAAACCCACATGCAATCATTAATAAACTTGGAATAAAAATCCATTCAGTGACACAAGAAGCATTCTCAACAAATGAAAGAAAGACGAATTTTTAACAACATTTAATGAGCTGATTGGAAATAATTTTGGACAAAGCCTTAAGCAAGATACTCCAGTAAGTTTAGTTTCAACAAGTGTGACTATGGAAGTTACCACAGCATACAACAACATTCACGTGGTACCACAGTCAGTATGGGATAGTGAGGTGTCTGAGTTCTGGTATCATTGAAGTAAACTGGTCCAATTTTTCCCAATTAATTATAAGATAATTTTGTGTCTTTTTTTGTGCAGAAAAGTAAGTTCCAAATGTAGAAATGCTTGGAAAAATTACCTTTAAAAGAGCCTAACTTGTGCCCACCCTGGTGACGAGTGTGTTACAAGCTAGCTAGATTTATTAACTGAAGCTTTAGCCTATATTCTTATTAATCATTACAGGACATCAGGTTTATTCTGTGTGAATACTGGAAACAGTTTTGTAGAGAAACCAATTGCTGCAAGTCTTATAGTGGCCTGGAAACTAAAAGAAAATTAAACACTTCTTGTAGTCATAGTAATCATAAAGGTTCCCACCAACAAGTTATTAAGAAAATGTGGGAACCCAGAACATGGAGAAAACATTAGGGTTGCACAGAACAGTGGTACCTAAGTGTCATGCTTATACACATTTGTATTGCAGCTCTAACCGGCAACTGTGTAACATTATAATATTACAAACAGGGTCATACAGTCTTTATTCTATACTTGTGAAGAGTAGTACTTAATAATTCAATTAATAATTTTTAATATTTTTACATTAGTGTTGTAGAGAATATATGGAAGGATTTTGCAGGCAATTTATTTCCTCCACTGTAGATCCCACAGGTATATCACTCATCACTGTTTTACTTACCAGATTGGCAAGTTTGTCTAGAATATCATTTATTTGCTGGCTGTGCACCAATCCAATATGTGATTTTCCCATTAGACGACGCACCTTTTTCCTAATATCATTCTTGTTCACCTAGAAAACAGATACACATACAGACAGTTGCAAGCCCTTCTCTATTCACAGGAGGCAACTCCAATCTCCCAAACATATCTTGGTTTCCATTGCTAAGAAGCAAACCAACTTATATCCAGTTCAGTCATGCTAGGGCCTCTTTAACTCAGCAGTACATATCTCACTTTTTCCAGCTACTGTGCAAGGGATGCTGTGCACAACAGACTTCCTGCCTACCCATGAGCACAAGCTGCAGTTCCATTACCCACTACTTCCAAGTACTGACATCAAAAGCCTCAGTTCTCCATGTTGCCATTTCTGAGTCTCATTGGCCAGACGAGCTTCTCCACCTCTTCCTCTGCAAAGACTCAATTTATGCAGCTGGAGCCCTCATCACAACATGGTATCTTTCAGAATTCTCACTCCTTTACCATATGTTTCCTGGTCACTATGCTGTGGCTCTAACAAACACTCCCAGATAGTCTCCAAACAGCAAAAGGTTCCTCCTGAAGATGAGCTGCAGGGAAGCTCAGAAGCAAAATATTTCTGCCTCAGTTGTCATCTCAAAAGACTGCTATGAATGCCAGCCATTGTTACTAAAGGCTTCAAGACAGTACACTCATGTTCGATTGCTGATTTCAAGCTGGATCAGACACTGTTTTTTGACACATTGGCATTATGACACTAATGTTGTGGAGTATACAAAACAAACTCAACCTGCTTTCTTCCTTCAGCAACAGTTCTTTGTGCTTGAAAAAAGTGGGGTTTTTTTACAGTATATTTTAAAATTAAAACCTACTAGGCTCTGCTATCCAAAACAGGAAAGTACATTAGAATACCAAGGTGTTGGGTTTGAAGAATTATGCTTCCCTTGATATCTTAAATAAATCCATCTCTCTAGTAATAGAAAGGCTTCCAACTTTGAAGTTTCTACTAGAAAATGTCCTTATTATCCACTGTTCTGAGTTCCATAAACCAAGATGCATGGTTTCAAGACAACACCAACAAAATATGCTGCTTAAATCTGATCAGCAATCTATTAAAAAGAACAAGAAGGCACCTTTATCATAAGCATAAAAGCGATCATATTATGCAGCAGTGTAGCCAACAAGCGATCCTCATCATCCTCCAAACGCTTTCGATCGTGTTCTCCCAGGGAAAGATACCTGTAAGAAGAGCTGTATCTGAAGCAGACTCACAGGCATTTTTCATCCACTTCACTAAAGCACTGGCAGAGGACACAGCCCTATTTGTAAAGTGTATGGCAAATAAAACCTCTAAAAACACTAAGTCAAATGGTCATTTTCCTGTAAAACACTGTGATCAGTAATTAAACATTTCCCTTAATTATTAACTAGTTGAAGCAAATAACATCTGCTCAGTGGGAAATTTGTTAGTGGTCTGCTGGGCTTATCCATCTCCTGTTCTCTGCAGTCACAGCTCCGTGACAATTACAACTGTCAGGAGAGGAACACATAACTCAGCACAAGAGCTACCCAGCATTAGAGCTTAAATACAGCTGCAAGGCAGGAGAAAGATGATGAAGGAAGTGCACCAGGCACTCTCTTTTTCCAGTAAGTAGGCAGTTTGTGGAAAAACAGTTTTGAAACAGGCACTCCCAAACTAGTTCTTATTTGGGCTACCACATCTCATGCTCCATGATAGCATGGATGGAGGCAGTACAGCTGCAGGTGATAGACAAGAGCACAGAATGATCAGCTATTACCAGAGCTGGGGGGAGGAAGAGGAAGTTAGTCAAGATTGACATCTTAGATGCAGTTGAGCCTTAGGCAACCATGCAGATATTTCTAGAGACTGGTTTCCTCCTGGGTTTTTTTGTTTGTTTTAACTACAAGCTGTGAAAACACCTTAAAGATACTCTGCATTTTGAGAAGGTTCAAAATGCCATTTCCGGAAACATTTAATTCTTTCACTTTGTGTCAACACACTGTTATTCCAGAATATAGTCATCTTGCCACAAAAATCTCTTGCTTTACTACTGATCTAGTCTATTCCATCTGTTCATACTGTGACTATGCTTATATTACTCATTTTTCTGGAAATATCTCACCACAAGAGTTAAAAAATATATATGCTGTAACTAAAAATAAGTATTTCAGTATCAGGAGCTACTGGCCAGCAGGGAGAGAAAAGGCTCATTTTGGAATAGTCAGGTATAGCAACAAGGTTTACAAAGTGACAATAGCATGTTAAGTAGAATTAAAATAACTTTTTTTTCTACTATTTCAGCCCCAGGTGAAACATTGAAGAGGAAAAAGGTCTACTAAAGAATTTACCTGTCAATCATCTCCTGAGGTCCTTGGTCCATCCCCATTCCTTCTCTCTCTAACATCACAGCATCCAAAAAAGCATCTTCCCAGAACTGCATCTGGTCCCACAAAGTTGAACGCTCTTTGCCTATGCAATGTACAAAAAATTTGAGCATTTATTCTATTTACTCCAGTCAGATAATACTTTACAATTAATTCCTGTTCATTCCCACTCCTTGAAAATACTATAAGCCAACACACAATGTAATTATATTAAAAAATAAAAAAAATGGTTACTTGTAAACCACAAGCAAGATCACAACTGAAGAAAAGTGTAAAAGAAAAGACAAATTTCTCATTCTAATTAATGGCAGAATATTTTTAAACCCTTACAGCAAAGTACCTCTCATCTCTATTCTTTAAGGAGTGTATCTGCTTCCATAAACTGTTAATACTGCCCAAAAGAGACAGGAACATCTCACCCAGACACAGATCACAGCAAACACACAGAGAAGTGGAAAGATAAGATTATTACTCAGAGAGAAGGTTTCCATTGCAGCATCCTCTAACTGGTCCCAGACAGATCCTTTATCCCTACCTGCACCATTCCAAGCAGGTAGGAACGATAAATGGGAAGGATGAAAAACACAGGAAGAGAGAGCTTTTGATTAACAGCAAGTCCACACAAAATACAAAAAAGCCAATGTACTCCTAATTCAAGGATACACTTGAAGCCCTTTAGTACTCTGAGTTCAGCCCTCTGTTCAGTGACTTAAGCTGAATGGTCTTTTTTCAAGATCAATGATATATTTTAGATTTCCATAAATAACTAACTTCCTTCTCCCCTTCTTCACACTGTTTAAAATATTCATATTCAAGAAGAGTAAGAGACTTGGACAGACTTCTTTTTATGCAAACTACACCACTCACACCAATTCCTCTTATTCAAACTCCCCAGCAAAACCTTGGCTTTACTCTGAATGGTCTGATGTGCCTTCCAATTCTACCAGCATGGACAACAGTTAGAGGTTAAAAACAGTATCAGGTAAAGTGAAAATTCCAATCTGTCCCAGATATGATTTCATCTGAACTTCAGCCTAAAAGATTCCCTCTCCATAAAAAGAAGCAGCTTACCCAAAAGTCCTTCATATAGATAGACACGCTGGTTCCCATCCTCTGGACCTCTCCCTGGAGTACTCCCTTTGCTATCCTTCACACTCTGCTTCAGGTTGTGAGACTTGGCCTGAAAATAATACAAGAGGTATTGACAATTTAGCTCTGTACCCTGCAGGGTTCTCTCTCACCCTATTGGGTTTAACAGACGCAGTGTGCAAGCTGTACCTCAAAAAAGCTTCTCCCGCAAACATTAACAAAACAACTGTTCTGTTCAAAGAGCCAGGTAATACATTTAAATGTCCAGAGTCAGACAAAGAAAAGTCAAAGAGAGACAAATAGAGAAATGAAAACACAGAGGAGGCACAGTGCTTCCCTGAAGGAAAACTGAGGCAAAACAAAAAATGCAAGCCCCAGACTAAAGAAAAGAACTGTTAAATCTCTTCTGTCATCCCCCATAATTCATGCTTATGAATTCATAAAGGTATGACACTAAGCAAATGATTACAGATCATCTTGCCTGAAGAGAGTTGGACTACCAGCCAGCAGGAACTGTGACAACAAAGCTGGCCCATTTATTTCTCTACCACCAGGTAAATTTTGGTGAGATACTTGAATTCACTGCACATCATGTACACCGATCATCTTTGCTCTAAATCTCTTGCAAAGGTTCTTAGAATCCTGTTTTGTTTCTATTTAGTTCTATTCTGTCTAGTTTAATAGAAAAATGCAGAAAAGTAAAAGTTTAAAAAAAAGTCTGACTCTTCAGTAACTGAGAGGACATCATCCTCTTGCAACTAAGTAAGCAGAAATGGTTAAATCATTGTCATACTTTTTGTAGAAATCTGCCACGAAACACAATGGGTTTTTTTTGTTTCTTAACATTAGAAATAGAAGCCCTGTAAAGGCTTTTACAATCTTATCAGAATTATAAAATAATGAACACCAATTATGGTGAGACGAATCATAAGGCACTGCAAGTTGTTTTCTTATTCTGCTGAGAGCTTGATTTAGCCAAATCAAGTGTATCATTATTTTCTTGGTGAGATGTGTATTAGAGGTTACACACGATAATCAAGGACTTAACAAAATGAAGTGCTCATAAATCATTTGGATTTTACTACATACAGATCTTCCAACTAGGTAAGTTGTGATTACACTTCAAATAGGACTAAAGTAATATTCTAAAGAAAAAGAAAAGCTGCTAAAACTAAAATGGATCACTCCTTTCCTCTATCTAACAGCTGCTCCTAAGAAACAGGGAATTTTCCTTTTAGTTAAGGATGAACAATGCCTACCAATGTTGTATTGCCTCTGGAAGATAATTAAATATCCATTTGGTTGAGTGAAATATTGAAAGAATATTAAATATTACTAGAGTCCCTAAGGTGGTGTGAGACGTGAATCTACTACTTTTGAAAAACCATTTATTGCACAGGAAATGAAGAAAGGTTTGTGAATCCAGACAAAATTACATCTTTGACATTTTAATATTATAAGTCGTTGCTGATTAACCCTTAGAACTGAATCAGACATTCTTTTCCATACATGCACACACATTGAAATATTACTGCACAACATTTATTTTTAAAAAAAGGGAAGTCTGCAATGCCCTTACAAAGATAGAGCTAGTAGCAGAGTTTGTCTCAATTTCACTGTCTGACACAGTGCCTCTGGATCCTGCTAAATTGCCACCATTTTCCACACTCGGGCCATCACCAGCATTGCTACTCAAGTCACTGTCTGCTCCCAACGTCTCTCCAGAACTGTTACTAACCTGTGGAGAAAAATAAAGCAATTATCTTCAACAGACAAAGACACTGTGGGTAGAAAAGTTGTAAAATGTTTCTTAAGGCACAAAATAAGCAGTACAACTGAAGGCCACATTTGCCTTTTCTTCGTCATTATCTTTTCATTAAATCCTACTCTGCAGGAAGAGATTAAGAGACACTCAAAAAGCCCTTCAGAAAAGTCACAGAACTGCTTCAGCTGAAATGTATCTGTTAAGATCATCTATAGGCAAGCCCCCTGCTCAAGCAGGGCCAGCTAGAGTATGCTCCTGAAGACCATGTCTTGTTAGGCTCTTTCAATTTCCACAAACAGAGAACTCACAACCTCTCTGAGCCCACTGCCCCAGTGTTTGACCACTCTCAATATAAGAAAGTGTTTTCTTGTGTTCTGATGGAATTTCCTGTGCTTTTTGTGTTGATTGCCTTGTGTCTGACAATGGGTGCTACTGAGAAGAGCCTGGCTCCCTTGCCTCCGTTCACTCCCATCAGACATTTACACTCATTGATTAGATGCCCCCTGAGTCTTCACCAGACTGACAAGTCACAGGTCTCTCAGCCTCTCTTCTTATGAAAGATGCTCCAATCCCTTTAACCATCTTTGTGTCCCTGAGCTGGACTCACTCAAGGAAGTCCTTATCCTCCTTGTACTAGAGGATCCAGAACTAGACATAATACTCTACTGCAGCTTCACCAGTAAAGCAGAAGGATCACCTCCCTTGACCTGCAGACAATGCTCTTCCTAATATAGCCCAGAATACCACTGGCCTTTTCTGCCAGGAGGGTGCACATGGCTCACAGTCAGGTTCTTGTTCACCAGGATCCCAAAGTCCTTCTCAACATAGTTGTTTTCCAGCCACTGGCCCCCAGTGTGCATTGGTGCTTGGAGTTATTCCTCCTCATAAATACCACTTAGTATTTTCCCCTTGCTGAACAACACAGATTCCTCTCTGCCCAGTTCTCCAGTTTGTTGAAGCCCTCTGAATGGGGGCACAACCATCTGGTAAGTCAGTCATTCGTCCCAGTTTTGAGTCATTTGCAAACTTGCGATCATCCAGATCATGAGCAAAGATGCTGAACAGCATTGACCCCAGTACTGACCCTGAGGGTACCACTGGCAACTTGTCTCCAGCCAGACTTTGTGCCACCTCTCACAATCCTCTGGGCCCTGTTGTTCAGCCAGCTTTCAGTCCACCCACTGTCTATTTATCTAACCCTTACTTTGTCAGTGTATCTGTGATACAGGAGACAGTGTCAAAAGCTTTATCAAAGCTGAGGTACACAACATGCGCTGTTCTCCTCTCATCCATCAAGCTAGTCATCTCTTTCTGGAAGGCTATCAGGTTGGTTAAGCATGCCTGCTCCTTTGTAAATCCATTATGACTAGTCCCAGTCAACTTCTTGACCTTCACGTGTTTGGAAATGTTTCCAGGAAGGAAACATTCCCAAGGACAGAGGTGAGTTTGGCCAGCCTGTAGCTCTCTAGACCTTTATTCTTGAAAGTAAGAATGGTATTTCCTATCTCCCAGTCTTGAGGAACTAATCCTATTCACCATGACTGTTCAAAGACAACCAAGACTGGCATTGCAGTGGCATCAGCCAGTTGTCTCAGCACTTGTGGCTGCAACCCCTCACCAACACAATCACTTTGTCGAAGTGCTCCCTAATTTGGTCATCCTCCACCAAGGGCCAATCTTTCTCATTCCACTCTTCCTCTGGTCTCAGAGGTCTGGGATTCCTGAAGGCCTGTTTTAACAGTAAAAACCTAAGGCACAGAAAGCCTCACGTGCCTCAGTCTTTTCCATGCATCACCGGTACCCCTGCCCAGTTCTGCAGCAGGCCTACATTTTCCCTAGTCCTTTCTCTTGTTGCTTATGTACTTTTTCTTGTTTCCATTCAAATTCTTTGCTAGATTCAACTCCAGGTTCCTATTGGGTTTCCTAGTCCTATCCCTGCAAGGGGAGACAAAAAATGCATATTCCTCCTTTGTCACCTGCCCCTGCTTCAAGCTCTTGTATACTTCTTTTTTATGTCAGAGTTTAGTAGAAGTTCTTTGCTGATCCATGCAGGCCTCCTGCTGCCTTTGCTTGATTTCTTACTTGTTGAAAGGAACCTTTTTTGAGCTTGGAAGAGGATATATTTGAATATTAACCAGCTCTTCTAAACCCCTCTTCTATCTGTGGTAGTGTCCCAGAGAACAAAATTTTTTCTCCATTAGAAAAAGACAATCATAGTATTATTCTTATTAAAGGCTGAGAAAAGATCATGGAAAGCCAGATATTCACAGGCATGCAGCAGTATAGAGAGAAGAAAAACAAACAATGACAAAAGAAAAGTTCCTTAGGTTTTTATCCCTGGAATATGCAATATCATACAATCTGGTAGGGAAAGGCTCATTCTTTTTTGTTAAATGCATTCCTGCTACATTTTCCCTCTAGGTCGTATAGCTGATCAAAAGAAAGCAAGCAGATATATTTTGATATAATTCAAGTGTTTTAAGGGAATACATCAGAGAATTTATTCTGATTTTTAATGCAGAAAAAAAATTCACCAGTTCCACAAATACACCAATATGTAGGAACATGTAACAGCAACGAGCACCATATATGAAGGCTGCAATCTGCTAATAAAGAAAGCGCTATATATGTTCTGTCAGACACACATGCTTGCTACCCACTCAGAGGCTCTGGAGAGAGAACTTACAGACATACATTATGCATGTGTGACACCATGCTGCCACACCACACAAAATGTAGGCATGAAATGCCCTTCCCCACTTTAACAAGCAGTCAATCACATCCAGATTTCACTCTGGGCATATCCTACCACAGTGCTGACTTCAGAGTCCTGGCTTGTACTTCGGACCATAACTGTTGGTCCTCCGCTGGGAATAGAGTCAAAATCACTCTTCTGCAATCAAAACATATCAAGGATAAGAAGAGTCACATTAGTTTTTTCCATAAGGAGAGAACATCACTTCCTATTCTTCTGGGCTCTTGAATCACATGCCTTATGTTTCCTTAGTTTATTTAGCCAATCAAATAGAAACTACTGTCTGAGTGTCAAAAAGACCATGGTGTCCTCTGAGTTTACAAAGATCGATCTCCTAGAGAAAAGGGCAAAGAAATTTTACCATATGAGCCTCTCAAGAATACTCAAACCCTAGAAGTCTTCCCGTAATTAAGTAGTGAACAGAAGAATCCTGTGTCTTACTGCATAAAGAAAGCAAGCATACAAGCCACTGACCTGAGAACCTGAGGCCAAACTGAGACCACTGTCTGCACTGATTTGGGATTTCTTCTCATCTGTTTCTCCCAAATCAAATTGTTTCACACCTTCTGGTCCTGAACAAAGGAAAAAATAAATAATTACTGTACCAAGAAAAAACAGCATAGCAGAAAGTAGATGACAGACTGGAAGCAGAAACAGTACCAACAAAACAGATTTGCTTTCTCATTTCTTTTTGTGTTTTTTATTATTCCTTGGTACTGTAAACAAGGCCAGCAGAACACATCTGCTAGTCTTCAAACATTAGTTTGAATTTCAAATACTCTGAAGTCTGGGAGTGACTCTAATTAAATAGTACCTTTCTTAGCCATTTAAGAGAGGTAAGAAGACAGACAACAGTCAAGTAGCTTCCAGTTACATTAACACATGCAGAGCAGTTGCCATTCAACTCTAGGAAGCCACTTCCTTTAAGTCTTGGTAATAAAAAAGGATACCTATTTACTTAAAAGTCAGAATCCTTTTTTGAACAGCTAAATTGCTCAAAGTCCTGGACTGAGTTTTTTGGTTGCCCATGGCAACTATCTAGGCAAAAATCAGGCAACACATGACAAGAAAATAACAGTTGCAACTGGGGTTACCCAGTAAGATTTTCAAGGACTACGCTTGTATGATGCTGTGCTTCACAACACTCCCCAATTACACTAACAAATGGCTCTCCAGAGTTGGTAATCACATAAGTCAGGAGAGAGAGAGAGGGAATCAGCAAGCTTTTAAATCATGCATTCATTAACCCAACAATCCAGAAAACAAAAAAAAAGAAAGAAAGGACAAAGAACATTATGTTCATTTTCCCATGCACTTCTAGAAGCATATCATCTATTGTCCTCAGATGGGATGGCAGAAGGAAAGAGAATGATGGAGAGATAGAGCCTGAAAAGAAATCTGGATAAGCACTGAATGAAGTAAAAAACAATGCAAGAAAATAATGTATTATAGGCTGTACACAGAATGTTAATACTCTCAGAAAGGGGAAGAGACTGAATGCAACACTTCTGCCATATCCATATCTGCCAACTATTCAGTAACAGGAAGACATGATCAGCTGCTGGAATATTTGTATTATATACCCATGACTATATCCAGTATCTCCAAGCAAACAATGCCACTATCTCTATAACTAATGATCGCAACAACCTGGGAATTATGAACATGTTTGAATTATATGTAATATTAGAGAGGATAAGACAGTGAAAAGGGAAGAAAAAGGGAAGGGAGAAGAGAGAGAGAGAGAGAGAAGGATAATATACAAAGATTTGTGGGAGTGAGTTTGAGATGATATGTAAACTCATGAATAGCAAAGCCATAAGGGGGCTGTGCAGACCATACTAGCTTACTAGTCAACCACCAATTCTTCCTGTGAAGAAGAAAGTATTCTTCATTTGTTATAGTATTGTCTCTAGATTCCAATGCCTTAGTTACTGTAAATCAACTCCTCAAAGACTCAAAGAAAGAGAAAGCATAAACAAAATGTATGAAGAAAAATAACTAAAAATATATTTTCTAAGAATTTGGAATATTGTTTTCCACTGAAATACACACTGCTCGGTTCTAGAAGCCTATTTCCACTCATTTGAGTGGTCATCATTTCTAGTTCTGATACAGCAAAAAGTTTAATATCTCATTACTACAGCAATAACATTAAAATTTCAGCTGTGCATTTTAAGCAATTTAGAAGTTTCCTGTCGCAACACATAATTCAGGTATATTTCTGACAGTTTGACTTTTAAAGGAATTGAAATTGACTGAAGCAGTTCAGATATTTGAGGGCTGTAACAGAGTTTAAGGAGCACAACAGCCAAAATTACATTGTTGTCACTGTCAATTTACAGGCACTTACAAACCTCCCTTTCCCTTCTTTATGGAGTCATATGTCTAATACACATGGAACACTGAAACCTCAATTTATCCCTCCCAATGTAGACACCCACCTGAAAGGCTCAGCTGGGGAGAGCAGTTTGTGTGCATGTGCCATGTGTCTGTCTCGCACACTCCTACCTCAGCAGATAGCAATTCACTACTTAAATACAGTAAGCTGTACTGCAGAGGTGCCCCATTCACCCCATTCTCTCTGAACTAACTTCAGATGCTAATTTGTAATTAACACAAGTATTCAACTGACGTGCCTAAAACTAGTGTAAGCAAATCCAGGCCTAGTCAGAATGTCAGGAATTTCCATGCATTCATCTCAGCTATTAATCCTCCCCAAACTCCAGTCTATAAAATAGCAAAGTACAAACTACGCTTACGGTTAGGAAACACCTACCACAACATGGTTGTTATAAACCAGCTGTTGTCCTTATGTCTTATGTCCCTATTTACAACAGTGGCAAAAGAGCAAAGCCTGGTACTGCACCTGCAGATTATCTATATTCGATATTTTATTCATTATTATATTTCAATAGATATTCAGATTTGTGTAGATTTAGACTATTACTTAGACTCTGCAACAGCCTCAAACTATTTCACTTCTTCTTTACTAAGGGATATAAAAAACAAAATCAGGTTGATTCCTTATTAGGAGGCTATTTTCTAGCAGCCATAACTAAATACAATTCTTCACATACACCTTCTCTCTCCCCCTCAGAAGTATTTCTTGTTGCAGACTGACTGCTCATGGTTGATGCCAGGTAACAAAATTTGCCATCCCACAGCTTGAACAAACAGGAATTCTTCATTCTGGTAACATTTAATCAATCAATACATCCATGTCAACAAGTTGTTAAACAAGTTTTAACTTTTAAGGAAGGAGATGGAGTGTCTTAAAAGTCTTCCATATTTATCTGACTGGTGAGGATGCAGAACACCTGCTTCTCCTTCTTTGAAGACAACACTCAGGGGAGAAAAAAAAAAAAAAAAAAAAAGAAGAGACATTTGAACACAATTTCCTCAATTTCCTCAGGGCAAACATCTGTTCGGTCCTTTTAATGGAGACTTTCTTGATAGACTTTTTTTCTTGTGAGTATAAAATCAGTGTGCCATAGATGCAAGCTCACTCTGCACCTGGGGAGTTGGCAGTTATGGGGAGGCTGGAGGAGTCAGTTTCTACATTCTTTTTAATTTCCTTACTCGTTTTTTCCAAAGATTTTTGCTTTTTCACTTCCTGGTGCTTGTTCCACAATTCTACCCAAGATGCATTGAAAGCAGGAGAGAAAGAGAAAGAGTCAGCAGCTGGTCAGACAGGTGAAAATGGGGATAAAAATTTCAAACAAAAAACCCACCCCTTCACCACAAAAAAAGGAAAAAAAAAAGAAAAAAAAAAAGAAAAACAGTAGAATTTTATGACAACTACTGAATGAAGGGTTAATTAACACCATTTTAAAAGAAACCAGTGTTAGGTATTGAGCACTGCATCTTCTCTTAGTAACAGCATTCAAACATTAGAGATGACTTTATACAGTTGTGGTGCATCCCCCCTCCCCTCCTCGGGCCACACTTTGACAGCAGTGAATCAACTAAGGAAAAACAGCTTTTATAAACAAATAATTGATTGCCTTTTCTAAGAAAGGGATTTAAAACTGTCAGTTATTTATTCCTCTAAAATGTAGGCATCACAGAAGCTCTAATTAACAGAAACATTTTAATGTCTCTAGTTTATATCACTGAAAGGAGAAAGACACAAAACCAGCAGCAGCAATTCCAAAAATATTAAAGTGTAGGTTAACACAATATTTAAGCAGTATCATATCTTACAGATTATCACAAAGTTTACAAGTTATTTTTGACCTGACAACATTGTCAATAAATGCTTGGCTCTGCCTATTAACCTGTCCTATATGCAAAGAGCTGAACTCCTCTGCATCCACTTGCTCCTATCAGGGCACAAAGAACAGAAAATGGTGAAGAACTAAAATAAGCAAGATATCAGACATGCTTAACCCCAACTTCCAAAACTCAAAGTCACAGCACTCTAATCAAGTCAAAGAATTCCACAGGAGGACATACAATGCACAGAACAGCAAAATGGTCTGAAGTTTTCTTAAAACTGAATTTGAAACTTAGCCCTGGGACAAAACAGTGATGAGGCATGTGCACTTTTCTACCACTCACGTTGCTCAAGCCTCTGAAATGCAGTCACCTATTCTGCTCAGAAACATCAGATTATTCCAGGTGCTGGCCTGTTGGCCAAAGGAAACATTACAAGCTGACACAATGAGCTGACTCTGAATGTTAGGCACTGTCCTCTCTCACTAGCACCATTGAAGCTGGGGACACTACAGAGGAAGATCCTCTTAGAAAAGTGGCAAAGGGAAGGAAAAAGAAGTAAAATGTTATTTTACTGCTCCTCAGGAAAACTTCCTGAGCAACTAAAAGGTCACTTAAGTGTGTCAGAAACCCATTCCACACGGCAAATACCAGAAATAAGGGCAAGACAGGCTCTAAAAAAGTTCTATTGAGCAAAATGTCCACTGAAAAAAAAAATTAAAAGGCTAGTGTTACAACTGTGGAGGAAGGCTCCCAAGTATTATCAAAAAAGACATCAGGAGTGCGACAAATGCAACAAGGCAGAAAAAGCCAGAAAGGTGGCTTCTAGCCTACCAATTTCTAGATCTGCTTCATGATTGATGGATGTTCCTTCAACTTTCAAAAATGGACAGATGGACAGGATAAAGTTGCTTAGGGATTCAAACAGCATCCTACAGGTTTATCAAGCTGAGCACCCGCTGACACAGATAACAATCTCTAAGATGGACTGAATTTGTTTGTTAAAGGGCTTTGAAAACATCTGGCCTCTTCCTTGCCCAGTTTATATGGGTTTACTTTAAAAATCACCAGTCTGAAAGCTACAACACCTGCCATTAAATTACTTTTAGCTGACTTGTCTGTTAATTTAGTGTTCAATATATCCTAGCACATTAAGAACAGACTGGATTTTACTCTCACCTACTTAGTCAAAGAAGAAAAATAAAACTTCAATAAACTCACTTATCACTAACTGAAAGGGTGAAATTATTAACTATCAACTTAAAAGCCACCAGTGTCCTAACAAAAAGACCAAAACTACAGGTGATGACCATGGACCCTGTAAGATCTCCAGAAGTAAGCAGTTGGTGAGTATCAGATGCATCATCTTCACAATTAATTTTCTAGCTAGGAATTAGGTATCAAACCACAGTTAAGATCAAAGTTCAGCTGGTAAAAATCCATCCCACTTCACCTCAGAAAGAGGACACCTTGTGAACCTCATGGCCATTCCCATAGTACAAGAAAACTGCACAGATTCAGCTACCACAGCTCTAGATCTGAGACTCAGTTTAATCACCACACTAACATACACTTTACATACAACTACTGCAAACAGAGCTGTACATTATCTTACTCCATCCTTCTGAAGACTTCTCATTCTAGTATTTCCTCCTGTATCTAGGTCAAAAGGTTAGCAGTCCAATTTGTATTCCATCTACACAATATCAAGAGTTTCAAAGTTTTATTTACATATCTGCAACCTGAGGCTGTAAGTACCTTCCAAACGTCACAGAATCAAGGAACTGCTGAAGTTCAAAGGGACCCGTGGACATCATCTAGTACAACCTCCCTGCTCAAAGCAGGGTCGACTAAAGCTGCCTGCCACAGGACCATGACCAGTCCGGTATTCTCTGTCTCCACATATGGAGAATCTACTACCTTTCCAGGCAAACTGTGCCGGAGTTGGATCATCTTCACATAAAAACTTTTTTTTCCTCATGTTTAAATGGAACTACTTACAAATACTTTGTTATTTAAGAAACATGCAAATGTTTACCAAATGCTCTTCCCTAAATAAACTAGATTGAATGAGAATATCTGCCTTTCACTACAGCAGGAATTTCAGCCAAGCCACGACTAACTCCAGTCCTGTATATCCAAAGTTGTCTTAATCTGAAGTTTCCATGACAGAACATAAAGGAAGTATAATAGCCAAGCAGCTTTAAATTATCTTCCTGCAACAGGAGAAACACCCATTACTTCAACATCCCACGAGTCAGATAAACATGCAGACTATACTGTTTTTACAGCAATTTCCTAAAGAGTGACTTGCCTACCAGTTCATGGTTTGTGGTGAAAGACAAAAGCAGTAAGAAAAAAAGGCTTCAGGAAAGCATTCAAGTTTTTTGAACTTCGGTCAGTTTTGGTAAAACTATATCCTTCTTGTAATTTAGCTCCATAATAGACAAGTGGAAACCATCACAGCATCAGAACCACCAGTAAGAATGTACGTTTGCCTGTCCTTGAAGATTGTGAATTGTTTAAGGCTAATACTCTGGCAACAGTAGTTAACACGGCATATTACACAGCACTTCTTTTGAAAAACACTTCTTATGATGCTCCACAAACAGGAACAGTTTGATCTCTATGATTTCCATTTCTATGAGTATTAATTTCATCTAAGGGAAAGAAGCAGTCTTAGCAATCTCATCAAAAGATCACACTCTTCATTCTTTCAAATAACACTGTCCTAGAGCCTGGTTTATTCTTAGTTGTGCCAGAAGCATGTTTTCCTTTTTCTCTTCTAGAGAAAAGTAATGAAGTACCCAAGCAAACCAAATAACTAACTGAAATGCTGGAAATCTGAAACTGCAACTCCTTCAGCTGCCTGAGAGCTTTTCAAATAGAGTGCAAGACTAGTTTATGAGCAACTACCTCCATAGAGCACCTCTTTAAACAAGAAAGTAAATCAAGTCAGAGGGGTTCAGTATCAGTTCAGGACTCAAGAGCACCCAGCCTGCAGTTATTATGTGAGTGTAAGAATGAATGTCTGTACTCCTGCCACTTAACTGCTCAACACACACATTCCCTTGTCTTATGCCACACACTACACATATATCCTCACAGCACCACACTTTCAGAAGATTAATCTTTCATACAGCAATTCCAGTAAAATGTTATTTTAAATAGGCTCTAAGAAGCAATGTCTATAATTTAACACGACATATTTTTGCAGCTGACAAAAAATTTCACATATGCTGATGGTATTTATCATGTTTACAACCCACAGCCCACTGGATTCAACCAAAATAATTTTTTTTCTTTCTCCTCCACCCAAAAAATCTTTAAAGCCATTTTTAAACAGAACAGTTCTGGAAACCCTACCTCAAACTTTTTCCCAAGACAGAGAGAAAAGCTAAGAGTAAGACAGGGAAATCTCCAGTGACCAGCCTAGCAGATGCTGTTTAGAAGAACACATACTCTATTTACTATTGCATAGAAGGAAAATCCATCAGTCCTGCTCACTGAAATCGTAACACTATAACTAAAATCTTTTTGGAAATTCCGTTGTTAACAAACAGCAGATTTTGGATCCCACTTATATCAGGATACAATCTACATAATTCACAGGTAGCCAGCAACGATAGAAAACCTTCATTTCACATTTCCCTTCCACAGCTGCCCTTTCTGAAGTCCTGCTGTCCCTGTTTCTCTTTTGCCATTTCCTGTTGCTTGAAAACAGCAATCAGACCAAAAAATAAGGCTGTTTAAGGTGTAATGAAATATAGAAACAATTAAGATTAGACAGCTTCTGGAAGAAAACCGCAGTGGATAGTTTATCCAAGAGTAGAGTGAAAACACATATGATTGTTCCTTGTGATCCAAGGTGTAAATGAAGCATGTTATAGTAGCAATGTAGTGTGTTAAAATGGAGAGAATGCAAATAGAACCTAACACCAAAACAGAAGTCTCCCTGCACTTCACATGCACCTCAATACACACCAATGGAAGCAATAAAGTTTTCTTCCTTTAGACTTCTTGTGTCAAACTCCCTTGGCCCTTTGCCAGCAGGGCTTGGTGGCTTTGGCATTAGCTGAGGTACTGGCAGCTGCATTGCAGGTTTTGGCTCCACTCTTGGGGATGATGCAGGATCTTTGCCAACTGGAGTGACAGATCCATCTGTTGGACTTCGTTTCCTCTTTTCTGGTTCTTTAAATAAAAGAAACATTGTTGAGAATAAATAAATAAATAGATAGATAGATAGATAGATAGATAGATAGATAGATAGATAGATAGATAGATAGAAAGAAACATAAGGAAAAAGGAAATGAGAGCAGGAGAAGAAAGATGAGACAGATGGTCTCACCCAAATCATTAAGCCTGGCACTGAAACAGCTCAGTGCCACATTTGTTCCCATAGGTCAACGTGGCTTGCTGATAGTCTAGCACAGTGGTGGAAACCAATAAAGGAGAAAGCCAGAGTGCTGTTTTAGGGATACTCAAGTATCTCACTCCTGTATATTTGAAACCTAGGAATGTTCTCTGACACAGTAACTGTAGCACCTCCTCTGCCAAACTGTGAAAAATTAAACGACTCTGCCTAAACTACCAAGAATATAATTTATAGAGGATAATTAAGTTCTTCTCATGCTGCAAAGATGATAAATACAATCATTTTCATGGGTAACAGTAAATGAAACTTCAGTTAGGGAAAAAAAAACAAAAAAAACCTATCAGCTGTACCTCTTCCATCAATCTTTGAGACTTCCTGTAACCATATGTACCTAAAGGCAGTTTGCAGTATTTCTCTGTATCAAACCCCACAGTTTGAATAACAGCAAAACCTTCAGAACGGAATAATCAAAATAGGTTTTCCATAAAGAGCCTCCTGCACAAACTATTCCAATACCTGATGAATCTAATAGTCAAAACTTCATATCCTATTATCTAAATCTGTCATACCACTAGATTTAGTGATATCTTTGTTCAGTGGATTTAAGATGCTGCTATCAATAACACCTTTCTATTTAGATAATAACTGAAAAGAATCAACACCTAACACTCAACAGACCGAACACTTCCATCCTTCAGAGGAAAAGTGTTTTCCCAATTCCTTGTAGATCTTTTCAGAAAACTCAGTTTTCCAAGATATGATGATCAGAACTGGGAGCACTACCTCAGCTGTGGGTCTTGTTACTGATATATCAAGACATTATACAGTAGCTGCATTCCAAATGTGTATTCACAGATTTACACAGTAAAGCCCCCCTTCCCAGTTTTACAGACACAGTAAACAGTGATAAGTTCACATACAGTTGCCATTTTCAGAGAGACTGCTTCCTAGGATATATTTCCCAATCCTACTATTATTGCCAACTATTCTTGTTCCTAAGCACAAGTTCTTAGTTTGACCACATTAAAATAAATTAATCAGAACCATGCTTTATTATGTTTAGCTTACTCTAGATAAATAAACTATATCCATCGTGTCCTGTAGGATTACTAGTTTATTACTACATGTTAAATAACATCAAGAAAAGCACTAATCTCTATAAAACATTTCTAGAAATAAGTCTTAATTTCGACCAATTGAAAACAAGTAAAACATACTGAACAGATAAAATTTGACTACAAATTAAGATGCTGTGCAATAATGAGGAGAGTCTTTAAAAGTTTGCACCAAATTTTGTCTATCATGACCACAACTAGTTTACTGGGCAAACTCTACTTACCATCAAATTATGCCATTTGATCTTCACTCTAAAACCCCTGAGTTTTACATCAGCCACTCCAATTTTCCTTAGAATCTGTGGCAGACTAAAATGCTTGTAATTACCAAGATCAGCCTATCCTCCACATTCAGGACTGTTCCACCAGCACAGCCTTCCTTACCTTCCTCAGCGTTCTAACAATGACTGGAAATTAACACGGGGCATATCTAAGCCAACTAAAAAAAAAATCCTGATGCAAGACCCAGAACACTGATTATTCTGGTAATTGAATAGCTTTGTACACTGCTTAATTTCTGTGGTAAGCTTGCCTCTTTATGCCTTGGAATATCTTAAACCATTTACAAACAGCCTAAATATTCCTCGGCTGTGCAGCCCCACTTAAGCCAGTGTCAGTGACAGCTACCACCAGAAGCAGAAGCAGAGAAGAGAAATATAGCTCAAACCTCCTTTATGATCTTAAGTCATTTATCCCCTCTGTCACCAGAGACAGGGCACTGACCTGAACAATTGGCAGGGGTAAGAGACCCAGGCTTTGTGTCCCCTTGGTTTTGTCACAGAGAGGGAGAAATGGGATAGCAGGGGTGGAGCTGGGATAAACAACCAACCAGATCAGAGCCCGGGCTGCTTGAACATTAGACAGACCCAGAGTCACATGGCAGGGACCCGGCCGGGGGGGGGCACAGGGGAGGTCCACCACAACAGATTATAAAGAGTTTAGTAGATGCTACACCTCTGCTACAATGTAATAAGTAACTTTTCATCATTTGAGACTACTGCAAAGTCAGATACTAAGCAGAGATTCAGCTTTTTGTCATCTTTTGTTCTTTTCCTTAGCATGCATTTTCTTATTTTGCATTAAGAATCAGATTGTTAATAAACAGCTGAAAAATAGAGAGATATGTTCAGACTTCCTTCTCTAAGAATATTTAGTTGTATGAGAATAATAATGTAGTGCAATGTGGTTGCTGAGATGTAAGTCTCGTACGGTTCCACATTACAAGTATCTCCCTCCCTATTGAGGTTGCCTGCAACAACTTTCCAAGACTGTGGTTGGGACAGTTTTAGCTGAAGATCCCCACTCCCAGAACTTCCACTTCAGCTGTAAAAGGGACAGGTTTTGTATCTCACTGCAGAATTTCCATTTTCAATTAAATATCAGTATGGCCATTATTTTGCTTTAAAGCTTTAAGCCTCAAGCCATATAAGGCTTCAGTAACAATGGTACAATTCTCACAATTTTGAAAGTGCTCGAAAACCCCCAAAATACCAGAAGGCACACAAACAGCTACCTCCCCATCTGGTTCATAAACTCAGTATTCTCATGAACTTTTTTCTTACCTTTATTATAGTAGTGAGTATGTGCTATCTCTAGCAGGCCAAAAACACTGGCCATGCCTCCCAGGCCAGCATTTGCATATGACTGCTCCAGGCTTAACACAGTGCACTTCAGCAGGTCCAGCATACCTTTATAAACCTTGCGGCTGATCTCCTGAAATGAAATCCCGTTAGTGCTGCTATTTCAGAAGTGAGAAAGTAATTCAAGAACCTAAATTCCAAATCTGCTGTAACATCAGCTTTTCACAACTGACAAAAACTTCTCGTGAATTGAGCCTCAGCAGACACTCAGTGTGAGGACCCTGCTGAGTTCAGCACTGACCACGTCCTGTATGACATCCTGTCGAGCATCCTCCTCTGACTGGATCGTGCGATTCAGTTTGCTCAGTACAAAGACACGGAGCTGCTCACTCTCCAGCAGACGTCGAACTCTCTTCATGTTCAGCCAGCCAACACCTTGCCCATCAAGAACATTGTGTACCACCTCCTTCAGGAACTGCTGGTTCTCACTGATAGATTTAAGAGAAAGTAAGCAAAAGTTAGTCACCCTCTGCTTACTTTGGCTTGCATGGGAAGAGGGCTGTGGCCAGGACACACACAGAAGTACCTTTCCTATCAATGGTAGTTGACATCTAGCTCTGCCTGCTGTTAATGTAACTGCACATAGCTCAAGCTCTGTTCCATAGGTGTAGTATCAAATATTTTATTTTGGCCTTTATTTCCTATTATAAGCCATAATCAGATTTTCCTCCAGCCCCTCTAGCTACCACTCTATCCTTCACTCTCACAGTATTCCTCAGAATCCACAGGAATCCTTTATGCCTTTCTTCCACAGCCCCCATTGTCTGAGCTGTAGGCTTTCTTTGAAAGAGGAAGAGTAGCACTATATTGGGGTTTTGGGAGTTCCCTTTTTTTTCTCTTGAGGAATTTTCTCCCATATATGTTACCGAGGTAACAAATTGCTGGGTAGTTGGAAGAAACAAAAGAACTGGCCATGGAGGGGAGAAGCTGACTTTGGGCTACTGTTTTCACCTGGGTGTGCCCCGGGACTCGGGACTGGGTGAGGAGACGGGGAGAGACATGCTCGCCAGCACTGCAGGCTTCCTGCTGGTCTTCCTCCCTGCCGGCTGTGACTGGAACTGCACCAAAGGGGAAAGGGCCTGACAGCCGAGAGAGACTGCACTGGGTTTGTGGTTCTGTTTGCTGTCACCACTATAGTTATTGTTGTTTGTTTGCCTGTTTATATATCTGTATTTTAGTAAAGAACTGTTATTCCTACTCTTTATATCTTTTCCTGAAAGCCCCTTAATTTCAAAATTATAATAATTCAGAGAGAAGGGGGTTGCATCCTTCACTTCAAGGGAGGCTCCTGTCTTCTTTAACAGACATCTGTCTTTTCAAACCAAGACACACTACTGAAGCATTACTGCAGCAGCCTTGGCACATGTTTGCTAAGCTTCTTTTCCCATAGTGGGAAAGGTAAGAAGAAGGAAACTCCTGGGCCAGCTGCCATTCTCCAGTCTGGACTGCAGTTATTTTTCTTACTTGTCTCCCAAACCCAGCAGATCAAAGTAAATTCACTCTACCCATAACTGCTCCATAAGAAAGGGAGAAGAAAGCACAGGCACAGGTCAGGTAGTGTGTACTTGCACCATTCTGAGTTCTTCTCAAGCTTGAGCAAAGCATTTCACATGAACTTATGGAATCAAACTGCTTCACTGGACTCAGTTGAACCCCCTCCCTGCGTGGTGCATTAAAACTCTGCTGTGCTAGATCACCTTGTACAGAACACTCAATTACGAAGAATAACTACTGAGTTGAAGTAGAAACCTAGAACATTTTGGATCTCAGATAGAAGGAGGATACATTTTGGAGCACAGAAAAATAAGCATGTGCACTATTAACTGTAAGATCACCAGACCAAATCTTCTCAGAAATAGTATGTCCAGGTCTAGGGCAACAGAAAAGTACTATTTGGTTTTCACCAGCTAGACTTCTGAGAAATCATTGGCCAAGTATGAGGCCACTCTAACTACACTGTACACTTGATAAGCACGAAAAAAAATATTACCTGGAATTGCTAGTTCGTCCCTGAGGTGATGGAGATTCTCTTTTCACAGTTGGGCTGTGCTTTATGACTGAAGACTTCTGATCAACAAGGGCCCGTCTGTTTCCTGAAGAGGAAAGGAAACATAATGAGAAGGGTAGGAGGAAAACAATCTGATCCCAGGACAGTAACAAGCACTGTTAAAGTTGGCTAACACACCTATTCGAATTACAGGTAACAGACTTCAAACAAAATGGAAACTCCAAAAAAGCAGCAGCATATATCATATTCTAGCATCACACATCGGCAGAAAACAGTAATGGGAGTAATGCAGAGAGAAAAAGAGAAGATGGTAATGGGAGCAGGAGGTGAGAGACAGGAAAAGTTTGGCTGCTCTGCATGCAGTTCCACAACAAGAACCATCTTCAAATTAGTCACTGTATGTAAAAGCATAATGCATTGAGGGTGACTAGTATAGATCAGGTGATACTGGTTACCCAGTGAGAAAGGTAGCCCAAAGTCAGGCATAGGGAATGCTGGAAATTGTTACATCATGCACAGCTCATGCTGTAGGGAACCCACCTTCATTGCTTACTGGGCCAGCTTCAGTAATAATCTCCATTATAGTATTTAACCCAAATACTGGGACACAAAATATACAATTAGTAGTGTACTGAAATATCTACACTCCCCACTGCCAGCATCAAAAGAATCCAACTACCAGTTTCTTCCCAGCCCTCCCTCAAAATAAAACCCAAATGACACTAGAGCAGAAAAGATGTTTGAAAGCCCAAGACCGCAAGGGCCAGAATAACTTAAAGAGACAGTGCTTGACTTGAAATTTGGCATCGTGGAACCAGCATATTGAATCTTCAAGGACATTATTGCATATATTGTATTTGAATGGCACTACAAAAACCATCTGCATCACCAAGGAAAAAATATCAATGGATGCGCATGAAATAAAAATTAAAAAGGAAGATGGCAAGTGGTCAAACAGCAGCAATGAAATGGAGTCCCAGCATCATTTCCCATTACAGTTAGAAACACACACTCGACAAGAACAAGTTCGTGTAGCAACTTTGTATCTCTAGAACAGAGACAAAAACATCTAAAAACCACTGAAGTGCCCAGTGGGAACCCCAGTGAGCCAGCATGCACATGTAAAAATGAACACACACACACACTTACACACACATTTGCACATGCGTAAAACAGACTGAGCTACTCCATGGAAATCCCATCCTCATATCTGCATAGTAAGATTAAAGGCCCTATAGGATTAAAATAGTCAAGAAAAGAACACCAAAGTGCAGAAGATGAGGCATAAAGCATGAATGTGGAATGGCAAACCCCATCACTGTTTTCTTCCAATGCATGGAATAAGTCATTAAGTTTACCCATGGAAACAACCCTGACATGAAGCATGTTTCTTATCCAGTACAACTGGACATGAAAACATAACCAACTGGTAAAAGGTTGTCAAAAACAGCTAGTGTTTTCACCCTACCAGTCCTGTTACTCCTCATTTTACACACAGGGAATGACTACTTGTTTCAAAAACAAAGTCCAAAGCAGAAACACAAAATCAAGCTTTTGGTCTTTGTTTCTACAAGGTCAAAGGTCAGCAAAACATCATACCAACCTTCATCCACATCCCTTCCCAATTCCAGATTAAAGTAATCTTTACCGATAAAAGTGATGAGGAGGAAAAAATAAATGAAAAAAAAAATCAACACATTAAAACAAAAGCAGTAAGTTCTAGTCAGATAGAGTAACTCAAAAGGCAAAATAAAACTCTCCTCAGTATAGCATCTGAAAATGTCTCAATGCTAAGACACCAGCACAAGTTCAGTCACCCCTTCAATACTACATTCAGTACAAGGATGACCAGGCTGTCTAATGGCCCACGGTGTGAGGGCCATTTCTCTAGTGCTCATTCAGACATGTTATCTAATGATACTGCAGACACACAGGAGATGTTCTAATGAAAAGACTGTGCACATATGCTAGGGATTGATCTTCACTCTCAAGAGAACTGAAGCATGGTTGTAATTTGATTTTCTATTCAGCAGTCTGAAAAGACGATAAACACTTTTGAAACTCACGTAATCCACAGTCTCCATGGGAGGTTGGTATTATCCCCATTGAATGTGCAGCATCATCACTCTAATAAATTAGCTAAGGCTAAGCATGAAGATAGTGGCAGTACAAAAGTAGGACCTACCTTTTAGTCCCCATTCTTTATACTAAGTACTTAAAAATAAAACAGAACAAAATACACTATGAATGTTGCTTTTGTTTTATCTGTTAACTCAGTCTACACCAGACACTCTCCCATCCCAACACAGTCCAGTTGTCGGGAAGAAGACTGTCTGAGAAATATCATGACAATTTACTCTCTTGCTCCTTAATACAGGCACTACCCAAATGACCAAAAGGCATCACTCCCAGGATTCCTGTTAGGGGTAGGACCTCAGACTGCCAAGCCACAAGAACTGAAAAGGCTGTAGAAGACCAAAGGAAAAGTGGTTACCTTTCAAGCTGGGAAAGGGAGTATTCTTGTCTCTCCCAACTTTGGTTGGTAGGGCTAAGTTGGACAGACTGAAACTTGTGCTGTGGTTTCTGTACAGGCTGCCTATGACAGAAGATAAAAACAATTAAATGCCTACTGCTCACTGGCACACACCCAAACATCCTGTAATTCACCATCTTATTTCAGATCCTTAATGATTAAGTTCTTCATTACCCAAAAGTCTCACAATCATAACATGATCTCATTTACATTGCAACTACATCTGTAATCAGATTATTCTAAAAAGTACAAAAACATAAGTCTTAGCATTCATGTCACAATAATTGATGTTGGATCTTCAAGTCTGAAATATAACAGCAAAATCCAGCTGTCACCCTGCACTTTAGCAGATCACATCACCTTAGCTCTACCTTCTAGTCTTTGGGAGCAAATGAATGGCTAGGCCACATTAGAAAAGAAGGATGACAGAAGATCTCCAAAACATGTAACTCTGAAGTCAGGACTGAGAACTGTGTCCTGTGAAACACTGTAAATCTGCCATGGAACCATGCTTTGAAATAGAAGCTTTTCATTTATTAGGAAAAAACATACATTCTTCCTCGTACAGACAGATTTTAAGGACACAATAATGCATCGTCATCTGCTTAAGCCAGTAGACAGCCTGAAAGAATTACACTTAGATAAAGGAGATTATTAACACTTCAAGTTATTAATTTAAAGTGTCAGCATATTATTTCAATTTGCTTTGGTTCTTTGTAGCTTTATTTTAGTAACAGTCATTTTATCAGAAATATTTAATATATTTTCCCCAATGCTACAAACTTCTTTCACTGCTTTTCACTGTAGTGCAAGACTGAACTGGCCATGTCTTCTGTCACTCATTAAGAAATTCTAGATTAGTGTTCCACACCTGTGATTTTTTTTATTAAAATATAATTGAAAGTAGGCAGTCAAAGAATTGAATTTGGCACCTAAACGCACAACATGGCAGCATGGAAGGCATACTACTGTAAGATGTTTTATCAAGTTCATAAAATTGCACAATGCTTTGTTTAAATGAAACTGAAGGGATTTCTAATCTGTGCCCTAAAGTGCCACACAACTCAAGGGGCTAACCACAAAATCAAAGTCCTTCTTAGTGAAGAATATATAAAGCAGTAGTTGTCAGCAGTTGTCAGTAAGCCAACATGACTACTGGAGATCTGGTAACAACTTGACAACCAACTCATTCTCTTGACTAGCCACCCCTCTATTCCATCTCTCTGTAAACTCTGATAAAATAAATAAAACTAGCTTAATGAATGCATTGTACATACTTGCAAAAGACATGATGCCCCCAAAACCTTCACTGCTGTTGTTGGAGACAGTAGAGTTTGGGGAGCTGGCCCTGGAATCTGAATCTGCATCAGAATCGCTGGCCAGTTTTAAACTATTTGGCCGGAGTAACTTCTGAGACCTTCAAAGAAATTAAGTACAACTGTTATTAGCAATCCCCCTTTCCATCACAAATCAACACATTGTATGGTTGTGGGAGACTGATGCTGGTCTCATCCCCACCAGTTTTCACCACACTATCTGCACCTTTTGGGAAAGAAAAAAAACCAAAACAAACAAACAAGGGAAAGAAAAAAAAGAGAACTGAAATATCTTTACATTCAGGCTTTTATAGCCTTTCAGGGCATGCTGAAAACTTGTCTGCAAAAGGGCATTGGTGGACTTGTGGGTGAAAGGGTTCTAGTTTGAAAGGAGTAACAAGAAAACCCACTGCCACCAATCACTATCGTATCTTTCCTCCAAAAGACAAACATTTACCACAACAGTTTCCAGAAATCAGTAGGTGATATACTAGAATTGTTCCAGAAAGAATTGGTAATTCTCATAGGTTCTACTGCTTACATAAAAGTAATGAACTGAAGGACTAAGCAAGTGCTCTTATTCAAACCAGAAGGGCTGGCAGCATTTCAATATTAAATGAAAGTGATCAGCAGTACATCTCAGGTGCCAAAGACATTTAAGTGCATGCGTGTTAAACCACATGAAGCAGACAGAAATCCCACAAGTGCTGTACAGAAGGGCAGGAGACAAGGAGGACTCACCTGCTTCCATTGAGATTCTGGTTAAATCTTGGGGTGTAGCTCTCTTCCTGCTCATCATCTTCATCCTCCGTAGGAAAACCATACTGTGGTTCAAAGTATGGATTGTCATACTCTCGCTTCCTCACCACCCCTTCTGAGCTGCCAGCTGTGATGTCACTCTCGCGACGATCCAAGCTTATCTTGGGAAAGTTTGGTTGCAGTGGCAAGGAAGAGAGATGGTTTGAAAATCCAGCAGCCAACTTCTCTTCTATTTCTGCTGAGTCTGCTGCCTCCTGTGGACCAGTCAAATCATTGATCTGTTCGCTAATTTGCGTTACATACAACTGAAGGGCAGGACAAGAACAATTATTTCAAACTGGGAAGTCTGCACAGTCCTTGCTGCTTGCTACATGGTCCCCACAACATCCCCACTGTCTGTGACTCTATACTAGGATTTTATATACGCTGCAGTATTTGTGCATTTTTCTAGGGACTTACTCCTCATTAAAAGAGCTCTGACTAGGAAGTGTTAGTTCAAGATAATGGCTTTCCATTACCATGTTCCCATTTTATCTTAAAAGACCACAAATTAATGAGTTTCCCCAGCCCACTCCCTGTTCCTCTAAAGATATCAGCTCTTTCCAGACTCTGTAAATGCAATTCCGGCAGTCCCAACCTGGACCATTTCTCTCTGCTAATGCTGCATTTTTCAATGCACTGGAAGTTTTTGTACAGGAATGGTATACCCCAGCATAAGAGGGTACCAGCAAACTCCACCTTGCTCAGAAAGTCCAGGGTGAGCATGCAATTTAATCTGTGCATTGTGTCACAATCCTATTAGCTTTTGCCCTTCTCAGAAAGAACCACATGCATTCTCCCATTCTTTATATCCTAATATGCTGATCTTGAGGTTGAACTCATCTCAGTACACACATGATTCACTCCATGGATGACAGTGCTGGGGCTGCTACTGGCTGTAGTACTGGAACTTGAACGAGGTTGGTTATTCTCTTGTGAGTTCTCACTGTCCATGGTCTGTTCATCAGGATCCCCTGAATATTCTTGAAAATCATCAAATTCCACTTCACTAGCATCACCAAGGGCTGCATGAGTCAGGGGGTCAACATCTGCAAACACATCATTTTTCATTAAACAACAGAGCCTTCCTCAGTCTTTTGCCCATCTAACTAAACATCCCTAGAAGATGAGGACTGCTCAACAGAATAAACTTGCATACAAATTTAGGCTGTAAATGGCTTTTGGAAGTCATCCATTCCAATTCTCTCCTCAAAGAGAGAATGGTACCATCAAAATTAAAGCAGGCTGCTCAGGGCTTTGTGCCAGAGTTCTGAAAGTTTTCAAGGCTTCACATTCTACAGTGATCCTGGGAACCTGTTTAATTACAATAACCATGAAGTTCTTTTCCTTATGTCCAAGCAGAGTTTCTTTTGTTACAGCTTACGATTACCTCTTGTCCTTGGGACATGGGAAATGTTTTGGAACTTCTAGATTTAGTTTATTGAACAAAGTGAGTGTTTATGCAGCTTCCCTATGAGCCACAGAGAATGCATTTTTCTGTCCCCCGTAGGACAGAGTGACACTTTAAAGCTAGTACCAAGAACCAATATGTGGGGGCAGGAGAAAGCTCACACTGTTGTCCATATTGCACAGTATTTACTGGCAGCAGCAGGTTGTTTCCAGATCTAGTGAACCAGTTTTGTTCAGCAGCACCTATTTCTGTTCTTCCTCTTCACAGTGCCCCTTGGAGGAAGTTGCTTACAAACAGGAGAAATGTCCTTTTTTAGTCTACCTACACACTTTTACCTTAGAGCAAGACAATGGAACAGTACTTTGTTCTGACTCAGGGACTTAAGGGAGGCTTTTCTCCCGAAGTGCTTCAGATGAATCGGGAAAGGGAACGTATGTGGACCTTGTGAAAGTAAAAGGCAAAAGTTACTCACTTGGGGTATCACCATTAATGTCACATTTCATCATCTCACTGACAAAGTCACCAAGGGAGGAGTAGGAGGAACTTGAATCGTCATAGTCGACACTGTCACTGCCACTGCCACAACAGGTGAGAGAGAGAGATGAGTGGCAGCATCAAAGCAACAGCAGGCTCTGATGCTTTAAAGATGTTAATCAGCAATGTATTCATGGACCTCCTAAAAATCTCGTATCATAGTATCTATAAACAAATTTCACAAGCCAGCTTCATGAAAAGTCAGAGCAGCAAATGTAACTTTCAGGTATGTAAAGAGTCATGGGAAGACATTTAAAGTCTCTTAGCAAAGTTTATGAGGCCACACATAAGTGAGCAGAGAACAGTGTATTAATTCACAAAACACGTGTGTGTTTATGTAGGACAACTTCAAGGGAACTGGGAATCACAAGTCAAAGCATTTCCTTTTTACACTAGTGATAAATCCCATTCTGTTAGGACCACTGGTGCTGAGTAGAATGTAAAATATGTGCAAGGCCAAGCCTGAAAGATCTCACAAACCCACAAGGAATGAAAACTAGACACAAATCTCCAAGAAATATAACCAAAAACTACTTTCATTTTACTGAACACACAAGGTGGTCACAGGCAGTGAGCAGTTCTCACAAGCTTTGCATAACTATGGATAGGGAACAGAGATTTGAAAGAGTGGTAGGATGGGTGGGAGTATTTGTAGTACTGCAACAGAAATAACCAGAAAAAGAATAGCATGGAAGAGAATTAGGGTGTGAAGAAATCACAAATGTCAAGTGGCATACAGGTAGCAGAAGAAAACAGGAAAATATGTATTGAGAATCACATTAAATGAAAACAATAGCAAAGGGTTAAGAGGTTTGTTGTGGTAACAGAGCAGTGAGAAAATTTACTTTAGTGTCAGTATTCTGCCCAGACAAGAAATGAAACAGCAACCTGGCAGACTACAGGAAATGGCTGCAAACGAGAAGTAGGAGAGGTCCAGCAATCTAAAATAACTCTCATGTGACTGTAGCCATGTTCCCCACTAACCTGTCATCAGTGGGATCAGAATCTGTTTCTCTCTCTGCTGGGACATTCAGGGCTTCAGCCAGCTGTGAATTGCTGTCATAGACTCGATAGTGGATGGGCTGCAGCTGGTGAGCATACCACTTGGGTTTGTCACCAATTAGGGCTGGGTCAAACATGTCTGCACAAAAAACGAAGGAGAGCATTAATCAAACTCATTTACTGGTGTCAAAGGCTTCATTCACAGTGACACTACCCTCTTCCAAGTCTTGTAAAAAGGGACAGTCTTTACTCTAAGAAGCCTACATGACTTTTCCATAATCAAACAAGATAAGAGGCAAAATTAATTGGAGAAGCAACTGGCCAAGAGCAGGCCTAACTTGGGAGAAATACATGAGGCCATACATAAAAAGAGAAAAATATTCCTTGAACTGGAAAATTTTCCTCTCCAGCAGGAATAATATGGTATAAAATTAAATCCTTCCCTAGACTGTCTGGTTTTTACATTCCTGCATTACATCCAAGTGCAGGAAAGGCATGAACACCACTTACTGTTATGAATTCTTTGGAAAGCATAGTTAGTAGGGTTGAGTGACCATTCTCCAAAGTATTCTACCGCCTGTGTTCTGGAAAGTTTATCTGCAAAAGGTGTTTGCTTCGGCCTAGAGGCAAGAAAAGAATTTGCCTGGAAGGCCACCACTGGTCGCGGGAAGAGACGAAGAGTTCGAGTATGCATTTGGAAACCTTGCAAAACATTTGGTGAGTTGAAGAATCTCACCATAGCAACCCTAAAAAGAAGCAATAGAACAAGAGAACAATGTATTACACAGAGAATAACAAAAAAGAAGAAAGACAGCCCGTAAAAGGTATGCCATTGACAATGTTTTAAACCTTTGAAGAATGGTAACTTAACTCTTCTTAGAAAACAACTGTCTTGAAAAAAATTTTTTAAAAAATCCAAACAAACCAAGACCTGAGAAATCACTTTGTTCTAATTCACCATCTTAACACAAACACCCACTCAGTGAAGGATATCATTCTCAAATCTACCAGCTGAGGTAACAACTGAGTCCTCAGCTTTTTCTCTGTAGTTCAAGGCTTGTGATTTAAGCTGAGGATACAATATCAGACTGACAAATCCAGGTAAAGTGGATGATCTACAGGAAAAGGCAAGAAGCAAAACACCCCCTCAAGATACACAGTCACATTCATGGAGGTAATAGATATGAGATAAACACTGTAATTACTGCTCTTTTTCCCCACATGATGTCAAGTAGAATCTACAACAGTACCTGATAGATGCTGTTTCACCCACAGAAGTGTTTGTGCTGCCCTCAAGTGCAAACACTTATGAAGACTCAATGCTACCTTCCTGTTAAGCCTCACCTGGTAGCCACATCCACAGAGTCCACATCATTTCCATATATCAAAGGGTTGAATTCTGTGGAGGGAGTAGACTGCAAATCATTCTGTGGTCTTCCCAGCAGCAGAGGCACCTCCTGCCCCTCATGAAACTTCTCTAGATTAAGAATGGGCTGAGTATTCAGGCTCATGCTGGCCAGGGCCTATTGAAGGACATTATGCACACATTCAGCAAGAACAGTTATTTAAAGAACAAAAGATCAGAGCTACCCTGCCCTCTAGGCAATTGCAACCATTATGCATGCTCCATTAATTTATCTTAAACCACCTCCATGCTGAGTCAACAAATATCTCCAGGCCCTCCTTTATGTTGATTGTCAAAATGATCTCCTCAATGCTGAAACAGTCCTGGAGCCAGTCAAGGAGTAGCACAGGATGCCACTTTGCTAAATCATTCATGACATGAAAACAGATAGTCTGAACTGGACCACTAGTAGGGCAGCACTGCATAACTCAACTTGTTGCAGAGTTACTTCCATGTGTAATTTGAATACATCTTGGGAACAGAGGCCTGAAACTTGCCTTTAAAGGTGGCTATTCAACCAGTAATTTGATATCCCAGGACATTGTGGAGATACCTTTACACAAACATCTGCTTGTATCCCTGGAAAACCTCCACTTTCCATCTGAATGAAGTCTTCATCTGTCCATAAAGCTACCTCTTCAACCCTCATAAAGTCTTCAAGGATACATACTGCAGCAGTACAAGTGGTAAATCGGTCTTGGACACCCAGACCTATCCTAAATCTTCCTTATTTTTCCCATTTGCCCACTGAGGCTTCATCTTTTCACTTACAAAATAAAAAAAATATATAAAACCAAAACAAAGAAACAAACGAAAAAAAAGCTCCAAAGGAAAAGGGTAAAATGGAAAATTGAGGAAAAAAGAATAAAATAAAGAACCTTGTTGTCAGGAGTGAGCAGCTGTTTCTGAGTGATTGCAGTCATGCTAACCAGACACTGGAGGCAAGATGGAAGATCATATGATAACACCACAGCAGCCCATCAGAGCCAAGACGAACACATGACCACAGAGAAACAGATGGAAGGAAAAAAAATATCTATTACTACCAAATATCACAAATGAGAGGAAAACAAAAGGGACCACAAAATAGACACATCTTAGGAAAGAGGTGTAACTGCTCCACCCCCAAACATTCATATCTGGCTACCTTGGAAACTGGCAAGCCTGTTGTCCTTAATGATGCAGCTAAGAACTTTCTACTAAAGTTTAAAAGCAGATATCCTGCAATTCTTTATTGTCTCTAAGACACAAAGGCACACAAAAGTGTTAGTAATGTTGGCCACAATTTAGTCTTGTCTACTTTGTACCAAGAGCCAATGGCAAACCCTTAATGATAATGGGAATACACAAGGGATATAACCAGAATTTGGGTCAATACTCTGAGAATTTTAAATATGTCTTCCAAAAAATTGCAATCTGTTCTTCTGATACTTGAGTTTGCCTTGGCACTAGTGAGAAAGTTTTGCTAAATAGTGTCTGAAATTGCAAGGGGGTGAGGCAGCAGTGGGGGGAAAGGTGATCTAACGAAAGTCCAGGCAACACATCACTTCCATCTGTGCTGACAGCAGGTACTGGGGTATCACAGAGGTTACACACTTTGCTCTCCTGGTCTATGAGGAAAGAGAAAGACCAAACCTCATCACATTAGTAACACACTTTACCTTTAGATACTGCATGCAGCGTGCATAAGGAAAACAGAAAAAAAGATAAAACCTGCTTGACACGATCAGCCAGGATGACCCAAGCTGATTAATGGCTTAGCAGGACCTGACAGGAGAGACTTACACCTCACACACAGATCTGTGAATGGAGGGGAAACAAAGATGATCATAGCTTGATGGATCAAGTCAGAGTTTAAAGCCCATATGGTAAACGTAAAGGAGGAATCTGGAACTTACTACATCAACTGGAAACAAGTTAGCCCCAAAAAAACAGTAAAAATCATAAACTATCTGTTGTGTACAGGGGGATTTCAGCTTTACATTCACTGACTTGCACTCTTATCCACTACAGCAGAAGAGTTGGGCAACATTACATGTTAAGTTCTACTGAATCTGAGTCCATTCCTCAAAGTGCATATTACCTGTTTCAGATGCTTTTTCAGCTCTGAAGCCTCTGGTTCTGGCAGTGCTGGCAAAGATTCTGCATTTGTAGGAACAATCACCTGGAATTAAGCACAGCAACAGACTAAAAATTCCCCAGCTGTAGTCATTTCCAAAACAGAATTCCCTGAATCTCCAGCACTCCAGACACCAAGGAATAAAATACACAAAGTAAAATAAGAATAAAATAACCCACACAATCTCAGACACAGACACCCACTTTTCACTTCTTTATGGTGGTTATTGTTTACAATAAAATAAACAGCGGAGTTACTTTATCATTCACCACAAAAACAAGGAGTTTGAATTAACCCACACTTCCCATCAAGTAGATGATGTTATACACATTTCCCTTGAATTAGCCTTGCTCATACACCTCTAGAAAGTGAGATACACAGCCCCATCTGAATCATGACAACCAAGGCTGTGGGAAGGCTCTCAATAGACTGGGTTTTTTAGGTAGGGCTATAAGACACAGTCTGACAATTAGTCAAGATGAAAGTTCTATCATTTGCTTGAGGTTTTAACTTCTAATGATATAGCCAGATCATTTAACTGAAAACGGATGCCTAATGCAAAAGACGTGGGGATCCTTAAACTCAACAAGGAATAGGATTCTGAAGTTTAATATGGGAGGGGTAAAGGCAGACTGAAGCCAGACATAACAAAATCCTCAGTGGGTACACTGATGACAGTACACAGTTCCCTGGAACAAAGGTACAAATTCTTATGGGTGCCACTTACCCTATTGGTATCCAGGTCAATAAGCCATACATCATCAGGCATCTTAAAATCCAATTTATAAAGGAAAAAACTTGCTGGAACACCAATGATATAAGGTGTAGGGGCTAGAAGCAACTGAAAGAAAGACAGACTTTACTGAGGACAAGATCTGTTCTTCTCAAGCATTTATTTATTGACTACAGTATGTTTATAGCAGAGCAGATAACACAAAAGGCATTGATAAGTAAGTAATTAATATTATAAAATGGAAAAATAAAAAAAAGAAAAAAGAAAAAATAAAGACAAATAAAAGCTCCTGCTCAAAAAGCCTTCTGCTTCAAAAAGTTTTCATCTAGAAGAAAATACATTTCCACTCCCATGTTCTAAGTCTCACTTCCACCCAGGATATAATTTATATGGCTACATGGCTCTCTGGAAACAGCTTCCCATGTCTATCATGGTCCAAAAAAAAAGAGATGTTCAGAGTAAGAGCCTAAATTGAAAAGCAGGAAGTTATGGGTAAATTCATCCTTGGCTCAACCTGAGTCTGTGCCATTGTAAATAGGCACATACAAGGACTTTATGCTTATGCTTGTAGTGGTAATTTGGTTTCAAAAGAGTAACATCTCTAAGAAGTAGAAGATACACACATTTTTTCAAATGTATGTGGAAAACATGTGGGGAAACTCAGGTCACTTCTGACGAGGTAATCAGCAGAGGAAAAAAGTTTAAATCAACTAGGCATGTAGCAGCTTGAGAGCAGTGGCTTAGAAGGCTAATTTATTTTTTAAATCTAGAACTGTTGGTCACCTACAAGTAGTGGTACAAGAACAACCTGCAGCATCAGTTGCAGGATAGCACTGAAGTAGTAAGACAGCCTGAATTCTGTCTTTCCAGGAAAAATAATGAGCTCCTGCAAAGAGCTGGCCATTGGCAAAACCCAGCTCCCAGATGAAGTAACAACACTTCATACTTCTGAAGAGAAGAAATTGCAGACCATAGTTTCTGAACTCTGAATCAAAAAACCCTGAAGCATCCCTAAATCTTGCTCTGGATCCTCCTCAACAAACTTTAATACTCAGTTTAGAGAAGAGTTGGGGGGGGGGGTTAAATACCATTATCATACTGTATATCTACGGTCGTTCAGTCCATTACTTGTGAAATACTGCTTTGAATCATTCTATTCACTGAGCATGCTCTGAAGATATTCTAAATAAGTGGTGTTACCTATGATTTAAATAGTCACACTCAAGCAATGTTCTTTGCAAGGCAGACTTTGACACAATCTCTGAGAAGATGGTGAATGAAATAAGGACTACAACTGTATGAGTTTAAGACATCACAGAAACATCTTTTGTGAAAGACCAATAAAGGAAAAATGTGTACCTGTTCTGCAGAGGCCATGCAGGTGGGAAGTAGAGGGATCACTGGAAACATGTACTCTAATGGGTAGATCATGGCCACAAAAGCCATCACAGACATTGAAAGTGCATTATAATCTCGGGACTGCAATACAACCTGCAACCAAAGAAACTCCCGTTAGCACTACAGCAACCATTCACTTCTAATACTCCCCCTCAGGTGTATACAAAGATCACAGATTTTGTGATCTCAGCAGACTCAAGTTCGACGGCTGTGAACTGGGTAACCCTCCATTAATCTGTCTGAAAATAGCTTCAGTTGTTTTTTTGAGTGAGAACAGAACTTTTCAAAACAGGAACCTCAGAAGGAGCTATTTCTTCCCCTCATCCTCCACAAGACAAAATTCATTCCAGGCAGTGCAGGGAGACAGCTGTTCTACACATCCAGCCTACCCCACTTTTGAAGAGGGCAGAACTTCCTACCTACTTATCAAAGATCAACTCTTCCCTCCTTACCTTGTGCTCCAAAAGGATGCAGGTCAGCACCTGCAGGCAGGCATCCACTCCCAGTAACTCCAAAGGCAGATGTAATGGAAAATCCACCAAAGTGAAGCGGGATGGATCAGGAAGAGCAAAGGTCAAAGCTGGCTGCAACTCATGTGGCAAGACTTCCACATCCACTCGCTTCTGCCCGGCAATGGGCATGGGTGAGCGGAGCAGCCGGTATATCCAAGCCTCGATCTCTCGCAAGTCGTGAAGCAACACACTGGACTTTTCTTCCACCAGGAGGGAGCCTGTGAAAATCCGCCACATTGTATCCCTGGACAGGGAGAACGCCAAGGTTAACACTCTGAGAACTTCAATTGACTGCCATTCCTCAAGGCTCTTCCAGAGAAAAGGTAGATCCACCAAGAGTTAAAAGAGGCAACTAACAAACATTTAATCACACAAAGGAACGGAAGATAGGCATTTAAGCTTACTGACACAACCCACAGTGTGAGGAAGAATAAATCTTTCTGTGGCAGGAATCAACACAAATATGTCACCTTAGACTTCATTCACATGTTTAAAGGATTCATTCAGGTCCAGTTCTCAGAAGAACTCTCACCGCCTTCATGCTTGAAATTCAGCAGGCAAATAGGATACTCTCCTATCTCATTCTGAATTGTAGCAAATTGACTGTAGGACTCTGCTTCTAGCAGCCTACAAACCTTTAGAAATTAAACTTGAGATAATAAAAATACACCACATCCAAGATCTCCTTGATGTTTTGGCATGATAAAATACCTTCATCATTCTGTCCTAAACTGCACTGTATCATTCATAAGAGTTGAACAACTCATGGGAAAAATGGATCTATTTTAGCTAAATCTCTGAAAGCTGTGTAAAAAACATTTAGATACCTTGGAAACATAAGGAGCAAGTTTTCCACACCCCAGCTTAGCAATTTGCAAACCAGTAGCTCACAGACAGTCTGGCCAGTAAAGCATATAAAGCATTTCTCAGACCTTCAGAGCTTCAAAACTCAAAACTGGGTCTGACAAGGGGAGCACAGAATCTTGTCCACTTCAGCCCTATATCCTGCAGCACACTGAAGGCTGCAAACCTTCTGTATTCATTCTCCAAACAGCTTCAGCCTGATAAGTATCTTGAGTTACTGTAACAGATCCTTAGAAAGCTATGGGTTTAAATTAGAGGTTCCATCTTACAGTTCACAACTTTAAAAAAAAGTAACAAAAGGGATAAAAGATTATGACACTGGAGGCTTCACAAAGACAGAATAATTAAAGAAATTTGGATGGTTCAAAATAAGGGCAATTTGAGATTACGCTGAGTACATGATACAACTCTCAGGAACTGTGATGCCTCTCATCCTCCCCTCTTCCTTCAGCTACTTGTCATGCACAAGACATTAGGCTGTTAAGAGGTGTGTTCTACCTTTGGTCAGCTGTAAGAATCCGGTTTCACCTTTATTCTGCCACCACTTCAAAACTATTCTACTTTTCCAGGTCACCACTAGAAAACCACATGGTAATTCAAACCTGCTGCTTAACTTTTCCCAGAGACGTATGCTTAGTATTCCTTCTCTTGCCATCCTAATCCATCATTCAATTATCCTCTTTAAGAATTATGTCCAATAAGAGCAAATTTTTCAAATAACATGTCATTCAAACACCAGAATACTCTATCACCCCTTTCAAAAAATCACATGAGCTCACCGAATTGAGGAAAATCATTAAATTCAGTGGGGTGTCTTTTCTTCAATAATTATCAGACTAAACCAAGCAACAAAATAAGCTTCCTTAATACATACTTCCATTGGGGGCAGAAGTTTTGCTCTGATAAAATAATTTATTCTCCATCAGTGGACTCAAGTGATAAATCTGCTAATGCAGAAACCAGTCATACTAGCCCAGAACACTCTCCTAATACTATTCCAGGGCAGTAACCCAAGAAGTAGGCCACTGCTCTATGAATAGGACACATTTCTCATTTCATGCAAAATACAAAGAGCTTATAAAGACAAAAATTATAATAATCCTGTCATTTTTTGCTTTTGACAAGTTTCATTTGGAGTGTACCAAGCTACTTAACTCACATTATGTACCATCTCACAGTCCTGTCCCTCAAACTGTTGAGAAAATCCCCTGCTTCTCCAGAGATTCATTTCGGACTTCTTCTATTTAGTTAGCATATTGGAAAGGAAAAATCATCCTGGAATGTAGGTGTAAGGCACAATAGCACAGATACACATCCTTGCCTGAGATACATAAAAACATTGTTCCTTCCATACTCTACAGTGCAACTGCTTTTAACAGTAGATGCATTAAGATTACTATATTACCTTAAATATACACCAAGTTCCTGTAAATTTGCTATTACCAACAACCATTCCCACATGTTTCCTAGACAACTACTTTGTTTTCTACCTCTCCTTCCTCTCTCCTTCAAATATTGTACTTTGACCTATTTCAGCTGATCCTGCTTCTCTACGTCTTTTCTCTCCCACGCTGAAGTTCAGATTGTTTCATAAGCTTGTTAAGCACATTTTCATTACTTCCCTCCTGCCCCAAACAGAAATTCTCTGTGTTATTTCTTGGCTGCTTCTAATTTCCCCGAGAACCAGTCCTGACATACACTGCCACAGAGCTTAAATGCCAAAGCAACACCCAGCTTCAGTTGTCAAAAGGGTAGAGCCTCTTCAGGTGTATCAAAAATGAAAATCATACCAGATTATAGAATCACAGAAACTTTTAAAGATATTGTTATAAAAATTTCCTTCTCCTACTGTGAACCTGGGTTGAAACAGTGCAAAAGGACAACCCTTGGTGTTTGGCTGCTTCTGCAACCACATCTGCAGCCACAATTTGCCGTGCAGATAAATTGCAGCACTGAACACGAACAGTAGCAGGAAGAAGTTCTTTCCTCTCAACATACCTCTGCACCCCACGAGGAATCCCCAACTTCTTGCCCAACAGTCTCTCACTACAGCAGTCCACAAGTCTCTTGAGGGTGTACAGACACTCACGGAAGGTGGAAAAGAAGGGATAATGACTAAGGATGCACAGAGACGTCAGGGTGCTGTTGCGAGAGCGATGGCTGCCTTTGGCCAGGCGCTTACTGCGCGGGGATCGATTCACGTCAGGGGTAGACTCTGCACTGGGAGCCTGCAGTGAAGAGCCACTCTCCGAACTCTCAGTGCCCACTTCCTCCTGGGGTGCTGATGCATCCCCAGATTTAGGGACCTTCTGTCCCTCCCGAGCTCGATGTCCCCCTGTGCCTTCTCCCTTCTCCTTGGGTACTCGCTTCTGGAAGGAGCGGTAGAAGTTGACACAGATTCCATAGCGAGTGACCCCTGTATCCTTGTCCGTGAGGGTGAAGACAAAGGAAATGTCATCACGGAAGCTCATGCGCTTTTGCCGCACGCTCAGGCATCCTTCTGGCTGGCAGAAGAACACAACATCGGGCGGGAGAGGGAAGTCTGCATGGTCTTCCAGAGGGTAACGTCGCAGCAGTTCAGGAGTCTGAGCAACACTATCGCTGCTCGGGTGCCTACAAAAGAAGCAAACAAAAAAACCCACACATAGTTGACTAATACCAATAAAAATTTTTGCCAACTTCCTACTAATGTGTCAGGAGCCTGTGGACTCAGCTTCGTCTTTGTTTCCTCTCTTCCCTACTATCCAGGGAAAGTGAAGCTTCTCAGTCACTAGCCACAAAGCTCACTCACTAGCACAAGGCAGAAAGGTTAAGTAAAGAAGTCTAAGTTATACCATCATTAGCAAGGAGCCTCTTCAAATCTGATCAAGAAAAGGACATGGACGAGTATGTTGCTCCCAGGAGAACACTGTGTTGTCATGTTGCTCTGGCTTTGACTTTCAAAATTAATTTAACTGCACAGGTCTCTGGGCAACACTTTGGTAGGAAATACATCATCCGTCTCCAAATACACAGTCAGAGGAAAAGCTTCTGTATTTCAGCTATTTATGAACAAGTTGAAAAATAAAATGTGAAAATCCAGTATCAATTCCTAACTAGGAAAGCAAGAATTTTCAAGGAAGAACTCAGATGAATAGTGGAGTGATATGGATCTCATCCTAAAAACATTTTCATTAAAAAGTTCTAGCAACCACAGATCTATCTGTGTTTGAGATTTAAAGTGTAATTTATATAAAAACTGTGACAACACGCAGAACTATTTACCACTGTGACTCATTAATCTTTGTACCACAAATCACTACTGAAACACGAAGACAGAAAGGCAATACTGTTGTTTCCTAATTTTCCACTAGAAGAACAGATTCTTTCAAAATACTAACCTTTTGCCTGCTTCAAAATACAAATGACACTTGTTTTTCTCACATAAGAGATGTGAAAAAACCCGAACAAGAAGTAATAGAATGTTCATAATTTACAAAAAAAAATCACTGGTGTAAATAGCTCTGCTGACTAATTCTTCCAAACTAATATTTTATTTAAAAAAAGTAAAAATGCTTTCATAATAAAACTGATAACAAGACTTACACTGCCTGTACAGTTAGATACTAAAATACTGTATGAAAAAAAAGAGACACTAATATGCTTTTATATGTTAATGGACACACCTAATGCATCATCTGCTGAAAAAGAAATGCCAAATAATGCTGGTACTATTTAGACAGTCTATTTGGCAGCAAATGGTCAAAAAAATGACAACAACAAAGTAACAGCGCATATATCACCACTTCATGCCTTTGCAGTAATATTAGCTATAAGGACAGAGATTTCTCAGACATTGAGAAAATTTGAACATAATGAAGGGGAATAATTCCAAAAAGCACTGCTATTTGTGCACAGGGGATAACAAGATGTAACAGTAGACCACATGGAGCTCCTAAGGACTTTGTAGTAGAAGCTCCTTCAGCCAGCTCCATCTCTCATTGCAGGCATTTACTGAAGTGCCAAATGAGACAGCACACCTCTGAGCAGCAGCAGCCTAACAGCATGGGTTTGCAAAAAGCAAGAGAACTGTAGGAGTCCAGAAGTGATAGTAGCAAATTTCTAAGTGAGAACATCAGACATTGTAAGCTTCACTGGAGGAGGCAGTTAACATTTCTCTCTCCTTTCCCTAGTCGGTGACACACATATAGAAAATTGTTGGTTTTCTACAGACGATAAGAAGTATTAAACTATTACAGTATTCCATCCATAAAATGCAATAATAAAATAACTATTAGTCAGGATTACGTAATTTCCTCCACTCAGCCTATTTAAATATTGTATTCAAAGTATTCTGAAAAGAAAGGGAGAGGTACAGCAACAGGCTGATGCACATGAACCACTGACACTTAGAAATGAAAGCAAAATAGATTTTTGGGATAGACCCATTACATAGATTTGCAGAAAACTGCTGCATAAACTTTGAATGAGGAAAAACTAACATTTACTGAGCCAGCCTATATATTTGACAAACAGAACACACATCAACCCCACATTTCATATGTGCTTTAAGTAAATATGCATAACATTTTATCTATTAATAAGACTTTAAAACCAGAAAGCATTCATGCCATTCCTATGAGGATAAATAAGTATTAGAGGGAGAAACAGCCAAGTAAAAGAAGTTCCAGATTTTTTTTAAACTGAGTTTACAGACCACATTTCAAAAGCTAGAAAAGTAGTATTATTTTATTACTAGTGTATTACTAGTAATAAAAGTAGTAGAAAACTAGTATTTTATTTGCATTTAGCTCTCAGTGTTTTCAATCTGTGAATCCCTCTGTCCTGATGCCAGTAGAAGCAAAGAAGTTCAGACACACAGACTACCAGAGAGTGACAGATAGATTAGCTTTACTCAGACAGCCTTTGCAGACCCTTGAAAAGAAGTCTAAAGACCACAAGTTAAAAACCTTTTGCTGCACTTGTGTCTTTCAAGAAGTGCCCTGGCTAAAGCAGGTGCTCCCCTTAGGGTAGCATTCTGAACACATTTCAGACAGCACTTCCTGAGCATCAGGCAAAGCTTCATCAGTGGATGCAAGCCTATTTATCCCCACTCTACTGCCCAAGCAAAAGCTCTGCTGAGACTGGTTCATATTACCTGGCTCCAATGATCACAAGATAGTCAAGTAGCCGAGAGCAGATTTTCTTTTTCTGCACCATTGTCCTCGATGCCCCTCCCTATGTCATCTCAGGGAATTTCTGTTCATTGATCCACTGGTCAGTTACCCTGTCGGCCACGACTGCTGCCTTGGAGAACAGAATCTGCTTGGAACTGTCTGGCAAGTCCAATCTATAATAAGAAAAGCAAGAGTGTCAAAAGCACAACCAGGAATACCAAATACATACAAGCAACTTAATTATATTCCCCAAAAGCCTCAGTGTTCTGTGCAGTCATGGCCATCCACAGATCTCTATCTTCCTGAGTATAAAAACACAGCCATATGCCCACAAAAGCAGAGAGACGAAAAATACACAAAAAAGTATGAAAGTATCTCAAGAATTAATGGTTGGAGTCAACAATCTTAGAGGTCTTTTCCAACGCAAACAATTCTATGATTCTATTCTAAGGAAGAACACAAACAAACAAAGCAGCATATCACTGGCAAAGAGCTACTCATTAAATGGTTTCTGTGTTGCTGGGCAAATCCATAAGATCCCTACAGTGCTTGGGAAAGGAGCTTCAACTGGCAAGACTGAAGAAAAAAAAACCCACAGCCTGAAGTTTAGCTGTGGATTAAACAGAGTAACTAAAGAAGGGGTAACACAAGGAGTCCAATAAAATAATAAAACAAATAAAATAAAATGCATCCCACCATCCCAAACCTGCAAATGGCTATCAGCAGGAATGATCTCCCAGTCCCCAAAGACTGTGATCTCTAACACATTTTCTGTGAAGATACAGAACTGCAGTATTACAGAATCGCAATTTGCAATAGCAAAAGTGCATCTTGCAAATCATACTGCTTTTTTCACTTACTTCATTCAGTTCCATTTATCTTGTTTAACTTCACCCCTTACTCTTGATATCCATGCCTCCTACAGCTAATTTCTCTGAATATTTTATGATAGAAAGACCCTCTTGGTAAAACTGAGATTTTACTGCAGCATTACTACTTGCAAATAATTACACTTAATAGATATCCAAAATTCAGTAAGCAAGATAAAATACTTCTTTCCAATCCCACCATTCACACTTCATAGAATTAATGAAAAACAGTGACAAAAATAAAGTTTCAAAAAGTAATACAGCTCCACATTACAGTGTTCCCTACCTACATTTGAAACTAACCTGAAAACAGAAACTTCCTGAAATGGAAAGGTCTCAGAAACTCTAAAAATCAGAGATGCTCAGAGTATTCTAGAAGTTTACTGAGCACTCCAATGAAAGTTTTAATAGAGGTATTTTATATTTAAAAATTTGAATTGATTGCTTTTTGGAGCATATTCAGAATAAGGTTTCCATTTCAGCTCATGTTTACAACCCAAGGCTATCACAGAATTACTATTACTGTAAAATCTTTCAGTTCTGCAGCATAAATGTTTAGATTTTATCTGTATAAAAGTGTAACATCTTTACTAACAACCGAAAAATCTCAACAAAATCAGGTAGTTTTCTTGATGTTTCCCTCATACTTCACAAGTGCTGTAATTGTCATCATCTCAGAGTCACATTCAAAGTCCAGCAATATATCCGGTTTTTGCCCAGTCCTTCACATTGCAAGAAAAGAGCAGGGAAATTTTCTTCACTAGCCCTCCAAACAGCAGCAAGAACACAAACACACAAAAAAGGATGTATGCAATTTATGAAAAGGGAAAATCATACTAGACAGTAAGCATTAATTAAGGAATAATAAACTGAAAGAAACATTAACCCTGATACATAAAAAATACCACATTTTGTGAGACTTTGTGGCATGTTTTAAGTAGATCCTCAACTACAGTCGCTGTAGATTCCCAAGTGAGAGCACTATGAATTATCTTCTCTGAGCAGCAATAATATTGTAAATTATATTCTCTGAACAACAGAGAAAATACAGACACAGGAAGCAAAGTTTCTGTTTCTTCATTTTAATGACATTACTGAAAACATTGTAGAATCTGTCCTGGAAAAGCTCTTGATCCTTGATATTCTGCAAATACCTTGGCACAGAAAAACTCAAGAGGAACAAGACGAAGTTGGGATATCAAGTGGTCCACTTTGTCTCCAGTTTGAAGAGCTACTTTATCTGTTTTCTTCCCAAATAGCTTAACCCAGAGTTCTTTAAGGAACAAACTGTTCAGTCACAGACAGGGGCATAGTAATAAGTTATCACAATGTAACCTAGAATTATGACTTCAAGGAAATTCTGCTACTTAGTGGTAACCAAACGTTCTTCTTCAAAAACAGAGGCTATCCTACCCCTCAGTGAAGGTGGAGAAAGTACATTGCGTTTGTCTTATGACTGCAATTCCTTACACATATTTCCCACAGCTCTGCAAAGAAGCTAGCAAGGTATGCATTATGAAGATCCCAGAAATCACGAAATTTCAAGAACATCTGAGCAGACAAGTACAAGGAACATATGCAGAGCTTACAGTGTCACTGGAATGGCTGAAGCTACATCCCAGTGACACCACACATTGAAGTTTCTGTCAGTTTTTTTTAAAAAAAACTGAGCACTTTCTGTAATTTCTGCTTTCTACTGCAACACAAGTACAAGGGAAACCAGACTGATGTAGATGTTGTGCCAGGGCTTCCAGAGCCACCTTTACTGATTCACTATATTTAACAAAACAGTTACAGTGAGACATAAGAGGACAATGGCATTTTTGAGGAAGATGAATTGTGTTGGATTGGAGATAGAAGAACTAGAACAAAGTGTAGGTTTTTTGCCTTCCTCTATTCAATCTTTTGCTTCTTCAGAGATCTAGTAATGGCTGATGACAGCACTTTAAAGAGTATTACATTAGTATTTGTTGGACCTCATCTTCCTACTCCTGCTTGGAATCAGACACCACAGTTGATGAGCTGTATAAAGCAACACAAACAGGCATCACAGTCCTGTCTCCTCCTCTCTATCTGACAGAAGTTTGCTTTCAGGCCAGTGTCATTTCCTTCTCTGTGCTGGCAGAAGTGTTTGTGCAGCTACAGGGCAAAACAGACTGTGGAATTGATATGGACTAAACCTAACACCCTCTCTTCCCCTCCCTTGTCGCTTTTGGTTTTACTAGGTTGGGGTTTTTTGTTGTTGTTGGTTCACCAAGTAGAGCCACAAATGCTCATGCAGGTACAAAGAAAAGGTAGGAGCAAACAGTTAAGGGAATCTGGAAGACTTGACTGAACATAATATGATCACAGAATTACAGACAGCACCTCTACAAGCAATACAGAGGTAGTTTCTTTCTGAGAGATTTGCTATCATCCTTCCAATACCTCTTAGATTTTAGACACTAAGTACATCAGGACAGAAATAGAACAAACAATCAAGATACTTCAATTTTTCCTCTTTTATGTTGGAGTTTGGACCTGAACCAAGAGATTATCTTGACTCTGAGATGGTACAGGTTTTGACCTATCAATGTCAAAATCTCTTCTATCTCTCAAACTGCTTTAACTTTAGATTGCTTTCTCTCAAATAGTCTTCTGCAGTGTCTTTTCTCTCTGCAAACATATTGGAACCAGTCCTTTGAAGGCTGAATCCTCAAGCAGCACTTCAGAAGAGACTTTCTGTAACTTTTAGCTCCAGAAAAGGAGTAAAATAGAGAAGTGAAGGCCCACCACAGAAACATACTGTACCAAGAGATCACATCTCAGACAACAACAAAATTGAAATATGCACTTATATGGATGGTGAACAGGTTGGTGAGAAATAGCACTACCCACACACGGTAGCAGCTGTCAGCAATACTCACTAGTAGAAGTTGGCACCATAGCCTAGACACAAAGACTAAAGGCCAGAGCCAGCACAAAACCACGGCTTACCAGTAACTCAAGACACAAAAAAAGTGTTCAAAACAACAAACACTTCTACTATTGGCATTACTCTTCATTTCAAAATTCGCCAAGCACCCACATTTTAGGTTGCAGCACAACTTCTTAGAGGACAATCTGCATGGTATTCTGCAATTTAAAGTCCTCCTAGAAATAAGAAGTCTATATAAACACACACACTCTCTCATGAAAAGCACCCACACCACATGATGTATATGGCAGCATGAAAGAACTGCATCAGACTTTTTATGAGTTTAGAGTCATCTGTGTCAGACCCATGCCCTGCATTAGTTCCAAGAGACATGAGTTGTACAGTAACCCTATTTCATCTATCCCTTGGAGTCCTCAATCTTCATTAAGTGTCTTCTCATTCAAGACACGAATCTAGATGAAAAAAGCATTTTAGTCAAAGAATAACTTGACTACAACAAACTGCTAGTACCACTTGTGTCACTGTATGGGGTCTGGCTGAGATGGAGGTCATTTTCCCCACAGCAGCTCTCCCAGCGATGTGCTGTGTACTGGTAACTGGAAAGATGTTGATAACACACCAGTGCTTTGGCTACTGCTGAGCAATGCTGGCACAGCATCAAGGCTGCATTGCCAACATCCTCCCCCCAGAAGCCGCTGAGGAGCATGCAAAATCTTGGGAGGGGACATAAGCAGGACAGCTGACTCAAACTGACCAGAAGGATATGACATCTGCTCAGGATAAAACCTAAGAGAGGAGAAAGGCAGAGAATCCATTAATTAAAACATTTATATTCTGGAGCAACCACCAAGCCTGCTGAAGCTCTTCTTCCCAGGAAATGGCTGGATAGCACTTGCTTCTGGGAAGTAGATAATAAAATTTCTTGGGCTTCTTTGCTTCCATGGATGCAATCTTTGCTTTATTAAACTGCTTTTACCTTGACCCACAATGTTTTTTCAATCTCATTTTCTTCCTCCTGTCCTGCTGAGGAGGGATGTGATAGAGTAGCTTGGTGGACAACTGGCATCCAGCCACGGCCAACCCACCACACTCACCTGCCATTGTTTTCCTCACACAGAGGCTTCCAGTTTTGATAGGCCAGGCTTACACCGAACAGCATGATGCTCAGCAGGTATTTACATCATTGCTTGCAAAAATGATGTGAAGGCAACAGATTAATTTCCAACAGGAATGTGTTAAGCCCTGCTTTCCTTGCAACTCTTCCATACTTTAAGATGGTACCAGAAAGAATTCTTCTTCCATTATCTCCAGCTTTTATCTAGTAAAAGGATCATACTGCACATTTTACCAGCACATGGATACCTTTAGAATATAAAACAGCATCATACAATTTAATTTGCACACTGACTGAATAAAGAACATACATGGGACATTAATTTGTAAGAGAAAAAAGAGGAAATTGTGAAGGAGACAGAACAAATTACAGGACAGAAGCCACATGAATTATGGTTCACTGAAACTTCACCTTGTGAAAGACCAAATTTCCAGTCATGCCAGAAAGGAACTAAATTTTTCATTTCCTTGGAACATCTTGAATTTCTATTTACTCTCAGCCAAGACAGTCTGTACTGAGTTGAGAACTAACAGCCCCTATGCCTGACCTTAGTGCATTGTTTCGGTGAATTCAAGACTCGCCAATCGAACTAAACTGAAAGCTGAAACAAACACAAATAGGGCCAGGAGTTTCAACGCCCACTTTTGGGTTGATTCTTGTCTCTTTTTCTCACATCACACACCTTGATCTATCTGCTAAGCTATGAGAATTAGGTGTGAGTACCTCAGGACCAGCCAACCTCACCTGTGTGGACAGGAACTCCACTTAACTCACTGCTGAACTGGAAACAACATGGTTTGAAGCACAATATGAACTGTTCATGGTAGATCTGACCTATCTTCAGACATCTGAATAATCTTTATGGAATCTTTACCACTGAAATTTTGGTTTCTTCTTCTTCCCAGTGTATTTCAAATGATGCCAGACATTATCTTTAGTATAGCACACACTATTTTTGCTTGTACTAAGCTGTTAAAGAAGCAGACAAGCATGAGCCATTTTTTATTTCTTCTGCTTAACAACCATATAAAACATTGCTAACAGTTTTATACTTCAAAATATGCAATGTTCTAGGAAGCTCATTATTGCTATTATCCAGATACTACAGTGTTCCTGCTAAGACAAGAAACACAGACAACAGTAGAGATGAGAACACCTCCCCTTCTCCAGAACTTGACAGAACATGGAACAATTTCTAAAATCTGACCTTGATGGACTTGCTATACTGGTGCAGCTGCTTTGTGTGTTACCATGCACCTTGGCAAGGCAGCACTGCATGCCAACACTGTGACTCCTAAGAAGATATGAGCACTTTGAAGAAAAAAAAAAAAAAAAAAAAGGCATTTTTTGCAAGCCTAAACAGACAATGGCATATTTATCTAGTATGGGTAGTCTATAATACAGGTGTGGTTCTGCAAAATGCCTAGGGATAGTTCCAAGCAGAAGAAATCACCTGGTAGAGAACAGGTCTCCAGGCAAATTCTAAAGCATCCACCCTGGAGCACATGCATCACTTCCATCAGTAAGAGCTGCTTACAGGTAAAACAGCAGATGTACCCCAACTACTTCCACTTTCCATTTATTGATAAATCTTGAGGGAAAGGACAGAACAAGCCAGATTAAAAAAAATTAAAGAATGAATGGTGAAAACAGGTTTTGGCAACACAAGAAGACTTCTTTTGAAGTCTTTCTCAATAATTATAATAATTTAAATATTTCTTCCTTTCCTGCTAAATAATATTATCTTTTTGCCTTCTGAAAACAGTACTGACACAGCCAAGATATTTAGCCTCTACATTATTTTTCCAGAGCAAAATGGAAGTGGCATGGGAAGGGGTGCTGACAAATAGACTGAAGATGACCAGAATTAGTCCACAAACAGAAGTAACATGCCACACAGATGGGAACCTTTTTACAGCATCATGGAGTGAAGCTGGACTGATTCAGGTTCCCGGTTGCTATAGTGACAGATTTCCCCGTCCTTGCCATATGTCAGCCCTTCAGTGTTGCTTCCTCTCTCCTCCCTGCTTCAGTCAAATGCTTGGCTAAAGCAGCCTGCTGTACATGCAAGATCACGCAGTCACTACACATGCACCACACATGCCATGAAAACAGACCCACAGGTAATCTGATTCAGATCAATCGCCATAGCAACCCAATCTTTTAGTACCTAGATTTTAGCCTGTTGGGTATATTTATAGAGCAGCTGCAGCTCTCCACCCCCTCTGCTCCACCACCAAAGCTCCCAGCACTGCCCACACGACAAACAAGCTTCACCCAGACATCAGGACTGCCTGGAGTCAGCTGAAACAGAGCTCTCCTGGCTCCTGCAGGCCCCAGGCCAGATGACAGCGCAGCATCTGCAACATGCTACACGCCTGCCAGTCCGTGAGGTTTGCATATCCATGAGTACTACAAATATCAGAAGTCGTTCTTGCCCATGGGAAGCCGAGTACCAACCACAGCTGACAAAATCCACTTATCCAGGTACCCACAGGATGCTTCCACAGACACACAATGCATGCACAAAAAGAACATGCAGAGTGTGCTAACCCAAATACGCAATCTTAGCAGGAATTTGCAGAAGTGGTTCCAGCAGCACCTGCCCCACAGAGGCAGAGCTGCACCCACCAGGAGGTACCTGGAAGCCATGCAGAAAAATCAGGACCAGGGCTTGAATGAGCAACAAGAGATGAGAATGTGAGGAAGAACAGTATGCAAGTACTGTTATCCATTTTATTCCATTACACTCTTGGGGAAAACCATCAACAACAAACTAATGCAGGAAAAGCACACACTTTTATAGTACTCCACTTCCTAATAGGAAGGAGATGACAGATTTTAGCCTCAGCCACAGGATATTTCACATACTTCAATTAAGGTTAAAGACCTTACTCTCCTCCCCTCCTTTACTGCGTGGAATATCTCTCGTGATCCTCCCTGGGCAGGATCGTTGTGCAGGGCACACAGAGCACCACTCACTATAGAATCATAGAACAAATTCTGGCATAAAAACCCTCTGCCAATCTGGCCAGCTCTCCTGCTCTACACTGTTTGAATTTAAATTCATCTCTTATTCAAAAATAATCTCCAGAGATTTGCATGAGAGAACAGTAACACAGGCCAAGTCTTTTCAAGTATGTCCTTTTTTGACCCTCCTTGTGAAACATCACCATCACAAAATACAAGAACCTTCTCATTTTCTCTATCTCATCAGCTTTTCACTGATCCTCAAATCTGCAGTCATACACTTTGCAAGGAGTGGGGGCAGGGGGAAGAAAGGGCAAGCCAAACCCCACACAATGCCCCCAAACCAAACTAGCCTCACACCTCCTGCAACCACTACAGCATTACATTCTTTTCCAAACTAGAACTGCTTTAGGCTTGAGCTGAGAAACGTTGGTGCTGCTTCTGAGTGCAGCCTAGACCCCAGCACCCACAAGATGCTTCCATTCCCAGCCCTCTGCCCAGTTCCCATTTGAGCAGTAGGCCATGGTTCCCATAATGCAGGCATCCAGAAGGTATTTTCAAAAAACTGAATAGTGCAAATGTACAGCCATAAAAAAAATAACAAGAAAACAACAAAGCATGACATTTGAGAGAACTGCTGGGTGCAGCTTCATCTGCTAAATTATTCAGTGCTCTCCTCTGCCACAGCCTCTCCCCCAGCCACGGTAAGCAGCTCTGCGCCAGGAGACATCACTCATGGCACCACCACCACCAGACACAGCACATTCGACTCTTTCCTGGAAATGGGTCACACAGACAAATGGGGTCCCAACAATAAAGTACAGCCATTTGTAAGACAGAAGAGGGGGAATGCTCACAACCAATGTGGAAACACTAAAACACTGTTCAGGATAATGCAAACCAGAAAATAAAGTACCTGAAATAATCCAGTCATTTGGCTGTTGTTAGCACCTCAGAATTCAGAGCCTCACATCTGTTTTGCCTTGTATTAGAAACACTCAGCCTGTCTCCTCATTTGTGCCACCTGCTTGTTATTCCTTCCCTCTACACACCTTCCCCTTCTCTTTGTCAACACCGTGGGAGATCAGAAATTCCTACTCTCAAACCGATCCTACTATTAATTTTGATGATAAATCATAGTACCAGCTGGTCAAAACTGAAAGGAAATAAAAGAGACAAGCCCATTTTCTCACTACAAGAGCTCTGGGGTGTGAGAAGCGTAAGTTTGGCAGACTCCCCCACACGTAAACATCGGGGGAAGCAAGCTCAGAGTGAAGAAGGGACAGCAACTGCCTCGAGCAACTGTTGGAGCCAGCAAATGACAGAGCAGGGGCTCCCAAGAGGACCTTCTAGACAGGGCAGCCACCAGGGCAAAGGAAGGAGGGAAAACACCACCCTGCTGGGAATGTCTCATGACTACTAACAAGAGAGAAGGGAGAAACCAGATGGCCTGGAGGACAGAAGAAGTGTGCCCAGTTCCTGGCTCCAGCAGAGCAGTTTAACTGCTTATCAAGAGGAAACAGAGATGGAAGCAGAGTGGCTCAGTATTTGTGGGTGCAGCAAATTTTGGTAGATACTGCTTTTGATTCTTAATTATCTGTATCACAAAAAGCACTCCTCCCACTAGCTGCTGACATGGTAACAGGCAGAGGCACAACTCCTCATCTCCTGTCACAAGGGCCTTTCCAGAGCAAGTACAAGATACCCAAGAAAGGAGAGATCCAGGTAAGCTGGTGTCAAAGCTACAGGCAAAAAGACAATCAAAAAAAGTTTTACACTGACATTGGGAAATTCAGTTAGAATATAATGGAAAGCAGGACACAACCAGGGCACTGATCTTGCAGATGTGACAAAGTAACAGGATATGAAAAAAAAAAGGCTGCTCTGCTCAAAAGATAAGACACAGTTCCTGGAGGTCATCAGATAACAAATTTGACAGTAACATTATCTTTGCCCCTGTATAAAAAAACAAATGTTAATTCCCTGATTCTCGCAACTGCTTAGAGATTAGTTACAAACAAAACAAAAAGGAGATATCTGACAAACATTACTAGATATGTCGAAGACAACAGGATGACCAGTTCTATTTCAAGGGATGCTGCTGCTTTGAAATAGTGAAAGCTGTGTAAGAAACAGAAAACCATAAAACCTTGTTCCTTGCTGCTATGCTGATGCATTACTTCTCACAGCAACCGAGAAACACAAGAGTCTCTCATTTAACTGCAGTGTCTGGGATCACAGCATGAGAACTGCCTCAGTTTAGATAATTCAGGCATATGCAAGCAGCACTTCCTACTTTTAAATGCCTGCAAGGTTCCTGCTAGTAGCAGTGATCTAAAGTGAACACAGCTTCTCACAATTCAGTGGTTTCTGTGCACCAACAGGCACAGTCTCCCCGTCTGGAAGTCCCCCAGTGTAAAGATATTTCAGAGCTCCTGGCAGCACATGGGTCAGTTCTTCAGTTTGCTTGGCTTGGGGCTTCAGCTGGTTATTCTAGTTCCAAGACAAAAATCAGGAGCATGTCTGTCAATAATCAACAGTAATTTCCACAGGGTTTTGACAGGATTAAGGAGATCCAGTGACAGAGAATCTAATTGCTCTAAAATTATTTTCTAGCTCAAACAACAGAGCAAAGACCAGCTAAATTATACAAGTTCAGTTACAGAGAGTGAACAGTAGGTTGATGTTTTTCATAGCTCTCAAGGTAGAGAAAGAAAAGCAGCAAAGCATTCTGTCTTCAAAAGAAATATCACAGTTTTTCCACAGATTAACAGATTATCTCACATTCCATTCTAATTGATGCCTCATGATGCTCATTTTTATTTCACTTTGTGTCTTATTAGGTCCCTGAAAATGCTTTTACTTCATCAAAATTTATATCTTGAGATAGACGAAATCTGTTTAAACTGGGGACATGATATTAATCTAGCATATAAAACTCTTCAATTCTTTTTTTTAAATCCTTTCCTCATTGTTGCAAATCCCTAATCAGAAGCTGTATCTGTATTTTCTACTAGTGCATTGAATAACTACATCAACTGCCTGGAAATTTAACGCAGTATAGCTTAAATGCACACACAACAGGGCCAAGGGACATTTCAGGAAGTCATCTGGGTTGTACCATATGCATTGCCTATCTCCGATTCCTTCCTAACAGAAATTAAGTGTGTCGTTCACCTCTGTACTAAGTTTTAACATAAAAGTACCAATTACCATCTTGTGAGTACGATGGCAAATCCAGTTAAAATATGACAGTGTGAAATGACAAGGAAGATACTGTGTTTTACACCATTTGTTATCCCCTCTCACGTACTAAATGTCTACCAATTTTTCCCCTACCACAAAAAAAGAAAGCCATTCCTCTAACAAATATATCTGGAAAGGAGTAACAGAAGAAATCTATCAGCTGGAATGCTTTAAATTAAAAACTTTGAAGAAATTTATTCTCTTAGAATTAAGCAGTACTTGTGATTTTCTCATTTAATACTCAAAATTTTCATAAATATTTGGTTTTTCAACTGGCTCATCAAAGAATATATTAAATAGACCAGACTGAACATCTTGATAGAGGCATGCCTAGTATATCCTGTCTATACAGAACCTAAGTATTCAATATGGCTTGAGGTGAGAGGGGAAAAGCTATAAATTACGAGCCTCTATGCCCCTGATCCCAAGGCAGATAAAATCAAAGCCAACACTAATTTAATGCAGGAAGATGATATGAACAAGTGTTTTAGTAAGGTCTAAAATGCACTGATGCCTCTACCATTTCTACTGAACCATCAGTCCTGACACTCTAAAACCTAAAAAGCTACTTTGGCTTAGTGGGCAAGGATTAGTGTTAAAAATCCTTGAAACTTTTACTCCTCTGACCCCCCAAATCCTTCTGAAACAGACAGAAGTTGGACTCAGTACTCTCAGGCATACAGCATGGCTCTTGGGGATGGTCCTGTGAAGGGCCAGGAGCTGGACTCAATGATCCTTGTGGGTCCCTTCCAACTCAGCACATTCTGCGCTTCATTACATGCACACCCTGTCTGCTTTCAAAAGAGTTGCAGAATGGTATCATGGTTGAAGAAGAGGTTTGCCCTATAGTATATCTATGCTTCTCCATGAAAACTTTAAACCAGAAGTCTTCTTTTTCTTTTCTTTTCTTTTTTTTTTTTTTTTTTGGTCAATTTCTACACTGCCTTTGGTTCACCACCATTCACGGCTTTGGCACGTAACACACATTCTAGAACTGTGTCTTGGCGATGTTATGCATTTTATGCAGACAACATTCTTTCAGTGAGGATAATGTTTTCCTTTTCTGCCCATCAGTAAAATTAGAATTGTTTTTAAAGCAGTAATGCTGCAGAAAACAATGCATTAGGACTCTGAAGCTTACAGCTTGAAACCTGTTAATTTGATATGAACACAAGAGTCCAGACTTGCAATATAACTGCAGCACCACTGGATAGTCAGGTACAAGGTCTTTTAGTGAGCACAAGGCTGTATAACTCTCCAAACAAAAGCATTCTGGAGACTTGCTGATGATCTTTCATTTTATTAAACACATAGTAAGATACTTAACAAGTGTGCATTTAACCCCAGTGTCTATTAAATTGTGTTCAAACTGTGCATTTTCTAGCTATACAACAGTAAGGCAAAAATAGCATTTTATAGCTGGAATGATCTATCAGTTCAGTGTTACATAACATGCTATGAGGGGATGACCAGATTAGATCCTGTAAAAACTGCATTTTAGCTATGTTGGATGTGAAGTGCTCTCTTGGATATGTCAGGATTGCAGCTCTTCATTAGTGCTGAAAACAGCAAGTACTTCTTGTGCCCAATCCAAAACAGTTCCCTAGGTTCAAGCAGTATGAAGTCCAAAAATAGAGACACTTCCCAAATAACCTATATTTGGATGACTTTGGTTTGATTATGTGACCCTCAGTACACCACAATACATCTTCCCTCCCCTTGCTTGTGTCTACAAGTAGCATCCTTTTTGCAGATAAGCAATGGTGCAAGAAGCACAGCAAGGACACTGGAGAGTACACCAACAGAAATGCTGACCCAGAGTCGCACTGGATGTTGAGAAAATGGCTGGCTTGTCTAGGGAGAGCAGAACATATTGCCAGATCACAGTTCTACCCCATCTCCATGGGGCTTCAAATTTATAATATATGTTATTTTGCATATGACTGAAAACAGTGTGGTATATGGGGGAGTGCAGGGGGGAAAGGGAGAGAAGACAAGAAACAAATCAGTTTCCTTCCAAGCTTATCATTTCTCGAAACACTTCTTTATCGTGACTCCACACAAACAGTGACACAGACCAAGCTTTCTTCCCCTCCTCCGCCTGACAATTAAAGCGAGCAACACAACGTGGTGACACCCATTTCTGAGGGGAAAATGCTCTTGATTTATAGCCGACTTCATTAGAAATTGCCCAGTATGAAGTGGATTTCCTATTCTATTGTCTTGCGGAGTAACAGGATCTGCTGTTTACAAACCAAGGAGTAAAAGCACCTTTCCAGTCACATTACGGCGGCAAGCCCTTCACAAGGCTGCACAGCTCACCCTTTCCAAGGGGATCTGCCCTCCCTGCGCTGCCCTTCTCCCTTCACTCACTATCCTGTCTGCTTCCTCCCGGTAGGGAGTGAGGAAAAGCTGCCGGGAAGCCCGGGACCGAGAGCGCCGGCCCCGCGCCCACACCCCCGCCGCCGGCCGAGCCCCCTCCCCGGCCAGCCACGCCGCCATTCCCAAAGCCGGTCAGTCCCGGCTGGAAACCCGGCAAGCGACCCCGCCGGGACTGCTGCCGCTCCCTCGAGAGGACGGCTCCGACAGCGGCCGGCTGAGCCCCGCTGCCACAGCGGGACATCGCGGCCCCGCCCGCCACCGGCGCCCCGGGACGATGGAGCCGAGCCCGGCCGGCCCTGCTCCTCGCAACGACGAGCCATGATCTCTGCCCGCCGCCGGCCGTGACCTTGCGGAAGGGCTCACCGCTCCCGAGCATCACCACCGCTCCCGGCTGGGCGGCTGCGGCAGCGCTCGGGGCGGGCGGGGGGGCCCCGCCGCCAGCTGTCCGAGCGCGGGTCACCGCACGCAGCGCCGCCGGCCGCGCTCCCCAGCCCGACCCACACGTAGGGTCGGTGGGGCAAGCTCCGCTTTTGACATGTGCACGCACCCGGCCGCCTGCGGCACCGGCACCGGGCAGCGGGCCCCGTCCGGCCGGGCCGCCCCGCTC
>JACBWW010000004.1:34488107-34522164 GCA_020086605.1 Lanius collurio | reverse complement strand
GGGGAGCCGCCTGGGCAGCCGCCCGCAGGGGGCGCTGCAGCCGGGGAGGGGCGGCCGGCGGGCGCGGGGCCGCACCGCGGTGTGAGGGCGGGAAGCGGCGCTCCGGACCGGGCTGCGTCCGCACAACCGGGAACGCTTCACCCTCCTGAGGCGTCGAATTGGTGCTTTCAGACCTCGTCCTGGCAAGCAGCAGCTGAAGCATCGCAGCAAAGCGTGGCTCCACATGGACGAGGACACGCAGCCTTGCAGCGGGGAAAGTGCTGTGTACTTTCACCCTCTGTATTGAGCTACATGCTTGCTGATTCGCTACCAGCTTCATCAGATTACAAGAGAATTTGGTTATTAAAAGCTTGAGATACAGCTTTTTAAAATTCCTTCCAAGCTGCTAAAAACCAGTACACTGCACAAACAAATCCATTTAGTAATAAAACCAAAACTACCAAAATAAACCCAAAACGCAACCAAAAGTACCACAAGTAACCCACAATTTTGATTTATATAGGGTGCAAAATGGAGAAACACTCTTTGATATTCCCCATCTATACTTTGCCCATTGTAGAGGAATTGGGTTTTCAGAAATACACCTACCATTTCTCCCTCCCCATTGATCTAAATAGATCGTGAGCAAATACAGCTGTTGAGTAAGGGTATGGCCAACCAGGAACATCTCCCAAGATTCAAGCACCCCAAGATTTCTCCAGTGGCCAAGTCAGCAAAATTAATTTGAAATACATCAGGCATAGAGACTTAGAGCAGCAGGACTGAGTCTCAGGCCTAGACAGCATTTTGTAAACATAAAGGTACAAATGGTCACCAATCTCAAGGAAGGTTCTTCCCACACACTTGCTTACTTGAGCTCCATGGGCTAACCTGGGAAGCTTCTAAAAAACAAAAGATAATTCTGTACTGATCTGTACTTTCAAAAAAAGTGAGAACTTGAAGATGTAAACAAGGAAATTGCATTTGACTACATGATAATGAAAAGGGATGCACAAGGCAGAGTATGGGATTTTTGCTGGTAGAGTTAATTTCCTTCACAGGCTGGTACAGGGCTGTGTTTAAGATCTGTGCTGAACACAGGGTTGATAATAGAGGTGTTTCTGTTACTGCTGAGCAGGGCTTACACAGAGCAAAGGCCCTTTCTGCTTTTCATGCTGCCCTGGTGGTGAGAAAGTTGGGGCTGCATAGGAGGGTGGGAGGAGACACAGCCAGAACAGGTGACCCCAAATGACCAAAGGGATATTTCAGACCATATGGCATTATGCTCAGTGCGTAAAGGGGGGGGGGGGGGCAGAAGGAGGAAGAGAGGGATGTTTGGAGCAATGGTGTTTGTCTTCCCAAGTAACAACTACATGTGATAAGGCCTGCTCTCCTGGCAATGGCTGAACACCTGCTTTTCCATAGGAAACAGTGAATTAAGTCCTTGTTTTACTTTGCTTGTCTGCACAGCTTTTGCTTTCTCTATTAAATTGTCTTTATCTCAACCCATGAGTTTTCTGGCTTTTACCTTTCTGATTCTCTTCCCAGTCCTGCTGGTGGGGAGAGAGCAAGTGATTGTGTGGGGCTTGCTGGCTGCCTGGGTTTAAACCACAGAGGCAAGGAAAATCACTGTTTTCACCATGACATCCACAGCAATGTTATAGGTTGTACTTTGAGAATCCCTCAAATTTACAAGGAGTTTTTCCCTTCAAATTACGGAGATGCAGCTCAAAATAAAGAATGCAAAACTAGAAGTTAAACAGCAGCTCTTCTGTTGACAGCCTCATTTTTGTTTAGCAAATCCCTCAAAAGTAGGGCCCAGCCATCCTCTAATCCACCCAGCACTGATAAGGTCTTGAGCTCTACTCATTACTCCCTATCTCATGCCCTGCTGCAGTCTCCTATAAGCCTATTCCTATTTCTTCTTCCTCTGGTTTAGTAGATTCCAATTTAAATTTTATACTCCAGAGTAACATAAAGGCTTCAGCAGAATAGCCTGTGGTGTGGAGCCTTGCTAAATTGACCATCACTTTTCCATTGAGGCAGGGGCTCATCAAGCACTTAGGTGGCAGCTAATGCTGGACAGCTCTCTGCTTTCCCCAAGCCTGCTGCTCTCTTTGAGGTAAGGTGTATGTTCAGCTGTTCCTGGTGTTTCTCCTAGGAATACATGAGAAATGAGTAGCATATCAGGAGTCAGGTAAGGTCCTACTGAAATCCACTTGACAGCCAGGGGCGCACTGGACTCCTCTTTCAATTTTGGTGAGCCACAAAATGCAGAAAATGGAGCACATGCAATAAAAGGGTTACCTTCTGAAGGTAGCTGTACAAATGGAGGTGAGGTGTATATGCATAATGCATGATCCTCATGATGCACACTTAACCCACTTCAGCTCTGGCACACAGCAAGGTGCATATTGAGCAACAAATCTCATACTGAAGACCAAAAGAAACTGCCTGGGCTTGCATTAATATTTCTTTCTCACCAATTCTTGCTTCTCCCCAACACATTTACTCATCATTTCTTATCAGCTTTGAGTTTGTTACAGCAAGAACTTATTCCACCCTCCTCCAGTCTCATGACAGCACATCAGAGAATGTCAAAATCCTGTATTAGGCTTTATTCTTTTATATAAACATTAACATTTCTCAAACAGATTAGTTAAAAATACAGATTTAAACAAGAATTTTTGCAATTGCAATGAGTTATAAAAAACAACAGATTATTTTACAGATTGTTACAAGTGCTTTACAAAGGTGCAGAGTGAAGGCCAGTGGCAGGGGACCAACCTCAAGTGCAAAATGGACACAATACCCTCACCACGGGCATAGCGCTCAGATACACAGCCAAAAAAACAACAAACAAACCAAAAAACAGACAAACAAAAAAAAAACCCCGAGCCATGTGAACCTGTGCTCTTGGGATGCTCACTGGGCAAGCAATCATAGACCCCTATGACAGAGAAGACTCATGAGACCAAGCTACCAGGATACTTAAGGTTACATCTCTGAGATCAGCCGTAAGATGTTTTTTTCTTGGAAAATAAGGAACATGTTCTAAAACAGTAAACTTCTCTTCCGTCAGACAAAATATTGCTGTGAATCCTAGAATACTTATGGATGTGGATACTTAAAACTTGGGCCATAAATCCAGTGTGGATCTCACAATGCCCAAAGTGAAGAAAGGATACAAAGACCCAAGTGTCCTTCTGAAGTGGTTGGCACTCCTCATACAGGAGGGACCTCATATCTTGTGATCATCACAAACCTTGAGCAAGTACCTTGGAAAGACTTTGGCAAAAGGAAGACAATGCAAGTGGATCTGATTACACCCAATATTCCGGCAGCCCGTGATCTGAGAGTTGTACAGCCCACAGCTTGTGCAATGCCCACATATTTCACTAAATGCAGTGTGTCCTCTCTCCCTGGTTGATACATCTTCACACCCACCTTGGAACACATACCACATGCTCCAGATTCTTGGAAGTTTTTGAGATCCTTCCACCACACCTACCTTACCTAGGTACCAGTCCTCCCCACCTATCTTTCTTCTATTCCACCCCTAAAGATAAAATCTATGCTCTGATTTGTTTTGAACTAAAGTTGTCCAGCCGTTAGCAAATCAAAAGTAAATTGAGCTGAGAACCACCATGCGATAAAACCATGATGCATTACATTAAAAAAATCCACTACTTTATGCCTGACATCTTTTTGATACACAACGTTCCCTACCCAGAGGAGCTCCTTGTTAGACAAAGGGCACTACACATTACAGGAATCCTTTTTCCAAAGGAGGGCCAGAATAAAGGGCAGCTCTAGAGATGAAGTCTCATAATAAAGAAATAAAAGCTACTTCTCTTGGAATCATTGTAAATGGCAGCACATTCAAGAGATTTTATTTATAGGAAACCCAGTGAAACCCCTAGAACATCCACACTGACTTCCCTGAGCTCCTCAGATCCAGATACACTGGGGACCCTGCAGAAGCCTTTTGAGCTGGGTTACTCTCAACAGAGAGCTTTTGGCAAGTTCCTGCAAATTCATTTTCATAATCAGCGAGAAGAGGATCAATGGGCAAACCCTCAGCATATGCTTAGAGAAGATAAAGACTCTGAAGAAAAAGGAGTTGGAGGGCAGAGGGAAAGGTCTTCATTTCTACCGTTTTTGAATGTTTCACGTTATTCCTTTGGAGTATGGGCACTGCATCGAAACCAACCCCTCCATCTGATCTACCCCAGCTGCCTCCTGCAGAGTCTCATGACAACAACGAAACCCCAGGCTCATTACTCCCTGCATGCCCAGCCCAGGGTTCAGTGCTTGGGAGAGGGGAGGCTGGCTTCTCGTTAGCGAAGGCTGGGAGATGGCATTATGTCAGCATGTCAGCGCCCTGGGAGCATGCAGTCACTCATGCACATCCCAGATTTCTGAGAGCAGGGGTGGGAGTTTCTTGTCCTGCAGCCGAAGGGCAAACACCTGTTCAGAGTGGACACTGCTCAATGTCCGAAGACTGACCAGCTTCATTAACATCCGTGGAAACATCAAGCGGTCCTGTAGGGGCAAATAGGCAACTCTTAGTAAATTCACCTAAAACTGGGCTTAAAAAAAAAAGTACTACAACTAATGATGTACTGTAACCACAATCCTTATTACTTCTTCTAAACCCAGCATTCTCCAGGAGGATGCAGTGTGATAGAACACAAGTAGTACATCATGTCCCAAAACTCCAGACCTTCCATGCTGGCTAAACTATGGAACATGATACAGGAGAGCAGATTGTGACAGCTCACAAATCCTGCATTTACAGCTGCTATCAAAGAGCCCAGAAGAGACAAGCATGACAGTACAAGAAGCAAGAGACCAGTTACAGACAGTACTGCAGGAACTCCATAAACACAAAATCCACTGGCATCGTCACTGGTGATGCTCTGGTCAGGCACTCACATTTGGTCTGTTGATGCAAATGTAAGAATGAAGCGCTTCCACATAGGTGTGCTGCAGCCTCTCCACCAGGGACTGGTCCTGCACATTCGGTCGGTCTGCCACAAAGCAGGTTAGAAGTAAGCAGATTAGACATAAGCAGATTGTCACAGGCAGCTTCACTGGATTTAACATCTCTGTCTAACCCCATTTCCTCCTGTGGTCTCTTCCAAAAACTTCATCTCAGATTTACCCAGCTGGGAGATATATCCACAACACTGTAGCAGCTATGTCAATTGCCTGTACCTATTCCTTCTCAGTGATGTCTACCGCACTTGGGGAGCCTGCTCTGACTCCTATAGAGGTGGGAGGTAAGAGAGACCAAACACACTTACGTAGTGCTGTTTGGACTCATTTTCCTGTCCCAGAAAAAATGAGAAGCTGCCTATTCGAGAGCAAATGGGAAAGTCTCTCCTGTAGCTGAGCCAGTTAGAAAGCAGGAACAAAGAAAAACAGTCATTAATCAGGTCACAAGACAGAAGAGTAGAGGTGGCTTCTTGGCAAAGCCCCGTCCTGGCCTGGAGCGACACTGCTTCTTGTCCAGAGTGTGTCTGCTTGCCCACTAGATGTCGCTCCTGCTGTGGGACCCGGATTACACCAGAGAGGTGCCGAGGACATTAAGGGGGCAATAAAATAGCCATTTCTAAATGAGGAACACTGGCTGATTTTTCTACATACTTCTCCAGCAGTGAGGAATTCGATTTCCTCCAGAAGTGGCACTAGAAAATTCAGAATATAATTAATAATATGCTCCCTTTATCACTAGACTCTACACATGCTCTATTACTCCTTTTCTGTTTGTAACATTCCTTCCCTCTACTTTCTTTGCCCTCTGACTCACTGCTGCAGCTCTTCACACCTTCCTGGCTTTTTACCTGCAGAGAAAATGTTGATGGCAATTAAAAGTGCATATTCAGCATCATTAAGCTGTAGCTCATTCATTCCCTTTGAGAACTCAAAGATGGGGTTAATGAACTCAAACTGCAGACCTGCAACAAACAGAAGAGAACACGGTGAGGCAGTAACAATTGTCTCCCCTCTGTCCCCCTTCTTTTCATGGAAAAGGCTGCCAGAAATCCACTGAAATACACGAGGAAGTGGAGAGGACAGACAGGCAGGGACAAACCCTTACATTATGCTCCAGTGAATCTTCCCTTTACATCCACTACTGGTGAGCACCAATAACAGTGGCTGAAGAGTCATGTTCTAACTGTAAAATGACATATTTCTGGGTTTCCCTAAAGCCTTAAATGCCCCACAGCACATTATTGGGCAACAGCTAAAGGAACAAAACATCAGCTAAGTCCATCAAAATGTCAGAAAGTCATAAGCACAACATCTATACTGTCCACTCTCACAGCATCACCTTCTTCACACCCAGTAGCCTTCATACTTTCAAAGTTTTAATCCCATGGGTCAGAGGCACATGAAGTATGTATGATCTGAAAATATCTGGTTCCAAGAACTCTGAACTATGCCATTTCCTTCAGCTCAAAGAACCATGAGACCTGAGGCAGAGCCTGACCTAGGCTTCCAATCACCTCATTTGATAAATGCAGTTAGACAGAAATACACTGATATTTATTGCCATAACAGAGACCACTGTCAAAACAGGTCTCTTTTTGCTATGTAATCAGGCTGAAAACTTCAGGTCTTTCCTCCAAAATAGCATCCAAGTTTCTAATTTCCTGCATTAAAACTGCATCAGAGAAGGAGGAACAAAATTGAGGGAATTTTTCTGGTTCCCTGCTTTTTGCCTTTCTAATAACCTTAAGAAAAGGCTACCAGGAAAAGTGTCAAAAAGAAAAGTTGTATACAAAAGCCATCTCAAGCATAAATGGTTAAATACCTACTCAAGGAATAAAATTTAAAAATCAGCTGAAGCACAGCTAAAGAGTCTTGGTTTTAGAAATGCTAAAAATACACACTTCTTGTTACTTCATCTGAAATTACAGATACTCATAGGCCCTGGAAAAATAAGACTTCAGAGATCACAACACCACAGGCTACCATATATTAGAATAATAAAATATCTAAAGCAGTCTGTGGGGATCCTCAGTGCACAGTACAGACTTTGTATCAACTGAAATGTAATCACAGTAATGTCATTACTCCAAGCGTCCATCCGGATTAGCAAGTGATGCACTTGCAAAGGAGAGAAGGTTTGAATTGGTATGAACTGACACAGCTCTACCACATCGCATCTCTACAAGCAAGGAAGTTCACAACAACTGCTAGTCCTAGGTGGACACCTGCAGTAATATTTTCATGCTTTAAGAGTCCAGATTTTCCCAAGCAAATTGACACCTAGAAAAAGACATGAACTGAGCTAGTAACATACATTAAAAGCAAAAAAAAAAAAAAAGGTTTGTGGGGCTCTTGGTTTGGTCCTGTTCTAAACCTCTCACCTGACCCCCCAAACTATTTCCAGCTGCCCACATTAAAAAAGGAAGTATGTAAGAACACGAGACACTGGGGAGGAAGAAACACCTGTCTAATGCACCACCTGCTTTGGCGAAGTCATCCCGATTATAGCTCAGGTCCTTAAGAAAGGTGATGCTCTCAATCTCTGGATTGTAGCGCCGAGATGTCTCCAACAACATCACCTGAAGACAGAAATAGATAGACTTGATTTGAAAGCAGCAAGAAATGTTACAACATCAATAATTTGCTGACTGTAGAAGCACCTTTGGAAAAAACAAACAAACAAACAAAACCACTCCAGTTTCCCTCAGAGTGCTTAAAAATTCCAGGGTAAAGTCTGCTGTCCTCCTTTGTGGTGTCTGCTTCTGGGAAACAGGAAATTCCTGCTTACCACTACCAAGGCACTTGCCTCATTCTCTTCCTGTATAACCAGGCACTGCAGTATACAACCAGGGATCTTGCCAATATAACCTCACACTGCAGTAATGGTCCCATAGGCTGAGGTCCTTCAGCCATCCTCAAGAAAGGGACGGAACTGGTGCTCTAGGTGGTTAACTCCAAATTCTTTCATCTCTGCTCTTATGTACTGTGGTAGAGTTAAACTCTCACCTCTATGGTAGATGTCTTCAGTAAAGCAATCTGATCTTCCCTGGTGAGCTCCAGGAAGCCAGGTAATTGCTTGGCAAAGTCCACGATCTCTTGCACAGAGATAATTGCAAGTTCTGTAAAGTGAGCAAAACGCTGCTGCCTTGCTTCGCGGTTATTTGGATCAGGAATCTGGGGCCATGGCTGTGGGAATGGGGAGAGACAGCATATATTTGTGAAAGATGGAGCCAAAGATGAAAGAGAAGATGAAGAGAACAAGAAAATGACAACTTCAAACATGATCCTTTGCTATTATTTTCAGAGCCTTAGCCCATAGATGCAATGCCTAAAGTAACTCTGTTCTCCCAGATGTTTCACCTAAAACGCGACTCCCCAAACTTCACTTTTTCTTATTTTGGGTACACTGGTAGAGTTTTTACCGTCACTTTGAGCCTGTCTGTGAAGGAGCGCTGGTTGCACTGCTGCTGAGCGGCCACAAGCTTTTTTATCATGCTCAGCTGTTCCGGCGTCAGTTTGTGGGAAGGGCTTGGCGGATTTGGAGGGTTTGGACGCACCACAACTGTCCGAGCCTGATCGTCTTCCTGCTTCTTCAGTTTCTTCAGTCGGATCTGTTCTTCAGACAGAACATCTAAAGAAGAATAGCCCATGATCAATCATAGGAACACAATGGAAAACACACTAAACACAGGGTAACATGCTGTGGATGGAGAGGCAGAGATCACAGCTGCCTGTACCAGGCATAGCAGAGCGTACATGACACAGCCAACAGTGGTACTATTTCTCCCTCTATTCCCTACTTCAAGTTGTTCCATTGCCTTTCTTCAAATCATACTATCATATAACGTGTTCACAAAAGGCAGAAGCTCCACTCACGATGCCCTGCAGATCGCAGAAAAACAACAGCGACTTTCCCCAAAAAGCAATTCCCTAAAATGTCAAGTGCTTCCTTCATGTGCTATGGTGTGTCCATTGTATTTTATATTACCCTATTGTTACATCTTTTCTCAGTATTTTTAATTTAACAGCTTGCATAATCTCACCCTCTTCAAAAGTCAGACTCTGTCCTGGGTGGAGTTTGAGCGTGAAAGGATAATTTGTTATACAGGCTATCTGCAGCAAACTCTAGAGCAGTAACATACCCCAAGATGACTAGTGGAAGAATAGCTTTGCACAAAATGTACTGAGGACCAACCATAGGTCCTTCAGGAATAGGATTAAAACCGTCTCCTTCAGTTGTTAAGTCAAAGGGGAGATGTTATTTGGATGTAACAGTGTAAGGAACAGAACAACTCAAAGGCATCTGCTCTATTGAGGGCGGATGAGGTCCTTCTGTCAGAGAAAGAGAAGTGCATCTTTTCTCATAGGCTTGCCAAGCCATGAAGATGGATTTAAACTAAAGCTGCCTAGGGATAGAAACCTCAATCCATCCCTCTCCTACCAGTTTGATGCCAGGGCCAGCAAGAGATGCCCAGAGCCTGGAGAGGGTGTGCAGGTCAGCAGGAGAGCACTTGAAGAGCAGTACAATGGAATTCCTGCCCCTCCATCCAGTAAGTCAGGTTCATCAGGAGCCCGACTTAAATTCCTCTATGCAAATACATGTAGCATAGGGAATAAACAAGAGGAGTTAAGAGACATACATACATCTGCAGGACTGTGATCATATTGGCATCACAGAGACATGGTGAAATGAATCCTATAACTGGGGTGTTGGAATGGTAGGATACAGGCTCTTTAGAAAGGACCGGCAGGAGAGACAAGGAGGGGGTGTTACTCTCTATGTCAATGACCAGCTGGACTGCATGGAGCTCTGCCTGGGATGGATGAGGAGTTGACCAAGAGCTTATGAGCCAGGATTAAAGGGAGTGCAGGGACAGGTGACATTACAGAGGGGGTCTGTTACAAGCCACCCGACCAAGAAGACCAAGCAAAGGAGGCCCTCTATCAACAGAAAGAGCAGCCTCATGTTCACAAGCTCTGATCCTTATGGGAGCCTTCAACCATTCCAATATCTGTAGGAGAGACAACACAGCAGGGAATAAGCAGTCCAGGAGGCTCCTGGAATGTGTTGATGGTAACTGTCTTCTGCAAGTGACAGAGGCGCCAACAAGGAGAGGTGCTATGCCAGACCTTATCACCAAAGGGAAGGACCTGGTGGGGAAGGTTAAGTTCAAGGGCAGCCTGGACTGCAGTGACCATGAAATGGTGAATTTCAAGATCCTTGGAGCAGCAGGGAGGGTGTACAGCAAGTTCACTGGCCTGGACTTCAGGAGAACAGACTTGGGCCTCTTCAAGAATCTGCTCAGTAGAGAACTATCAGATAAAGTGCTGGTCAGAAGAGGGGCCCAAGAAATGTGGTTAACATTCAAGGACCACCTCCTCCACGTTCAGGAGCGATGCATCCTTGTCTCCACATTAGAATAGCATGGATTTAACAGAAGGATCACTTGGAGGATAAAAATTGGTTGGATGGCCATACTCAAAGAGCTGCAGCCCATGGCTCAATGTCCAGGTGGAGACCAGTGACAAGTGGCGTTCCTCAGGGCTTGGCACTGGGACCAGCACTGTTTAACACCTTTGCTGGTGATGTGGACAGTGGGACTGAGCGCACCCTCGGCAAAGCTGCTGACAGCACCCAGCTGTGTGCGGTGATTGACACGCTGGAGGGAAGGGAAGCAGAAAAGAAACTGATTGGAAAAAAACCCTCTGTATCTTCATAAATAAAGATAAATAAGAAAAGCTGGACTTTACAAACAAGACTTTAAGAGGCTGAAAGATTCTTTGGCCATTTTTTTTATGCACAGATAACACAGAAAACAGAGGAGGTTGGAATGAGGTGGGGGTTAGTCTCTTCTGCCATGCCCACAGTGAGAGAACAAGAACAAATGGCCTTAAACTGAGGCAATTCAGATTAGGTATTTTAAAATAATTTTCCTTGTTAGGACATGCATTGGAACAAGCTGCACATGAAGGTGATGGAGTCACCATCCCTGGAGGTGTTTAAGAGACACCTGGATCTATGCTGGGTGATATGGTTTAGTGGTTTAAGGGTTACAGTGGTACTGCAGGGTAGACATTCAGACTTGATTATCTTAAAAGATCTCTTCCAACCTTGCTGATTCTATGATTTTATAGCTGCTACACAGAAAAGCAGGCCCTAAAACTGAACAAGTATGTAACTGCACTTCTTAAAAGAATCATGTTAAATAAAGACGAGAACTGAAGAGCTACTGTAAGACAGCATTCTAGGCACTGGAAGGATAGACGAAGAACGTAACACAGTCAAGCTGAGAGTAATCTTTATTCCTGACTTCCAACAGGGAGGATGTGTGCACAGGTACATGCACCATGCACAAAATTTACAATTCTAACAGCAAAGGCATTCAATACAATTACCAAAATAAAGGGGATCTGTAAGATTAGAGAATGCTACTTACAGTGTCAGTTTAAGGAGGGAAGTAATTGATCCAAGTGATTACAGTCCTTCCTCTTGGGACTCAGATGCAAGAAAAAAAAATTTATCTGGTAACATGCTACTTGGCTGTTAACAAATCTTGAAAACTACCTAAGTGCAAGCTCCTACACCATGCTAAATTCAAAGCAATCTAACTTACTTGGTTTGCCAGGAAGGAATTATTTATCCTCATGGTTCACACTGGCTTAAGAACAATAAACTGGCCATGAATAACTTCAGTCTGAGAATTAGAAGAATGTTTCCAGCAATTACTAGGGGGAAGTTCTGGAATGACCTTCCAAGTGAAACAGCTGGAGGAAAAAGCCCTCAGTTTCTGTCAAAACTAACAAGGCAAATTTGCAGTGGGGATTACAGCGTCGACAAGAATTGCCAAGTTCTTGATAATAACACCAAGATTCCTTTTGACCTAATTTTCCTGAGCTGTCTTCAACACAAAACAATGACTAAATGCAGAAGCATACTGAGGCTCTGTATCTACCTGCAACAAAAGAGAAGCAAATTGAACTCTATTGCTTTTCAAATACATCTGTTTTGCTGCTCTTGGGAACAGGGCAATGGGGTAAAGACAGCATACATAATGCTGACACAAACCAGTGAGACAAAGATACCGATGTGCTGTGTTTCATGCTAAAAAACTGAACAGCATGTCTCCTAGCTCACTGGGACTTAATTTTTGCAGATTTATAAGATGTTTCTGAAATACCCGCTGTTCCTAGCTGTTCTGGGTGCTGGGTGTCAGAAAAGAAGATGTCACACAGATCTAATATTAACCGAGCACTCATTCAGCCAGTCCTGACGAGCAAAGGGATGAAACCTGGATGCCTTGGCCAAGAAGGGCTGTTCCTGATATGTGAGCAGAAATACTGGTGAATATTCAGAAACAGCAGCCTTATAGCTTGTGTGAGAAAAATAGCAGAGTTCACTAAAGGGAGCAATGAGATCAGCCCATGCACAAACACAGCTGCAGTACTGTGGCGCTGCCCTTGACCTCTTTTGCAAGCTCACAGTAGAAAGCAAAGAAAAGTGCTTGTTGTTCAAGGAGCATGGTGACCAGCCTTACAGTCCTGATCACAAGCCTGACTTTACTGACACACTTTATAGCACCCTGAAGAACATGTGAGTCTTTCCTCTACTGGCATATTCCACAAGTTCTTACAAGGAATAAAGCAGGGCTGAGGCTCTCAGCACACCAGTGGTGTTCCACTAATAGCCTCAGCTCTCCACGTGAGCCCTGCTGAGCTCTCAGTGACTTCCCACGCACATTCCAACACACGGCCTGCATGACTTCCCCGTCCCCCCTCCCCAAGCACTCACACTGCTCTCTACAGCCATCATCCCCACAGCCCTCCTGTGCCACCCCGGCCCCAGCCTGCACTCACACTGCTCGCGCATGCCGGCCTCCTGGCACTTGCGCAGCCGGCACTCCTGGCACTTGCGGCGCATGTACATGTCCATCTCGCACTTGCCGCCGTTCTTGCAGACGTACTGCGCGCCCTTGATGACGCTGCGGCGGAAGAAGCCCTTGCAGCCTTCGCAGCTCAGCACGTTGTAGTGGAAGCCAGAGGCCTTGTCCCCACACACACTGCACACTTCGTTTCCCAGCATCTTAGGGGCTGGGCCCTTCTTCCGCTTCAAGGGGGGATTTTCTACTGAAACGAACGGTAGCAAGGAAAAAAACAAAAGAAAACCCATAGACATGAAGGAAGGGTGGTGTTTGCAGCTGACTGTACCATTCCTGACAATAACCAACACTCCCACTCAAACCCACTATCTCCCAAGCACATGGATGAAAATATCAAGTCTCCCTTTTCACACATATCCCTTCTGGGCAAGCAAGTCTTCTGCAACAAACTTACTGACATAATCCACAAAGTTTCACCTCAACTATATAAACAAATATAGCTTCACACTTGTTCTCCTCCAAAACAGTGAAAGAGCCAACACATGCTCAGGCGAAGGGTTCTTCTGCACTTTCCAATTACAGTTAAGTTACCAATGTGAGAAAAACCTCAAACAAGTTGAGCTGAAATCCAAGATGGGCAGAGAGTAAATTTCTTCAGAACTCACCTCCAGTTCTCTTATTCTCTGCCATACTCATGCACAAGAGTAAGGAAAAATGTTTCCTCAATTCAATAGTGACAGAAAGCCAGTGCTGAAACTGTGACCCTACAAAAATCAGACTGAGCAGACAATCCCCGTTACTGGCACATTTGGGGAAACTGTCGAGATGGAAGACAGCAGTTTGTGGAGTTAAGGGTAATAAGCAGACAAACAGTACACTTGACAAGCTCTGTGTGCCTTTGGAACCCTGAAGCCATCATTTCCTCCTCAAGAAAAGCGCTCCCCACCCATAAAAATGAAACACTTTCATGGTGACAGTTTATTTACTAAAGCCTGTTGTATCTCAAACATGGGACTTTCACTACGGCTTCACATTTCAGAGGCAGCAGGATCCCAATTCTTCCTACATCATTCTGACAGATCTTAATATTATCAATGGCTCTGCATTCTGAAAACATCCTTGGCCTGCTCCAACACATCTCACCTTAAGCACTCCAGTCAAATGCTTGCTGATACTACATGTGCATTCCCTCCCTATTAGCCCCTTCTCTTTTCCATCCATTTAATTCTAGCCGTGTTGACATCTGATATTCTACACAGCTCATCGTGCAGATATTTTTCTGTATGTCAGATATTATAGATTCTTCTATGACAGCTGTTACAAAGATTACAACCAGCATGTTTTGGTAAATCTCCAAATTATATTTAGATATGCCCGGAAAGCCTTTACACTGGAGTTAATGCTTAGTTTGAAGGACAATGCTACTGCATTCACTCTAGATGGAGTTTAGAGTTGCACACTAGAGAATTGCAGGATCACAAATATATGAAAAATATAAAAGCTAAAGTCCTAAGGCATCAGCATGTCTCATTTTTGTATTTACTGTTCTAATACTTCTTTCCTTACTCATGTTTACATTTCCTATTCTGCTCAAGTTCCTGAAATGGTAACCAGTTTTAGGTCAGTCTCAGAAATTATTATTGGTGTTCCTCACTACAAGTTTTCAGCTGTAAGTATCTTGGTGTTGATTTTCAATCCCATTCATTTTCAGAGGCCAGAAGGTCACTTGTTTTGGCCTGCACTTCTCATTGCAGTTCTCATTGGACAGCAAGAAAATGTCACCAGAAAGGTTAAATTTCTGATATTCCCTCTTGTTCAACTATATTTCTCTTCACACAATAAATTACCAAGTAAAGATTATGCAATGCCTACAGTTATTTCTACAGGTACTTCAGATTACTCAGTATAAACAAATGGAATGGCAGACTAACTGGTATGACGACTTTGCTGAAGCCTCAAGGGATGTTCATATGCTTCTGAGAAATAGCAGAGGAATCCAACGACTTCCACAGATAAATCTGTCCATCTTTTGGATTTCTTAGCTGTCTTTAAGACATTACATAAACATCTTATTACCTTTTCTATTACTTTATTGAGACAGATAGGCTTATTCTTTGACCTATGCAAATTATTTTCCACCTCTGAGCATGAAGCATTTTAGCTATAGAGATGATTATTGTTATTTTCTGTAGTCAAAGATAACAGAAATAATGTGAGATGTATAAACTATGAATGCCACCTCCGAACCTTTAGCTCTCATTGGGGCCTTCCTTCCTTGGTAGATACCCTATTTAATAAATATTTTCCACATTTTGTGGCTTTTTCCCTTACATTTTCCTAAGGAAACATTCAATTTATTTCTTTTCAGGTCCTCAAATCCATTTAAAGGACTTTTATAGGGTAATCTTTTATCACCTTTTAACTACTCTCTTTGTTTCTACTCCACTGCTGAGTCCTCATTCAATGTTGAGATTATCTCTTTGTTTTGTATCAAGATTGCCCATTGCCTCACTGCTGAGCAAATACATTAATATGTCATATTTTCATTAAGATGATGACCCTATGCACTTGTGCTTTCCTTTTTTTCCTATTACCTGTCCAGAGATGTTATACTGTCTTCTTACAGTTTGGAAGTGTAGGATTGTGGCCATAAAAAGCAGCTTTAATTACAAAATCTCCGTTCTGTATCTGATACTCTTAATCCTCAGTTAACATAAGAAATACGTAGAGAAACTCCTACTGTCTTCCCATTTCATGAATCTGCAAAACCCTACCATTTCTTTGTACCACCTGCCATTGTTGGATTGTCACCTGTAGTGAAGATTTATTGTTCAGCAGCTTTTGATAAGGCTAAAAAAAACCCTTAATTTTACTGCCACAGATCTAGCCTCCAGAAGGTCAAATAAGCAAAATATTCACCACATTTATCAGTTAGATAAACCCAGTCTTCAGCTATCAATAACTGACTCTATTCTTAGACATCATATCTGAGTGCTTCAAGCACAGTAGAACTTGTCCTAAATTTTGCCAAGTATCAATTCTGCTTGCAGCTGAAAGAATGGATAGCCTTTATCTTGCATGAATTTAGTAAGAATTTTTTATACCTGCATGCTCAGGGGGGTTCTCTGAGCCAGAGAAGAGCGGAAGCCCTTCCTCCTCCATCTCAAATACACTTGCCACCCTCTTCCCATGATCCTGTGTGCTGAGTTGAGTGGGACCCATGGAGGCCACACAGGAAGGGCTCGCTATAATCTCATCGCTGCAGCATTGTTTCTGCCAAGCAAGGGGCCACAGGCATCTATCTTCAAAGGCTTTAGTTTCTCTCTTCTACTAAAAGTCAGGAAGTACCTGTGGAAAAAAACAAACAGATGCAAAAGAGGCAAGAGTTCAACTACTGAGACTATTAACTTCCAAAATCTGTTACAAGCTGTATCACAAGCAAGCCTCGAGATTTTGTTTCCGTAATTAGCTTTGTTTTATGAATGTTTATACTCTTGAGACACAGTATTTTAACAAACTGTGGTAAAAAGTACAAGATAAGCATATCCAGGTGCAAAACTATTCTTTCATTGCCAACAGATTTATCAAAGCAGGATAAGTCTCCATTACTGCTAACACTACCAGTGCATTTCATCCCCGATCTGTCCAAGTGTGTAAGAGGGAAATTCCTGGCATTATAACCAGTGGCCTTTGTTAAAGCTCCCAGTAACAAATAGCTCAGTGCTGCCAGCTGCCCTGAATTTTGGTGCATGTATTTCAGAGCATATAGAAAATTGGAAAAGAGATTTTCCATACAATTATTTAGCAGACTACAAAACATCATATTTCCTTCTTACTGTCAGTAGCCAAAGATTGTGACAAAAGTTGATGATGCATGAAAAATAAGGATGACAAATCCTCCCCTCACCTACAGTAAGAAATTGAAAGCCAACATCCATCCTACCTATGGGAAATGGCAATGATAGCATTCTCAGGAAATGGATTCACCAACCATTTGAGGACACCCTTTTTTGGAACCTAGAAACCATACTGAATAGCATCTTCATTACAGAGTCCTGACTCCACTACAGAACCTGAAACTGGATAGCAAATCCAACCACTTTTTTCCAAAAAGCCCCACCTGCACAGAAAAAGACCTAACTTGTTTGATCACACAGATTCAGTGAAATTGATGCAAATTGTTCATGTAAACACTTCCTAATCTGATTGAACATCAGTTGATCTTAACTCAGTGATTTACCAATCAAAGCTAAAGAGATTAACTGATTTAAAAAGCAACTACGTGAAAGGCCTGTAGCACTCTGAGTGACTGAGGTCAGGATTGGAACCCTACCAGTCCCTGAAAGACAGGAGGTGACAGAAAGCTCCGAAGCAGCCCAGATACAAGAGCATCAGGCAAGCAGGGGTATGCCTCACACACTATGGTGTTGACCATGAAGAGGCAGAGAACTACTGTCTCAGGTCTCTTCTTTCCTCCTGGATATTTGGACCAGATCACACAACTTTTCTCAGGATGTCAGAAACAAAGACGAAAGCAATGCTTCCACACACAAATCCCCTCCCAGTACTCCGAAACAGGCATCAAGTATAAAAACAAGTCACACTGTCAGGCCGGCTGAGCTCCTGTCATCTCCAATTACACTGTGGATGCAGGTGTTAAAACCCACAGGGCACATTAATTCACGTGACCTTTGTAAACACAGCCTCAGACTGCATCAGGAATTCAGAGCTCCCTTCCCTGAGCCGGAGAAACAGACTATCTAGGATAAAAGCAGGGACAGCAAATACAAAACTTAAAGCTACAGACAGAAAGAAGTCCTACTATGGGAGACTGCAACCTAACCAAATGTGATTTGCAACCAATTCGAAGAAACTCATGGTCCTCAAAGGAACAATGTGGCTACCATAATCAACTTTTTTTTTTAAAAAAGTCTTCCCAGGAAATCTTCCAGAATCTGAAAACCTTGTGGAAACAGCATAGAGCATCAGATGGAGATGAGAACTTTAGTGTAACAAATCCAAACCCAGTTTCTGTTCCTAGTCCTATATAAGCTCCTCACCGATGCCGATATAGATGTCTCTGGACATGTTTGGGCATGAAACAATAAAGCTAAGCATAAGCCTCTGCATCTCCACATTCCTTCAAACCACGCAAAAGACTCACTCAAAGATTAATTATTGTGCAGAATGAATCACCAGCAGCACTACTGCAGCAATTTTTCAAAGGAAGAGTTTGATCCCCAGCTGAGGGACTGAGTGACAATGCTCAGGCCCAGGCCCTCAGTTCAGTGACCCATTCTTAGTGCATCCCAGCCACAACTGAAACTTATTCCAGAAAACAAAAGAGGAGGGTACAGTCTGACGGGATTTCAAAACTGTGTGATCTGCACAACAATGACTGACATTGCAAGAGTGAAACTTGCTGTCAGCAAGACATCTGCAGCCCAAAGGGGAGTGTATGAGAGACTGCAAGCTACCAAGAGGGAGGGGAATATAAATCCATGTGCACATCCAGGACATGGCAACAGATAAGCCACTGTCTGTGCTGCAGAACTACCCAATGTGTTCCTGCTTCGTTCCTGCTTCATGAATCAGCCTCCAACCTTCCCAAAACAGAATGGGCCAAATAGAAAAGGTTACTTGTCTTCTCTACTGGTAAGACAGAGCAGTAGTTTTTTTTGTAGGTGCAGTAATGGTTGCAGGCTGTGGAAAACTGACATGAACAGCAGCACTCTGGTGCTATGTAAAGAAGCCTAAAAAGCATTTCCCTCACATGCACACAAGTGAGAGGCTGTATGACTAGGCTTGAGAATTAGTTTTCACAGAAATGCATGAGGATTGCTTTTACATGACTAAAAATCCTGTCTACTTCTGCACTAATAATCATGTTATTAGAGATTCACACGTTCCAATTTGCACCACCACTTCAACCAAAAATGCAGAAAGGTGACGCAAGTCATAACTGCAAGAGGGAACACTGTCTTCTTGACACCCTGCTGTGGTGCCTCCCACTGTCTGTTTCAGCTCCTTCAGTTTTAGAAGCCAGGATTGGCCATGTGACAAAAGATGAAGCAATCACTTCTCTCTAATGCAGCACCTTGAACAGAGTAACCTGGTGAGCAGACATACATGAGGACACATGTAGAGATGAAAGGCTGATGGAAACAAATTTCTGCCGGCCCTTGCCACCCATGTCTCAAATACGACGCTGAACACTTCTGAAACGTGTCACCATCAGCTTCACCCTACTCCATTTCTTCCATCTCCTCTTTTCTGAGGCAACAGAACAACTCAGATACTGATGGTCTCCAGATCAGCACTCTTACAGTGCTGGTTTTTTCAGAGACTAAAGGCGGCAGTCCTAGCTCTTGCACCTCATGCTAAATGCTAGAAACATTCATCACTTCCTCTAGCAAGAGTCTCATCCCACTCCCTCAGTTGAGTCCTCTTCTAAGTCAGCTGAAGGACTTACACATTCTTCTGGAAGACTTTGATCTGACCAGTCATCAATAGATTAAACTACAGGATATACCAAACTGTTGTCCCACATTCATTGAGGACAAGTAAAGGAGATACCATTGGGCAGCACACCTCATAAAGAAACCAAATGATGCAGTTACTGCGACACTTCTTCTAGACAGCGCTGTCCTCTCCCTTGTATTCTACCTTGGTGCTTTCTGTGAGGAGTTTAAAGATCAGGAACCAGACCCGATGCAAGAACATCACTGAAGAAACTGTACTGTGTAACACATGAATAATCAGAGGAATAGTACAACAAGCCCTTTACCTCCAAACAATGGATGCTTAGAGAAAAGAGTAGCTTTTTAGGAAGTTTGTTCAAGTCTCTGTGATCCTTCAAAACAGGATATATTCATCACTGTCCTGGCCCTGTAATTTACAGTATCCTACAGTTTCTGCCAAGGCAAAAATACATTGCTATGTTTCAGTTCTCTAATGAATCACAAGCATGCACTTTGTAGCATGTCAGCATCAGCAGAAGAGACCTCACATTTGCACACATATGCGAACATGACTGTGCTGTGTGTCAACAGGACTGCACCTTTGTGCATGGGCTGTAACAGGCTGTTGGTGAACAAATGCATCTGACAGCAAGGGCTGTCTTTCAGAGGTAACTAAAGCAGGGATATAATTTGGCACTTTGGCTTCCAACGTGTTCTGACATGCAATACAGATTCACATTGGGTACTAGCATTTATGTCTGAAAACTGGGCCCAGGGCAGCATATAATGACCTCTGCTGAAACCTAAATGCATAACTTACACAGTGATGATGCTACCTTGGGTATCAAATGCTGGCTGCAGATCTAAATTGCCAAGAAAAAAACCCTACCTGTTAGACTGAGATTTCACAGGACTCTACAGCACCAGCAGAGAACTAAGCCCCTGGAGAGGCACCACTGTTCAAATCCTTTCATACAGAGTAACCATATTTTGTGACTTAATGTTCTTCCTATACTATGTCTGGTGTAGCAGCTAGAGTATTTTCACAACACTTCCCTAGGATCTTAGTACTACCCTGTAGCTGACTCAAAGAAACAAAGATGATTCCCAGCTCATGTTGGCTCATTCTTCTTCCTTCCCTCTACATCATCATATTTCTCAAGAAATGCTGAAACAGATAGCAGGTCTATGAGTGAGGCAGAAGTATACATATAGTACATTTCAATTAGGAAAAGGTTGAAAAAGACATCTTGTACCTTTTAAGACAGAAAATGAATCTGTCACTTCGAAAATGAAGTAACACTACATGTGAAAACTGTCAAAACTCACGTGGAAAAATAATAACCTTGACAATGGGAGGGACAAACCATGAAAATGCAAAATGTGAAAAGCAGTGCAACAGGATATTGTAAAGAATTATTTTGAACAGTATGTTTACAAAGAATGGAAAAAAACAGATCTGCAACTCTCAGGGAACAGACTAGTAGCTCAGTGCCCCTGCCGTAAATCCCTCTCTCAGAGAACTGCAGGGACACTGTTTGAAATCGCATTATCCATTTTGACCTCCCAGCAGCATAAAGGTAACCACAAATTGGAAGGAGTTTGCGAGCCACTGCCAGTCCCAAGCTGATAAAGAAAAGCTCCTGATTGCTTTCATTTGCTGTCCAACTAAGCTTCAGCAGACCATGAGCAGCAGTCCAAAACTGCAGCACTGCTCTATGAGCCTTTTAAGTTGTTGCCACCACTGACAACTATGCAGAAGAGTCCAAGAGGTCACTCCCACCTGCACAGCTACATTCTTGTCTCTTGCCCTCAAGTTAAGGGTCTTATTGCCACCTCCCCCTCCCTAGCTGAGTTTCAGAGCCTGCCTCCCCCCGTCCCCCGCCTTACTTTAGGTTTTACTCCTGCTGCTGACCAACTCCTTTATTGTCCATAACTTTGGTGACTGCTGGCATGGCCTTTGCCCAGGCATTTGTCTCTCCCTTTGAAGTGGGCTCACTGCAGCATCCAGCTCTCACTGAGTTTAGTTTGGTCTCAACAAAAGGCATGCTGTCTCCTACCCAGGTCAGTTATGGAAACCACAGCAAAGTTCAGAGAACAGCAGAAGTGACTAACAACTGAAAAGATTAAAATAAACAAATATAAGTCACTTGGTTGAAAGAGTACTAGGAAGAGAAGAAAGGTGTAATAATCATGTTTCCTGAAAGGTGTCACTCTGAAAGACACTATGCCTAAAAGAACACTGACACAGGAAAAGTCTGGCTGTTACAGAAAAACACCCTGAAGCTGAGTGCTGGGAGACTGGAATTCTCCATAACTTTCCTTCCAGAATTAGACCTTACAATTAGAACTAAAATGCAAAGAGTTCTATGGACATTTCTGAATCTGAACTTAATATGACTTAGATATTCCATGGGTGAAGAGTATCTATTATAAACAAACAATGGTACCAACAGAAGTTCCAAGGCAGTTTCACCTCACATCAGGCAAGAAGGAATACAGGACTGAAACAAGTGAACAAATAGGTTAGCAAAGTGAATTAGAATCTTAAGGCACAACTGTATGACGAAACATAATGCAATAAATTGGGGCAGAATAAGCCCAAAGTACTTCTGCTTGCTAAGACGTCCAAACAACCAAACTTGTTCCTTGTTCATCATCTGCAGAGTACAAGATTTGTTTCTTTCCTGCAGACTCCTTCATTTTGGAAATATGGCTTCCCAAATTTTAAATCAGATGATGACAGAATGTGCTGCCTGCACTCCCACCCAGGAAACTACAGGCTCTGCAGAGCTCACCCCTAACAGCAACTGTTTTGCAAGTCAGCTCACATACTTCATCCAGCAGCAGAGGCTCCCTGCTCTCTCACCTGCCTCTCATTATACCTTGCCTGGCAAAGGCTGAGGTTCTGGGTTTGCCCTTCCCTTCAACTCTTGGTTTCTACCTGATGAAAGACAGCCATGTGTAGTGGGTTGAATGTGAGTTGACAGACAGATTTTTAGACCAATAGCGCTTCTCACAATTTACACATTTAAGCCACACAGAAAGGCGGGAGTTCCTCTTGTTCCAGACCGCCTGAGGGAAGTGGGGCGGCCTCGGAGCCTCCGGGCCCCACCGGGCCGGGTCGGGCCGAAGCCCCGGCCCCCTTCCCCTCTTCCTGATGCTGCAGCACGGACCTTGGGCTGCTGGGGGAGAAACCATCCCAGAGCCCAGGCAGCTAAACTCAGCCATGAACTGCTAAACCCAACCATGGACTGCTACACAGCTGAAAATCTTTCCAGAGCGGCTTCTTGGGACCAGTGGGTCCCCCCTGTTCTCCACATGGAGCCGGCGGGAGCCTCCTTTCTGCAGCCAGCACACTTCGGGCTGAACTGACGAAACACCACGCAGCCAGCAGCACAAAAAGAGTGAGGTTTTCTTCACCATAAAGCCTGAAGAAGAACATTCTTCAACACAGAGGTTTCGGAGTCAGAGAGAGTGAGCCATGTGAGACGGAGCTGGAAATGGCGGCGGAGAAAAGGGGCGGTGCCGCGTTCCTCACGCGGAGCTTAAAAATACTTCTGGCATGTGGTGGTAAGAAACTGTAATATCTCAAACTGTTTGTCTCTTTAATCCATCTGAAGTACATGGGGGGATGGAAGGCTTACGTGTGGCCTGAAAAGTTTGTGAAGAGAGAGTGCCTATGCCAGGATATGTATAGAAGCAGTGAGAGGCTTTTAAACATTTGTAGCAGAAAAAGCCTTGTGTTCAAGACAAAATAACCCATTCTTAAAAAGACTGATAACCCCATGTGATGGCCCAGGTGTGGCAGTGTGAAAAAACTGATATTTTTCCATAGAAGAGATGTATTACACCGCAGCAGATTGTTTCTTTCTGGGCAGGTCTGTTGTTGGGGGCAGTTTGAGAAACCATGTGAAGCAAGAAGAAAAAACCCTTTTTTTTCCTTAAGCATAAGAGAGAGACTTTTCAAGAACTGTAACACTGACTAGAATCCTATGTTGTATTATCTTTTGTGCTAGTTAAAAAGAAAAAAGTGCTGAGAAGAAGAGAGCAGGGGGAAGGTGTGTTTGTTTTAATTTCTTGTCATATCTTTTAATTATGTTAGTAATAAAACTTTCTCCTTGTATTGCAACCGTTTAAGTTTGAACCTGTTTTTTGCCTCGCAGACATCTAGTTTTCCTCAGTATTTTCTTATTTTGTTTTCCTTATAAAATAACTGATATTTTAGATGCTTGACGCTTAGTTGTGTCAAACCACAACACCATGTCAACACAGGGAGCAAGAGGAAAAGACAGCATACATGTGACAACTTTCAGGGTGCGTAAGATCCTGAAATGGGCTGTGCCTTTATTTTTCCTCTCTCCCTCCCTCCCAACTGCCAGATGTCCTTGGTTCTGCAACTGAGTGGAGGAGAAAGGAGATGGGGTTACTGGAGTTCATTCACACTGCACACAGGGCTGCTCTCGCCTCTCTTCCTGTTTGCAAGGAAGTATTAGTCCCTCTGACAAAGGGAGACAGAAAGAGGCAGACAAGAGGATAGGGGAAGAGAGAGAAGAAGGGGGAAGAGGAGAGAGAGGGGAGGGAAACAGGGATAGGGAGAGAGGGATTATGGCAAGAGGATAAGAATTTTGCCTGGTTAATGAACTGGAAATGAGTAACAAGTGGTATCAGGAGTGATGTAGCCACCTTGCTGCGACGAAAGCCCTTTAAAAGGCCATTGACACAAGTTCCTTTGAACTCTGGAAAACAACACAATCCGGATCTGGGTAAAAAAAATCTCTAGCCTCTCTGGGCTTTCTACTGTCACCTCAGCTTTCAAGCTTCTGGCTCACTTAGAGTACAGCCACCTCAGGAATGGCCAAAACCAGAGCACGTACAGGCTTACAGCAAGGAAGATGTGACAGTAGCAGCATCCCTCCATCTTATCCTCCCCCCCAAGCCATCCTGTAAAATGACAAGTCATCCCTTTTCAGCCCCGTCTGGCCAGGTGAGCTGAGAAGCCAGTGTCCCAACATGGGGAGGAGACAGAGCAGAGCCACTTTAGAGGGACACCAACTTCTGCAGCATCCACAGGGATGAACATGAGCAGAACTTGATGTTTGTAGCTGAACTGCAATAATCCCCCGTGTCTGGCTAGGACTCCAGCTCACTGACAGCTCAACACCATTATCAGCACCGACCATCAGATGGCAGGAAGCATGACTGAGTCTCTGAATTCTCCTCCCAGGAGGATGAAACACTCAAAGCAGAGCAGCTGCCCCCTCCTGCTAGCAGAAAAGCAAAGGGCAGCTTTGTGCCACTTCTTGGGAAGGGGAAGGGAGGGAATCCAGCCTGGGGCCTTGACCACAGAATATGTCAGCATCAACTACAATAGCAATTTTTCCCTATGGAAACTCACTTTAAATAGGCAACAACATTCTTTTGCCAGTAGCACTCAATTTCTCCGAGCAAATTTAGCTATTCCAGCAGTAAGTCTTTTCCTCTTGCACATCTAAATGTATCCATGCAAAGGTGGTTTTGGTTTCCATGTCAGTTCTTCCTTCTAGGACCCCCGTATTGGCTAACAGTGTCATTCCTTCACATTTCTAACTCTAGCACCCAATACACACACCACCAACCAAAAAAAAAAGAAAAAATCAAATGTGAGAAGTTTTCAATCAACCAACAAAACTTACTACTATAAAAGAATGTGCTTACTAACAAAATCCCCCTTCAGTTTGGAAAATTAAAGTTGGGATGTTTGCAGCTCATTATTCCTGCTGCTGACCAGCTCTTACACACCCTTCATGCACCAACACCTCATCATATTCTACTTGAAAGCCAAAAATGCAATCTGATGCCACCACCTTGGTTTCTTTATAAATGCCACTGCATGACATCATGGAAATCAGGACCAGACTCCTTCTTTCTGGATGCCTTCTCTGCATTTACTCTGCCATCAATATCTTGCTCTGCACAATTATACACAGAAAAACATAACAGTCAGGCATTCTTTGAAGCCACAGCTTTACAACCCATAGTTTCCTTTATCTTCTCAGAGAACAGAGTTTAAAAGAGACAAGAAATAATACTCAGTGTCACTGAGATCAGAAGCCTTGACAATAACCAACTAAGTCCAAAAAGCTGGGGTTCTTTTAAATGGGGCTTGCATATAAATTGGAAGGGAGTGGGGAGAATTACAGAAGCCTCTCTCTTCAATAATTGTGGACCTTCTTTGGAGCACCACATTACAGCCAAAAACTCCACCATGGATCATACATTCCTCCTTTATGACCCTTAGTCCCACAGATGTTTTAGCCCTGCTTCAGGGAAACATGAGTCTGATTCACAGCAGATCTGAGAAGTCATCCCAATGCTATTTCCAATCTGAAGCAAGAGATCAGAACTAATAAAGAAAAAAAAAAAGAGAGAAAGATAAAAGAAAAAAATGAGAGAAGCAAGAATGAATATCCAAAATAACATACTGGTAGTGGAGATGCTAGGGAAAAGGGCTACACCTAGTCCATAAGGAATAAGAGGACCAACTAGATTATGTCTAGAAAAGAACACTGCAGGCCTTTTTTCTGCAGGTGGAAAATTATAATGATAAATAATCCCACATACTGATTTTTTTTACCTGTTTCCTTAAAAAATTATTTCGTCTCAACTATGCAGAAAGGGAACAATATTTCATGATCCATGCCTGTTCTAGCCAAGCACCTTATTCAGCTGGCATCTCAAAAGGGAAATCTCCTCAGCTCCCCAGGCTGTCTCAGGGCATCTCTTCAACACAGAACCTCAAACTGCTGTTGGCTCCTCTGAGCAGGAACACAGCACAGTCCATTCACAACACTGAGCTACTAAAACAATTGAAGGCAAAAAAGAAGCAGCTGTACCATTTTACCAGGAAGACAAGATGACAAAAGACATAAAGCCATAGAATATATCATGGCAAAGCCAAAAAGAGAAACAGAACTTAAAAGCCCTCAACTGCTATCCCTTGTCCAGACCACCATTCTTTCAAACTGGTCTTCTCCATCCTCTACCACCTATGACATTAGAGAACATGAAGAATAGAGGAAAAAGAGGAAAGAACAGAAGGGAAGGGCTGCTTACAATAAAATTGTTCATTTTTCTGACTTCCTCCTTTCCTCCCACCCCAGGAGTACCTCCATCAGCATGCTGCACATCACCATAACTGACACAAGATTGTTTCTGGGAAACAGCCTCTTAATAATGTCTCTATATAACACTTCATATCCAAGCTCCATTCCACCCAAAAGCATCAATCAAAACAAATACTAAAGCTCACAGGCAAACCAGAAATACAGTACTGCATTGCAAAACAAGCAGGAAACTCATTAAGATTCCCTTCAGGGCAGTAGGGGAAAAGCACCAATTCCCATTCATGGAAGTATCATCCTAGATGTAGCACAGAGGTCAGGAAGAAATTACAGTACTACAGAAATACCCATAATAAAGAACACATCAGAGGGATACTGAACAGTTTTAAATTGCTTCAGAGTATGCTTGACTGTTAGTCTATTCCCCACTCAACCATCATCAGGGATCCATTCTGACAGGTTTTGCTAATACTGCTCTTAGAAGAGCAGGACGAGAGAGGCAGGGTTGCAGATGTACATATCCAAACCTAGATCAGCCAGAAGACTGCAGCAGAGCAATAGAGGAGATCAGAAGAGCTGCCAAGACACACAGTGAAGACTGGCAGAGGGGTGCAGGTCAGAATAAAAGACTATTAAGAGCTTTGTTGCAAAGTAAACTTGCCCTGCTTTGACTACTCTTCTGGATTCTGGCCTCTATGGGCTATTTCTGCTTTGGGGTCATTGGAACTGAACCCTCACAAAGTACAGGATCAACAAAATAAGGAGGACTTTTCTGAATTTTATAAACCCACCAGGCAGAAGCCAAGAGGGAAGGGTTAAAGGTCTGAAAGTGAGAGAAAGATCTGTGTGACAGGAAGGGAGCATGTGAGAGGGCGTGTGACAGGCTGTATAGCAGAATGTGTGTGTAGATCTCATTCCCTTCAAGGCTCTTGGCCAAATGTGGAGCTGAACTTTCTGCAGACTTTGTCCTGCCAAGTCATGTTCCCTTCTCACACTGCCTGACATCACCACAAATACTCAGCTGGAAAATAGTCCAGAGCCGGACAGAGTCCACTGCTCAAACACCAACCAGTGAAATGGCTGCACTCACGGCACACCCACCAGATGGGAAAACAGAGCCATTGACTCTCCTCGCAGGTTGTCTCCAAGCACCCAGGAGGCCTCACCCTCATCCATGCAGAAAGAGCCCTATGAAGACACAAAGAGACCAGAGGTGCTAACAGACCAATGTTTTCCTAGTGCCCCAATAACACAGCACAGAACAGACTGAAAGTCTGCACAAAGGCTCTAACAGAAAAAATGCAAAAGAACATAACCATCAGACCATCTGAGTTTGTCACAAGCATCCTGCTGCAAGGAGTGCAGTCTATTATCCCCAACTCTGGTACAATCCTGCCACAAGAAGGAAGCCATCACACATCACCCATGGACAAATGAGAAGCCTGTGATCTTGCTAAGGCTGATGATCCAGTAGGGTCTGCACAAAGCTAGCATGCAAACATTATCCTGTCAGAGTGCTCCTATCACCTTGACTTCTCAGAAATAAATGCAAATCCAAGAGCAGGGCTGCAAAATGCAGCATGTCTACGAGCATGTGGGAGTAGGCAATGGGACTGAGCCAAAAAATGGCTCCATTTCTTATTTTGATCCTTGTGTCAAGGAAGAAGGGTGTGGATGGCCCACTGATTCTGGGACACTGCTAAAGGCACCACCCAGAGCAAGTATCAGGGAGTAACACTGGAGGACAATACTGTGAAAAGGGAGAACAAAGTCTGCAGTCTCTTCTTGTTTTTTTTCCTTAAGCCTTCACCCACCATTCTGCTGCTTAAAAGCAGCACTTCAGAAAATGCCCATAAAGCACAGCTGATAGGGAAAAAATTCATACTTTATTCAGGCAAAGGTTTTTCCTTTCTCCACTCCTGTTCTATTTCTAGAAGAACAAACAGCAGCTTGGGAGCTTTCTGCAGACCAAGGAAAAATTTTTCTTCAGTCCATACAGGACAAAGTTATGTCCCTGATTTTCAGAAACACACAGATAATAGAGAGTACATTGTATGATCCATAGTTATTTTATATCTTACAATTTAAATTTTTATTTTTCATTTAAAACATTCCTCAGAAACGAAGTTCCCTCTTCATTTGTTAAGGAAGGGCTTCTGACGCCTTCCTTAAAGGTGCATTAGTGCAACCTTGCCTGTCCACACACTATATGGACCTTAAATCATATCCTTACCTGGGGCTTCCTGTCCAGACACGTAGGTGTCTGAGAATGTCCACCTCACCAGCTGTAAACACAAAAGCCATCTTTTGAACTTCTTCCTGGCCCTTTCACAGAAATCAGCATATTATTCTTTTCATTGCCACAATGGCCAAAAGTGGGAAGCATTCAATCAGAAAAGTGGAACCACAAAGTTGTTTGAGGCCCAGGTAAAAGCTTCTCCTTCTACTCTTGGAGCCTGCAGCTGGCTGAGCTGCCCTGCCTCGGTGGCACTTCTGCAAGCCAACGCACGCTGCTGAGGGCTGCCCACAGGACTGAGTGTGCATGTGAGCCTGCATGTCAAGGCATGCACCACCACAGCAAGTCTCAAAGGCTGTTCCACTGCAAGTTCATGTGCCCACACAAAGCTGCATGTGAAAAAAGCCACTACGTGTGCCTACCTGACAGCCTGACTGTGAAATCCTCCAGCAAAAATCCCTGGCAAGGCATGTGGAGTCCTTTGGGGGCTGGCACATGTCTGCATGGATGTCCCTGGCAACCAAGATATACTACAGAGCTGTTACAGAAGCCTACCTGTTTGCCCTCATTTCATAAGAGCTCTAGATGACACTACTTAAATTCCAAACATGTTCCTTTTTATGGGTTTTACATACAGTTTTCAAGATTACACTTGTGTAATTTATTTTCTAAGTTAATAGCAATCTGTGATGAAGTCTAAAACAATCATTTAAACAAACACATGCACCCCTATTCAAGCAGGACATGGCTACTGGAAAATGCTTAAAAAGTCTAATTCCTCAACTCAAGAAAGTCACTAAGCCCATGGAGTCAGAAGCCACTGAAGTACAAAACAAATCTTTCTTAAAAAGGGGGAGCATAACGATTAGCTCCTTCAACTCACTTATTAAATTAATTCAGTTCACTCAAAGCTGGTGAAGGCAGCATAAAATGGGTGGGAGATATCTCTCTCTGACAATCTCCAAATGAAAACAAGACAAGGGATGATGAGTTGTGCTCATTCTAAGATCTGGAAAGAGACAATAACCAAAACCAACCAGTTCATTCTGCTAAGTACAGATAACACTACCCTGATAGAATCAATCATTTAATAGCACACTCCAACAAGCACATTTTCTCTTATGCATCCAGTGCATGATTTGTCTGATTATAGTAGAATTATTAAAAAGTGCATATTTGTTTTGACCTTTTTATTCAAATGCAGTTTTATACAAGTCATGAAGAAAGAAATTCACACAGTAAATACAACTGACCATTTTGTAATATAAACATTTACTGTGATATAATAGCATAAATGGATACACTGTATGATCCTGTCTGGCAAGAAGCAGTAATAGATGAGCTTAACAGATTAGACTAAAGTTGCCTTTTAAGAAATAATCAAATGATAAACAAAGTTGAAATGAATTATTTAAATGACTAACTTTAATCATGATTTCTATCAGCAAGCAAGAAGTCTTGATTTAAACTAAAAGACCTTGTTTGCCACATAGCTGCAGCAGGACCAGTGGGCCAACACTGCCCTGCTCCCAAGAGGGAGAGAGGATACAACTTCCATGCTCTGTTCATTTCAAGAAATTCTATGAGCATATTTGCCAATATTTTTTTAAACTTTTAAACAAACTAGAAAGCCTTACATGCCAGGAGACACCTACTCTCTTGTCAGTCATGTGCTTTAGCAATCAGTCTGATACTCAACTAACATCTTATTTACATCTCAGAGAGGTTTCTATGAGTACACAATACAACCTGATTCTGCAGCCTGGCTTTTAAATTGCTTCAATTCTCACAACCCACAAGATAGGTCTCCTACTTAATCCTCATAGGCACTAGTTTGAGTCTGTTCAAAACAAGAACTAGATTTCTCATTCTTTAACATTTTCTTTTCACTTCTTCACCAACTTCCTACTAAATAAACATTTATCTTTTCCCCTCCTTAAACCTACTGGGAAGGTCTGCAATGCTCTGTTCTCCTCTGTGCACTAACTTAGTTAACCTTTGTCCTCCCCAAATAAGTTTGTTCAGAGCTTGACAGTGTATACTTCAAAGTGATTTATAATATTACACCAAAATTATGTAAATCACATTAACATTTTCTTTTTGACAGTCTGTAAACCAAGTAATTTTGCTTTACAGGAAATCTGGTTTTGAGATCTCCAGATACAAAAGTACAAGTTACACTACCTTGAGAGGTGTCTCCCTTTTAGTGGGAACACAAGAAAGGAATCTGTCAATGTTCCAAATATGGAAAAAAAAGTATTTGGTCCCGAGCAGGAAGTCACACAACAGAATTGACATAGGAGTGCTAAAGGAAGACATCATACCATTTCTAACTAATTTTTAACATCTGACTGGACATGGACAGCCTCTTTTAATTGAACAATATTATAAACCTCTCAAACCTAAAGTAACTATAATGAAAATCCTAAGTCAAACACTGTACTTGTGTACTAGAAGAAGTATGATCAAATGACCAAGCTCAATCTGTTTACAGCCTTAATGCAGACCTGTACCAATCAGAAGGAAGCACTCCCCTGAATTCACTCCTAGGATGAAGTTCCTTCACACCGAGAGAGTTTCCACAGCAAGAGAATGTGGCTCTGCCTTCCTAAGTTATTGTGTTGCAAGGAAAACAAGTTACCACATCCTACAGCAGATCAGCAGAACATTCTCCCCCAATTAAACAAGGTATCTTTGTATAAAATCATAAAATAGTTTGGTTTGGAATGGGCCTTAAAAATCATGTAGGTTCCACCCCCATCACCATGGACAGGACCACCTCTGACAGTTCTGTAAGACTGATTTTTCTCCAAGACTGCCAGGTGTGTGAATCTCATTACTTTGTGGGGGAGGGAAAAGAGGGAGAGTGACAATCTGATAAGCTTTCCTATTCAATATGCAAAGACCCACACATCTGCAACAATGAGACTTTCACAGCAGCTGCTTCCAGGGCAGAAAGAAGGATCATCCTTCAATACACCCAAGACAAAGCACATTATATTGTGTACTCTTCCTCAGGCAGATGGGATCACCTCTGAAAAACAGCAATAGTTAAAAGATTTTAAAATTAAAACTTGAAATTTTTGAAAACTGTCCATTTTGACAGACAGACAGAATCACGGACCAGATTTAATTATAAGAGAGATACTTCTGAGATGAGACCATCACCAACTAATCAAACATTTAACAACAGCAAAATGTTAATCCTTCTGTTTACCTCAGAACAAGCATGCAGAGTCGCGAGGAGTAATCCAACAGAAAGGAAAAGAAAGTCATAGCAATCAAATGCACTTTAACACACTGGAAACACGACTCTTCCTGCAGCAAACTCCTGCTCTGTACTTGTACGGCTGCCTGCCCGTCCTGCACAGCCTCCGCCTGCCTTCCTGCACAGCCAGCTGGTGAGGGAAACATGCTGACAAGGCACAGGGAGCTGCAGCAGCAGTAACTGGAAACAGCCAGCGACGGCAACCCCAGGCAGATTGCCAGGACACACTAATTCTGTGATAAAGTTTCCTGTCTCTATTTTTTTTAGATTAGACAATTTATATATATATATACATAGTCCCTGCTGTGGTACTTCTCCCTGCATCCCTTCACAACATGAGTAGCTGCAAGTTTCCTCCAGCAGCTACAGAACTCCCGTGCAGCTCCACAATGACCCATTTTCTGTCCTCCCTCAGGCTGGTTTCACTTTTTTCCCCCACCTTTTATTTTGAGGGTCTGGGAGAAAGTTGTTAAATATTTTCACCCTGGTTTTTCTCCTGCAAAAGCTGGACTTGCTGTATGAAAAAGGATGCATGGGCATATGCATGCATGAGAAAGAAGTATCACTGCAAGTGCTAGATTTCAGAAAGGGGTCACACCAGGAAGCCACACAGTCTGCCCTTATAAGCCTTGCAGCAGAGGTGAGTATGCCACAGGTGTGATGGCAAAGAAGTCTAGCAAGGCAAACCTGCACCTGGTCCTGGCACAATGTGTACCATGTCCAATGTCCTCTTCCCACAGCCCAAATTATAGAAGGGTTGAAAGCTCAGCAACAACTGGCTGAAGTTGGCAAACAGTTTTTGCTTCCATAAATAAAATGTAAGGAATGTTTTTCTTTTGCCGCCTCAGCAAGGGAGTTACATCTTGATTCAGACTCAATTAAAAAGTCAAGTCCACCTCTCAGTAAAAGAAATAAAAACCAGGTTTTCTGTTGTCTTTTGTCTGTCCTCGGGTATAGTCTTCTCTCTGACACCTAGGAATAGCAGACAACTCCATGAACCTTGGAACAAGAAGCAGATCTGAGAGGACTCTTCCCTACAGACAAACATAACCTGCAGTCATAGTCAGAAACTGTCTGACACACAGTGATCCAAACTGTTAGTCAGAAATGTGACTCAGTGTTGGAGACTCCCTCAAAAAAGCCTTGCAGGGAAGGGCCCAGCTATCCCTTTAGGAAAAAGAAAAGAAAGGAAGCAAGTCTGAGGAGACAAAGCACTTCTCTTTCACCGATGATCCAAGGTTTGCTTCCGACCCGTAATGAAATCCTGTCTTGACAGATCTGTGGACCTTAGCACCATAAGCGTCGGAGAAACAGCACAATGAAGAATAACCACCAATGTAAACAGTTACCTTTTAACAGCACCATGCAAACTGACAGACAAGTTTCTGTCCTAGAAAACTCACGACCTGGGTTGACAGGATGCAACAGGTGAATGACACAGAGAACTGCAAGCTGAGCGGAGAGGAAAGCTAAAAATTTACCAACAAAGCAAGTAAACATCTCCTGACAGCACCTCCGGAGACAGCAGACAGAAACCCGGGCTCTTCAGATGCTCGACAACAGCCACGAGAAACTGACACCGCTTCCCAGACGCCTCCGACCCCTTTAGCAGAGGGACTCTCTCAGGCGGCGCCACCGCGCAGTCCCCGCCAGCACACACCGCGCATCACGGCCGGCGCTGGGCTCCGGACCCAGGCCGAGAGTGACCCCTTCCCTCCCGTCCGCCGGGCCCCACTCGGGGGACGCCGCCGGCCCGGCCCACACCCCGCCATGCACCGGGCGCCTCAGCGGGACGGGCCGCCACCGTCCCTCTTCCTTCCAGCACCTTCCAGCGCCGCCCGGCTCGGGCCACGACGCGGGCGGGCGGCCCTGCGCGGCCGGCTGCGGGTTCCAGGGAAGGCTGCGGCGCTCGGGCCGGCGCAGGCCGCGGGGCGGGACAGCGCGTCCCCGTCCCCCGCCGTGAGTCACGACCCCGCGGGCGGCGAGAAGGAGGCGCCCCCGCCCCCACAGCCAGAGCCAGCGCGAAAAGTTACCGGCGCGGGCCGCGGCTCCCGGCGATGCGCGGCCGCCGCCCCCCGTGGCGCAGGTGCCCGAGCCGCGGGCGGACCCCTTCCCTGCCTGAGTGATGTGTC
>JACBWW010000004.1:34237318-34487841 GCA_020086605.1 Lanius collurio | reverse complement strand
ATCCGGGAGTCACCCGCGCGGGCCGCGGCTCCCGGCGATGCGCGGCCGCCGCCCCCCGTGGCGCAGGTGCCCGAGCCGCGGGCGGGAGGGGCGGCCCGGCCCGGCCCAGCGCAGCTCCCGGCGCTCTTCCCAGCCTTGTTCCCGGCGCTCTTCCCGGCACCGCGGCGGAGCTGCCGTGATGTCACGCGGGCCCGGGTCACGTGCAGGCGCCCGCCCCGCTCCGCCCCCGCGGGTCCAGCGGGATGCGAAGGCTCCGGGTCTCCGCGCGGTCCCACCGCCCGGGACGCACCTGCAGCCTCGTCCCGCTCCGCGCCCGCCGGCCTCACCGAGCCTCTGCCGCCTGCCCGCCCTCCGCTCAGCCCGCAGGAGCGCAGCGAAACCAGCAGGAACAACGGAATAGTTCCAAAGCAGGTGCCGCAGGAACAGCGCGCACTCCCCCTCCGCAGAGAGCTTTTTCCTTCCAGCACCCCTCAGGAACCTCCTCAGTGGTGCGGTGTCGGCAAACAAAGAAAAAAAACAAAAAAACAACGCGGCTTCGTGCTCTCCTAGAGATATGAAAGAGAATTTAGTTTAAATTCACTAAGCATTCTAGCATGAGCAAATTAAACACATTATTCCGTCCAGCTGAACAGAAGGTTTATTGCACCAACCCAGCTCTCTGCTTCACAAACAATTTGGCACTCTTATTAAGACCTGACACACAACTTCCTTACGCTGCAAACTACGGAAAGTTTTAAGCAAATAAACAGGTACAAAAGAGCTGGGTTATGAGCCGCTGTGCGTCATGACTCCAAGATTTCTTTGCTACCATGAGAGCCATTTTTCCTTCTTTTTTTAAAAAAGAGAAAGCCGAGAACCCCAACAAACCTCATACACTCACCTCCCTCTATGAACTTTTGGATGGAGCTAAGCACTAAATATCACTAAATTCGTTTTACTGCCTATAATTTTTCCCTCTACACGGCACCTACGAGATCCGCGGCCAACGATCCAGCGGATGCACAGCCGGCAGCAGAAGCTGGGTTTCCTCTCACACTCGTCTAATTCGACCAAATTTCGTAAGGAACTGCCAAAACTGGGCAAAATCCGCCAACGCTGGGCAGCCTCTTTGCCAAGAGCCAGGAGCAGCAAGAGCTTTCCACTTCGACACAGACAGGCATCCTCAGGCTGATCCAAGGGATGCGACGATGAGCGACCCACGGCGCCGCGGCTGCCGGCCTATGAGTGCCAGGGCGCCTCCCCTGCTCCTGTCCACGAGTTTACGCAGGAGCGCTCGGACAATGTCAGAACGTTGGGAAACATCGTGTCCTAGAGCGAAGCCGCGGCGGGGGCGGGTGACACCGCTGCGCCTTTACTCCCCCCCACTCCTACCGAGCGGCTGCAGCCCGGGGCGAAGCCTCCGCAGGGCTGGCAGCAAAGGTCACCGCCGCCACCCCGGCGGTCCCGACGCGGCTGCTCAGGGGGTGAGTGGGGACGTCCCGCCCCGGGATCCTCCTCCTCGGGGGCGGGCACAGCGCCGGGAGCGCGGCCGGGGCTGTGCGCTGCAAAACCGCGTCCGCGCGGGCCCGCGGCGGCGGCGTTCGGTTCCGGGCGGTGTGCGAGCGCGATGGCGGGCGGGCGGGGCGGTGCCGTCCTGTTCCTCCTGGCGCTGTGCCTGCAGCCGCCGCCCGCCCGGGCCCGCAGCCTCCGCTTCGTGACGCTGGTGAGGGGGACGGGGGAACGCGGGGGGAGCCAGGTCGGGCCGGAATGGCCAGGCCAGAGTAACGCGGTGCCGCCCGCAGGTGTACCGGCACGGAGACCGCTCGCCCATCAAGGCCTTCCCGCGGGACCCGCACCAGGAGAGCGCCTGGCCCCAGGGATTCGGGCAGCTCACGCAGGTGCGAGCGGGGCGGGGCGGGCGGCGGGGGCCGGGCCGGGGTCCGGACCGCCGGTAACGCCCGGTGCTGTTGCAGGTGGGGATGCGGCAGCAGTGGGAGCTGGGCCAGGCCCTGCGGCGGCGCTACCGCGACTTCCTCAGCGACACGTACCGGCGGCAGGAGGTCAGTGCGAGCCCCGCGGCTCGGGGAGCGGCGCTCTCGGCCGCCCCACGGCCGCCGCGCGGGCCAGGGCTGCGGGTGGCTCCTTTAGGAAGGGAAACGCCGGCGCTGGGCGTCCTCTCCAAGTATTTTCGTTCCTTAGCCCGTTCCCACCGCAGGAAGAAGAAGAAGAAGGGCCCAAGCGCAGGCTCTGTGCTGAGCCTGGCCGCGGGGCACGGATCGGCCGCGTCTCAGTGCTGCCCTCGCAGCGGGTGCGAAGGCAAATCCAACCAGAGCTGAGACTGTTCGAGCCGCCCACTCTGAGGTCCAGGGAACTAAACAGCAATGTGTGTTGTAGCTGGTATTTGTTTCTTACTCGAGCTTGTAAAATTTTTTTTTTCTGCTACAATAGCTCACAAGAATGCAGCCCGTGTTGGCCCTGCCGTCCCCAATCCATTCGAGGTATGACCTCACCAGAGCCTGTAGATATAAACAGTAGTTACAGGCCAGCAATAATCCACTCATTTCCTTTCACCTGTAAAGTATTGACAGATTCAGTCCCCCAAAGCCATTAATTCCTTTCTCTCTCATTAGGATGTTCTCACACTCTATAATAGTTATTGAGAAACTGGTAGGTTCTTTTGAAAGAAGTCACAGAGCCCTTGTGGAACCATGTATTAAGCACAGGGGAAATTATAAAACATTTTTAAAAGTCAGTAAATCGAAAATTCTCCTAAGTACCCCTGCTAGTTAATCAAACAGGTATTGAGTCAATTGAAACATGAACAGTCATCCAGAAGAGAGGCTGGTTCAGCTGGACAACAGGCAGCCAAGACCCCTTGTCCCACTACAGGCTCTGTGCCACTTCAGTTATTTTATCTGAGCTCAATTAAGCTGATTGAACAGATGGGGCAAACTAAGAATTTCCATATGCTTTTCCTTGTTTCTCCCCTTCTAGAGCTTTCCAGTAAGAACCCAGCTTGTCACAGTTCAGATTACATCCCTTTGACATTTGCTTCATCAACAAAACTTCTAGCACAGGCTGAAGCACAGATCCTCAGTAGTTCCTTTCCAAACATACTTCACTCTTAAACAGCTTTTGAGTTGAAACTGATTTCCTTCTCTTGCTTGAGAAAGAAAAACAAACCAAGACATGTGCAAACAAAAGCTGTTCTGCTAACCAAGCCTGAACCCTTGCTCAAGTTGAGCAATCTCCCTTGTAAGAAGTGTTGCCTCTGGGTGACACCATATGACCGTCTGTCACCTGACTCAGCGACAAGCTGGAGCCTGGCAAAAGGTGCTGAAGAAAGCATGCACACTGAGGGCTTAGTGGTTTGGGGGTTTTATGACACTTCAAGAATTAGATTCTTATCTTTTAAAATATTTCCTTTTTATTTCTTCAGAGCTTACCAAGGATATAAGCAAACCTGTCTAATGAGTAGAGGGTTATTTTTTCAAGCCACACTTAAAAGTGCAGGCCCATGAAGGTAAAAGTGGGCAGATACTGATGTCAGATAAAAGGCAAGTTGGGTTTTTTTTCTTGTGACTGTAAAGTTTCTGAAGTACACTTCACATGAGAGAGATTATATGGAGAATATATATTTTATGTTTCTCTCCTAACATTTTTTTTTAAAAATCCCTATCTTTACATTACATTTTATTCCTTCTTCAGGCTTTTTATTCTTGTTTCAGACCGAACATGCCGTTTTCTGGGACATTCCTTTTATGATTTCCTGTTGTTCCTCTTGTTTTTATCACTGGTTTCTCTCCAGTTTCCCCTTAATTGTTTTCAGTACACAGATACCAGAATATTAAAGTTTTGCCATTTTGACCTTCTGAACATTGCTGTATTTTTCTCATTTCTCCTTTTTTCTGGCTCAGATCTCTCTCTTCTGAGCTCTAGAATGGTAGTCTTGGCCCGTTAATCCCAAGAGTCCACAATGATCAAATCCCAGCCCTCCCTGTTTTTGTTTTCTTTCCTGTTAGTCAGATCACTCTTATCTTCGTTTCTCAGATGGAAAAACTGAGGACTGAAAAAGTCCTTTCTTTTCCTGAGGACAGTTGGTGATTCCAGAACAGAGATCTGCTCTGCAAATATAGTGCATTTTCTGTCTGTGCCCATAGTTTTCTGCATCTTCCTCAGGCTCCTTTTTATCTCTTAACTTCTGCTCAGTGCACCTGGGTATCCCCCTGATCCCGACCAGACAGCTCCAGTATTAGACAGCAGATTGTCTTTGTGTGTGTCCTTACAGCTTTGTCCAGGCTGACATCAGCAGGCTCGGTCCCTTGGACTCCCGTTCGCCTGCTGTCCGGGAGCAGCTGCAGGGCACTTGGCAGCGTTCCTGGGCGAGTGCATCGTCCTGTGCCTGAGCATCACCACTTGCAGGAGTGTTACTAATGGTGCATGGTCCCTGTCTTGGCAGATCTTCATCCGCAGCACGGACTGTGATCGGACATTGATGAGTGCAGAGGCCAATCTGGCAGGCCTCTATCCCCCAGAAGAACAACAGATGTTCAACCCTAACATCTCGTGGCAGCCTATCCCTGTGCACACAGTGTCTGAGTCTGATGAAAGAGTAAGTTCATCTCAAGGACATGTATTGACTGCTCAAGTAGTATAGTGTCCAAAAAATATTTGCTACAGTCTTGATTCAGATTGTCCTGAACTTTTCCTGGGACGTACCTTGCTGAAGTTTTCCTATTTTCAGAAAAAGATGAGAGAATTCAGGGGCTGTGTTCACTCAGCATGTCAGATGCAACACCCCAGCAGACCACACATGGTCTGGAGTGTGTCAGCAGGCAGTACTCGAGGCTGTTTATAGATGCAGTCAGGGTTTCATTACAGTTGTGTGTGCTTGCTGTGAATTCTGTACTCCGGCATTCTTGGTGACCTGGCTGTTCTTGTCTCTACCCAGCTACTGAAGTTCCCTTTGACCCCTTGTCCACGGTATGAACAGCTACAGACTGAAACACGGCACTCAGCAGAATACATAAATAAGACCAAAGAGAATTGGGTAAGTGATGATGTTTGCATGAGATAAGGCGGCTCTAGGCTTGTAGTTATCACCTCCATATAATCAGAGCTCTGAGAAAAGGGAAGGGATACCAGTGCATATAATATAGTATAAGATTAGAAAATTTAAGGCCTTTCTCTTTTCTCAAACCTACAGCAATTCCTGCAGATGGTGGCAAAGGAGACTGGGATCCGGGATATCTCCCTCGAGAGTATATGGAGTGTATATGACACCCTGTTCTGTGAAGTAAGTCTGGCCATCATCTTACACCCACTGGAATCTGGTCTTTAGGATTCACTGGATTTGGTGGAAATTAGTTTACAAAATCTCATTAAACAACTTTGCACCCTACAATTAGAAGTAATGTTCTAATTTCAGAATAATAACAGTTCCTACTCACTAGAGGCATGTACCAAGATATACCTGATTTTGCACCCTACAACCTCCCACTCTGTAGCTCAGATATATTATCATGTCAGAGTCAGAAAAAGTCCCACCTGCATAATAAATATCTCTTGAAAGTCACTAGAAAATGCAATCTGAAATCTTTAGATCTCTGTGGACAAGCCTAAGTCCAATAATGGAGAAACGAGATCTCTGCAAACTGAAGAAGCATTAACTTTATGATTTAAGTTGCGACCATAATTAGGACTATTCCTGGTGCTGCCTCTACCTCTCTTTTACTTTAAATCAATCACTTTCCTTTCTGTGCTTCTATTAATGTCATATCTTAAAGAAAATAATGCTATCCTAAGTTAAGTGGGATTCACTCACATCTGTTTTCTGACCTATTTTAAGGTCCTTTGTCAGAGAAAGATTCTAGAGACAGATGTTACTCTTTTACCATCTGGGGTGGGGCACCGTACTCTATATTCGAGTTGATTTCTGTTGAAAGCACATCTCATGAAGACTTAAAACACAATCAAAAATTGGATTAGCTGTGCTGTGATGCTGCTAAACTAAAACTCACATATCCAGGAGACTTAAAAGTTCTTATATACCAGTTTCTCTGTGTATAACTGTACAGCATGATGAAGTAAATTAAGGACATCTTTCATGTCAAACCAGTGAATTATGGATGCATTCCCAAGCCCAAGCATTTTGACACTGTGTCACACTAAATCTATGGATGTGCAAGACTGCTTTGCTCACTGGCAGTGGTATACAGTGGTGTACACTATTTTGGGGGTGTAAAAGATAAATTAGCATGGAATTGCACTTTGCCATGTAAAGTAGCAGCTTGGGTTGCTGCAAGCTGTCAATATTCCAGTCCAGAGCTGCATTGTACTATGTCAGTTTGCCCTTTGTATCACAAACCAAATTTCCTGTCTTGTAACAATCACAGTGAATCAACTTCTACTAATAAAATATATATCCTTTGGTCAGAGAGAGCAAGAATTTCAAATCTTTATTTTCAGGAGTCACTTGATGAGCTTGTAGATTGGGCCTGGAAGGCCAGCTGCAACTACTTTAATCCCCAAGAATTTGGAGAACAGCCCACTGTCTCAAAGCAAAACCAAAATGTTGTTAAGGAAAGAGTATTTCTCACTCAGAACTATACCCTCAGGCTAATTGGTCTCTTCAGATCCTTTGGTCTTCCTCCTTTTTCTAAGTCATGCAAACAATGGCCTGAAGAGGACTGTTTTTCTCACCTGAGCCAGTAGAGTCATTCTGCTATCTGGCTGGAGACAACAAAAAAGTCCAAGAAATAGCTGAACTTACCTGTTGTTCTCTTTGTAAATTAATGAAGAACTAAGTAAATATGTAAGCTGCTGATGGAATTTCTCTGAACCACTCAGACAGAGTGGGCCCTTAAGGATATTCAGCCTCAACTTCTGGAAGTCTAATGGGATGTGGCATAGAAAATTGTTCTCAGTAATGCTGGGAACCCACAACTGCTGTTTGTCTGCAATTATAACTAATCTTTTTATGTAATGGGTTGGCTGCATAGCAGATTCTTCTCTTGGTTCCCAGTTCTTGGGTTCCTGAGTTTGAGTAAAGGGCTTTGTCAGTGGTGCATCCCACTGTTATGTCCACAGAGCACTTGCTGACTTTCTCCAGTGTCTTTCAGTGGCCCTCAGAGCCTCCAGGGAAACAGGTGCAGGCACACCAGAAACCCTGAGTTTGTGTTCACTGATCGTTTTTTTTTTTTCTCTTCGCATGCCATCTGCAGGGCAGAACCAGCCACATGTAAAGTTAGTGTCCTAAGATTATTGTATCAATTACAACATAACCTTGCATTCTAGCTGTGCTTTCACAGAAATGTAGCTCCTAGGTTGTAATCTTTATTCTTTTCATTATTATTTTCTGAGACATCAAAACCCACACTTATTCTTTGTATGCAGCATAGCACTGTGAGTTCAGAACCATAAATAGGAAAGGGGCATTTTGCTTATTTAAAATAGTGTAGGAAAGCAGCAGGTCTCCAGACAACCTCCCCTTCTCTGTTTAATCCGCTACCTGTGCTACCTGCACATGAATATTCTGTTTCTCTTTCTAGCAAACACACAAAATGGATTTGCCTGCATGGGTGACACCAGATGTCATGACTCAGTTGAAGCAACTAAAAGACTTTGGTTTTGAATTTCTGTTTGGGATCCACAGTCGGGTAGAAAAAGCTCGTCTGCAAGGCGGTGAGTGCAGCAGAGAGGGTGCCTCGTGCTGCTCTGCCTGGCTTTCGCCTCTTACCAGCTGTTCTTTCTTCAGGGGTCCTGTTGGATCACATAAGGAAAAATCTAACCAAAGCAGCAAATGTTTCTGCCCATCAGAACCTAAAACTACTTGCCTATTCAGCGGTAAGTCAGAGCTGGGGCTAGCTTTTAGCCATCTCCTCCGCTTACAGGGGATTGGGGCGCGGTGATAGTTTTAACCCTTTCTAGCTTCCCTACAGCTCATACAGTGATCAGGACATGCATCTTTGCCTCTGACTGGGTGGGAGATGCAGTATCTGGCATTGTTCCACAGGGATCCCTGAGGAAAATTCCCAGTGTGTCCTTGTTCCTGTTAGCTCAGGCTCATGAGTGAGACTGGCAGACCTTGGGGAGCCACTGCTCCATTTATGTGGTAGATGGGTGTATGCTACTCAAATGTGACCTTTCAGAAGTGTGGATACACTTACTCCCTTTTCAGCAGCCTACTGCCTGGGAAGTCAAGCATCTCTTCCAAACTGCTCTCTAGAGATTAATTCTCAAAAAACAGTGCAGGATATACATGGCTGTTTCACTTCCCCCCCCTTCTCTGGCACCATCACAGATCACTGTTCTAGCAGTACAGTTCCTCTCCCATTTTCCAGATGAAGTTAGGTAGGTGATGTCCCCTCAGCGCTGCCTTGTCCGTTACTGGTACAGTCTGAGCTGCCCTGCCACATCCCTAAGGGTGACTGATTTGGTTTTTTTCCCTCTTTCTCAGCATGACACCACACTTGTGGCACTGCAGATGGCTCTAGATGTCTACAACAAGATCCAAGCACCATACGCCTCATGTCATTTATTTGAACTGTACCAAGAGGATGATGGGTGAGGGCTGCAGTAAAGATGTCTGCTGTGATTTCACCTTGAGGGTTAGATACCTAGGCTAGGCTCCACTCTTGGGACGTGCAATCTTGCTCCTTGGGCAGACTCTCATGAGGAAAATTTATCACCAGAATAAAGGAAAGGATGTGCACACTGAGTTTTTGGGAAGGGATGACTTCAACTAGAGGAAAAAAAAAATCTTGCTGTGTTTGCTTTTCAGTAACTTCTCTGTGGAGATGTTTTACCGGAATGAGAGTGGGAAGGAACCTTTCCCACTCACAATCCCTGACTGTCAGCATAAATGCCCGCTGCAAAGATTCTTGGAACTCACAGATCCTGTTGTTCCCCAAGACTGGGAGCAAGAATGCAAGGTATCAAGCAGCATGCACGACACAGGTGAGCCCAGGCTTGACCAGAGTGTGTCAGAAGGGGACAATCTGGATGATACCATGCTGACCACTTATTTTCTCCCTTACAGAACTCTTTGTGGGTTTGGCTGTGTGTGGATCCATTCTCCTCCTCCTCATTATTCTCCTCTTGACTGTACTCTTTCGCATACAGTCTCAACCCCCTGGCTACCGGCATGTTTCCAATGAAGGAGAAGAGCAGGCCTGACAGTTGCTTCAACTCCTTCCCAGGCAGTAGGAGGGAGCTGTGTTGCCCCTAAGGATGATTTGGCACCTCCAGTTACTCAGCATTCTTCTATTTTGGCCTTTGCTTCCCAGAACAAAGCTGGACTTGAGTTCTGAATGCTTTCTAAAGGTGACATCCTTTAGAAAGAACTGAGAAAAAGAACTGAGCTACTCTAAGGAAATGACACCTTAACTTTGAAGCCAATATATTGTGTGGTGCCTCTGGTCTTCATACAGCTTACACAGTCTGGGATTCCCAGCATGGCCAGTTTCAAGTTTTCTTCCTTTCAAGTGACTGTAAATGTTACCACTCACCATGACTGTGGCAGAGAAGCTTGGGCCTCCAGCAGCTGCCACATCCAGATGCATTTCTCTTCAGGGTCAACCTACTTCGAGTGCTTTTCCCTCACACCATAGTGCTGCTGATGATAGGAAGACTGGGCTTCAGCTGAGGGTGCAGCTCACCAACAATGCACCAAGACTCATCTACTGTCCATGCAGCGGGAACTGCTGCGGATGATGGGAGACAAAGTTCTTTTTGAGGTTGCTGTCAAGTAGCTGCTGCTGGCAACTGTTTTTTTTTCGTCTTCATATTGTGGTTCAAGAGAGGACTGGACTGAAATCAGGACAGGACTGAAAAACTAGCAGTTTTCAATCAATTCCAGCATTTGGCTCAGAGTAGAATCAGGAACAGAACCCAAAGAAGCTCTAAGAGCTTCATGTGAGAGAGAGCAATTCCTGTGACCACAGCAAACCCACACTCAATTTCTTGTGCAATGTTGGCTCTAGAAAGGAAAGTCCCCCTAGATAAGAAACTTGTTTTCTGCCTAAAGATCCCAAATTTGAATTTTACTTCCCACATCTGAACTTCAAGGACCTACTGAAGGGAGTATCCAGTACTCCAGGCAGTCCAGATTTCAGCCCAAGGAATATGCTTTACTTAGCAGAATGTTTTTATGCTGTAATTAAGAGATGTAGCAGAGCTGTTTACCTAAGACTAGATTAAATACCAAGTTCTATAGTTTTTCCATGGACAACAAACAAACATTAAGGATCAGAGCTGGCAGGTGACTGTGGATTCCTTTATTTGTCACAATTGGGCGTTTTGTCTGATGTTTCTTTCTCCAGAGTGGTGCCTCTGCTCACTGCAGCTGCTGCAGAGACCTTCACACCAAATGCTCACCACCTGCTTTGTAGTTTCTGGCAGAAAATGAGACACACCAGGCACCAGAAGCACAGGCTCTTCATATGGTGATGCTGCACATTCACTTCCTACTTTTACTTCTCTTTCTGGTGCAGTTCCCTTCCCCTCTTGGATGCAGAAGCCAGTTCTTAGGTTATGAACATTTCCTTTTGTTCCCCTTAAGGAGTACCGTGGGGACTTTTCTCCACACCGTAACCGGCATCTGCCAGCATGGGAACCCTAAATCAGCAGAAGCAGCTTGCTGTTCTCAGCATCTTCCTCACCTTTTGGTCCTCTCAAGATACAAATTAGGTCTCCTGCACAGCAAGACAGCTTTTTCATAAAGAAAAAGCTACTGCCTGTGAGAACAGGCACAAGAAAGAGGTAATAGAAAGTGCATTTAAGAGGACCAGACCTGTTATTTTTAAAGGCACCAAATTTTGCACACACACAGAAAAGGTTTCTATGGTGATTTGGACATTATGACTGTGAATTATTTTCTGTACTTGTTCCAATACATTTCATTATTAAAATCAATTTAGCGCTGAACTCTACTCCTCTTTTTCTCTAAGAGTTCACAGGGCTAGCACCAGTGTGCTCAGTGTTGGAAAGCAGGGAGAATTTATTGCAGCATACCCCCTCGTAAAGGAATTCCCTGTTTCACAATCCCACATACAGCATAGGGAGATTTGACATAAACTGGTTTTGAGCAGCTATGCATAGATACAGCTGATGATGCATCCTGTCCAACTTGGACACGTCTGCATCACACCCAGTACTATGATTTGTTCTTCCACCACGGTTGGAGGTCTCATAGCCCTCCTGTAGAAAGGTCTCAAACTTCTCCCTTACAAAAGTAGTTCATCAGTGTCCTCAAAGCAGCCACTCTATCAAAGAATTTTAGTTTAGTACAAAATTTTATTGATATTAATACTGCAAAACTATAAAAAAGTGAATGTGGAGGATCTCCACAGGCCTGGAGCCCATCCCCCCATCCATCAACCTCTGGGACAGCAGCAAGGCGCCGAGCAGCCTTGTAAACAAACTAGAAAAAGCAAAAGTTAACTGTTTAACAATAAAATCTTGAGATTTGACTCTGAGCAGTGGCATTTGGAAGACATCTCTCATTTCTGCTTTATAACACTCTTACCGAACATTCTGGAGCACCTAGGCATGGGTGAAAAAAATTAGCTAATCGTTGGCAAGGAATAGCCTAGAACTCTGGAAACAGAAACTAAAGAATCAGTAGGTGCCCAGCTCCATACTGTCCTTGCAATCCATGATAGAGACCTTTGGCATCATGTTCTTTGTGGTCCAGTTAAATAGCTGCAAGCAGAGAACAGGCTAAGCCTGATGTCTTGACAAACACACATTTTCCAAGCTTGGAGAGCTTGGTGTTTCCTAGGCTACCCAAACTATCCATCACTTCGCCCCTGTGAACGTTGTATCTTTTGAGGATGTCAATCCTGTTAGCAAATGGTTTCTCAACTTGGTTTAACTAGAACAGTCTGAGGACCCTGTCATGAGCTGCTCCAGTGCAGACTACAGGAAATAGTAACCTCTGAAAAGTGATGACAATGAGATATGGTAGGCTGAAAGCAGTAACTTCAGCAAGATCTGGGAACATCTTTGAAGTTTTCCTAGTGCCTCAGAAGATGAGTAGTAACTCCACTTGGAGGAACCCAGTACTGACAACTTTCTAAAAGGGGAGGCCAAGAGGATCAGGGAAGCAAGATCAGATCTGGGGAGGAAGGACAAAGTCTAATTCCCTGCATGGCTTATACTGCCCATTGCCAACAACTAAGTTGGTACCCTGGGATTCAGAAAGGATCAAAATACTAAATCAGTTCTCTAGATCCCTCTCCTTTCACTTCCTTCCCTGGCGTTTAGAATCACTGCTTTTTGTTCTCATCTCCTCCATCTCCCCAGATATTAACTTAGCTTTTGAGTTTGCTTGTGCCAGGGTTTGCCTGCCTCTGCCCTCCACGTCTGGATGAACTCCAGCTTCCAATCCCCTGTTCTCTCATGGTTCAATCTCCTTGTCTGTCATGGCTTTCAAAAGATGCTCATGTTTCTTGGCCGCCATCTCCTCCTGGTTCCAGATCAGAATATTAAAGCCTGAGAAGAAAAATTAAATGCTGTATGTCAGAAACTCTGCATCAATCATAATACTTTAGGCTACGTCACTTAAATGCCAGAAATTCGAAAGACTTTTTCTGTTCTAAGGTATTTCCAAAGTACAGAGGATGCAAAAATAGTTATTGCAGATGCCATCTCGACATAGCCATGGAAATCTAACTAAGAAACATAAGTAATTCCTAATCTCATCTGTCACAGGTCTAAGACATAAATCTATAGCTAACTTAATCCCACACAGCCTGTGAAAAACTGACTGATCTTGGCTCTGCGGTCTAGGAAATGAGAAATCAAACGGAGGGAAACGGTACAGTCTAGCAGGAAAAGGCTTTCCCCCCTCCATTGTTTTCTTCTACTGTTTCACGGCCGGCAGGTGGCAGCAGCTCCCAGCTGCGGAGAGGCTTCCCACTCCAGACTAGATGTTCTCAGGAATGTGTCACAGGAGATGACTAACAACCTGATTCCCAAGTGCGAAGGTGTAAGACTGAAAGGAAGGTCTTGATCTCTTTCACCAATATAGGAAGTCATAAAGGGCTACTAGCGAGTGGGATTTGGGAAAACCTCTCTCACAACTTGCTTTAATCTGGAGTAACAAGCCAGCCCTTATCTGGGGTTAGAACCCACACACGTTCAGTGCCCCAGGTTCTCTTTACTTACCCATGCCAGAAGCCAGTGTGTCTCCCATAGGGTTAAATTTATTGAGCTGAAAATGAAAACACAGAGTCTGTAAGAGCATCACTCTTATGTAATAGTCATAAGAGCACCACAGCTTATATAACAGCAACAAACCATCTGGAAAGAACAGTTTCCTAAGAGTATCACAAAAACCCCACAAAGGACCATGGACTAGCCCTGCTTGAGTCAGCAGTTTTAGCTGGCAGCCGTATCTCATGACAGCATGAGTCTGTCACAAGTAAACTGGATATGGTTCTAGTCCCTAACCCATGCCTCTTTCACAGAGATAGAGCAGTGTGACAGCCCTTTCGGCTGCAACTCACCGAGATGATGCCAGAAGCATTTGGATCGTAGAGCTGACAAACCATCTCACCGCTGTTTCCATCAAACACATCCACAGTTCGCAGCTCGCTCGGGGTGTACCCAGGGAACTTGGGGTCCGGGTAGCGACCTACCACAATGAGGTCATAGCGAGGATGCCACGTTGCCTGATCAGAAAAGAGTCATGGCAGCTTAGACAAAGGGACAGAGCTCAGCACTGACACAATCCAGACAACTGACACTGGGAGCAACTCTAACTGTATCCCACCCACAGCTTGAGGAACAGTGCTTGCACCAGTGTAAATATGCACCTACCAGTGGAATATCTTGACCAGAAATCAGACCATTTCTGATTTGCAGAGGGCTGCTACCACCAAGCATGATGATGATCCTCTTAGATTTAACTCACCTTAATAGGTGTGAGGTGCTGAAACTGCCTATGTGGATGTGGAATCAGATGCTGTGGCTTGGTCCAGTCTGAAGATGAGTAAACCCTGATTTCATTGTGCTGGTCTGTGGTCAAAAGCTTGGCACCATGTGTTGGGCTGAAGTAAGCTAGGAAAGTCAGACAATAAGGCAAACTGAAGATCACAGTGCTGTGACTGACAAACATTAGTGTCACATTTTGCTGATTGAAAATCCATTACTGTTTAATTAAAGAATAAATTCTTTAATTGGGATGTGAATATGACTGTGTGTCCCAACAGATAAGACTTTGGCAAGACAGACTACGTGTCTCAAACTCAAAACTCTTGAAAAAGTAAGGTGAAACCTACTGTGCTGGGTTACCTAACAATAGTATTTTTTCTCACTTCAGAATCAGAGGAGGAAACACTGCAAAGAAAGGAACTTGCTCATTGCTTCTAAATTCACTTCTAAGGTACAGTGTCACAGTTTGTATAGCAAGTCTTAAGAAGGTGCTGCAGCTGCCCTAGCCACCTCTCTGCCTCTGGTCACACATTCCCAACAGCTTCCTTGCTTTAATTACCATGCAACTTGGAATCTGAGCAAAACCTAACACTGCCAACACAATAAAAGCTGAGCTGAGTGGACTCTGCAGACATCTATGCAATGAAATCCTTAACTCACCTGCATTGACAGGTTTCTCGTGTGGAAGCAGATGAAGAAAGTTTGTTTTGTTCTTGATGTTTCTGAGGTCCCAGATTTTGACTGTCTGATCCACAGATGCTGTGGCAAACATCCACTCACATCGTGAGTTAAACTCTACATGAGTCACTTTCTTCTTGTGCAATTTCAGCTTCCAGATCTGCAGCAAACAGAAAATCATGCAAAAAAAAAATAATTGAGATCTGGAGTAAAGAAATTAAATGATAATCTACTAGTGCAGGTAGAGAGGTCTTATAGAGTATTTATAGAGTAAGAAAACTTCTAAAATACACCAAGAGTGTATTAACTAGAAACAAAAAAGGAAAAGAATGACCTTGGGAAATAACTATTTAATTCTAGAAGAACTCAGATCCATCAATTTATTACAGCTAGGAGAAAACACAACCCTGGGCTTTCATAGGGAGAAGTATTAGTGCCACTGCACAAAGCAAGATCACATCTGGAAGACTTTAAGCAGTGCCAGCCTTTCACATGCAGAAAGATTTAAACAAACTGGAACAGGTAGAGAAAACATGCTGCCAAGATAATGAGAAGGAAGGAACTGCTTTGTGTGGAAAACTGAAAAGCCTTGCTTGTTTATCTAAGTTTAAAACGTGAGAGGAGATATAATTGGCTTCTAAAAACATGTCAGCAAAAAACCCTGAAGGTAGGACAAATATTGCAATTAACAACAACAACAAACACAAAGCAGCTGTGAATGTGTTTCTATAGAAAGCCAGAATATTATCTCTAATCTAATGGCTGAAGCTGGGCCATCCTCCCTAGAATAATGGATATCTCCCAACTGCGGAAAAAACTGCCATGTTCTTTCAGGGGCAAAAAAAAAAAAGTCAGCAACTAACCCTGAATAAGGACAAGTCACTTGGAGCACTCCTGACTCTGCCCACTACTTTACACAGCTGGCTCTGGGCACAGCTCATTGGGTGGCAAACTTTTACAGATGTTATCCTTACATGCAGGAAAGATGGCAGTGACAGTGTGACAGTACAGCAGGCTCTTGAAGCAAGGGCCAATTCCAGCTAGCTATTCTCGCCACTTTCACGGCTACTCCAGACTCAAGAGTCTGCCTCTGCTTGCCCTCTAGTGCCCAACGGCAGGAGTGCAATTTCCATCCCAATACTCACTGCATTACTGCTCCAAGCCTACCCCCAGGTCATGGAAGGGTGTACAGCAAGGCCGTACCTCCTAAATGACTCCCATCGGGGCACTAAGTTTCTGGATGTGTGAAGGTTCTTGGCAGAGGGTGCTCACATCTTCAGGTTACCCTATAAATACTCTGGCCAGTAGCAAATACTCTTAAGGAATGGGTAGCACATGACAGGTAATAATTCCTTGTTTACAAATTATTATCCTAACACTCAACAATGTAAAAATGTTTACTGAGTGGCAGAAGTGGAGGACTTCTCACCACCCAGACATGAGTGGACTCTTCTCCTGAGCTGCAAGTCACTTAGCTCCTCTTTCCAGGGTCACTGTAGAGTAGGAAAGCACATGAGCCATGAAGATTCTTGTAGAGAAGATGTTGCATGGAGCCATACAAACCTCTTCACCAGAAGTGGTGAGCAGGACCACGTTGCCCACATTATCACCTGTCACCACTGCACGGCAGCTTGCAGAAACGTCCACACTGCAGTACCAGCAACTAGAGGGAAAGACAGAAATGAGCACTCTTCCTACAGAAAAGTGGAGGCAGTGGAGTCCTGGTTCACATCTTGTCCCCGATAAGAGATACTGCAACAGACTGTAACTGCAATCTCCTGCCTGGTGGTGTGGGCCTGAGTATCAAGAAGAAGGACGGCTTATCAGCAATGCTTTCTGTTGGTGACTGAATGTGAAATGACTTCAAAGTAATTTCAAAGTGCTTATTAGGTGGAGTGTAACACATTACAACAGTGGAACTAATAGAGGCTGAAGAACCACTTGGTGCCTGCACATGAACATACCTTGGGAAAGATCAGAACATCCTCGGGACTTCGACAAATGTGGAGAAACAGCTTTAAAATTACATTTTCAACAGAACACTGAAGCAGCAGTAAAGACAGAAGCTTTGGAATGAAAAGCTGCACACCAAACTCACACATATCAACTTCATACTCCAGGAAACAAAACTGAATAGAAACTTATCTGATAAAGACATATGTCTTAATGCCAGTTCTCCTGGGAGGAGAAGGGCAGCTAGAATAAAGCTGGGGTCCTTTGGGAACTTGTTGCAAAAGCTCCACTTGCAAGATAAATTATTCTAAGAATTCAAGGCCATGGAAATAAACATGGTGAGCCTGAAGCCTGCAAAAGGGCCACAGGGTAAACTCAATAACCTGAAACTCAGATTATGCAGGAATGTTGTGTAGCTTTCCTTATGCTACCTGAGCTGCCACTGACAGAACAGACTACTGACAACAATGAAGAGGAGGAAGTTACCCTGCTCTTCTCACCTCACACTTCATACAGTGAAAAGCTGTCAGTATCTGCAAGATAAGAGATGGCATCACCAGAAAGCAACACAGGAAGATGCAGGCAGCATGCTCAGCTAATGTAAAGCCTAAGTGCCCTGTAAAGCCTAAGACCCTGTCTCCAAGCTCCCCCAGAGGACCAATTCATACCAATAGTCTCCTAACACTGGCAGAGATGAAGATGTTGGGGATCTAAAGAAGCAACACAGCATTAACCCCAAAGAGCAAAGAATTAACCTTGCAGTGCCCTCTTCTCACCAAACATTATGATGCTCATGGCCACAGTCCAGGGCACGAGAGATCACCTGCACCGCTCTGCCCTCAAGATCCTGCAGACTTAGGGTGCCATCACCTGATGCCACATAAAGCTTCTCTGCCTCAAAAGGACTGAACTTGATGTCTCCGAGAGAATCTCCTGGCCCTTTCTGAAATACACACAAAGCCAAGAGACATCAAGATTAGAGTGGAAGTCAAAACTTTAATTCAAGTCACCTCCTGGAACATACTGCCAGTTTCTCTAGGTACAAGCACTGCTTTTGGGCAGAGCACATACACAAGAACTCTTTTTCTAACCTGTTTCAAATCTGAGCACATACATTCTGAGTCTTCAAGTTCACCCTCACCACTTTGGGCTGCAAACCTTATTAGCAGCAAGCACTGCTGCTTTTATTATGGAGTAAGACTAATCTGCAGTGAACCATTTGGCTCAGATCATGCTTAGGAGATCATAAGCAAAACCAGTACCATTCCATGCATAAACCATATAAAATCTATTGATAGCCCAGTACCAGGCTTTTCTCACAGAGACTACATTCTCTAGCTCCCTACAGGCTGCTTCCAGTGCTGTATCTGGTCTTTCTCAAGGTACCAACAAGCAAGAGAAGCCAAGTGCAAATCTTACTGATAACCCCATGGCACAGGAATCTTATGTTCTATGTTATGTTGTACTGTTATTACTGTTGTTTTCCCCCAGCCTGTCTACCGAGGAAAAGTGGAAACCCTACATAAAGACAGAAAAAGAAAGCAAGCCGGGAGTCCCCAAACTCTTTCATAATCAAGTGCACTCCATTTGCTGGTCACAGAACAACTACTTAGTAAAGTCTCCCTGTAAATACCAGGTTTCAAGAGGCCAATGAAAATAAAAAAAGGCCTGCCCACAGAGCCTGGCTGTCCTCACAGCAGCAGAAGGAGGATGGAATGCCCTTTCAAATCCAGGCATCACTGTTGTGACAGGCATCCCACTGGGATACAAGATCCTCATGTCTCAGGTCTCCATTTATCTCTCTTTGCTCACTCAACCAGTCATCCCAGCATAACTTGGGTTCACCTTCTGCCCTATTACAAGGTTGCAGCTGAACAGCCAAATTAAAAAGCAAGCATGAAAGCTACCACTCAGAAGGAATTAGGTGAGGGAAAGTAAAGTGGAAGCTAATTCGAATTCTCTCACTTACCTTCAAGCATAGAACTCTAACTAATTGAAGAGCTCAGGCTTCCTCATGAGTCCCCAAAAAAACAACAGTCTTGAGAAAATAATTCTGAGAGCATCTTCTACAACTCATCTCCTCTTTTCACTCACTATTGCATGAACCCAGACTCTTAATTCTGGTATTTTACATAAGCACCAAAATCTTGGTGGGATGAATTGGTGTGACCCTAATGGCAGGCACTGCTTGAAGTCAGTGGCATTTGTGGAAAAACATGGAGGGAACTATGAATTGTCCTGTAAAAACCATCTGACAAGAAGCAGCACTGCTAGCAAGTGAAGAGGTTAGAAGGTCCCAAGGGCAGAGAGCCTAGTGATGTGTTAAGAATAGACAACTGAGGAAATCCACTGGACCCCCACTCTCTCATGTACAACAGGAAGTAAGCATCATCAGAGTCCCTCCCCATTAGTGTAAAGTTCTTTCCTACCCACTACCCCATTTCAAGGAAAAATAAAAAGAATGAGCCTCTGAAATTCAGAGGATAAAGGACTTGTATACAGGGAAAAGGAAGCCCAGCTCTCACATATCAGAGACAAGCATCTCTCTCTTTCTCTTGCTCTCTGTAGTGCTTCTGCCAGCAGGACATAGAGGCCCAAAGCATTACTGTATTCTTACTCCCAGTCCTCGGTGCTGGTGAAGACCCGGACAGTATGGCCATTAAAATCCTGCAGGGTGGTAGTGCCGGCAACTGACGCAGTGTACAGCTGACTAGGGTTAAAAGGGTTAAACTTCATTGCTGTGATGGCCCCTCCAGCTCCCATCTACAAGGAAGGGGATGAACAAAAGAAAAATCCACTGAGTGATGGGAAGGAGAAAAGTGTGTTCTGTAAGTCTGCAGTCACTGCTGTCTTTAATAGTAACAGTGAAACACACACAGTCCTCTATGAAGGAAAGAAGATAACCATGTCTCCCACATGATGGTTGTCTGAACTGAGAACTGCCCTCCTGGAGGATAAATCTGCAATTCCTTCAGTCCCCAAGCAAGGTACTCCCTTGCTGTCTGGCACCACACTATTTACAAGAGAAAGGTGACTCTGGAATTTCTGGAGGATAGACCTCTCAAATGTGTATCTGTCTTAATTTAAAAAAGTGATAAAAATTACAAAGTCTTTGAGTCCCTGTTGGAATGGAAATGGCTGAATACAGCAGTGAGGGGGTATGCCAGCTGTACAAATCGTTCATTCTCCTTTGTTTCTCACTTGAGATAAAGGCCCCTTGTTTATCCCCAAAGATGTTTCTTCATCTGGCACAATAAAAGGTGAGCAGAGAAAGATCGAGACCTAAACCAGACATACCCTTTCTGCCTACTTGTTTCTGGCATCCCTTTAAGGTAACTGTTTGACCAGCTGCTGCATTATTTTTCCTCTGAGCACACACCAAGTGCTACTTCATTATGAACTTAATCACCATGCCTCAGGTTTCTCCAGTGCTAGAACAGTCTGGGACTTGGGAACAGACATGCTGTTGCATCTCAGTCCTACCCATAACTGGCTACTCTGAAACCCAAGACCCTTATGTGCTTCTCCCAACAGACCTGTTTTTAACTGCAGTATTTCACAGTATTCCAGTTTTCCCTCCCACCCCTTCCTCACATACAGAGGCTTACCCCCTTTATGAAGCAGGTTTTAGAAAGTACTTCACAGTCCCAAAGGATGATGTCTCCACCTTTGGAACCAACAGCTAGTGTACTGGGGTGTGTTGGGTGCCATTCCAGGCACGTCACTCTCCTGTCAAAGGGACTTGCTCTTCGAAAGAGGCAGTATGAGGAAAGAGAACGAAGAAAAGCCAGTTCCAGTCTCTGTTAAAAAGGTAAAGATAATTATGATTTTGCAAGTATCCCTGGGATTTTCTGAATGAGGAATGCTAACAATTTCTAATTGTCATTAGTTTTAGTATATTCACACAAAATTCTTAACAACAAAGCTCTCTCAGGTGTTTCCCACTTACAGACATTACAGAAAGAATTAATTTTCAAATTAAAGGTGTACGGCTCTGTGAAACAGTAAAACATTATGGACCTGATGGCTATGTCTGTGAAGAGGAAACAAATCAACACTTAAACCTGACAAGATGAGCAAAGTAGAGTGGATACAACAACATCACAAAACAGTCAGATCAGCATGCAAAAGTATCACTGTGCAATAACTCAACTGGTTAGACTGGGCAAGTTTAAATATGATTCAAGGAAGTACAGAATTAACAGAGGACAAAAATTGACAGGGCTGGGTCAAGCAAAAGGGAAAGCCATCTCAGCTCTTGTATTCTACAGGATTAAGAAACATAAGGGTGCATGAGACTTGGAGCCACAAGCTGTATATGTGGGGAACTTTTTAGGCCCCTTTAAAGTTCCTCTGCTTGTGTTGAAGATCTTTTATGCAGGGAACTGAGATGTCCAACAGGTCCTGAAGGAGACATTCCTCACCTGCCTGAGCTGTGCCTGAATGGAGCCTCCCAGCATTTTCTGGTAGACATAATGAACAATGCTGCACCGCCGCTCCAGCTGAGAGGAAAGGACTCTCTTGTTTCTCATCACAAACCCACCTCCACTGCAACCTGCCAGTGAGGAAAAGAGTAAAACTTACCGATTAGCAACACCTGTCATGCTCATTCACTAAACAATATAGGAAGACGTCTGCATTTGCTGCTACATCCATGAAAAGCTTCAGCTACAAGATAAAAGCCTCCAAATAATTCTTATACATCTGTGGTGCAGCAGCTTCTGCACTTACGGAGTCCAGCGCATCCCAAAGTGCACCAGAGCTTTGTGTAGGCTTCCTCTTGTTAAAGCTTCCTTCTCTTTGCTAAAGATTTATCAAAAAACCAGGAAAGGACTAAAGCAATGCCACTCATGGGTGGTGCATCTCTTGGACAGCATACAATTTCAATGTTTCATACCCAAAATACCATGCTGCTATCCAAAGCCCCAGCAACTTGGAAATATGCTGTGAGAGGTGGTAACCCCCTGTGTACAGCAAAATAAAGGTCATATGTGTGATCAGCAGGAACACCTGAAAATTTCCCAAGTATGGCAACATGAGCTCACACAGTTCCTGAAATGCCTGCCTGTGAATCAGAATTTTCTGTCTGCTCATGCTGTAGCCCATACAGTCTGCCTACGGCGCTGTGAGTTTTGTTTTTGATAATAGACCTGCTGACACCTCACTGCCTGAAAACCTTTCTGTTTGGAGTGATTTTTGCTGAGAGCACAGCTTGTTTCTACATTTTGTTCATGTTCCAAGTTTTAATCTTCGGGAACCTTGACATTAAAACTAGATCTGTTCAGTCCCATATCTGTGATCTAATCATCCCCACACCAATGGTCTGTAACACCCCAGGGCATATAAATGTCAAATGCACTTCTTAAGAAAGATAAATGCTATATTTAATTAAGGACATTTATTTAAAAAAACCCCACAAACAGAAGACTGAAACATATGGATCATTCTATTTGATTAGAACCTAAATTAAATCTTTCTTTAATGCAATGCTGGAGAAATGCACATTTCTTCGTTCACATGACAACATAGTGCAAATACTAGTCACACCTGTTGAAATAGGTACAAAAGTATTTCTAGTCTAATTCCTTTTTTTCACTGAAGAATTAGCATCCACAGTTCTTTCTTCAGAGGAGACAGAAATTGCAGGTTTTTTTCAGATTCCATTTTACAATGAAGAATAATTTTTTTGAAACAAAGCTTCTGGCCTTTTTAGAATCAGCTGAAACAAATCCTTTATAAAGGTGGTTTAATTGTAAGAAATGGAAACTGTCCTATATGGATCAGGAGGAAAAAAAAAGTATTTTTCCAAGCACATACAAACTGGAAGACAGAATGGAAAAGCTCAAATACAAAGGTCTTCACCTTTTAAAGAAAGGGTTAAGGGAAAAATATGATTAGCCTCATTTTTCTGAAGTATCTTACAGAATTGGCAGATGCTTACCAAATATGAAAAAGAGGCCATGAAGTTACAATAAAATAATGTAGCTAAGTTAACTACAGAAGGTGTTTTAATGATCTACAATTATACACAGAACTCCTTTCAAACAGAACATTTTGCCTCCACAGTCACTGTTCACCCTGCTAACTCCTCCAAGTTTGGACTTATAGACCATACAATGGAAATGTGCAAAATCATAGAACCTCTGTATATTTGGCTGTTGAAAAACACTTCAGCAATTTTTAGATACTTAAGCCAAAATTGTACAGAAAACTCATAGTATCTCCACAAAAGGCAATAACCCTAGTGATCTCCTAAACCACTGATAGAATTTAAGGTTTTATCTGAGAAAATGAGGCTGAGGGGAGACCATATTGTTCTCTACAACTACCTGAAAGGAGGCTGTAGGGAGAAGGGGGTTGGTCTCCCAAATAACAAGTGATAGGAAAAGGAGGAAAGGGTTTCTACTTGCACCAGGAGAGGTTCAGATTGGCAATTATGAAAAATTTCTTCACTGAAACAGTTGTCGAGCATTGGAGTAGGGAAGTGGATGAGTCCCCATTCCTAAAGATATTTAAAAGACGTGTAGTTGTGGCACATAAAGACATGGTTTAACAGTGAACTTGGCAGTGCTGGGTTAACACTTGAACTCTACAATCTTAAAGGTCTTTTCAAACTTAAATGATTCTATGAAGTTGCTGTAGGTAAAGTGTAGACAACTTCCTTGCTAATGCAAAGAATTTAACTTTCCAGTATATTAGAAATTAATGACAAGTCCACATTACATCAAAAATCTTTTAAGATTTTCTTTTTACCTAAGTTAGATACTAAAGGAAAAAAATGCCATGAGAATTAACTAGAAGAAATTCTGTCCATTCTACTCTGAACAGAGCTAGAAAGTACTCCTAGTTAGTATAGCAAAATTAGAACACAGAAAGAATGGGGTGCAAATACCAATTCAGACTGGATGCTGTAGGACACCAACCTTAGGACTACTAACTGCATTCAGAATTGCATGAGAGAAACAATGTACTACAAGTTTGGTCTGTCCTACACTAAAGCAGAGATCTGGTAACACAGGAATTCCACAAAACTTTACCACCCTCAGATGAGCTCTATCAGCATCTACAGTGCTTCAGGGTTTTACCAAGGGGTATGGAGTCTCAAAACTTAAACATTCATGCACGCACACACACTCACTAGACAAAACCTTGGAGAATGTACTACCCCAATATAAGTCCGCCTATTAGTTCAACATCTAACCCCATCTGAATGCTCATGTCTGAACATGCTTCTTGGCTCTCTCCCTCCTCAACTAGTCAATTCCTGTCATTTGCAGTAAATCTGGTAGGGAAAAAGAGTAAGGATCTGAGGAAATGTTACCGATTTTCCCTGATGGTTTAGATGTTTTTCTCACAAACAACCTCTTTTCTTGTTTCTCATTCCCTCGTTCCCCATAGTCCCGCTTCCTCTTCCCAGATGATTTTGCCTCTTCTGGCCAATGCTGACATGCTCTCTCACGCTTCTTGTCCTTTGGCTGGTTCACTGGAGCCATTTTGTCTGACCCCTGAAAGCAAACAAAGCATGGAAGGTAAGATGGTCATATACTTTTAACCAGAGGACAGAGAGGAAAACTGGAATGAAACATCCCAGCAGTCTGAAGATAGTGATTAGACCTGTATCCTCTCTCATTGGCATGATTCTAACTTTTTGTTGTTCTCTACAGAAGAGAAGAACAAGCTCAATAATTTGTTCTTTGTTCACATATGAAAATCAATGTATCCTAAAGCACTAGAATATGTTTTGACAGATGTGCCTCTACCAGACTTTGAAGCCTGAAACCCACAGATTTGCACAAAGTACATCTGTGAAACCACATAGTACCCTAACTGTTTCTCTAGTAGCTCACATTGAGCTCTTTAGATTCAGCTAAGTGAAAGGTCAGAGTTTTTATGACGATGGCCAGAGCTGACCAGCCTCGCAACAAATGGGCTCAGAAGGTACTTCCTGTATAATGGCCATTTTTCCTCGCAACCACCACCTGGTATTAGGATCGGGCTCCTGTACCGCCTAGAAACCACACCTGAAATGCTCCTCTGGCCGGTGGAATTCAGCCACTCGTGTCCCGTGTTATGACGGCCATGACGCCACCAGGCCCCTGAGGAAAAGCATGGGCCTCCCACGGCCTTCTCTGTAGCCGGCGGGCGCTGCGCCAAACGCCGTCCGCAGCCGCAGTTCCTTCCCGCAGAGCATCCCCAGGCTGATTTGATACTCGCGTTGAGCTTATTTAGAACTCCTGAATGGCTGTCACGGATATCTGCCCGTGTTAAATATAGCTCGGCGGGCACCGCGCAGGCTCTTCCCCAGGCAGCGCCCCCCAAGCGGCGCCTCGGGGGCTGGCGCGGGGCCGACCCGCAGCCCCGGCCCGGCCCGGCGCCCCCGCGGCCTGGGCGGAAGGGCCACCCCGCTCTCACCTGCGCTCCGTCGGCCTCGGCTCCCCCGGCACTGCCGCGGCCGGCGGGCGCACTGGCCCCTCCCCCGCGGTTTCATAACCGGGGCGGGAACGGGGGACAGCGGCTTCAGCCCGGCCCCACGGAGCGGCACCGAGTTCGCCGGCCATGGTGGCCGCCGCCACCCTTTGTCGCGGAGGGGCAGCGGCATCGGCAGGGGAAGGCCGAGGAGGGCTCGGGGTATTTGCCCAGCCCCTGCCGGCCTCCCCGGCCATCAGCATGAGCAGCGTCTCCGGCTGCCCTGGAGCGAGAGGCGGCTGCGAGGGTCACGCTCGCCTGAAACGCGCGATCCGTCTTTCGTCTGCCTATTGTTTATTTGGGGCAGCACGTAAAATCATACGCCCTCAATAGTTTCTAGAGCACCAAACTGGCATATTAAAGCTGTTTGGTAGGGGCCCCAAACACGGCAATTAAAAAAAAAAAAAAAAAAAATCAAAACACCATTTCCACAAGAAAATGTACCTGGTGTTGGAACTTAACAACAACATCAACCAAAAAAGGCGCATCAAAAGCTGGTAGGTAACAAAGTCTCGAGAGCAGCTCAGAGAGTACCAGATCCTACACGACGAAGCTGATGAGAATGGGGAAGGAAGAGCTCTACCAGCACAGAGGGAGGTACCAGCACTGCCCCCCACCTGCAAGGAGGCTGCTGTCTGCCAGCCCTGTTGCATGGGGAACCTTATCCCTTATCTCTGGAGCAGTAGGGTCCCCTGCTTCAGGCCTACCAGTAACTATGCTGAGTAATTAAGGTACAGTCATCCACACAGGTGGCTATGAACACAGGTCCTAGAATAGCTGTACATAGCCATGCCTTCTGTAGGGTTTGGTTTTGGGTGTTTCTATTTTTTGTGCTATAACTATAGTTACCTATGGATTTTCTCACATACTAGAAAATGTACAGAAAAACTACCCAGAAAAACAACAAACGCTCAGTCTCTGCTTTTTCGCTGAACAGTAACAGTTATATTAGTTGCTGCCATCCTGTGTCAGAATGCCATACACAAAAATCATAATCACTAAAACAATCTGGTTTTGGACATACACACAACCCAATTAGCAAGTCTTGAAGTCTCATCAGGCACTTTTGTAATATGCAGCATTTGTCTTAGAACTGTACCCATTAGCAAAAAACAGCAAGAGGAATAACTGATCATAGCACTTCCCTTCTTGCCTCTGAAGCCTCAAAAGCTTGATTTCTGGCAAGAAAATCTACTACAGAAAAACATCCTTCATATCTTGACAGTGATAAACAGTTTTCTTCTATAGGCCTGCAGAAGTCTTCGTCATAAGATCCCAAAGAAAACTTTGATGCTGTTTTCCAAGTTATCTCCAGCAAAGATGTGCACTTCCTGTCCCCACCCCTTTTGTTTCCCAGCAGTATTGTCCCCCATGCAGAGCACACACAGAGTAACCTACACATTTCCCTCTTGGAGCTATCACAGTTAGCATTTTTTAGAAATTGAATAGAAAAGACTATTTTGTACAGAATGGACCTACATCAAGCACCTAGTCCAACTGCCTGACCAATCCAGGGCTGACCTAGTTAAAGCCTGGTATTAAAGGCATTGTCCAAATACTTCTTAAAAACTGACAGCTCCGGGCATTGGCCACCTCTCTAGAAAGCTTGTTCTGGTGTTTGACCACCCTTTCTGCAAAGAAATGCTTTGTAAAGTCCAGTCTAAGCCTCCCCTGGTGCAGCTTCAAACCACTCCCACGCACCTCATCACTGGATCCCAGGGAGAAGAGATCAGCACCTCCCATCTCCACTTCCCCTTCTCAGGAAGAGGTAGGGAGCCATGAGATCATGCCTCAGCCTGCTTTTCTCCAGTCTAGACAAGCCAAACTCTGGACACAGTTGAGGACTTCAACATCATTCTTAAATTGTGAGTCCCAGAACTGCACACAGTATTCAAGATGAGGCCACATGCTAAATACGTTGTGTCGATGACTAACACCAAGCTTGCTTTCTCTCTAGAGAATCACCAGATATTTTTGTAATTATTATTCACTAAGGGCAAGAACAGCAGATAGTACACAATTCATGCACAGAAAAAATGCCACTGGTCTGATGTCTCACACCTCAGTGTCTGGATAGTACTCTGAGCAAGCCAGAGAAAGACTAATTTGAGAAAATATTCTTTAATGTATTTACTGTCTCACACTCTTCAAACTATAGTATGCAACAAAGTCAGAGGAATACAATTCTACATGGGCAGGATATTAGGCTTATTTTTATGATGCCTTTTGTCTGATGTACAATCATATTGAGGCTCTGCCTCAGTTACGGGACATTTTTTCTCTCCCACAGAATAAAGCAGTCTTGTCACTGGGTCCAGTAAAGCTATATTGTAACTCAGATCAGTTTCATGGTATTGGTAATACCATTAGGTGTTCTGCCTCCTTGTTGCCAGAATCTTTGTCCAAATCATGAATACTTTTGGCTACAGTCTCACTATTGATGTATATACCATTAGAGCAACTAGAGTTTGCCATGGACATGAAAACAAGCCTGTATTCCATGAAAAAGTAAGACAAAATATAAAACCCTAGCGATGAAAGAGTAAATATTATGCTATCTGACCTCCTGTTGTCCCATGGCCATTGCTAAGTTGCCCACATAGGAAAAGGAACAAAAAGATCACTATCATTATGACCTTGTTTACCTGAGCATCACATCTTCCCCAAGCCATTCCAGCCTTGCAGGAAAGGATTCCAACAGCCTATTTAGTGTGCTATTTACCACTCTTGCTTTGCAATCAGTATTGGTGGTGGCCAAGTCCCACGTGGACAGCATCTTAGATGCTCTATCTTAAATGCAAATGGGAAATCAATATAGAAATCAGTATAAAAGCATAACGTAGGGCAAACACTAGATATAGACTATTAACAGATGACAGGTGTTTGCTTTTTCTGACCTTCATTAATGTACATTAATTTGATAATGGAATTAAAAATGCAGAACTTAATTGAGTTAGGGAGTATCTATGACAAAGAGTTGGGTTCCGTTTTGTTTTAGTAAAAGACAAAGTTGTTGCTTATACTTTCAATTGTGATTAACTTTGAGGTTAAGATAAGCATCTTTCATCACTTTTTCAAAGGATGCTTATGGTGACACCATAGCCAATGATCTGTCATGGGTGTCCACCTTCCAGGGACCCTATGCTGGTAAAAAGCAGAGGATTGGTCTAAAAGAAATTAGGTGGAATGGTTTCTCATGTCCGCTTTCTAACACAGCATTTCACTGTATGCGAAGAGCATCAACACAGTTACTTTTTTGGCTCTTATGAAATCTAGGGCACTTGTAAAGAAAAGCAAAATACCCAAGTATACTCCAGAGAAGTGGAAAATTTATGGCATGCTCTTTCCTCTCTTCCTTCTGCAAGGCTCTCAGTCTTTCCTTTTTCCACCAATTGAATAAACATCATTGCAAACCCACAACCTGTCCTTGGAATTGTGTCCCAAGTCACTTGGAAGCAGTCAAGAGGAGGCGGGCCAGAAAGGTCTCCTAGTGCTCCTCGTACAAGCCCTACCCCAGGGGAAATTGCACTCGGGGCCTGGCGTTGCAAAAGGAAACGCTGGCAGGCAAACTCCCTGGCATTTAGAAAACAGCTGATGTCATAGGAAAGACTCCGAGGACTTAAAGATGAGGTCCGAAATATTCAGAGAGAGGTTTTCAGAGGAATGGGTGACTGAAAACAGTTAGCAGGATCGGTCTGAAAGAGAAAGACTCCAAGGCGAATTGAGACGATGCCACCCTCTAAGCCCAGGGAGAGTGACCCACGCCACGCTCACAAGCGAGACCACAGCACTCCACTTGGGTGGGAGCTGGCCTTGGGGTACCTGCTGCTCCAACACACCAGGGCGGCTCCTGCAGGTCAGCTGGCCGACACAGCACACAGATGAACGAACTCACGGACAGGAGCTGAACTCACGGCTGGGCCGAGCAGGCAGCTCCTCATAGGGCTGCCTCCCTCCCGCTCCTGGCGCCCGCCACGAGGGGGATCCCGGCCAGGCAGGCTTCCTTCAGACCCCTCCTCAGCCCAAGGCCGACCCCAGGCCCACCCCCAACGTGGAGGTGAGGGGAAAAAAAGACAGGAGCTGGGGCTGCCCTCCCGGCCCCACCTGCCTGGGCAGAGCACGCCCCCGTTAATTGGATCAAGGGCCGGGCGGCGGGGGCGGGGAGGCGGCAGTTGCGCCGAAGCTGCCTCGCCGCTGCCGTCGGAGCACCCCGAGCCCGGGCCCGCCCCGCGGGACCTGCTGGAGGCGGGGCGGGACCCCCGCGTCCCGCCGCTGAAATAGGGGGAGGGCTCAGCCCGCGCCTCGCTTAGGTGGCCGCTGCTCGCCGAGCGTCCCGCCGAGCCGCGCTGCCTGCGAGGTAAGCGGCGGGGTCGCCGCTGCGGGCTCCGCTCCCCCGGGCGTGGCGCCTTTCGGACCTGTGCCCTGTGGGGTGCCGGGGGTCTTAGCGGCAGAACCCGTCCTGGTCCCGGCGCCGCCTTCCCGCGGGGGGCAGCGTGTCTCGGGACGCGCTGGCAACTGTGAGGGAAAAGTTTCCTCATGGAAGGTGGGCGGGGGGGAAGGCGGTGCCCAGCTGGGCGCTGGCTGTGGGCAGGAGGGGACCGGGAGGCAGCTCGGCGCGGTTCATCTGGAGGCGCCGCGGAGACCCCCGGTAGGTGCGGGAGTGGCAGCGCGCGGGGCTGGGAAGGGCGGCGGGACTGCGGTCCCCGGCGGGTTGCTCACGAGAGGCTAGGGAAGCTTTTGCCAGGACTTCGTACCCTTGCGTCCTTAAGCTTCGCCGTGTGCCCTGCCGCTGGCCTCTCGGGGTCGGCCCGCTGGTGCCGCCCCGTCACTGGGGTCTGCCGAGGCTCCCCCTCCCTCCGGAGCCCGCGCCTCCGCTCCGCCGCGGGGACAGGGGCCTCTTTGTGCCGCATCCGCGCAGAGCCGCTTCCCACTCTGAAACCGGAGCCGCGGGCGCTGGCAGCGCTGTGGAGAGTGGGGATAGAGCGGCTTCCCAGGACCCCCTGGGGAAAGGGGCCGCGCCGGGGCCCAGGCTCGCGAGGCTGTAGTTCCTTGTCTTGGGGGTCCGTGTTGCCGGTCTGTGAGCCGGACTCCTGGCAGCCGGATGGAGAAGTTCGGCAGACAGGACAGTTCTGTCCTTGTTTGTCCTCCTCCTCTCTTCTGGCTGCCGACAGCAGGGAGGGGAGAGGAGGGCGGGGGGCAGGCGCAGGGGTGCTGCCTGCGGCCGTGTCACCGGGCCCCTGGCAGGCTGCTGGGGTTACCGTGTCCTCTCCAGCCTAGGGCAAGAGAAAGCTGATAAACAGGGAGGGTATTAGTGGGCCTGAATATCCAGTGCTTGAGAAGACAGTCTGATTTGTCACTGGGCACAGGAGGAGGGTTCCATGATCTCTGCAAAGCTATCGATAAGTGAAGCTAGCGTGGCCCAAACGCATTAACCTGTTCCACCACTTTCTGTGCCAACTATGCGTTCTTTGCTTGCTTCAGTTCTTCAGGCATGCAGAAGGCTCAGGGCTTGGTAGTGAGGGTAAGGTTAGCTGACCACTGCCAGACACTTGTTCCTGGCCCTAGGAAGTAGTCTGGCCTTTCTGTTCACTCTTTGACCCTCCTTACAGAACTGGTGCTCCCTACTTCCTTAAACTGGAGATGAACTTCTCTTCAAATCAACCACCGGTCTAACTCACACAAAGGAATTTCTGATATGTTGGTAATTGATTGCAGTACAGAACCCAAGCAGAGCCTCCCACTCCGCCCTGGAATTGAAGTGTCAGTAAGAAGTCACCAAGTCTTACAGTGGGTGGCTCAAGTCATTCTTGGGGCGGAATGAGAGCAGAATGCACAACTGCAATGTGTGGGCTAAAATGACAGGGTCCAGATACTCTTTGCTCCAGGTGTGAGCTGGTCTCTGGGTGGAGTCAAATTGGAGCTTCTCCCCATGGGTTGCATAATTGGGCACATTCTTTCATGCAAGGATTCACCTTTCCGTGAGGTCCACAAATGTGCTTTGTGTGAGATGGAGTCTGCCTTGATAATGTTTTGTGTAATTAATGGTATTTCTCTAGAAGTTCCCTAAAATATTTACTAGATTGTCCTTTGAGTTACAGTTTGGAACAGAATGAATGTGTGAGCTTGATCAGCTGCCTGCTGCCTTCCCTATTCTGAGCCTGGTCTATTGTATTGCTTTATTGGCTTTTTTTTTTTTTTTTTTTTTTTCTTCTGACCTGTGTTTGAGCTTCTCTGGCTTGCCTGCACTTGTTCAAGTGAAGACTGTCTTCTTCTCAGGCTGTAAAAAGAAGTAACTTTAGTGTGTCAGCTATGTATAGGGCTGAGAACAACTGCCCATCTGGAACTCCATTATCAAATGCCAACAAGTAAATAGGATTGTGTGTGACTGGACTATGCCAAAATGCTGCAGGTCACTGGCAGACAGTGTGTGTAACCAAGTAATAAAAGCCTGAAAATTTTATGGATCCAAATTAATTTCACAGGATGACAACTGGTGCTTTTAGTCTTTTAGGTTTTTGTGGATTTTACAAGATCTAGCCTGAATCTTTTTGGCTTTCCCCAGATGATCATGACTTTCCAGCAAAAAAGAGAATTAATATATATTTACACATGCATACATATATGTGTGTATAAGATCAGTATTACAATAATGTGACTTCTTAGGAGATACAAAGCTCTAAGAATGCCTTAGTCACCGCGAAGGGGTGATGTGAGCTTTTGTCAGAACTCATGATATCAGCAAGCATGGCAAATACTATATATTCTTTACTCTGGCTGTCTTGAGGGCTGGAGATTATTCAGTTGTTCTTTGAACCATTTGGTCTGTGTCATGGCTGACATCCAGGGATTGAGCTGGGGACCTCAAAAGCTAAAAGTATCTGCTTGTAGCCTGAGTGGAAAAAGCTATACTCTTGATCAGAGAGAATTAATAAACTGCCTCTATTTTTGCCATCAGCTGATCAGTGATCCGTGAATTTGGGCTGCTCTTGAGAGTTCATGGGGAAATGCCTGAACAATAGGAGAGCTGTTTAAGCCCTTTAAGGAGCTCTTATCTTTTTAAAACAGACTTTGTGATCAGGCAGGCTGTTTTATCACTAGTTACTCAGTGCAATGGGTGTAGAGGGTACTCTGTGAGAGGCAACTGTGTCAGACAGATTAAAAAAAAGCCTTAATAGTTCAGTCTAAGACTTTAGTGGATGGATCAGAAAACAGTGACTGCTGTATCTGGAAGTTTTCATGAAGACTTTAGGATTTTGCTCTTTGAAGAATTACAAAAGAACTTTGCATCCTTGGAGCAGTTAAGTAGCTGTTCAAGTGGTAGCTTTTTGCCACTACCTTGCAACATGGTGACCACTGTAATCTAACATCAAAATGCACTCTGACTGATTGGGCACAAGTTTTTCCAGCAGCCCAAAGGAAAATGTTGGTGCAGAGAACCTGGTGCATCCTCTGCTGTAATCATCCAGCTTTATTTCAGTGATTGGTACATTAGTTTCAAGTTCCTTCAAGCTGAAATGTGGGCTGAAGCTGGGCACTGCTATAAGGCAGGAAATGTGACTGGCATCCTAATCACATTTGAGCCTTCACTGGTTTCTCCTTGCCGTGAATGGGATGATGGGAATGAGCCTTTCAGACTTTTGATAGTTGGAATTTGTGTGTTAAATCTAGTGATTGTCACTGGAGTTTGTTGAAAAGGCATATGAGAGATCTCCATGGTACCAGGGGCCTGGATCCAGAGGCATTAGGTTTGTGGGGGATTTTTACTCTCTTAATAGGTGACTGTGGTAGGACGCTGTTAATTGCAACTGAGTTTCTCCAGGCTAGAGGAGTTAGAATTACTGCAGCAGCCCATAAATAACAGTGCTAGCAGGTCTTCAGCCTCCTCAGTCCTGTCCCTGCTGTGAGCTTTCCCAAGCTGAGTCTCTTCTGTTTGCAGGAAGATACAGTACTTACCTCCTGGGCTCTCAGGGACATAGTCAGTCCTTTTAGTCACCTACAGGTGATTTTCTGGTGGTAGTAACTTCCTGCCATCCCTCAGTATAGTACCCCTGCTGCTGAGCCCAACCTCTCCCACTCCTAAAGGTGCTGAGCTGCCCCAGCTGCAGTACTGCTGTGCAGAGCTCTGAAGTGGCCTTGATGCTTTTTCTGACAAGGGCAAGAAACTTTCCTGGAGGATTAGGAGATGTAGCATATTTCACTTCTTGAATGATTGCAGGTTCTTTATGTTTTCAGTCAGCTTTTCCTTGTACCAGGACTGGTGAGCTGTGAAAGCCCACTGTTGACTCCAGCAGGCTTCTACTCCAATGCAAGCAAACAAGTAGGGTTTTGAGCTGCTTCAGGTAACATTGCAGGGAAATAAAGCCCACTGGGTTGCTCTGTTGTGCTTGTGGTTTTTTTAAAAAGCCTTCCAGTGTTCTTTCCTCACATGTCAGGTTGAATCTTGAGGATCAGAAACTGGGATCATTCCTTTGGGCAGTGGACAGAGAAAGCAAATGACATTCCAGTGATGCTGAACAGTTAAAATCTGTCCTGTCATGTGTGCACTTTGGGCTGATTGCCCCATTTCCCTGTGTTCTCCTAAAGTATTTTGAATAACATTTGGGATATGAAGTGTTAATAGTCCTGTTTTTCAGCCTGAGATCCAAAAATTTATTTTATGAGGCACTACTGATACCAAGGAGTAGATTCCGTGCAGACACTATGAAAGCAGATAAAAGTTGCTCCATGACATGCCGGGCAATGAACTTCAAGAAGAATGTGTGAAGTATTCATGGCCTTTCAGTAGAAGAATTTCAGCCTTTCAATACTTAAAAGGAGCTTATAAAAAGAGGGAGAGCAACTTTTTACATGGGCAGATGGTAACTGGACAAGGGGGAATGGTTTTAAAGTAGAGGAGAGATTTAGATTAGATATTATGAAGAAATTCTTTACTCAGAGAGTTGCTAGAACAGGCTGCACAGGGAAGTTGTGGATGCCCCCATCCCTGGCAGTGTTCAAAGCCAGGTTGTATCGGGCTTTGAACAACTGGTCTAGTGGGTCGCATCCAAGCCCATGGAGCTTGGAACTAGATCTTTGTAGTCGCTTCCAAACCATTCTATGATTCAATGAAGTATGAATTTCCACAGTGCAGGCCACTTCCTAATGGCTTTCCTACTTTAACCTTGTTACATCAGTGGGAAATCTCTCAGAAAGGTGTATGAATATGTTTGGGAGTGGAGTATCTACAAAGTGGCTGATCTGCCAAACTCTTCTTGAACTGGGAGATGCTACAAAGGGAATATAAGTTCTCTCCAGTCCACAGAGCAAATGATGCTTTCTTTTCACATGTCTGGTCTCACAAAAGACTATGCAAAATGACTCTATGTAAAAGCTACTCTACAGTCCTTCCAGTTCATATGGTATTAACTGCCTTACAGTTGCAGTTGCTTTTATGCTGTTTAGATTTTTCTGCAGAGTAAACCTAGCTCTGGTAACAAAAAGAGAAAAAAGAGCCTTGGCATCAAAGTGGAGGAACTTGTCACACCTGGAACAGAAGTAATGGGTATGATGCTCTAACCTTCTTTACCATAAGAGATGCCCTAGTCAGTCTTATCTTATTCAGCTCTCAATTCAAGGAATTGATTGTTCTCCCTTCTACAGACTATTTGGGACTTGAAACTCTGCAGGGAACTGGATGAACTTCAGAAATGCCTTGATGATGATCTTTCATGTTTTTGTCTCCATTATATGAATTTTTGGAAGGAAAGTATTCACATAATAAGCAGTTTTAGTAAATCAGCTTTTACCAAATAAAACCAGAAATCTATTCAATGCAACCATAGATAAAGAAATGCAGTACTTTGAATTAATTTGCTGTGTGATTGTCACACACTTGGTCTGAAGGACAAATTTCTTGTCAGCTCTTATCTCCCATTCCCCTTCCTCAAAAAGCAGCCAGTGGAAAAGACAACTATTGGTAAAGGAAACCCACAAGTTGCAGAACTGTAGATGGGTTCCAAGTGGGATGTGGCTTCCAAGTGTGAGAAGGGAGCAGAGAAGGCTGGAGACTTCTGATTGCTGTGCAGTCTGGTGAAGCAAGAAACCACCAGAAGCTCAGTGTTAGAATGGAGCTAACTGGCTTGTGGCTCCCACAAAAGGTTGTTTGATTGCATCAATTGCAGTCTGCTTCCTTAAGACTTCCTAATGCATTAATGTAAACTTGATCCCTGTTTTGGGTGTTGCAAGGTACTTCAATCACGGGAGAATATTCCAGGGGCAGGAACTTCCTGGAGTTTGCTCCCCTACCTGCTCCCCATCTGCAACCACAGGAAACACCCCTGATCACCACTTCACGTTATTTCTGCCTTCTTTACTCAGGGTTAGATGAGTCCAGGGCATTTTATTCTGTTTGGATCAGCACTGTTCTTGTGAAGATCAAACAAACTACTTACTCCAAGCCTAGTTGGAGAGGGTAGACTGGCCCAACCTGCTACTACAATGAGTTACCTTTACTAAGTTCCAGGTAACTGTGTCACAGGATGGACTATTGATCTTACCAATCCATAAGGGAAGAAAAAAACATTACCAGATAATATGTAGTTTAAATCCTTGAAAATGTTTGCATTCAGTGTGGATTGAGACTGCTGAGGAGGGGTATACTAGCTTTGACTAGAGCTTTAAACACCTGCTTATCAGTGATTTAGGAAGAAAGAACTTCCAGTTGTTTGGGGTCCCTTCTGATGAGAAGGGAAGTGCATGTATTTGCTGGCAAGCTTGGTGTTTGCTTGCGGAAACTGATGAAGCAGGGTGGGAAGTACCCTGGGAAATATCTAGCATAGAAGCAAACAAGTGAAGAGGCCAGGGAGTGGGACAGCAGAGATTACAGGTCCTCGGTATCTGCCTGGGTTAAAACCTTGCGCTGAGAGAGTGGTAAAACAGGGAGTGTGAGAGCTGGAAAGTGGGCATGCTGTGACTAAGGAGTGGAACAGGAGGGCTGCTGTTCACAGGGCTAAGAGAGCAGGCTAGGGTAGTGTTGTTCCTGGTAGCTTGTATGTGTGGCTTCTTACTAAGCTGTCAGCTGCTAAACACATAGACTCAACATACATGTTTAAATTATTCTAGCAACCATTTTTAATAAAAATTAACATAGCCTATTGCCCTGTTTGAGGATGGTACCCACTGGTTCAGTGCTGGCTTCTTCCCTCCTTCAGCTCTGTATTTGAGATTATAATAATTTTTTTTAAATACAAAGAACCACTGGGAAAAAAACCACATACCTTGACAGCCCACTACATCCCTTCATTACCATTATCTCATACAGATATGTTAACCAGAATAGATCTGTGTTCCTGTAATATTAAAGATCCTCTACATAATTTTGGAAAAGAGAGCAGATTTTTTTTCCTTCTCTTGATAAAGCAATTTCGGCCTGGTAAAGCTATGTCAGCCAAGAATCTTAACCCCTTGATCAGCAGCAATGTATTAGTAGAAGCCTGTCCGGTAGCCTTGGCTGCTGACAGGGAATAGCTAATAATTGTAGAAAGGATTGAATTCTGCATAAACACTTTGAAAACAGCTTGGGGTGGCACATAGGGAATGTCTGTCATCAGTACATTAGCTTGGTCTGAATGTTAAAATTAAGCTAAAGAAGCTGTGGTCTGAAATAAGGGAGTATAATGAAGCATAATATAAACTCAGAGGGTCAGCCCTTCAAGTGGAATGGGATCTTGTCTGTGTTTTAGTACTTTGGTATAATCATGGAGAATTTTGCTACTGGACAGCCACTAGATCTCTAGAGAATCATGGGCTGGGAGATGGGCTTCTGTTACCGGCTTGCACATAGCTGGAGTGACCTCTGTGTAGTTACTGTTCTGCCTGATAGATCTCTGACCTTTCCCTGACTGGAGAGATGAGCTAAAATCTTGCTTGAAACTGTATTAGACAGCCCTGGCAGGCTTCAGTCCTTAGGGAGAGGCTGGGAAACACTGGCTTAGTCCCTTTCCCAGTCAGGTTACTTGGCTGAGGGTGTGACACTGCAGTAAGATAAATACCTCTAAGGGAAGTTTTGGAGGATCTTTGTGCTACATTGCATTCTTTCTAGCAGTAGATAGGAACTGTCCCCTCTTCAGAAAGGTGAGTACACCTGCAAATATCAGACCTCCTATATAATGGCAGTGGAGAGCACATTATGGGCATCATCCCAGTTGCTGGCTCAGAGCTACTGGATGTGCAGTTCCAGAGATGGAAAGCACACCCTCTCCCATGCCCCATTTCATTCTCTCTGTTGGGGACCTTCCTAGCTCTTCTGTACCAACAGCAGTCCAGTTTGTTACATTGCTGGAGTCATGTGGAACCTCCTGGCTTCAGCTCTCTAGTTTCTTCTGACAAGTTAAAAGGGAAAGAAAGGGATTTTATGCTTGTAATTCTGTAAGGGAAGGGGGGCTGCCATCTTTTTGTGTATTTGGATTGTTCAGATTGAAATGTTTATCTGCAACCTATACCAGAGTGCCAGTGTTTTTGGAGAGAAAAGAATATCTTGACCACCGTGTACAGAAAAATGACCTGGGAATCAAACAAATTGGCTGCAAAAAGTATCACATTCTTTCCTTGTGATGGTAGTTGTGTTGAGGTGGAAATTAGTAGCAACTTGTTATTGATTAAAACTTTTGCTTAGCTTGGCTTTAGCACCTATATAGAAATTGATCCACAATAAAAATGTGCCTCCACCAAAACCCCAGTTACTAGATAAATGTAACTGTTTGCTCCTACATGTGTCTGCATCCAGCATTTGCTGTTGCATTTGGGAAAGGGAAGAGGAGTTGGTCAGAAGGCCTTGTCTGGTGGGATATACAAGCTTTGTTTCTGTGGATGAATTCCTGCAAGGCTGCATACACCAGCCCTTTGAGCTTTTGTAGAGTTCAGAGGGTTGATCTTGGCAAACTTAGGAAAACAGTTGCTCACAGGGAGTCTTGGGAAGCAGTCAGGCAATGCATAGAAGTGGTGCCTTGGACATTTGGAGTATTGGAATGTAGTGTAGATGGAAGAGGATTTCTGTGGTTTACCTGCCTGAGGGAAAGCTTTCAGTTGGAGAAGAGCTATTATTACTTTTGGGTCTAGAAGTCTTCTTTGTGGACCAGGACCCTGTTGCACAGATGCTGTGAAAGCATGAAGCAAGGCACACCCTATAACATGTAATGGGTTTCACATGTTTTTGAAAGGGAAGGTTTTAGCCTGACACCTTGGTCTGAGATGCATCCCTGACTGCATCATGAGTGAGAATAACAGCATGGCTTAAAGGTAAAAACAGCTCTATTGCAATGAACCCTCTGGCATTTTCCTGAGTGGAGTTTAGTAACAGTGAGGCAGTCATGAGCCATTCCACCTTTCTGCATCTGAAGAGCAAGAGCCATTTTTTGATAACTTAACAGGGAGTTGATAGCAGGTGTGGCCCAATAATTGTGTTGGCTCCTAAGTGAGAGCAGGTATGTGGGGGAAGAAGAGAGGTATCCTTTCTATCTCTGGAAGCAGAAGTAGTTGTAGCTGTCATTTGCATGGTTCACTTTTCCTGATGTTGCTGGTTGTAGTGGTGTCTGTGATACATTTATCCATAATCCTCTGAAGGTGTGAAATGAATAGCAATGTAGTCCCTCTTTCCCTCTTTTTCGGAGACCTTGTCTTGCAAGAGCTGCAGTGACGTCTTAAGTAGCTCTTAACGGTGAGAGCTGATACAGAAAGGTGGGAAGGTAGAAATAAACATTCCTTTGCCCTGCAAATATTATTTGCTAGATGGTCTCCTCTTAGGGGAAGTGGCAGTGCCATCAGGAGGAGTCTTGTATGTGATATTAGCCCACATAAAACTCCAGTTGACCCAGTATAACTCCAGCTAAATTGCTTGTACTGTACAGGTTCTGCAAGGCCTCCTGAATCATTTGGTGGCTGTTGCTACATCAGGCTGTCCACGAGGTATCCCTGTCATCTTTACTTTGCTATAAAACAACCTCCAGGCTTTGGCACATATATTTACTTTTCCCGTCAAACTTGGGTTTTCCCTGGTCTCAAATCCTTAGTGGCTTACAACATGTGGTATTTCAGGAATAGATAGGCATGAAGGGTGGACTGGCAATCTACTTGCTCTTCCAGGGCTCACTCAGGGTGACAGTAGCAGCTGTTCTTTCCAGCCCCTCTGTGCAGTACTAAGTACCTTCCCTATGTCTGCATGCAGATCCAATTTGATCTGCTGACTGACATGGGCTCATGAAGTATGTAAAGTTCAGTAAAAGCCCAGCAGAAAAGGGTCCTTCTTGTTCTTTGACCTTTTTGCTTCTACCAAGCTGGATTTTTCTGGGTGTCTATAAAGTCCATACAACTGCTATGGAAATATTTACTCAATGGACTGCTACTCAGGTCATGGAGATTAGCCTGTAGAAATATTGCATCACTTGATTGTATTTTCCCACCTAGCTACTGTGCTGATGACTACAGTAAACCCTTAAGTTGTGGGATGCTTTGCCACATGATGTTACAGATGGTGAAAACTCATTTATGAGTTCAAAAGCAGGTTGAAGAAATTAATAGAAGAGAAATCTGTTGAGTGCTCATTCACAGGTGCCACATCCAGCTCAGGGAAGTTCCTGTCAGCAAGTCGTTAGAGGCTTGGAGGGCATGCAGGGAGGCATCATGTATGCTTGTTCCATTGTGAAAGTGAGGGAAGGTATCTGCTTTTGGCTGCTGTCTAGATAGGCTATGAGGCCATGATAAACTTTAGTCTGATCCAGCACAGTTACTATTATATTTCAGAGCCTGTTAGTGATAGTAAATCTGGTTATTTGAGTTGGTAACTCCTGTGAAAGCAAGCAGATGTGACTCAAATTCTAACATGGAAACTGCAGAAAGAATAGATTGAGGTTTTGGGACGTTTGTTTTGCCTTACTGTCCCTCAAATGAACAAGCATATACTGCCACACAACAGCTTTCCACATTTACCCCTCAAATTCTAGTACCATGTAGTCAGCCCAGATGGGAAACAAGAGATGGAAGGCATGTTTGTGATTCATTGCTTCCTGATAAAGTGGGGATGGGGGAGTGGTGCGGAAAAAGTGATACAGCATTCATGTGTCATGTATAGTTGATCTATGTCTTCATCAGGAGAAAGAAAGAATGGATTTTAAATATACTTTTACATGACTTCATGAAGTTTTTTTAAATCATAGCCATTTCTGGAGAGTACTGGGAAGTTTTATAAGGTTTTTGATGAGCTTTAACCTTTTATCCAATGGCCTGGACCACTCATAGTTACAACTCTTCCCCTTCGACCTCTTGGCCTCCCCTTCCTCACCAAAAGTCCCTAGTTTGCAATAATCCAGTCTGCTTTTTTTTCTTTCCTTTTCCCTACCTTCTTTTATTTCTTCTCAAAAATGGACTTATTGTCTGGCTAAAAATCCTACTTCTAGATTTTGCAGATTCTACTCTCAGCTGCCCTAACTTCCAGTTGCAGCTGAGTGCTGGTGACTGAGAAGAAGGGATTTTTTGCTTGTCTGTTGTTGAGTTTTTTTGTTGTTTTTGATAAATAAACTTTTTACATTGAGGTAAGTCCTCAGGGATGTAAATGTGAGATAAGCAAAAAGGCCTTATTCTGCCCTTGCTTCTAATAGCCTCTGCAGACCTTCTACTTCTCTTTGCTCTGTGAAAAACTGATGACAGTTCCCTGTACCATGTACCAAAATAAAGTATTTATGAGAATATGATGGGAACAGCTTACAGAAGCAAGGGACAAAAAAGCTCTCCTGCTAGTGAGCTACATCCTACCAGTGCAGTGCTAGGTGCTCTGCAACTAAAGGGACTGTAGACTAGAATATGTTTTCTGGTGAGTTTTGGTGGCCTTTTTTTTTTGTTTTTTTTATGTGGAGTTATCAAGTTCTTTGACTTGTGTATAAATCTTCTTCATCTTTAGTTAAAAGGGACTGGAGGAAGTATATATGTATCCTTCCCCCTTTCTCCCAAAGGCAGCTATGTGCAAAAGTATATGCAGCAGCGCATGGAGACTGTGGGGTTTGCTAAACTGGACACCCTCCAATGAGGGGAGACCAGGCCCCATGTGGAGTGCCTGGGGTCTGTGCTTTTTTAGGCCTTTCTGGCCCAAGCTGTTCCCTATGCTCAGCTGTTGTGATGCTACTTTTCCTGCACAATGCTGTCAGCCACCCCAGTGTTTCTATTTTAACTCTCTCTGGGGCCTGATCTTGTGACACAAGGATTTGGCATCTCTCCTACGTGCTGGAACATGGCATCTCGGGAGGCACAGTGGCTGCAGCTGCTGTATCAGAGGGTGCCCCTCCTAAGTAGCTGGTAGAAAAGGGACACCCCTAGGATTGCAGTGCCTCAGAACAGGCATCATCCCTTCAAAAGAGTGTCTGACCGTGGCCATCTCTATCTCCTCCAGTCTTCTTTCAGAGTTTGAAGAGCTTGAGACACCCTTGCCGGCTTCCCACTGCTCCCCCTGCGGCATCTCACTTCAGCATTCAGGTATGTAGTTACTGGGGCCAGGAGTAGAGTTGCATGCCCTGGAGGCTGTAAGATGGCTTTGCAGTCAGATGACAAACAGGGAGGGAGGACAGGACAGCTGGTGGCATGGTCGAGGAATTAATTTTTCAATGTTCATGCACCTGAATGTCATATACCATTTAACAGCTTGCTTCAGTGACTGGAATTCAGCACTTCCAGCCTTCTGAAGAAGGACAGAGGAACAGCACTGATATACTTCTGACACACTCTATGGGATGACACTGGGCAAACATAGCCAAATGTCAGAAATTCCTGCAGTCTAGGTTGGGGTGCTTTACTGTGCAGTTCCTCCTAACAAGAAGGATTTGCTTGAGGTGGGAGATGGGTATTCTTGACCTGATCTTTATCTTTGCTGCGTGCTCTGTGGGCTTAGCAGAATGAGCAGATACCTCTCTGGGGTGTGAGGGAAGCTTTTTATAACCAGGAATGTGCAAGAGGAGAAGTGGCAGCAAAGGCCATGCATGCTGCATTAACCTGGGCTTGTCTGGAAAGGACTGGGTTTGTCAGCAAGTGACTGGGCTTGGTCCTGTTACTCCTTCTCTCATTCTTGCACAAGAACAACCCTGAACCTCTTCGCAAGGAATTCAGTGTTGTACCACATCAGGAACAAACTAGCAGTGCAGACTAGCACAGGGGAATGGGCAAAAGTTCTGAGACAGCAGAGAATGACATGAACCTTTTACCTTCCAGCCTAGATTTTGAGCCTAATGCAGTGAGTGCAGTAAAACCAGCAGCTGTGCAGGGGTGTTTCTAGGGAAGCAGTGTGCTGGGTAATAAGCACGTGTGCTGTGTGGCCGTTTGGCTGGGTATGCCCCAGCGTGTTTCTGTACTTCTGCTCAAGCCCAGCTCAGCTGGTGGGCAGCTTATAGGGCTCCTCCCCATTCAAGACATGCCTGCCTGCTGACTGCTCAGCCTTGTTTTCCCCAGTCAGTTGTAATCCCGTCATCCTGAGTCATACTGGGAAGCTGGAGTCATCTCCATTGACAAAAGACTTACTTAAAATCTTTCAAGGCCGATTTCAAATAGCTTTAGCTACCTCAGTTTCTGTTACCCTCTTGAGGGCCTTTGTTAAGAAAGGGATCTCTGCAGAAGTATTTAGTGCTGCTGAAGAGTGTTGGATTCATGAGCATCTCTGATACCTGTACAGCCCAGGTTTGGCAACATTGTCTTCTACAACATCCTTTTCCAGTGTGTTACAGGCCTGCCAAGGAGGCCTCCTGTCTGCAGGGAGGGAGGAGGGCAGTTCAGCCCTGGGCATCTCTGCTGGACCTTGCCATTTGCAACTGGAGGGGCACTGATGCCAGTACTTGACTGCAGGGCAGAAAGTTGGGCTCTTCCAGCTCCAAGAGTCATGGAGAACCATGCTGTCTGCAAAGGCTCAGCCGCTGCTGTATTTGAAATCACTTTTCTCTATTCTCAGGTTAACTGAAATCTGCAAACATTCCCTGCTGCAAGAAAAAGAGGGTGATGTCATCAGAAGATGATGCTGGCGGGGAGGCTCCTGGGGGCAGTTTCTGGGAGGTAAGGAAGCATAATTGGAGTGTGAGGGAGGTAGGAGTGTCATCTTACCACCCACTGATGGAATTACCAGTGGGTTGAGTTCCAGGTCTGTGGGTGACATGTTGTCCTTGAGGAGTGGAAGGGAGGAACTGTGGGAAAGTTCAGTACCATGCTGTGTGTTATTGCAGGGAGTAAGTGACTTTCTTCCACAGATGCTGTGGAATGAGAGTTCCTTGTTCAGCTAACATAGATCTGAGCTGTGAGAGAAGCGAGCAAAGCATCTCAGCCTCTTCTCTCCAGTGCTGCGTTTGCCTGAGAGTGCCAAAGGCAGGTCTGAGCCCAGATGCTGGCTTCAGAAGGGCCCATGTTCCCTCCCCATGCAATGATGGATCTGCTGTTGTGTGTACTGAAGGAACATGAAAGTCAGTACAGTATAAACAATAATGCTGTGTGACATTTCAGGCTGGAAACTACAAGCGGACAGTGAAACGTGTGGATGATGGGTACCGGCTCTGCAATGACTTAATCTCCTGCTTCCAGGAGCGAGCCAAGATAGAGAAGAACTATGCCCAGCAACTAACAGAGTGGTCCCGTAAGTGGAGGACCAATGTGGAGAGAGGTAAAGTTGGCATATAAGACTGGGAACAGGAGGCAATCATTGCACTCTCCTGTGAGTGCCATCTCTTACTGAGGTGGTATTGTTTCTTTCAGGGACAGGCTTCCCTTCCCCAGTAAGGGGGTGACTTTCTTGGGTGTCTTTTTTGTTTGTTTGCCTGGTTTTGGAGCGAGTCCTCTGATTAGTTTAGAGAGGTGTTCTCTTGTCATGTGCTTGATTATTAACAAAAAAATCTGTGTGCTTAGTTTGGCAAGCCCTTAGGCAGTCCATGTCTTAAGCTGGAGATACTCCCCTTTTAAGGATGGCTTAGCTGTCTTCTCCTCCAGTGTGAGAATAACTATTAATGCTGTGATTTAGTGGCAGTGTGCTCAAACTCACAAAGTAACAGGAAACAATGGGACAGTTGTCCCAAAGGACCTGCTGGTCTGTGGAGCAGAAGCCTGGCCTCAGTCATGAACTAATGTTGCTGTCTGACCTGCAGCTCAGGGCAGATTTGGGAAGAGAATTTTCTACAGAAACCTTTTCCTAGCAGGCACCATCTGGGACAGCTGAGGCTGCCCAAAGAAATGCCCATCTCATCCAGCTCTAACAGCCAGTCTAGATGCTGCCTGGTGGGACTGTGGAGACCAGTCAGTGATGATGACTTCCCTAACTCTGCCAGTGATGGCAGAGTTAGGGAAGTGACTCCATACGGTTAGATGTATGTAGGAGAAAAAACATCTGCAATCCTTTCTGTGGGCAGTGGGTATAAGAGTTCCTCTGGTGCTTGTTCCTGCAGGTCCACAGTATGGTACTCTGGAAAAGGCCTGGCATGCCTTCCTGACGGCTGCAGACAAACTGAGTGAAATTCACTTGGCTGTCCGGAACCACCTGGCTGGTGAAGACTCGGATAAGATCAAGGCCTGGCAGAAGGAGGCTTACCACAGGCAGATGATTGGAGGCTTCAAGGAAACAAAGGATGCAGAGGACGGGTTCCGCAAGGCCCAGAAACCCTGGGTGAAAAAGATGAAAGATGTAAGCAAAGTGGAAAGAGAGATAAGGGCAGTAGAGCTGGCTGCCTAATTTCAAGAGCCACTAGGCAAACAAATGAGGTTAGCCAGAGTAGCAGAGAATCCCAGAGAGGGAAGAATGTTTCAAGGGTCTCTTGTTCTTGTGGTTTTATAACTTCCTTCCCATATGGGAAGATTTTAGTAATAGGTTCTGTATTCCTGCATAGATGACATGTTAGCAGAGCAGGTTTTTTTCAGAGCAGGTGAGCTCTGAAAAAGAGATCATTTGAAGGTACCTCTTCCCACTGGAGCATTGTTTACTAAATGCTGAATTGGCATTCCTGTTAGGTTGCTGCAGACTCTAACAAATGTTAATGTGCCTCCTGAGTATTGGGGAATCAGTGTGCACAAGATTGTGGCTTTTTCTGCACCCCTTCTCCTACAGGTGGAGACATCTAAGAAAAACTATCATGCAGCCCGGAAGGAGGAGAAAACGGCCCATACAAGGGAGAACCATGCCAAGGCAGACTCGTCTGTCTCACAGGAGCAGATGCGCAAGTTGCAGGAGCGTGTAGAGAAGTGCGCTCAGGAGGCTGAGAAGGTGTGTGTTGTATGGAGGGGGGGTCACAAGGATACTCCTTTCAAGGAAAAAGCATTGGTGGTAATGTCCCTCAGTGAAATGACTCCTGCTGAAGCCTGTAAGATGTGAGATCCCATCATCTGAGGTTTTAGTGAGCTAGACAGACTTTGATAACCAAGGTCTCTGTCTTTGGAGTTGGGCAAGATCCTAATTTATAAATAAATTTAAAATAAAAAAAAAAGTGTAGAGGATTTGGTGCAGGGGGTGGAACCTGTAGAGCTGAAGGCTTGACTACCAAAAATAGAAGATTTATTTGTCCAGAAGAGGGAGAGTGTGGAAGGTCCTGTATGGAAGAGAGTAACAAGGAAGAACAGGAAATTTGCAAGAATATTAGGAGAGCAATGGGCTGGGACACTAGCTATGGGATGTCTTATTTCTTTGGTATGTTTGCTCAACAGTGCAGGGGGGAAAAAAATTTGTCAGTCCCAAGCCAGAGTAGGGAGGGTTGTTACTTGTTTACCATCAGGGCAACACATCTCACCATTGCTGTACTCATGCTACAGTGCAAGGATCAGTATGAGAAGATGCTGGAAGAGCTGAATCGCTACAATCCCCGCTACATGGAGGACATGGAGCAAGTGTTTGAGGGCTGTCAGGAGGCAGAGCGCAAGCGATTGTGCTTCTTTAAGGAGATGCTTCTGAATCTGCACCAGCATCTCAATCTCTCCACTAGTGAAAGGTACTGGCCTTGATACGGGGGGACTTGTGCCAGCCTGGAGTGCTTAGGCTCTGGTGAGGGGTGCCAGTTCTGGTGTCTCTGGAAGCTGCTTGCTTGCATCAGCCAGATCTTGTTCCTTCCCCTTTCAGGTGTATCTTAGAACTGGCATTTGGTCTCTTTAGAGTGATGGGTGCTGGGGTCTGATTGTGGGCAGTGCCAGGCTCCCCAGAGAGGATTTTCTGCCTTCGAGCCCTTCCTCTTTCACAACTGTCCAGTACTGTCTTGTGTGTGTACTTCTATCCTATTAAATGCCTCCATGTTGCTGTATGTAATCCCAGGCTAAGTAATGTAGCTCTGTTGCCTTCTAGTATTGGTTATTCCACTCATTTTGCCCTTAGTAGAGAGACCTTTTGTGAAGTAATGCCTGTAAGCCCTAAGAGGGGTTACACAGGGGAAGCAGGTGCAGCTGAAAATCTTCTGTGACCCTTTTATGGTAGAGGCAACAAATCTGAGCCACCTCCATGTCTGTGTGCAAGAATGTGCCGAGTTCTTTCAGTGCTCACTTAATGGGCTGCGCTGAGAGCTGGTACTTGTTAGGCACTGCCACACCAAACAAGCCTGTCCTGTTTGCCAGGCTGACTCTCTTGTAAGAGTGGCTGTGTTTTCCTAGGGCTGAATAGATGCTGCTCTAGCATCCTTAATCTTGTGTGATTGAGGATGCTATGTAATTGTGCATGAGATTAATCTCCTCCTTACTACTTGGCTTTTGGGGAACTGCTGAGGGACTTGATTACTGGTGGTTCTGTTTGTTCTGGTCTCAGCTTTCATGCATTGTATCGGGATCTCCACCAAGTCATCATGGCTGCAGACAACCAGGAGGACCTGAAGTGGTGGCGCAACACTCACGGACCGGGCATGGCGATGAATTGGCCTCAGTTTGAGGTGGGGGAGCATTCTAGAGTGTGTTAATGCTATTTCCAAACAATTAGCTGCTTTTCTGAAATGGGCAGATTACTAGTCTTGTGTTGGAAAGATATCTTTGCTCAGCAAACTTGGTGCATTAGGCTCTTCTGAAATTGTTGTGTTGCAAGCTGTCTGGTGCCCAAAGGGGCACATAGGCTGCCAAGCTCTACTCCAGCCATCTAGCTGCAAGGTCAAAGAACAGGAGGTGGTGCTCAGGGCCATGGGACAGCTTTCTGTGATCATTTTCTCACAGCTCTCTTGTTGCACCTTGAGATTCAAAAGAAGTGAGTCTGCTATGCCAGCAAGGCCCTTGAGCTGACCAGTTCAGCTGCTACTGAAGTACAACCTTGTCTTCTGTCCTTCTATATTGGGCAGAAAAGATGTACACAGCTTTTCTACTGAGTGGCTTGATGGTATTATTGGTTTTCCCTGGACAGGAATGGTCCCTGGAAACACAGCGGCAAATCACCAAGAAGGAGAAGAGTGGCAAGATGGGTGATGATGTCACACTGACCAGCATTTTGCCTGCACGAGATGGTGTTGTCTCACAGACCCCTCTGCAGACAAGGTAAAGGCTGAATTCTGGGATACATCAGGTTAGGAAAAGTACAGTCCTGCCTAGGGTTGTGAATGAGTTGGATTGATAGGAGTATCTCTTCCATAACTTCCTGTCTCTTGCCCATGGCCTTGCCTGTGGTACTCTGGAAAAGGCCATGTAGAAAATGCAGTTTAGGGGTAGCTGTTTGGTTTGGGGTTTGTTTTGTTGGGTTTTTAGGTTTTTTGTTTGTTTTTTTGTTTAGCACATTCTGCCTTACAAAGTGCCTTCCTTGTAAAGATCCTTCTAGTGATGAGACTTAGCCCAGTCTGACTAGTGCTGTCTGATTCTGGCATGCGTTTCCCCAGTTCTTCCTCTCAGAGGGGGTGAGAAGAATTGGGAGTTGTGTGGTTTCCAAAATGAAGGCAACAAATTTTTATTGGTTTTCCCTGGTATGGTGCTGAGTAGTACCTGACAAGTTTGGGTATAGCTGCTTCCCTTGCCAGGAGGCAAGCCTGGAAAACACTCATCCTACTGTTCCAATAGCTGTCCTGCTTTAAAAGGTAGACTCTGGCCAAAGTGAACTGAGCAGAGAAGAATGTGGACCTAGAAATTTGTCAAGGCCACTAGTGCATTTCACAGTCAGCTGGATTCAGGGAGCCCTATTTGCCAATCTACAGGTTTTCCTATCAAGAGGAGCAGAACAGCCTCTTCTATGACACCCTGAAGGCACCAACCCATGTGAAGTTAGTATGGAATATAGCCTCTGCAGGGTTTTTTGGGGGTTTCAAGTGTCTGTCCTCTGCTGCTCTTCCCCTCTGCTCTTGACCCTGACTTGGAAAACATAATTCCAGACATCTCTTCAAGATGCAAAACATGGCTTTTCCTCTCTGTTTTATTCTTGGCTGGAATAACTCTGGATGCAGCTGGGCTCTCCAGTTAGGACTGGCCTTCCTTGTGTGAGAGGGTCTGCTAGAGTAGGGTGAGGTCATGAAGAGTGTGCATGTGTGAAAATACTTTGAGAGTGCCCTTGGCCTTCAGGGCTCTAATGCTGGGTGCTTTCAACAAAATGTAGTATCTCCTGGGATCTCTCCTCCCTGTTCACCATTGCTTGGCTGTTGAGCCTCTTGCACTCTGTCCTGTAGCAGAGCAGTCTCAGGGGGAGTCAGGGTGGTGCATGATTGAGGGGAAGGTGGGTGGAAGATCAGTCTACTAACAACCATCTTGTTCCCTCTCACCTTCCACACACAAAGTGGAGGGAAGGAAGACATTTCGGAGTGGTCAGATGAGGACACTCCCAAGAAGTACCTGGATGCCAACGGGCACGAGGATGACCTAAAGGTACCAGGTGTACGGGTACGAGCACTCTATGATTACACAGGACAGGAGGCTGATGAGCTGAGCTTTAAAGCAGGTACAGAAGCACTAATCTCTTGCTAACCTTTTGCTGTCCTCACTCAGGCTGCCTGAATGATTGAAACACTCTGTAAGAATTGGATGTCCACTTGAAAACTTCTCTTGGTATGACTCACTACCAGCTCCTTCCAAGTGGATGATACAGGGGGAAATCTTAATTTTTTCTAGACTAAAAGGTAGTGAGACCGTATGGAAAGAGACTGTCTAGGCCTTGGTCAGAATGCAGGGAGAGCAGACGCCATGTGATAAAACAGGTCCTTCCTTCCTCCTCTTAGGGCATTTATTTTGAATTATGTCTTGAAACTTTATTTAAAGCTGCTCCCTTGCACATTGATGTAAAAATTACATGAATGTTCTGGATCATCTTTTCAAGTAATGTGGAGATAGATATTTTGGGAGAAAGCTCAACTGACTGACAAGTACTACTGAAGGCAGAGGTCAGCTGGCAAAAAAACAGCTATGCAAACTGTTGCTCCAAATGGCTATCTTGACAATGGAGATCCTGGCTTGCAGCAGAGGATTGAGTGCTGGAGCAAACAGACCTGTCCCCTTTTCTTCCTTTAGTTAAATTTAGTTTGCACGTGCCTTCCTCTCAACTTCAAGAGGACATCTGGATCTTAGGAGTGTTTCTGATCTTGCTGGGTTTGAGTTTTACATGGTATCTCTGTGCTATACCTCTCCAAGATACGTGCACTGAAAGTCACTGAAGTCATTCTGTAGCGGGGCCTTTGTGCCTGAGGCCAATATCCAGGCTGCAGTGTTCCCATATTAGTAAACTTCCTAACACTAACTAGTTGCTTTAAAATGTCTTGCAATGTGGGTGCTCTAGAACTTGACTTTGTTCTTTTTTTCCACTCAGCAGATGAAAGGGGTATGACCTGGTAGTTGTAGTCATCTTCTTTTTGAATCTGCTCTGAGCAACACATACCAGTAAGGCTTCAGCTAAACAGCAGTGACTTCCTGAGACTCTGCCACTGTGGGATGTGCCTATTGATGCAGTCAGACTCCCTCTCTGGCAGAAATGTGACCTTGTGGTGGAGGAGGGGATCTTTCTGCCCCTTCCCGAAGTAGATGTGGGAATGTTAAAAGTCTTTCCTGGTCATAGTCTGAGAAATCAGTTGATTTCATGCCTTACTGGCCAAACCAGACACTCTATCATGGAATAGGCATTTTGGGTGCTAACAGCCAGAGCATAGCAGCTTCTTGTATTTCCTTCCCACTTGCCTATAAGAGGAGCCACTAAGAAAAAACTGTCTCAGATCCATCTGATCACTCTGGCTTGTAAGCACGTTCCTTAGGGAGAGAAAAGCAGGCAGAACTATAGGGCACAAAAGATTTCTGATGCTGAATAGAAGAAGTGAAAGTCTGTTTAAGTTCCTTGGCCAAGGTGATGCTACTGAGTATAAACACTGAAGAGGTCAGTAATTCTGGCTTTGATTAAACTGCAGTATGATAAGGGTGTTAATAAGGGGAGAAAAGTGTGGTGATTCAGACCAATAGTCTTGCTTTTTATCAAGTCATTTTAGGTGGATAAAAATGTCATGCTACCTTTCTTAAGGCTGCCTCCTAATGACTGTTCTTACTTTTAGGTGAAGAACTAATGAAGATTAGTGAGGAAGATGAGCAGGGCTGGTGCAAGGGCCGACTTCTCACTGGTCAAGTTGGACTCTATCCTGCTAATTATGTTGAAAACATTGGATCATGATTACTGCTGCTCTGCCAGTGCCTCACAGCCATACCAGCATCTCCTGCAGAGGTCCCTGGGTCATTCCTGGCCCAACCCACCTTTGCAGTATATCCAGCCGCTTCTGGACTTTAAAGGCACATATTCCATGTAACTAATGCTTCATTTTAAACATCTAGAGTTGTAGGGATTTTCTAAAAAATAAACAAGGATGAATAAAGACTTTTCTGAGCACTACAGTAGTGTAGGAATGCAGAAAGAAACAGATCCTTTCGACTTGCACTCAGTGAAAGGAGATAAGTGTTTTCATGGAGCTCTATAAAAGAGAGAAAGCATGCTTCCTTGGCTTCAATGCACATACTATCCATGGGGTGTTGAGGTCTGCCATGCCTCCAGGCTTTCTGTTCAAGGAATTTTGGATGTGCAGGGTAATATGGAACTTCTACTATTGTTTCCCCTTTTTAGCTCCATCAAGCTAACTGACAGAAAGCTCTTTATTCTCCCACATCTTTTATAAGGTTTTGGTATCCCTCACCTGCAAGCTTGTTGGCTTCCCTCATAAGGCAGCCAGTGTAAGTGATATAGCTTCAACCTCAACATCCCTCTCCACTGCCCTCATATTTATTGGGATAACCCCAGGAATGAATGATAGTATAGCTGAGGCGCAGGAGAAAAACGCTTCTGTCTTGCACGGTGAGGCTGTTAAGGCTGATGAGTTGTGAGCAGACCTGTTGTGCAGCAAGTTGGAGTTGACTGAATGCTCCCTGAGCTAAAATGGACTTTGACATTTGCTGAAGGCTGGTTTTAACAAAATGACAGCCACAATCCAGTGCTGTTCTGGTTAGGATCCCTAAATTCACTTGTATATGTAGGGGTTTCTAATGGTAATCTAGATTATTTTGGCTACACCTCTCTTCAAGAGCACTTAGTGCACAGCAGACACCTTTTTTTTTCCTCTCCTACATCTTGACTTACACAGGGCTAGAAGTGCACTCCCTGCTTTGCCAAAGACCCCTGCACTGTGATGAGGGTTGCACTATGGAAGCTGCCTGCTGGCTGGCAAAAATTAGCCACAGAGGGGCAGCTCCCCTTCTTGTCCTGAATTGCTGCAAGTGCACTTATCACCACGTGTTAAGTGCCATTCAGCAGGGAGGATGTATCAAACATCTTTATCTCACCTGTCCTGCTTTTGAAAGCTTGTGAGGCTGCTGGGAAGACCTGGCATCCTGATTCTAGTGCTCTGCATAATTCCAACATTGGGACTAATATGCCCAAGAGCTTGAGGGAACAAAAACCTGGAAAAGCTCCCATGGTTGGAGAAACAAAGGGAAAAAAGCCATTGCTTAAAAATGGCTTACTGAGTACATCTGCTTCAAACTGCTGCTGAAATGCGTTTTCAGTTTGTAGGAACCTTCTGTAGTGACATTCTTACTCTGGCCTAGCATGTGTGAGTGACCTGGCTAACTCAGCCTCACAAAACTCAGTCATGCCTCCAGCAACCACATGGGGTGAATTGCTTCAGAGCTGTTTGGAAAAAGGGTGCTACACATAAGAAAGTCTGAAGTCATGGGTGAACACTGGGATTAAATGGCCAGTAGGGTGTTAACAGCAGCTAGTAAGCCAAAACATAGACTGAAACAGAGGAGGGAATGGACGTATTCAAACACTGTTAGTTTATGAGGAGTAAAGTATCACAAACATCTCACTGCCTGGCTGAAAGCAGAAATTAACCTTTTAAAGCATACTGGATGCCTTGAAATGTAGTCTGCCATGGACAAAGAGATGGGAGACTAATGTTATTTAGTGCTTTTGTGAGACCACAGAAACTTAAGAGTTGAACAGTTTTGCTCAAAATATCCCTAACACTGTATTTCATGAAGGGGGAGGAGGGGTGCAAACCAAAAGAAAAAGGTTGAAGCATTTTACTCAGAGTCAATTATGTCATTTCTCAAGAAAAGAGAAAGTATTTCCAAAAGGCAATTAAATATCTAAGCAACAGACATTAAAAATGCCTGGATTTAGCTATGAATTTACTTAGTATTCTAGGTTCAATATCTGAAGATGCCTCTAAGCTTATGCCATGTAATTAGACGTGTTGGTAAACAAACACTTGGATTTATTTAAAGATCTAGTCTCTGCTTTCAGTTCTGTGTCCCAAGTAAAAGTATCGTTACTGTTGTGTAGTAATTGCAAGTGTTCTACTTGCTGACCCACACGTGCATGTGAAGAGAGCCATGCCTGCCAGGCTTCTGAGAGAACTGAGACTAAAACAGTGCTAAAATTACCTGAGATGTCCTATAAACAATACTGAAGTGTCCCTGGTTAGCCTGCGTATTTCAAGTGCTAATGCTAGCATTTTCATGTAAGGTCAAAAAATGGTAGAAGGGAGCTACAAACGATAGCATGGAAAATTGACTTCAACTCCTCTTCTCAGTTTTAGTCAGGCTGTAATTAGGGATGGAGCTATGTGTGGCCAGAATGTGCTAAAGGACAGAAATGTCCAGCAGACAGCACCTCTGATTACAGTACAAATAACCTGAATTCCACAGGACAAAGTCTGAACAGACTTGTTTGTCCTAGGAAAACATGACCACCTGATTACAATGGGCTGCTTGAAGGTCTCCAGAAATAGTGACATATTGCAGCCTATGTGAACAAGTCCCCTAAGGAATGTTTGCACATCAGAAATTCCTGCCAAGAGCTGAAGTAATGCACACCAGACAACACATAGAGAATGAAGAATTGCTTGGCTGGACTATACCTCATAAACTGGCATGACACTTAGGCCTGGCTACCCAAAACCATCTGGATTAGTAAAAGAGAGTCTGTGTAGTAAAGATCCAGCTAGAGGGAAGGAAAAAAAAACCCCAAACCAACCCACATCTAATGGTCTTGTATTAAAGTAATAGCTCTGCCTAGATGCTTGGTTTTCCACAGAAGCAAATGAGGTTTTGTTAACCACACAGATTCTAGTTGAAACTTGCCATCCATGCCATGCCAAAAGTTTGTGTGAACAGAGACATGTACCCATGAACTAATTGCTGTGCCTGAATTCCAGAAGGCCAGTGAAGCCTGTTCTTTCACCATGGTTTTTGTAAAAAAAATACAAATGCATCTCTGTGCCTGATGGGCAACACAGTGAAATATTATCTAGTCATATTTTATTTTTTAATAAAGCCATTTATTGTGGAAAGCTCATATATTTGTGGTTAGCAGATAATTAATTTGGTTCTGGCATCTTCCTGGAAAAGAATTTTGGGAGTATCATGCAAAGCTTGGATTTCCTGTTGATGATGAATTTTCTAGGAAGAGGAAGTTAAAGATCCTCTATGACGGATCACACCCATTTCCCCAAAGTAGCAGCTGAGCTTGCCTAACCCAGTAATGTTTTTGCCCTGTAGGCAAAATCTGGGTCACAGAGCCCACAGGCCAGCTGTGCTCTGGGATGGCAGCTGAGTTGTGGTTAGTCTCCAGCTCTGGGTGGCACTCCCACAGCCCTGCCTGGAGCTTGGGGCCATTGCTGCTTCAGTTTACTTTCCATCACACTTCCCTTCCCCCGTGTCCTTGTGGCTGTTTTGCTTGGCACTAAGCATGGAAGCAGGTGCAAGCATGTGGCAATCCTGCACAGAGACCTGACAGTGCTGTTACAAACTCTCCTGCACTGCCCCTGCTCCTGCCCTGTTTGCAGGTCCAGCCCAAGGCCACAGCTGTGAAGCTATGGAGCTCAGCTCTGCTGTCTTTTGCAGGCTCTCCCACCTGCAGAGCAGACTCTGCATGAATTGGAGCTGCCTTGGTTCACTTCTGGAGGTGTTGGCATTATGCTTATGGACAGCAGGCTGCAAAAATCCCTTCTGCTTGTGAAGAAAGCTGGTGCTGCAGTCAAAAATGGGCTTGAACACTCCACTGAGACCGTAGGTGATAATTTCTTAAGTAACTGCATTGAGACCAGCTGATCATGGGGCTGAACATGAGACAAAGCCAGTGCAACAAACTCCATCTTGACCCATGGAAATGTGGTTGGGAAATACCCACTGCAGGCTGCAAGCAAAGGTTGTGCTAAACAAGCAAGAATAGTAAGGCTGCATGATACAAAGCAAAGTGTCTTCAGAGGGACTTTGCAACAAACCAGCCCAAAACAAAAAATGAGAAACAGAAAAAACTTGCAACCATGTATAGAACCACTGCTCAGATCCAGGCTACAAGGAGCTGAAAAACTCCAAGCTGCAAGAGAGTGAGATTTTACCAAGCTACCTAGGTTCTTAGCAGATCAAAGAGGATTAATATGAGAAGATGAACAAATCCTTACTGAAAGGGAGGGGAAGGGGGCAATGGAGTAGGTTCTGTAACTGGAAGAAACTGGGTAATTATCTTTAGGACATCTTGACTAACCAACATAGCTCCAGTGAACTTCTCCAAGCTAGATTTCAGGTCAAATCACCTTCAGCTGCTTTTAGCACATCCATTTTCCAGCCATGTCCTCCTGTTTTTCATCATTCAGTAACCCTGCTTGCAGCGGTTTCTGGTTTGTCAGTCTCTCAGCTTAAGGCAATTAAAACTGCTGATACACCTCAGGCAGTGTAGTGGTGCTCAGCACTTCTTCCCCCTTAGTGTGGGGGTCCATAAGTTCTCCTCTTCAGTTTCAGCACTTTCACTGGGTCCTTCTAGTTACACATCCTGTGGTCCCTTCCTCCCTGCATTTCCTTTCTCTCCAAGCAGCTGGAAGTCTTCTTCTAGGTCCTGTACTCTCCCCCTTTGACTTCACTACCTCTTTCCTTCCTGAGTCTATTGTTCCTGCTTCCAGCAGGAGGCTAACACTAATACAGTTGCTGCCCCCAACTGTGACCACAGTAGCCCTTTCTCTCAAATTCTCTTCAGTTCTTCCCCATAGGTGCCACACGGTTCCTAAGGAATGCTGTATCCATAATTCTATGGACATTTGTTTCACCAGTGGCTCTGCATCCCCTCTACACATCACAGCCACCTATGGAGCTGAAGCACTGCTACCTACTCCCTCTGCACCCAAATCCTTCATAATGACCTGCTTGACAGTGGTGATTCCACTCTGAAAATCCTGTTTTCAACAGAGCTTTGTCGCCTTGCTTACCTTGTCTTTTGGTCAGCTCTGCCTGCCTTGCTTTCATGGGTCACTGTCTTCTGCTTAAGGCATACTCCCTATGCCTTGTAGGGGCTGCAGGCAACTAGTCCCTGTCCTAGAGGGATTCTGTTTAGAAAACTCGTGAGTGGGGTGATCTGCAGGGAAGAGAGACTACACATCTACTGGAAAATTTGGAACAGTCATGTCTGATGGGTGGACAGCCCTGCTGGTTCTGACCTCAGCCAAGTTAGTGCCTGTGCTGTCAGCTGCCCTTGAGAGAAGGTAGCTCAGGGTCTGCTCATTTCCCAGTTTTTCACCTTGCTTCCATGTGCTGTGATGTACATGTCTTCCATCACCTGAGTGATTGCCCCCTGCCAAACAGCCTACTTCCAGCAGGGACATCTGTAACATCTCCAAACAGACCATCACAGCAAGATCTAAAACTAAGCCTCAGATCCAGGAAACCCCAGGGCACATCAGCCAGCATACCCCTACTTTGGGCTATCTCTAAGGCTTCCCAAGTCCAAAGCACCTTCCAGGCCAGAGGTGATACTACCAGACACTTGCAAACCAACATTTGATTATAATATTGGAAACGGAGTTACAACAAAAAAGCCTGAAGACATACATGTATATACACACAGACACTCAACAACTACTCAAGAGCAGCAGGCTCCTGCCCTCGCCCTACTCTCCCGTTACCCTTTCCATCAAACTGCAGCAGTTTTGCCTGGCATCCCAGCAACTTTGTCTGGCACAGCTGAAAGGGACAGTCCTCTCTTCTCCCTTTCAAAACTTCTAGCCCTTGCCTTACTCAGCAATCACACAAGCAGGAGTTTATCAGCTCAGCAATGCAAAGACAATCGCTGTTTGAGCAGGGCTAGGGACACAACTCAGCCCATGGCTGCCACTTCCCAGAGTGGGTGCAAGGGACAGCACGTGCAGCCTTTTGGCTGCAACACAACCCCAAATCAGAGCAAGCTATCCATGACTACACTCCTCAATATCTCTCAAGTGACCCATGTGTTGTGTTCCTTAATTTATGTGTTCCTTCAAGCTTTGATGGCTTTTCTCCAAACACAACATTTGCAAGACTGCAGTAAAACTGTGTAAGTTGTAAACCTGAAAAAATATTCACTCTACACATAGTGTATCTTGGATCTTGCTGGAAGCATTGCATAGAGCCAGTGAGTGATGTGACTGCCTGCCTTGGTGCTATACTTTTTCCTAGGGAGGCAGCTACTAATTACACTCAGTCCAGCACACTGGCAGCCTGGTCAGCCACAACCCTCAGCCAGCTGCTTCCCTTGCATCAATCCAAGTGAATACATGGCAGGGCATTTTGCTGACTTGACAGAAACCTAACCTAACCCAAGAAAAAGTTTTCCATATGATTCCTGAAACCACGCAAAATTTGGAGCATCTTCTTACACACTCTGAGAACCTGTCCCTTGTTCCAGTGAGAGGGAGAATGTTTTTTACCCAATTTTTCTCTCCTCCATTCACAGCTGCGTTTGTTCTTTCTGCTACTGAAAACAGCCAGGCTGCCCTGAAATACTGAGCAGAGCTTTCTCTCAGAGTTACTGGCTATCCTCAAGGGAAATCATGTAGATTAGTTAGTGTCTGTAAATTGCTTATTAAGAAAGGAGGGAAAAAAAATTACAAAAATAGATTTGTGTTAGGAATTGCTTCTCTGCCCAAGGCATCACTGTAGATTTCTGGTACCCCACCACTCAACATTGTGATCCATGGGAAACTATATCTCCCTGTTACTTTTTAGGTAGTTTACTGAATTTGCCATCCCCTTTCCCAAAACTTCTCATTCAGCAAAAATGTGAGAAGCCAGTGAGTCTGAATAGGAGAGGAGGACTCAGCCACCTCATCTCTCTCCTGCACAATCCTTTCACCCATGTTCTTTGCTGGGCAGTAAGAAAAGAGCAAGGTCCCTTTTTCCCTCTACCACCCTGCTTTTGGACAGACTCACAGAGAAGCACTTTCTCTTACCTTTGGCTCAGGCCTGAAAGTGCAGTGCATGTTTTACCCCCACCACAGCACTTCCCTCCTGAGTCTCTCCAACTCTTTCACAGTAACCTCACATGTCCCTGGTGGTATGGCAGACTCCAAGATCGTGCCTGGTCATCATTCTTTGCTTTCCTTTACTCTCTTGGAAAATGCTGGGAACTATCTTTTATAGGCAGAGGTGGATAACAGCAAGGTGATCTCTGCTTAGAAGGCTGCATCAGGCTCGGGGTCTGGTGTCACAGCAGTCAGGAGGAAAGAGGTAGATGTCAGATGGGATGCAGATGGACAGGGAAGCTGAGAGCCAAAGAGCAGGCTGCCAGCTTGGAGCTCAGAAATTCAGCACTAAAGCACATGAGATACAAAAGAAACAGATGCAGGAAATGGCAAGAACACAGCAATGACAGCACTCATTCACAGGGAACAGTTAGCAGCAGGAGTTTTTTCCTGTACTGACAAAGGCAACAAAAAGAAGCTGATTCTTTCTCAGATGAGAAGCATGCTCTCCCTGCTGCTTTTATGCAGAACTGATGGACAGGATCAGCAGCCTTGCCAGGATCTGGAGCAACCAGCATGGGATTGAAGGCCTGCAAGAGACCCTGCTGAGGTAGAGAAGTTGAAGTAACAGTGCTGTAGCAAGCATTCCTAGGATACAATGCAGTGAACAGAAACTGTGCTTCCTCCACGGAGAAAAGGAGCTTGCACTGTTATCTCCCCCTGTCTCCTAGCACAGACTGGCAGAGACAAAGTGTGACACTGACCTACTGGCCTCTGAGACTGCCTTGGCTCCTCCTAAGCATGTGCCATTTCTCTTTGTCATGGTTTAACCCAGCATCCAAATATCACACAGCTCACTCCACCCACCCCACACTACCCAGTGGGATGAGGAAGAGAATCGGAAAAAAAGTAAAATTGGTGGGTGGAGATAAGAACAGTTTAATAACTGAAATAAAGTAAAATATAATAATAGGAAAAAAGGAATTAAATCCAAGAAAAACAAGTGATACACAATATAATTGCCCACTGCCTGCTGACTGATAGCCATCCCATTCCCAAACAACAAGCAGAGGAAAAAACAAGCAGAGGAGGAGAACAGCACCACGCAACAGATGATGACAGGGCAGGAGCAAGCAGCTCAGGTTGAGGCAGCTCCAGCCAACACAAATGCAAACACTCCCAATGCACCCTCATCATCTAAACTCTATCCTCTGCACAAGATGCAGCTTACACAACCTCCACCCTGGCACCAGAGACTGCCTCTCCTGCCTTTCTGTAGCTTCACCTGTCAGGGCCCTGAAAGCACTAACAAGCCTTCATTCGCCAGAGCAGCCTCACCTGCAGCTCGACCCAAAGCCCCTGCCCATGGGTTGGGGGGAGGGTGTGTTTGCATTAAGCTCAGCCCAGAGTTCCCAGGCCCTATCTGAGCTATGCTGGAGGAGTAGTAGTCTCTGGCTGTGCTTTGTTGATCTTAACCTGAAGGCTGGTTTATCAGCCTGACCTCAGGCTTGCCTTGCCTTATCACCACAAACACACTTGGCAATCGCTGGGCCTGATCCTGACCCAGTTCGACTGAAAGTGACCTCACCACCATGAGCTTGTCCAGCTATCTCAATTCTTGGTCAAATCCAGCCACTATGCTGGGCCTGCCTGGCTCTCTGTGGTCAGGTACTGTGGGAATGGGCCATGCCCAATGAGGGCCCTGGCTGCTGGCCTCAGGAACAGCCCCTCACAGCTCTCCTTGTCCTAGTGTGTAGCCAGCCTTTACTGCACCCTGACATCAGCTCTCCTGGTATGACTGCCAGGACAGCTGCACCACGAATGGCATCAGGGAACTCAACTTGTTTAAAAATAGCTGTGAGGAAAATGCTATCTGTTACTTTTACTTGCATTGTTTCCCCAGTACATGTATGTGTAATCCCAGAAATGGCATATAGGCACCATTAAGGCAGTAGAATAAAAGCAACAGAAACCAGGGAATACTTAAGACAAGACTACTGCCGAGAATGAGCTCTGTCAGGCTAGATCAGGCTTCAGTACCCAGCTCAGAAACTCCTCTCAGAGCAGCTTGAATCAGATATGTCAGCCAGAAGCCTCTCATGTTACTGCATGTGCCTAGCATATCAGGTCTCACTCTAATCGTACAGTTAGAGCTTTGCTGATTCCCAGAACACAAGACCCTGCTACACCTGCAAGGGTTTTTCTTCAGGGCTTTTTTTTTCCTCAACTCTGTTGTTCCTGACTGCATCTCTATGTCCCAGTACTTTATGTATCTTCCTAAGACCATGGGTCCTAGGTTCCCATTGCAAGGAATTCTACTGTCCACCTTAACATCTGTGGATAATGTGGAAATGAGTGAAGAAAGTCTTTAAATTTAAACTGTAAGTTGTCTTGCCCAGATATTAGTACATTTAACAATTTCTTTTAGTGACAAGCTGATGCTGCAGAGCAGCCTCCTTTCAGAGGTAAGGAAAGCCCACTGTATTCCATCTCTGTAATACCATGCTACTGATTAACTTCTGTTGTTGTCATCCTTCTGAATCTCTCATTGCTCTGTGGTCACTTTTTTTTTGCTAAAGCACGAAATGGACTATATGTCCTTGACTTTTAGTTCAAAGCACAACCATATTTTTTCCTATTTTTCTTGCATTATAACTGAATGAGTTTCTAGCTCATATCCTGCTGCTTCTAGACAGGTAATAAATACAGCAGTTAAGGGCCCTGACATCATCTTTGCTCTGAAGTAACAACTTCCCTACCTTGGTTACTGCTTCATGATGCCTTGATTACTGTACAGCCAAGTAATAGCTTCTTGAAAGGTCCTCCCTGATTGAAACAGGGCTATGGAGATGGAGGAGGATCTGAAGGGGAAGCCATATGAAGCGTGAAGTCACTTTGTCTTTCAGCCTGGAGGAAAGCGAGGGGACCTCATCCCTCATCATGGTCTTCAATATCCTCATGAGGGGAAGCATAGGGGCAGGTACTGATCTCTTCTCTTTAATGACCAGTGTCAGGACCTGAGGGAATGGCCTGAAGTTGTGCCAGTAGAGATGTAGGTTTGATGTTAGAAAAGGGTACTTCACCCAGAGGGTGGCTGGGCACTGGAACAGGCTCCCCAGGGAAGTGGTCACAGCACCAAGCCTGACAGTGTTCAAGACGTGTTTGAACCACGCTCTTGGGCACATGGTGTGACTTGAGGGATATCCTGTGCAGGTCCAGGAGTTGGACTCGATGATCTATGTGGGTCTCTTACAACACAGGGCATTCTGTGGTTCTGTAAATAATTTCCAAATCACCGTTTGCTCGTGCCAGTGTAGCAGGCCCGGTGCCCTGAGGTGATGCCTGTGAACGCTGCTCTGAACTTTTCCCCCGGTAGCAGCTGACCCACGGCAGGCACTGCCCCATTGCTATTCTGAAGAGCCCTTCTCTCGGTCCGGGCCCGCAGAGGCCCCAGGAGGAGGGGCACAGGCAGAAGGGCTCCCCGGCAGCGCCGAGCAGCGCGCTGTGGCACTGCCCGAAGCGCTCCGAGCTCACGGGGCTCGGCGCGTGCAACGATGTGCGCAAGGCGAGGCTGTGACCCCCGCGAGGCGGCGGGCCGGCAGCCGGGGCAGCGGCCGAGGTGACCCGGTGCTAAAGCTGCCCCACAGCCCGGGACAGGAGGGAAACAAGAAGCTTGCTCTCTTCTCACTGTCCGGACCCACGGACGCGGCGGGCGGTGGCGCGGGGCGGCCCAGCACGGACCGGCCGCGGCGCCGATTGGACCCGGCCGGCCGCCGTCCCCGCGGGGGTGTCTGGGAAGGAGAGATCATGGCGGCGGAGCCGAGCAATACGGAGATCCATACCCTCTTCAAGCGGCTCCGGGCAGCGCCGGCCAACAAGGTAGCGAGGAGTGGCCGTGGGCTGCCGGACTCTCCGTGTCGGGCTGCTGCCCTGTGGCCGTGGTCTGCGCTCCGACCGGGCCCCGGTGGGCTCCGCGCCGCGCTGCGGCGGCTGTTGGGGCGGCCGGGCAGGGGCCCTTGGGGAGGGCCCGGGCAGAGCGGCCGGGGCCGCCGGGTTGTGGCAGGGGGTGGCGGAGCGGCAGAGCCGTCGCCTCAGCCTGGCTGTCTCTCTGCCTTCGCTTTAGTCGTGCTTCGACTGCGGCGCCAAGAACCCGAGCTGGGCCAGTATCACCTACGGGGTCTTCCTGTGCATCGACTGCTCCGGCGTCCACAGGTCCCTGGGCGTGCACCTCAGCTTCGTCAGGTGCGTGGGGAGCGCGGCACCGCCGGCAGGCCTGGGGCAGCCATCCCGCCTTGGTGTGGGAGCACGCAGGGACTAGGAGAGAAGCCTTATCACGAAGCGATCATCTCGGGTTTTATGTGGCTGGCTCGCTGGAGGTTCTGGGTCACTCAGAACTTCCAAGATGGAGTTTCCAAAGCACCTCAGGTGGAACATCGACATGTTGCTTTCGCTAGCCTTGCAGAAACGCTCTCTGGACTTGGAATTGCAGGAGCAGAGACGAGAGTGTGGTGTGTGAATCTTGCCAGTAAGGCAACAGTGTGGTGTATATACCTTCTCATAAGGTTGAGCAAGGCAAAAAGAGGAATATCATTAACCTTTTTGGTATCAGCCTAATGGATAAGATGGTGTTGGCTTTTCAGTTCTTATTTCTGGTACTTGTAAAAATTAGCATTTTAAGTTACTAGAACTGTGACCTTTACTTGTTAGTAGAGAAGTTGAGTAACTGATATGAGACATGATGTATTCTTTAGCTTTACTTGGATGTATACTCAGTTGCTTTGTCATGTGTTTTGGCCTAATCTATGGGATGTGCTGAATATGACTGTCTCATGTTGAGGTGAGATCACAAGTAGAACGAAAGTTCTTGACAGTGCTTTCCTAGCTCAAGCTCCACCCTCTAAACAAGCATTACAAGTGAGAGATCCTCAAAATTTGGATAAAAGCTGGTCTTTTTCCTCACTTTAAAATTTGAAATGAATTTTTTATAGGAGCAAAGAAGTTCTCAAAATATTCTTTCCACCTTTGCCTCCTACACTTTGGGATAGTAGTGGGATATCTGACCATTTTAGGCCAGAGCTTGGTTTTGCATTTGGTTTCCCTGTTTTTTATTAATAGAAAAAAATGGGTTCTCACACAGGTCCACAGAGTTGGATTCTAACTGGAACTGGTTCCAGCTGAGGTGTATGCAAGTGGGCAGTAATGCCAACGCGGTGAGGAGCCTCTGTAGGCATTTTGCTTGCTTTCCCTCTTGCTAATCCATATCCTCTGTTTATTCTCCTTTTCCTTTGTGTGGCTTTCTTGGTACCAATCTCATCTGAAATATGTAATGACATTTGTCACGTGTGCTTGGAAGTCAGACTGTGATCTTTGCATGCGTTGTTTTCTGAAGTGCAGAGCTGTCGTTTTTTGCACCTCGTTTAAATGAGAGACATAGCCTTCTTAAATAATAGGAGTTAATAACACTTACCAGTTTGAAAGCTCACGCTCAGCATTGTGACTTGGAATCATCCCTCTGTAGAGAAGACGGATGATTTTCATAGGTCCTGGAGTGAGGCTTCTTGTAGAAAGCTGATCAATGAATGGTTGGTTCATGCTGGGTTCTCAGTATATCATCCCCTGTCTCTGGGAAGTTTTCTTTTTCTGTTGTCTAGTGCTTGCTTGAGTGTGATCTAGCAGTCAGGAGACTGAATATTCCTCTCTTTTCAGACTGCGTTCTTCCGCCAGCACGGCTGTACCACCACAGATGCCAATGCTAAATATAACAGTCGAGCTGCCCAGATGTACAGGGAGAAGATCCGGCAGCTGGCAAGTGCTGCCATGGCTAAGTATGGCACTGATGTAAGTCTGCGAGCTCTGGAGTGCTACATGTGTAGTGCTGGATGCTGAGTCTTGGAGAATACTTTCTTTTTTCCCTCTCCTCTCTTTAGCTGCTTATAGATGGACTGAGTGGAGCCGCTGGGCACTCCCCTGACAAGAGTGATGCTGATTTCTTCATGGAGCACACACAGGTGAGAAAAACTACCTAAACCAGGCAGCCTTAATAGCTCTCCAATAGCCAGCTGTTCAGCCAGGAGCAGTCCCTTAGCTTGGAAGGACTCTAAATTGTATTCAATAGTAACATGGAGGAAGTAAGATTCAGTCATGTGCCTGGGACATAATCACATATCTGAACAGTTTCTGTAATATCCATGTCTTTTGTTTTTGAGACCATCTTTAACTTCAAGAAGTACTCAGAGCTAGCAGCTATGTGCTGCAAGATGCTTTGTGTACTGTGTTAATGCTTAATTTACTTGTACAGTTAAAGCAAGAACTAGCTACTACTTTGAACTTCTGGTTTAGAAGAAACTTTTCAGTGCACAGACCCTGGTAAAGTGGATTTGGGCAACTGGACAATGCCAGGCAGACTTTCTCAAGTGCATAGAGTGATGTGAAAATTGGCTGTATGGCCAATGGAGACAGTGGAAGAGGAGATTAATTTTTTCCAGGATAACTTAGTCACACTTTCTCCCAGACTTAAACTCATTTCCTTTAGCCTGGAAAGTCCTTGCATTAGCCAGCTGTCAAACGATTCTCTCATTCCTCCTGGCCTTTCATTCAGGTTAGCTTCCTTTTTGGGTTTTTTTGTTTTTGTTTTTTTTTTACTTTTTGTCCTTGCTAAGGGAATATGTACTTGTCTATATGTTATCTTCAAGGAAGGCATAGTGTGAAATTTGGAGCAAGTTTCCTTTGGCCTAAAATTGAATATAGCTCACTAAACCTGTAGTCAATTCGGGTTTGTTTGGTTCATTCATCTTCTGCAAATAACTGGAATGAGTATCTCCTTGCAGTCTTCCAGTACCTGGGATGTAGCCGATGCCAGCCAGAATCTTGCACAGTCTTCTCCGGAGCTGGAAAAAGCAAAGTCATCAGAAGGCAGTGAAGTTTCGAGTGAGTTCTTTGCTGAATAATTTTTTCTGAGAACCTGCTTTCATTTCCAGGAGAATACAGTTCTGTACCACTGTTGGAAGGGCTGAACTTTTCTTTTGGTACAGGCTTGAAGGAGTGGAAGTTCTGTGCACTCTTATGATGTTTAGTTAAATTAATGGAGACTTCTAATAACACTGCTCCATTTGGGATCAGTTCTTTGCTTTTCCTGAAATGCACACAAAAGTGTTTTGGGGATTAGCTGCCCAATTTCTCTGCTTTCAGACATAATTATTTGTCTAAACACTCTTCTCTGTCCCTTGAATTTGGTGGGATTGAAAATTACATAGGACGGAAAACTTTTTAGGGTGAAGCACAAGGAAACCAAGAATCTGGAGGCATAGCTGTAATATGAAACAGCCTTGTATATTTCTCTGCAGAGTGTTTGCTTTCTTTTACTCTGTTAAGAACACTGCAGCGGGAATAATTTACTCTGTGGAGGTGTAAAGTTGTTGTGCTTGGAAATTGCATGTTTCAAGCTGCAACTGGATTTATTTGTGGGGGCAGAGGAGCTAGGAGACTTGTAGTGGAATTGTGAACATACTGGAAAGAAGAGGTTTGAGAATCAATCTGTTGATTGTTCTCTTCTGGTTTTGTGCCCACAGATCCTGGTCAAGGTCCATCTATTGACTTGTTGAGCACATCTCCTAAAGCTCCTCTAGGTAAGTAAGACTCTTCACTCTCGGATCAGTCTTGATCTTGTACCCACTGCTCAGTACTAAGCTCAGTGAAGCTGGAAGCAGCGAGCCAGTTTCCAGAATATCTAAATGACAGGCTTATCTCCCTGTGGAGCCAGTACTTAGGATGTTCCTGAAGCCCAAAACCAAGCCACTGTTTTCTGGAGGTTTCCTCCTCCTTTGGATGGTTGAGTTCAAAGCTGTTGCTTTCCCAAAAGCATGTTTTCCCAGTTTTGAGCTTTGGACAAAACTTGGCATTTGCATATTTAGAACTTGGGTGATCAACGCCACATGGCTGGTTTTTTTTGATTTGTTTCCTCACAGAACCTTTGGATGCAAATGAATTTTTAGTTTTCAGAGTAATGGGGATTTATATCTCTTTCTCCCCTGCCATTACTGTTCTGGCTGAACATTTAGCTGGAGCTTCTTTCCTTGAGAGCATGCTCCTAGCCCACAGTGGGTTCATTCTGGGTGGAAGGCGCGTGTCCTCAAGTGTCTGTTCATTCCCCGTGTTTTACGTCTCTTCCTCAGACATGTCCATGTATCTGTCAACACAAGGGGCCGCTCCTGCTGGAGGTAACTGGCTAACAGCTGGCCTGCGCTGGCTGCTTGTGACAACTCTGCTTGCCCCTCCTGAGATTCTGCCTTTAATTCTAACTTTAGCTTCCTGTGCTTAGAGGGAGAGAACAAGCTAAAGCTTGTATGTGTTGTATTGAGAGCTAAACCAGATACGTCATTTCTGTAAAGATACCTTATTAACATTTCTGTTTCCTGACAGTATAAAAAACCCCAGAGACAAACCCAAACAACCTCAAATCAAGTGTTAGTAACAACGAGCAGAAAACCATTTCAGATAGTGGGAATGTTTTGAATCTCCTTATTTTAAAAAATAATGATAAGACTAGAAAAGATAAAAGAAAGGCTGTCAAGAATAATCTGTGGGGCTAACAAAAGTCAAGTGGCTGTAGAAAGTCAGGAGACACACACATGCAGAAGAAAAGCCCAACAAGGGTAATAAAAGATTTTTGGTGCTACCTATAGGAAGCTGGAAGATGTTTTGGGCAGTCCCTCTGCTTTGTTCTTACACTTTTCCCCAGACATCTGCTGCTTGGCTGGCGCTTGTCTGGTTTTACAAGTGTGGCATGCCCTTGACAGTGACAAGTGCAAGGTGTTGGGGAACCTGTTGCTTTTACAGCTTGCTGCGCTTCAGGTCCCTTTTTTTTTTTGGTATGTTCATGTAAATATGACTTTAGGGTTCTTGCTGCTTTGTCCCTGAGGCATTGGTGAGGCACTGACCTTCACATGCCTCTGAAGCTGCATTTCCTTGAATTTCCGTACGGAATAAACCTAAGTCTTTCTCTAACTACTGTGATCCCTTCTGGGTGGGGTCACCTACTGCATAAAACTCAAGAGAAGTTATTCACAGTTCTTCATTCAATTATAAGTTGCTCCAGAAAAGGACATGCTTCTTTAGGCCACCAGCCTATAACTGTGGAGCTTCTACATGCATCTTTCTTGCCTGGGTGAAATTACCCAGGCTTCTGATGTGAAGCTGCATGGTGTGCCCTGGATGCTACTGCAGCTGGACTGTGGTGGATGTTCATGTGGGTTGCTGTCTAATTTTGGCCTCTTAAATTAATTCACTTCTGCTTATTTGCTGCTTTCCTCCTCTTGCAGAACTTAAATCCTCCCTCATTGGAAAGAAGAAGCCAGCAGCTGCCAAGAAAGGGGTATGTCTGAGCTCTTTCATGGAGGGGAGGTAAAGCATGTCTTGCATTTCTGCTGTCCTTTCCCTGATCCTTGTTTTCTGCCCTTAACATGTGTGACAAAGCTGTAAAGATCTGTTTTGGGGAAAGGAGACCTTAAGCAAGCCTGTGTATTATTACCAAAAAAAATTAGGTTCTGGATCGTTACTGGTTGTGGTCTGAAGCGTATGTGGCTGATCTCCAAGTGCTTGGCCACTGGTGGGTTAACTCTCGGGCATTCTTCCACACTGTGCTGCAAGTTCTTTTGGGTCTTTAGGCTGTGACTGCACAGGGAGACTGAAGGCCTCATTGGTGCAGCAAGAAGTAGGATTCAGGTTTTCTTCTGCAATGAACAATCTAGGATGAAGAATTCACAGGATTTTGTTTTTGTTTTTCAAGTTGGGTGCAAAAAAAGGTCTTGGAGCCCAGAAAGTAAGCAGCCAGAGCTTCAGTGAGATTGAGCGGCAAGCCCAGGTGGCAGAACAGCTGAGGGAGCAGCAGGCAGTGGAGTCCAGGAAACAAGCCGAGGAGTCCATGTAAGTGCCCTGTTTGGGATGAGTACCTTGCAAATCTAAGGCAGAAGTAGTGTGAAGTTAATGCTGTTCGCCCTAGGATCACCAAATATGACTACAGAACATACTGCATGAGAGGATGAGCAGTAGCTATATGCCAATATGGCCCTTGCAGCAGGGCATAAGTTATACTGCTGTGTTTTATTCAAATTAGCATTCCTGGAAGAGTTCAGGGAGCAGATCCTTCTGTATTGTGTGTTTCTGTTCACCTTTGGACAGGACTGAAAAAGGGTAAGGCTGAACTGGATGGATCATTCTGGGTGTGGGGGGGGAGAGAAGATAGACATTGTGATGCTTACAGTAAGGAAGTCATGGTTAGCCAAAGAAGATTTGAATCCCAGTGGAGGTGAGATGGGAAAACAAGCAATAGCTTCTGTGCAAGGATTTTTCTCTGAACTGTTGTGAAAGTGGCTGTTTTGAAGGGTGGTTGGGGTTACTTTACCACTTGTTCCTCTACAACATGGGCAGCAAGAGAGGGTAATGAGCTGCTACCCACCATGGCTCTTTCCCTTAGAGTCACCTCAATGCGACTGGCTTATCAGGAACTGCAGCTTGATCGGAAGAAGGAAGAGAAGAAGCTCCAGAACCTTGAAGGGAAGAAACGTGAACAAGCAGAGAGGCTGGGAATGGGACTGGTGTCCAGAAGGTACTTGGCTGTGGATGGCATAGGACAGACAGGTGTCTTGGAAGTACTCTGCTCTGGAAAAGTTTCTTGAAAGCAGTAGTTTCTCTTGTAACAGATAAGGAAATGAGTTAAGTGCTCATATGCTGGTCTCTGACTAAAAATGCTTCAGGGTCCAGAAGGAATAAGCATTCTGTTCAAAGGTTGTGGTTCTCATCTGAGCTTTTCCACAGATATGTGTGGCCTGACAGTGTCTAGCACTAGAGCACTGCTGCTTGACAGGTGTTCCCCTGCAGAATCCTTCCTTTAAGAGGGTAGCTCAAGACTTCTGAAGGAGTATAGATAAGTGGTGAGGGGGGCTGACATCCCACAACTCTCCCTCAAAACTTGTGCCACCTGCCCTGCCTGTGAAGACCAGATTCAGTTTTGAGGCACACTGGTTGTAGGGACTCGATGCTGTCAGACCCATCAGCCCTGACTCTGCCTGTTTGTTGTGCTAGTTCTATTTCACACTCGGTGATGTCTGAGATGCAAGTAATTGAGCAGGAGACGCCGCTGGTAGCAAAATCTTCCCGCTCCCAACTGGACTTACTTGAAGATGGTGGAAGCTTCACATCTGGACCCCCCAAGTAAGACTTATCTTCAGTGTAGTCTTGTCTTATTCCTGAATTTCATGTCTGGCCTAAATTACCTTTTTTTTGGTACGTAGGTACAAATACAGTCCCTTCTCATTCGAAGATGCGTTTGGCTCACGATGGGAAACAGACTCTTCATGGGGTATGGACAAAGAGGAGGAACCGGAGGTGACCATTTCCAGTATTCGGCCAGTTTCAGAGAGGTAAAGTGCTTGCCACTGCTAGTGTACCTTTTGCCCCTTGTATAGGGGACAAAGGATAAGTGTGGGGGCTGTGGCATAGATGCTGCTGTGTTACAACAGGAGCCTTGTGCTGCAGAAAATAACTTGCACAGACAAGCCCAAGGGCCTTGAGTAAAAGGGCCTTGGACACTTCTTTGCCTGTCATATCCCTAAGTTTATGCAGCCTGTGGTCATCAAGTGCTGACTGTCGCTGAAATGGAAAAGGAGAGCCCCAATGTAACTAACACTTAAAGATGTCTTGCTTTCCTTTGATTAGATGATGTCTGAGACAGAAATCTGATTCTTTACTGTGTTGGTGAGCTTTATTTGAGATGTCTCTTCTTGTTTCCTCAGACCCACCAGTAGGCGGGAGATGGAGAACAGGCCGTCCATGGTGGAATCCAATGAAGCTCGGCAGAAGTTTGCAGGGGCTAAAGCTATCTCTTCAGATATGTTTTTCGGGCGGGAAGCAGATGCTGAGGTAGATGCATTCTGCAGTGCTTAGCACTGGTACAGCTCTGGCTTTACCTCCTCCTGTTGGCTCAGGTCCTACTTTGTTCCTTTCCTATATAACCTTTTTGTTTTGTTTTCTGATGCAGTATGAAGCCAGATCCCGACTGCAGCAGCTCTCGGGCAGCAGTGCCATCAGCTCTGCAGACCTGTTTGGAGAGGCTGACAATGTGCACTCAGGTTTGTTAGCACTCACTGGGTTGAAGGAGGGGGCAGCTTTGAAAGACCTAGACTGGAGGGGATCAGAGTGCTTTCCAGAGCTGAAGGACTCTGGGATAACTCCTCCTGGTTCTTGTAGGTGGCGTGTCTATTGGAAATGTCCTGCCTGCAGCTGACATTGCACAGTTCAAGCAAGGAGTGAAATCAGTGGCTGGCAAGATGGCTGTCCTGGCCAATGGGGTGATGAACTCCCTCCAGGTGAGGTTACGGGATGGCACCTTCAGAAAGGCTGTTGTCATGTTCAGGGACTTTTACATAACCTGGCTTCCACTGGAATTAGCACTATCTTCTCAAATTATGTGGAAAGTCTCAGCTAGACACCTGTCTTTTATAGCTGATGACCACAGTACAATACCTGAGTAATTCCAGTTGGCCAGTGGACTCTGCTTGGCCAGCCTTCCCCCCCCTGCTGCACAGGGCACCTTGTTATGCCAGGTACACTTTTTCCCGCAAATTCCAGGCAGAATTTAAAAAGTCAAGGTCATTTTACTTTCTTCTTTTGTACGGTGTCCTGTCCAGATAACCTCATACTGCATTAAAATACCAAACCCCCAATTTCTTGTTATCAGTCTCTGAATTTTGCACAAAGGTGTTGTAGCAAGGTGTCTCTTGTCTGTTTCCTTCTCAGGATCGTTATGGTTCATATTGATGACCCAGGGACTGCAACTCAAAGGGAAGCCAGCAAGAGGCATTGATGCCACCTTTGCCTGGAGTAAACTCCGCAGGATTGTCTTATTTGTCTGGGTTGGGTGGGGAGGGGAGAAGGTAAGCGGAGGGGGTCAGGACATGGCTGTGCCCAGGATGCTTTCTGAATATCTCTGGATTCCACTCTATTAAAAATCAATGTGCCCTCATATCCACTGCTATCTACTAGCCAGTGGAGACAGGCCTTCTTACAGGGTTAACCTCATTGGTGTAAAAGATATGACAGAACTCCTGGGCTGCCCTCATCAGTGCTCCTGTCCTTCTTTGGCCCACACCTTAGCTCACCAAGTGACAGAGGAAAGGGGAATGCTATTTTTCTGAACATCATGTGACATGACTGTTTTTTGTTCTGATCACTGCTCCCAATCCATGGTGCTGTGGAGTCCTCTGTATTTGCAGAGTTTGCCTTTTACCATGATCTAGTCCTTTTTACTGTCTTCTAAACCAGCATATATGAATGCAGGAGAAAAAAAAATCAAAGCAAAGATTATTTTTTTAGCTTCTAACTACATCATCAGCAAAAAAGGCCCAGGTAAAGAAGTAAAGAAATTTACTGGATCCCTGGTTATTTTGTTGCCCAGCTTTGGATCAGATCAAAGTACTGAGCCTCTGATTTAACCATGAAATGCAGCAGGGAGGACTGTCATTTTAGTCCTGTACAGCTTGGTCTCTGGTTTTAGCAAGAGTGTTTTTCTTTTCCTTGGACTATGGTGTTGAGGACTAGGTAGTAAGAAGAGTGGGAAAGGGCTAGTTACCCACTGTCAGCAAAAGAGAGGCTGGGGCTGTTTGTTCTGGAGTCTTTTGTCTGGGACTGGGAAGAGGCTTACACCTTGCATGGGCTTCACTTCTGTCCAGCTGAGGGGCTGCAGTAGCTGTGGGCGGGAGGGGAGTGGTTACTTGACCGCTCTGTGCTGATGTTTCACCTCAGTGGGGCATGAGGGGGGTGGGGTAAGGGTCAGATCTTCCTTGTCCCTGTGCCCTGATGGAGTTGTGTCAGTGTCACAGCACTCACAGCAGGCTGGGGCTCAGGGAACGGTGGCGTAGCTGTGGTGGTGGTCCAGGCATGCCCCAAGTGCCACCCTGGCCCCTGGAGGTGGACCAGGCGCCTTACCCGACCGAGGTGAGGGGCTAGTGGGGCCCTGGAAGGCAGCTGGAGCCCTGCACTGGTCCTGCCCACCAGATATCGCTTCCCTGAGGAGAAGGGCTGCCAGGGCAGCCCAGAAGACCCGAAGACCCAGACGCAGCAGAGGCCTGACACAGCGTGCTTTATTGCCAGGCTCTCACAGCCACTCACCGAGCTGGGAGAGAATGCACAGATCATAAATAATTTAACTTACAATAAATAAATAACCCTGCCAGCACCCTGATACAAGCTTTGGGTTACCAGCCCCCTGGTAGCCCATGCTGCAGCACTTCATGGCCAGGAGGAGCAGGAGGCTCCCAAAGAAGCATGAGAAGCTGAAGACCCCCAGGAAATAACCAGTCTATGCAAGCTGCGGCACAGGAGCTGGGCTAGATAAAGTGATTGAGCCTGTGGAGGTCAAAACTGGTGCAGTGGTTGCCATTAATGCAATGGGATGCTACTTATTTTTGTAGTTTTAAGGGCTACACTCCTGCTACAACACTACCAGTATTTACAAAAACCCCCACCACGATCTCATTTGAGGACTGCTTCCTTTCCCCTTAGTGCTTCTGCCCACCCAGCAGCATGTTTGCAATCCATACCACCTGTGGCCAAGGAATTTAAAGACCCTCTCCCTCTCTTCCAAATCCTCTGAAATTCAGGTGGAGAGAGAGGGAGACCTCAAAGAAAGGCAGGCAGTACAGCAGTGGAGCTAGACAGCACCATGCAGTACTTACTGCAATCTAGCTTATTTGCTGTATTTGCTTTGGCAAGTCTTGGACACATGGAGGAGAAAGCACAAAGCAGAGACAGGTTGCATGGCAATATCTAAGCTGCCCTTTTTTAGGAACTGAAGGAATTTCCTTACCTTTGATTATATGCAGTGCAGCTTTACTGGGAATAATAAGAGAACACAAGTGCAGATCTGCTGCTGGCCATTTAACCACTCTGTTATCTGGGCCAAATCTGAACAGAGCACAACAAAACACTGGCAGACGGCCTGCACTAGTAATCCCGCTGCTTCAGCAGGTAGGTGCTGAACTGCGGAACTGGGAGGGAGCGCCCCGGTGAGAGCACATCCAGCTGGTTCCAAGTGGTGGCAGAGCTGGCGGCTGCTGCCTTGTCCTGCTTGCCAGCAGAGGGAAGCATAACTGTAGCTGTAAATGGCTTCTACAGAGGAGCTATTCCTGCATCGATTTGGAGCTAAGAAAAAGGCAGGCTGTTTCTGGGAAAAGATGGGTGGGCTCGGCACCAGGGATTAGTACAGCCACACACACACACGCACACTGGTGATGTAGACAGAACCCACTGTTAGAGCAGATGCTCTGGGAGGAGGTGCTGTTCCTCCAGTGGGTTCTGGAGAAACCCAAGATGGGAATGGTGCCCACCCTCACAACCTTCAGTTTTCAGAGGAGTCTGTCTCTTCATTGGAGCCTTCACTCTCAGCATCCATTTTTCGACGATGGTGTAGAGGTTTCCAGGGTGAGTTAATCCTGGGGGAGTTACGAACGGGCATATTTGCTGTGTCTGCACTGGAGCTGGCAGGACCAGAGACAGAAAGCCCTGAAACCTGAGCTACCCTGAAAGAGAAAAGACAAATGCTTGGCATCGTGTTGCATAAACTTTTACTGCAGCACTCTTGGAGTCAACCTGTGAGGAAGACTTAAAACTAGCACAGGGATGGAAAGATGTTCATGGCATAGGGCAGGAACACCTTGCACTGGTACCTTCCAGACTCACTATGGGAATCTTTTCCTGTTTATCTTCCGGGCTGAGTTCGTTCCTTCCAACACTCGTATTTTTCACCATCCAAAGTGTCCCTGTTCATTAGAGACTGCTGCTTCCTCTAGATCCCTCTTTGAGTTACACTCCCCTCTGTTTCTGAAGACTTTTGTAAGCATTTTTTGTTAACTACACTGAGGCACCACAAAGAAAGCCGCCTTTCCTGTTCAGGCTGCTCTTTTAGCTGCTTTATTGTTTAGTATAGCAGAAGAATAGGACAGTACTTTATTACACTTTTCTTTAGCATGCTACCTTTAATCTGTTGCTTTACCTCCTAGCTTAGGCAATTCCACTTACAATTTCTCAAGTTCCTGATCCATGGCAGGGTCCAGAAACAAGTCTCCTTTATCTGGCAGAGCCCCTGGAGGGAAAAACAACAACCAACGGTGTGTCAGAGCAGAGTTAGGCTATTCATTTTTCAAGAAAAGTGTTCAAGCTATAGCAGCATCCAAAATCTGGCCTGCAAGACAGAGAACACTTTTCTTTATACCTGTTAGAGAAATGAACACTGAATATTGAGGATCATAGATAAAGAATGATGATACATTTTCTGTGTCTCACATATGCTGTAGCTGAGCTCAGACTAAAGCCTCAGTAGTCTCACTTCCTACAACCCTGAGGATTTGCAGTTTTCATTCACTGTACAAAACTACTGAGTCATCTGTGAACTTTGGGCTTCTGCTCATTGCCCAGTATAGTCACCAGTCCGAGATCCTACGAGAGTAACAGTTGTGGTATTGTCACTGCCACAGCCTGAAACATGCACTATACCAGCCAGGGAAATTTTTATTTTTGTGCCACCTGTGTTTCTTGTGGCACACTGATCTTGGGGATCAAACACTACATACATTTAAGGCTTTTGCTTCCCCTGCAACTCAGGAAAGTCAGGTCTGACTCTCGTGCACATTGTCTACAGGAGTTAAGTGTGGATGAACTGTGCTCTAGCACTGCTTGCTGTCTGGGTGTGAGCATGAAAGGCTGGGCCAATACTTGGGTACCCTCTCAGAAAAAAATCAGCATGCTCCTTTTCACATTAGAAACCCTACTCCAGATGAAGGACATGGTATAGTTCAGGACTAGAACAGCTGGTTGATGATCTTTGCTCTTTTCTGAAAATACTGGGACCTTAGCAGAGCCAGAAAGGAAGATGGGGCTCTTAGGAAAGCCCTCCTTCCTAATTCTTTAACAAACTCCACCTTATATAGGGGTCATGGGAGAGTGTGATCAGCCAGCACAGAAATGACAGAGAACAGCACAGAGATTGCCTACCAGAGCCCGGAGAGTACCACTACACACCAGGACAAAAAAACCATTTAATAATCTATACCAACAGTACAGTGAGAAATGTTCTTTCTACGTTTTTTCAGGAGACCTGGGTGCTACACTCAATACCTTTCGGAAGGGGCTTTGTATTCCTTGTGGGGACACAAATCTGTTTTCTGGCTGTGTTACCTTGTTCTTGAAGGAGAGGCTGGAGAGCCACCTGTCCCACAGCGGCAGGCTGGCAGCAGTCATCAAAAATGTAGCAATGAGTGCCTGAAAACTAGAGTAACTTTCGATCAGAACTGATTCCCCAACTTTTTTGGGTTCTGGTCTACTCCTGCAAATGAACAAGAAACTCTGGCACTGCAAAACAGTGTCAGGAGATTCACAGAAGCATCCCAGCCTGCTTTGTTTCGTTGGCTCAATTAAAAGAATAAGCAACTAAAGCTTAACTTGTTTCTGTAGTTGCAGAGTGCACACTGAAGTCTCCAGGGCACAAGAATTACTTGGGAGAGTTGGTACATGGCACTTAAAGAATTCACAAATCAACATTGACATTGGAGATACACTGCAGATTCCAGTCTGCCTGGCAAACTCATCGGTACTGTCCCAGCCTGAACAAGCTGCTTTAATCCCTGTTCCTTAACAGGAGCTGCTGGCTTTGTCAGACCAAAACTTCCTCTGCCTGAAATGGCTCTCGCCAAAGGGCTTTGGGGAGCTTGTGATCCCCTACAGACCAAAGACTATTGAAATCACCCTTCAGGGGAGATTAAAAGACACCAGGAAAAGAATCCTCCTCTCCTTGCCAAACTGCTAGCACCTGTCAGACTTGTGGCTGCTGCCCCTCCTCTGAGAGAGGCCTCAGCAGGAGGCTGGCAGAGGGCCAGAGGACGGAAACCCACTCACTTTGTAGATGGCACAATGGAGGCTCTGGGCAGGATATTTTTTTCTTTTCATCTATTTTCTTTGTGCTTGACTAGAAGTGGAATTCATAGGGCAAAGGAAAAAAAGATTTTGCTTGCTGCCATCCAGGCATCACCTCCCTCCCAGTGAATACATTGCTTTCTAAGCCTGTTTGCAGAGGGGCTTGCAGGGCTGTATTCATGCACCTTTGATATATAATCTGCCCTGCCCCAGAGGAGCATTAGCAGCTTAAATGGTTTGCTGTAAGAAGGGGCTCAGCCAGGGAAGGCACACTTTTACGGTACTATGACACACACCTGTGCAAAAGAAGCAGCCCTCAGGCAAGGTACACCTTTTCATTGAGTTTTGTCTTTGCAATTAAGGACTGACAGATACTCAAGCCTAGAAGTAGAGGAAGAGGATACTTACCCGAAGACAGAGAGAGCCTACCCCTAATGGCCAAGTGATTTGCTGAGTGAAGATGAGTGTTTGGGAACACCCCCCCACACACACCCTTCCCTCCCTGCTCCTGCCATTTAAATTTATTTCCTGGATACAGTCTTGTGAAACAGAAAAGCCATTTCAGTTCATCTTTGTAAGAGGAGGAAGAGCACAAGCAAGGCATATGGGGGAAATATGAAACCATGAGTGAATTATGGATGGATTACATACTGTCCTTTGCCAATGCAACACTGCTTCCTTGCTCCAAACCAGCACAACATAGAAACAAGCAGTGAGATGCTGGTTGGTAATCCCTGTGGTTCCCACAGCAGTATGGTACAGATTTTTGTAGCAGTTTCTGTTTTATGATCAGATTTTCAGCAGGCCATAGATAGCTACTAGCAAGATCACACTGCCTTGAAAGAAGGTGGGGAAGAGCTGGGAAAGACTAGGCTTTGAACCTTTGAGCCAAGGAAGCAGAGGAGGTTTTTCATTAAGTATGCCTTCTTTTCTTATAGATGAGAGTAGCCATTGAAAATTTGTGGGAGCACAAAGGACTAAAACACAGGATGACACCTCAATTCAGTCATCTTTGAGGAAGCTCCACAGCTTAAGGCAGATAGTAAGGCACAGTTTGTGTTTTTAAAGTTAATCCATCAACAAAAAGATGAAAAACTTTCCCTCACTCACTTCCTGACAGTGTGAAATGTGGGTCATAATTACAAAGGAAATTCCACCTAAGTACAGAATCACTGAAAATCTATAGCTGTATCATTCAGAGGAGTCTTACCTAGGGCTCGATTGATGGCCTGATCCTTTGCAAGAGACATAAGGAATCCATAGAAGGTCATTCTCTGTGCACTACTCAACATTTCCTTCACAAGAGCAGAAGGTGGACAGCTAGGAAAAGAGAGACAGGGATTATCTTGTCTTCCAAATTATAATCTTTTTTTTCTAAGGCCCATCCTAAACTGGAGAAATAAACCCTTTTATCTGTTCTAACACTGTCAGGTTGCCCTGACTCAGTTTAAAACAAATAACCAGCAGCTTGCTTATTGAGCACTGGATCTGCTCCCCATTTGTTAAGCAACATCTCTGAGCTAGGGGACATCCCTAGGAGCAGTCTTACCTGTCTTCATTCCAAGGACAGTGAGAAAAGCCTAGATGCACTCAGAGGCACACACATGCCAACCCTTACCATGTTCTTTCAAAAATCCTCTGGGAAATACTTTCTTTCAGAAGTCAATAAACTTGCTTAGAAGTGTTAAGTTTGGAAAAGACTAAGACCACTGAGTCCAGTGGTTAATGGAGCACCACTATGTTCACCACTAAACCATGTCCCGAACTTCCACATCTACGCATTTTTGAACACTTTCAGCGATGCTGCTATCACACTATTATCAGTGATAGTCATTCAAGGGGCAAGGAAACCTCTCCAATGATAGCCTAAATATGTCAGAGAACACTATTTAGGTGAGGACTAAATTAGCATATCCCCTTCTTCTACATTCACCTTAACCCTGGTCCTGAGTTCTACACAGTATCTTCATGGTGATTCTTGCTCTTGATCAATACTCCTTGAAGGATTTAATGCAAAATCAAACTGCCTCATGAAGAGGAAGTGTTGAACAGTCAATGGTGTAGTGGTATCCCTGGGAGATATGGGGATGGGCTGGTGATCCCTTAGGCAGAAGTGGTTACCAAAGCCTGAGTGCTGAGCTCCAGCATGAAAGGCTGGGAATGGCTCCCCTCATAGTGCTGTGCAAAGCCTGACCCACCAGACTGGCCCACAGTACTCATACCATCTGAAGCTCTCACGACATACAGAGAACGTAGAGCTTTTGTTGTTTAAAAGAACAAAACAATGCATTAACCCCATGCTTAGATATCTGTAGCACTGAACAACAGTTCAGTAGTAATTTTGTAGATCACAAATTTGGATTTGGAAACCTAAAGTAAAAATCAGGTGGAACATGTGTCCTGAGTTATTTTGTGTTTCTAGACCATGACCTTCCAGGAGGGTGTATGCTCATTATCTGCAAGGAACTATGATCAAAGTGTCTGTCAAAGCTATACAGTAAGGTCTGGTATTGCTCCATCCCCTGCTGAACTAAAGCTAGTCTTGTGCCAGGGAACTGTAGCTGGAGATCAGCTCCAACACAGTCGGGTACAGACTGACAGTGTGAACTTGCCTATGTACTAAGGCTTCGTACTCCATCCACCCAGTGGGCTCTTTGAGCTCCCAAGAACACAACGGCACTTCTTCAGCCCCTCCAGGTAACTCATGATAGATCTCTCCTTGATGAAAGTATCCATGCAGAAGTGAGAGAGCAGAGAGCAGAGACCCAAATCAATCTATTACTTCAAGAATCAGTCAAAACCCCATGTTTCTGTGCTCCATGAAATGGTTTCTCTTATTTGGTTGAAGCTGTTCAGCTATGGTGTTTCCTTTCATACTTCTTCAATGTGGGAATATCAGCTTGTTCAAAGTCCTCTATTTCTTCATAGCTCCAACCTTACAAAGGGTCTCCAGAGAAAGAGACTTCAAATTTGTATTTTAGATTCCATTTGTACCTGTATTTTGATCTGTCACACAAGGACTCCAGGCACTGGTAGAAGAGAGATGCCTCTACTCCTTCGAGTGGGTTGCAGTCATTTGGGGGTTGGCGCTGCCGATGTTGTCCAGAGGATGATGTTGGCACAATCACAGTATTTGGATTCTTACCAGCCAGTAGGTCTTGATAAATGGCAGCCACACTTTCCAGGAACTCTAAAACAACAGAAAGCCATTTAAAACTCAGGGCTGGAACCAGCAAAGCATCCTCCCGACCTACCAGACTGTGGCTTAAACTGTTGTTCTGTGTTGTACATAGCACAAACTGGAAATAAGCACAATTCTACAGCATCCTGCATATTCAGAACAGACATTATGCAGGCCCATACAGCCATTTCCATAGAAGTTGCTGTCTTCTTATTATGATTATGAGAGGTCACTCACTCTGTTGAGAAGATTCATCTCAAGGGAGCAAAGGCTAGCTAGCACATAGATAAAACAGAGAAGCGTGAAAGCTAATGTCAAACACAAAACTAGTTTGTGAAGTCTAAAATGTTTTCCTTCTCCACCTCTTGACACTGATTAAGAACTCATCCAAGTTGGGAGCAAACTATATTGAACTGCAACAGGAGGAAAGGGAGCAAGTTAGTTAGGGCTCCAGGCTGTATCCAAGCTTGCCTCTGTGCTGCTCCAAAGTAAATATAACACAGGATCTAGAGGAAGGGCCGGGGCAGGTCAGGGCTACAGTTGGCAGAAAGCCTCTCCCCAGGCTCCTCATACTACTGTTTACTGCAGGAGTCTAATTTTAAACAAGTTTGTTTATGGATGTGGTCAGCAGTTTACAAATCTAGATTCCATTTGGAGTGGTTTGCATGTGTGTGGGTTGGTGGGAGAGTGTATGACAGGCTGCGTGTGTGCACTGTGCCTGGGTGAACAGGACAGGGATGGGATCTTTGAGTGTGTGTACACAAGAATGAGCTTGCCAGGACTCCAGTGGCATTTAAGTTCTGAGTGAATGGAAGTGCAATGCTGTGCGTGAGGTGGGTGTAGAGGAAAGTCAGGATGTCAGCAGGCCCTGAGGCTGTGCTGAGATTCTGCAGCTCCATGGAAATATTTGTTATATCAGAGAAAACTTTCCAAACACATTTTCTGTCCCTGACTAAAGACATTTCAAGTCTGGTTCTGCCCAACTCAAAATCCCCATTTTGAACTCGTTTTATACAATGAATAGTCATGGATAAAGTTGTGATATGCACAGCACAGTTACAAGGGAAGTATATGCACAGAAGTATTAAGAAAAAGAGATTTTTGTATTACGAATAGCAGCTTACTCTTAACTGTTAGAAAGATGGGAACTCACAGGTTGGATCAGTTCAGAAGGCCACCCAAGTTGACTCTCTGACCACAGACTGTGCTCACAAAAGCTTCTAGCCAGTGTCTCCAAACCTGGCGCGTTTCGCCTAGTGGAGGCCAATTGTGAGCTATGTCCATCAGAGGGAGCTATTTCAGTGTGAGTGGAGAGAAATCCAAGAGCTTTACGTTAGAAAGTGCTGCGTGCCAGGAGATGAGGAAGTGGCACGCCAGCAGTCCCCAGTGCTTGGGAGCACATCTAATGCTCCCCTCTTTTTGTCCTGAATGAGATTCTCGTTCCTCAGCCGCAATTTAGAGGGGCTGAGGTGAACAGGCCGATGTATTTTAATACAGTCTTCCCGTACAGGACAAGCACCTGAATGGGGCTTGCTCATCCAAGTTTCTCTGCCTTGGCTCCAGAACTTAAGTTGAAAAATACCTGAGGATTTTACAGATATATGTGCGTGGGTAAGCATAAGTAAATACACACACACAAACCAATATTATTTGATTTGTACTTTTCCTGCCAAGAATTTTAGAACTATCCCATCTAGGTAAAACTCAGACTGGAGAAGAGGGATAAAATACGATAAATGACCAACAACATGAAGAATGTTCATATGGATTATCTTTTCCTTTTGCTTTCCAACCAGGGGACCTTAAATCAAACAAGAGAGGTGTTTCTTTACAGGACAGTGTGCAACTCTTCACCAAAAGGTGTGCAGGTTACAATTTTATGTGATTTCAAGGGGAAGCACTGGAGAAGTTCTTGGGAGTGGAGTCCACTGAGAGTTCCTAAACCCATGAAAATTATATCCAGTTCAGCAACTCTCTGAGCTGAAACCAGCTCACAGTTGGGCAAGTATTAAGAGGAAGAATTATATATATATTTGTGCAGTTCCTTTTCCCTTAAAAGGCACTAGTTGGTGGGCTCTTCCTATCCTGTCTCCAGCAGGATTGAATAATTTCCTTAAAGAAAGAGAAAAAAATGTTCCTAGTAAAAGTTAATTGTTAGGTGTTAACATAGTCTAGATAAAGCTGGAAATTTATGTCTCAAGGCCAGGACAAATACATGCATAAGACATAGCAGTTGTGGGTATGTAGTTATTCATAAAAATTTGGAATCTGCTCATTAAGTCTCCTAATCTCTTGACATCAGCAATGCTTTTCATCAGTAGATTCTATTAGCTATATGTTTTCTGTGAAAAACCATGTCCTTTCAAGTTTCAAAAAAGTGAAAAGATTGGGAAGCTGTAAAGTTGTAATGCTACAAGTGGGAGAAGAAGTCAACAGCTTCCCAGCATTTACCTGAGTAGTAGAACTGGATCTGGAAAGCAAAGAGGAAATCAGAAAAAGACATCAGGCAATCCATTGCATCATCCATCAGCACAATCCTATAAGATGAAAGAAACAGTTTAGCATCTACAAAAAGCCTAAAGTCTGTAACCAGGAACCCCAGATCTTGAGAAAGTGCAGCCAAGGAACTATGTGCAACTGAGGACTGCTAGTGGCCCAGCATAAGCAGCTAGGGGAGAGGAATGGGAACACCCATTGCTGCATGGATGGGGATGCCCTACTATCAAACAAAGGCAGTTTAAGAACCTGGAGTGAGGAGATCCTGAATGTCAATCATACACTTCAGCTACAGTGTGAACAGAAGAGTGTGACATTCAAAGCCTGGTGGACATGGTAGAACAAACACTGGCACAAAAAACTGCAAGGCTGGTTCACATGGTTATATAGAATTGTAGAATATCCTGAGTTGAAAGGCATCCACAAGGATCATCAAAGTCCAGCTTCTGACTAACTGACTACAGACAGGACAGCTACACAAGTAGTAAATTGGTGTAAGCAGAACAAGACTCATACTATCCCTCTGCATACCAGAATTCATCTAACTGGGATATTTTTCAGATTCATAAAGATCACAACAGTTGCAATTCACCATTTATACTCAAACAAACTCTACTTGACTACAGAGGAAATAACATTGCACCAACAATCAGCTTCCTAATTGCACACTGTGAACACCCTATCCTCCCTCCTTGATAAATGAATCTGTCTCTTTTCATATCAGGTCTATTATTTGACTATCAGGTCAAGTTTCATGGCAACTGAAGACTTCTTGGGGCAGGAACAGTCTTGTTTCTCTCTGCTAAGCCGTAGGTGCATGTAGGCAGCTACATGAGTCCCTATTTTGAAGCATATTTCTTGAATATGGAAAATACCAGCCACAGGCCATAAAGATGAAATATAAGTGATTGCAAAGTTCAACCCTTCCTTTCAGGAAGAGTTTTCCTCCGAAAACTTTCTTCTCAAAGTTGCAGGAAAACTTTGAGATTTCAGGGCAAAAATGTTCATCAAAATGAAAACAAAAACAATGCTCTGGTCACTGCTACCACTACTTAAGGATAAAAAGGTCAGTCTCTGATGTGGGGACAATCAAACTCATCTGAGCAATGACAACTTAGACTGTAAAACAGAAGAAAATACTCCACTTCGATGGAAAAAAAACCCAGAGTATTCAGGCAATGCTAAAGAAAGGCAATTGGTATTTCTTTTCAACTGTATGTAGGTCTACTGAACCTGTAGTCAGTAACTGGCACACTGTGCCATCTGAGGATTGTCAGTCCATTATAGCCAAAGTATGGGTTATCCAGTAGGACCCTTTTGGACACAGGGCCAGATGCAATCTACTCACCAACTCCTGCAGCATCAATTGTCTAAACACATTGCTGGGGAAACACTGTTCTGTCTCATGTAAAAGACTCCAGGGAGCTGTGTGGGAGGCTGACCTAGAAGAACACAGGATCTTGCAAGACTTCCCTGCCACTCAGACCAGTTCTGTTCACTGTGGCAAAATCAAACATGTAGAGCAGCTTGAATTAATTATCTCAAAGAAGAAAGACTGGGGCTAAGAGGGTCCCCAGGAGAAAAGCTAGTATTTAAAACAAAACCCTTTGAAGATGTCAAAGTGCTTCTGATTTATTTATTACATTCCAGAAGCCTCCTCTCCTCCTGTCTAAAGAAGCAGTAGCTTCAGTTCTTAATTCTCACTAATAAGCATGTTACTGAGATTGTCAGTGGCCACATCAAGGAAATGGCTTTGAAGCTGGCAGGCAGAGCATCTTCATCTCTCAAGCAGTACTGCTCAGCCACTGGCATTTCCAACCACTATTTAAGCACTGGAAATGTGATTGGCCACATCACTGATGAGCTGCACTCCCTTCTTTTAAATGATGGTCTGTTTCCCAGATACCCTCAAAGCACCGAAGCTTTCTTCTCAAAGTTGCAGGAAAACAACAGTAGAGAGTGGTTTTACATATTTGTTATGCAGAGAGACAACATTACACCACCTTCATAATAAGAAACTCATTTCACTTGTTAAATCTAAAACTCTGGTCAATGGCAGTGCTCTGCAGCACCAAGTCCCAGTCTCTCACTTAGACGAGAGCATGAGGAAGTACATATGAGAATTTGCTGGACAGTTTTTGCTGCTAAAGACAGCAAGGAGCCTCTTAGGAAGCCTGTACAGCACATATGTGATGAAGAAGCATCTAAATAGAAGCAGGTGCACTCTGGTGCTGGGTTACTGATTCTGCTTGGCCCAGGAGTTTGCAAGCCGGAAATATTGAGAAGTCTTTAAATCCAAGACAATCATTTATGAGGAGATTGACTGCAGCTGGCAATTCCCCCACATAGCCAGCTGACTGAGCACTCAAGGAAGCTGAGAGAGCATCATATGCAACATATCTGCACCTCTTCCTTGAAATATTGGTCAAGGAGAAAAACCTAGCCACGGACTGTAACCTAGACAGCAGGGCCAAAATTGAGGACAAAATCTGAAAGTCTGAACTGCAATTCAAAAAAGTTCCTCAGGCATCTCTTATTTCAAGGTATTTTTTTATTCATTTTTTTCTTATCCAAATTAGACTTTAAGCCCTGAGGCCACAGGTGTATTTAAAAAGTTAATAGTTGGCACTCAATGAATAATGAAAATCAAGGAGGAACTTTGGAAAGGACTGAATAAAAAAGCCTACACTTGTGGCATTCTGGTAGAGGGTATAGTGGTCTTTCAGGGTTCAAGTGGGTTTGGCTGGCAGGAAAGCCTTCCTATTGTACCAGTGGGGAAACTTTATGGTCTACTGATTGTGGTTAAAATCTCAGAAATCCAGACTAGACAGGATGTTCCCAGGACAAACTCTAGACCAGGCAAGTTGAAAGGACTTTTACCATTTTCTGCTACCATTAAAGGTTAACTGACACAATCTGTCTCAAAGCCAGGCTGGCTCAAATAAGTTTTAAGAGACTTGGTCTATTTACTGAGACATGGAAGCAAAAATAAGCAAAACATACAAAACAGGCAAGATCTGCACTCTTAGGCAATCTTTTAGCAATAGGGGTACTGAATTTCAAGCCCAAATTCCATTAGTACTGATCAGTGCAACATGAGCTTCCACACCAAATAAAACAGCATAGGAGCTGTGAACTTCTTGGCTCTCACTACTCAAATGTGTGCAGAAAGTTCCTTTTGTTTCTCTTACAATAGAAAAATCAGTGCTCGGGTACAGATCTTAAAATCATGGCATCAAAGCAGAAAAACTCCTTCATTTTCTGTCCTGCAATTTCTTCAGAAAGCCAAAAGGTGTCTCTGAACCTCAAAGGTATCTCTGTCGATTAAAGTCCTTAATCCGCTAATGGCTATAACCATTTGAAGAAGAAAACATCCAAGAAATCTCACAGACGCAGGAACCCTGGTTCATTTTTGAGTATGACTTCTGCATTTATGCAGCACCAGGAACAGAAAAATGGAGCTCTCTGATGTCATGTGAGTAAAACCTATATTGTTGCAGCCTCTGTTCTTATGTTCTGACATTTCCTGATCTTAGTCCTAGTGTTTGTTATCAGTGCATAGCAACAGCCCCTGGATGAGCGGACTGCACCGTGCCGTGAGATCATCTCAATCCTGCAGCACTGAGACTACAGCTATAACTGCCCTCTTCCCAGTAGCACCAATGCAGGTCCTCGCTGTATCACTAAATGCTATGGCTATTCCTGCTGCAACTTTCTTTAATTCCTTTCCCAAGAAAATTAGCAACAAATCCATTGGGGATGAGCAGACTGAAGAGGGAACAGTGTCTGTAGGTTTGCATGCGACACTCATGTGTTTTGCAAAGACTGGATCAACTAGTGCTGTAAGAAAGTCTGCAGAGCTCACCCTTCCAACAGGCAGAGACCAAGGAGGACAATGGGAAGTACAGACCAGAAAAAGGACAAGAGCATGAGCAACAATTGTAAGCAAAGAGAAAGATAGTTTAGAAATATGGCAAGTTTTATTAAAATTGTTCAAATAGATCAGCTTGCTACAGAGCTAGCAATGTGCAAGTAAATCTCTAGCCAGCCAAAAGTAGGAGTGAGGCCACCCCCACCTGAGCCTGGGTGCCTCTGATGGAGATCTCATTTCTCTCCAACACCTGCTCCCAAAGCCAGCTTGTCTGTCTCTATGGCACATGCCCAACAGTGCAGCAGGCCCCTGAATGGGGCCTCTAGTTTATAGCAGCCTTGTGGACTAAATTCCTCAACACAAACATCACAACATGTGTAGATATACAGAAGTCTCCATTGCATGCACCATCACAAATTCCTGCTCAGTTCAGCTGGAGCCCTGTGAAATACATGCCAGCACACAGGACTGGCGCTTGTGTACTCCCATGAAAGAAGCAGCAGATATATCTCTACTAGAGGCCTAGCATTCTTTTTTAGTCTGGCATTGAGGGACAAGCAACTGAACAGATGTGTGTACCTTATTAAGTTTTCAATATCAGATAGTTAATAATCAACTGCCTGGGCTGCACTGGAATCAGCAAGCACAATCAGTAAAAAATTCCATATCACATTATCAATGCCCTGAGCCAATTATCTGCTTTTTGCCTCGTCTAGATTAAAAGAAAATTTAAAACAGATTAGCTACCATGTTCTTACCAAACATACTTTAAAACACTGGCAATCCTTCAGAGGTTAGTGTGCTTAAATGTGATCAACCATAGAAGCTGGGGCAAGGGGGAACACATTTTAGAATGGTAAACAGTATTTGAAATAGAGTTTAAAAATCATGTCAGTTAAAACCATATTGGCTAACATTCTTTTATCTGCAATTCATGTGAACATAGAGCCAACAGCAGCATTCTGCACTGATATTTCAGTTTTTGTGTATCTTAAATATATACTCTTTCACGCTGCTGGAGAAACCCCCTGTTCTTAACCTCAAAAGATAGTGTCTCTTTTCCCCAAAACCTTAAAAGTTGAAGGTCCCTGTTCATGCCTTTACCCACAGGTCTAGTTCCTAAGTCCATGCATGTAGGACTAATCTTGCCTTTAAAGAGAGAATGAGGACCCACCTTGCTGCTTTCTGAGTGAGTTCCATTGGGAAGTCAGGGCAGAGCAGCTGCAGCAGGCAGTGGTATTCCTGTGCTGTCAGCAAATCTGCAGGAAAAGAGAGGTGAGAACATTGTAATTCTTTTACAGGCTGCTCCCTCCCCTTGCTTCCTCTCTAGGAAAAAAAAACTCATAGTCCCTTTACTTCCAATTCAAGTAGTCTGGGTATTACAGACAATATAACTGCTCCCTAGACCTTCAGAGCTGGGCTCTTCAGATGGAGTTTCCAGCACAATTTGAAAGAGGACTGATAAAGGGGAAATCCTATTGAACAGGCTATTGCAGAGAAACTGGTAACAGGTAATGATTCAGTGTGAAAAAAGGGTAACCAAAATAGGGCAGTTTCAAGTGAGAACACAGTTTGGTTTGACTTGAATATAACCATGCGAAAAAAGGAATAATTTCAAAGTTGCTTAAATTTGCTGAAATTCACTGGCATGGTGACATTCCCCACAATACACTTGAAAATCATCCACAGAACATCTGGCAGCAGTAACAAAGGCAAACAAGGTTTTGGGGTTGTGTATGTAAGGCTACAGAGTATAAACCACAGATGTTATTACTTTGGCATTCAGTAAGGCAGCTGGATGGTCTCTTTTGGAATAATGTGTACAAATCTGGTCACTGTATTATAGGAAGAACAGAACAAAGATCCAAAAAACACAAGAAAACCATTCAAATGATTCATGTGTTAGAGAGCATCTTTGTTAAAGACTGGTCAAGAAGGGACTCTGTGGCTCAACAGAAGGAGTCTAAAAGAGGTGACTCTTAGGGAAGCTTATAGGATCCCAAGGGAATGGAAACATCCTGATGTCAAAAAGCCCTACATGATTGTATGTTCACAGTCCAAAAGGCTGTGGACTGGAGTTAGAGAAGAAGACTAGCTGAACAGCAGCAATTTTGCAGTACTTCTATATACAGAAGAATGCAAAGTATGGAAGAAAGAGCCAGAGGTGGAAGTAGAGCCAAGCAGTAGTCAGGGAGGGGATCTCAAGGGCACTGGCAATGGGACTGAGGTACAGAGCCTAAGTTCTTTTGCCACAAACACGTTAGTCTTCATTAGGCTCTCATCCAAATAATTAACCTTGTTTCAGATGACAGCCACAACTTAGAATCACAGAGTAAGTAAGGTCCAACCATTAACCAACACTGCCAAGTCCACCATTGAAGCACATCCCTACGCACTACATCTACATGTTTTTTGAACACTTCCAGGGATGGTGATTCCATAACTTCCCTTCAGGGGGCATTCCAATGGTTGACCACACTTTCAGTGAAGAAATTTTTCCTAATATCCAATCTAAACCTTCCCTGTTGCAACTGGAAGCCATTTTCTCTGATCTTGTTACTTGGGAGAAGAGAATGACCCCCATCTCACTACAACCTCCTTTCAGGTAACTGTAGAGAGCAGTAAGGTTTCCCCAGAACCTGTTTTTCTCCAGGCCAAACAACCCCAGCTCCCTCAGCCATTTCTCCCAAGACTTGTGTTCCATACACTTCACCAGCTCTGTTGCCCTTCTCTGGACATGCTCCAGAGAGCACAATGTCCTTCTCATAGGGAGATGCCCAAAACGAGATGCAGGGTTCCTGGTGTGGCCTCACCAGTGCCAAGTACAGGAGGACAATCACTGTCCTGGCCTTGCTGGTCACACTGTTCCTGATACAGGCCAGATTGCTGTTGGCCTTCTTGGCCACCTGGGCACACACACTGGCTCATGTTCAGTCACTGTGAATCAGCACCTCCAGGTTCTCTGCCACCACGCAGCTTTCCAGCCACACTTCTCCCAGTCTGCAGTGCTGCATGGGGTTGTTGTGACCCAAGTGAAGGACCTGGAACTTTGCCCATCAATCCATCCTCTCAAGATCCCACTGCAGGGAGCAGATCAACACTCAGCCAACTTGGTGTCATCTGTAAACTAGCTGAGAGGGCACTTGATCCCCTTGTTCAAAACATTCTTAAAGAGATTAAGCAGGACTGGCCCCAATACTGAGCCCTGGTGGCTGAGGGCTTCTTCTTATCTCCATAACTCCTCAAGGCCTGGCAGTTTGACAAAAGCAAGAGAAAGGGAAAATGTTACATTTTTGTCAGGTATTTCAAGTGGCAGGATACAGTATCAAAGAGACATTTCACTGCAACATGCAATCCAGTCAAATTAATGTTTTCAATGCTGACTAAAGAAATACTGCAGGAAGACTGTCACCAAAATCAAGTTACAGACTTTTCCTTTATCTTCATTATTAGCCAGGGAAGTGGGGGAAAGAGAAAAACCAAGTTACAGACTTTTCTTTTATCTTCATTGTTAGCCAGGGAAGTGGGGGAAAGAGAAGCAGGAGCTATGATTTTTCTCTTCAGTTCAGGAAGCCCCAGGCTGAAAAACACAGCTGAGACACTCTGACATCCATTATAAACACTCTCTAGACTACTCTACTTTGCACTGCTCTTGGAAGGACTTTCTGTCTAATGAAGCACCTTGGGTTTAAGGTCATGCTATGAAAAGGTGATTTTTCTCTGTCTGGAACAGCCAATTCTGCAGTCAGAAATCTGCTGGAAACATTAAAGTCCCAGCCTGTGCCAAACTACAATACCATTGCAGAGATTTGTACAACCTAATCTATTGTAAGGATGAATACATCAGAATTTCTCTTCTTCCAGAATTTGAATGTTGACCAGAATTAAATTTCTGTGACAGCACTGAAGTTACAGGTGTCTTGGAGCATATGTATTTTGTTTGTACTGTCATTTCTTGCCAAAAAACTCATCAGGAGTTGCTCTGTACTGCAGATATGACCTTACTCCTTCAGTCTATGTACACCTGAGCTTGTGTTAATGATGGTATTCAGTGGAATGGTGGGATTTCTTCCTGCAATGTTAGTTAATCGGTTCCTTGAATGTCCTTAAGGCAAGTATCACCAAGTTTTACATATAATTGCAAAAAGATATTGAAAAAGTCTCAATTACCATAAACAGGATTATGCATATTTTGAATTGAGTTTTCAGCTCACTATCTCTCTTTCATGACACAACATAGAAGAAAGAAAATTTTGTTCTTTATTGTCTTGTTAGTTCAACAGTCATCAAGAAAAGTATCACCAAGATTTATGATCAAAGTTCTCAAGAAAACTATCTGGTGTGGTAAGGTACACGCAAGTTTCATGTCCCCCAAGGTTCAATAATGGGCCCAATATTGTTTAATTTATTCATCAATGACTTGGATGAAGAGACAGAGGATTCCTCAGCAAGTTCACTGATGACACAAAGCTGGGAGGAATGACTGATACCCTGGAGTGCTGGGCTGCCATTCAGAAAGACCTTGACAGGAACCATCTGAAATTTAGCAAAGGCAAGTGTAGGGTCCAGGCCCTGGGAAAGAACAACCCCCTGCACCACTACAGGCTGTGGGCTGACCTGCTGGAAAGCAGCTCTGTGAAGAAGGATCTGGGGGTCCTGATAGACAACAAGCTGTCCATGAGCCAGCAGTGCCCTTGTGGCCAAGAAGGCCAATGGGATCCTGGTGTGCACTAGGAAGAGCATTGCCAGCAGATCCAGGGAGGTGATCCTTTTCTTCCACTCAGCCCTGGTGAGACTGCATCAGGAGCACTGTGTCCAGTTCTAGGACCCTCAGGACAAGAGAGACATGGGGCTCCTGGAGCAGGCCCAGTGGAGGGTTACAAAGGTTATTAAGGGTCTGGAGAATCTCTTTCAAGCACAGGCTGAGTGACCAGGGCCTGTTCAACCTTGAGAAGAGGCAACTGAGAGGGGACATCATTAACGTCTATGAGTAACTATCTGAAGGGAGGGTGCCAAGAAGATGGAGCCAAGCTCTTTTTGATGGTGCCAAGCAGTAGGACAAGAAGCATCAGGCAGAAACAGATGCACAGGAAGTTCAACATGGAAAGAAGGAAGAAAGGCAGAACTTCTTTACTGTGGGAGTGACCATGGACCAGGTTGTCCAAGAAGGTTGTGGAGTCTCCCTCACTGGAGATATTCAAGAACCATCTGGATGCAATCCTGTGTCATGTGCTCTAGGATGGCCTTACTTGAGCACGGAGGTTGAACCAAATGACCCACTGTGGTCACTGACCCATTCTATGATTCTGTGATTTTCCATGGGCCCAGCACAGGAAGCAAGTTACAGGAAAACAGAGAACTTGGGCATAAAAAAGCTCTTTTTGAAACTTACACTTTGTCATAATTGAACAGGATAGTATGGACCTCTTACTCTTCAAGGCTTTCTAAATCCAGCTTTGAATAATGCTGGGCAATAAATTTCTGATCTTTGCTAAAATGTCTACATTCTAGTCTGAAGGAGTCACACCAATTGAAAGCTTTATGCAATACTCAATTTCCATTTTTTGTTTGGTTATGTTCAAATTCCTATTTATGCATCCTTATACCTCGTGCTCATTGTTTTTTCTTTTATTTGTCAACAGACCATTATAAAAACTCTTTCTTCATACTGTGTTTTATTCAATCTGCTTAACAGATAACTACATTTAGCTAAAGTTAAATCTGTTTACCTTACCCTCTATATCTTTCCCTACTTAGCCCAGTTTTATCTGTTCCTCTGCTTTGATCCCCTTTAGATTTTCACAGAGTGGTGTCCAGCAGTATACAAAGCATCTTTCATGCATTCAGAACAGACAGGCTCTAGGAGGATAATCTGCCTGCTTTAATGAGCAAAGGCCCTTTTCATTAATTTCGATTTTTAGTCTCCTCTTTTCTCCCTGAAGGTAAAGGAGTTTGAGGTTGATTTTTCTTCAAGGATGAGGTTTCCAGAGAAAGTTGCACTTTTTCTCAGTCCCTGTCTGATTGATAGACAAAAGCAGCTTGAGAAGGTAACTGGGCCCTAAGAGAGCATTAGTTTTGAGGCATAAATAGAGATGTCTCCCTTGGTAGAAATAACATACTTTTAAAACTTATTATAATTTATGCTGTCTTTTTCTTCTCTCTCTTCATACCTAATCACAGCATCATTCTTACTCCTCTACCACAAAACAAGAAAACAATATAGGATAAAAGTAGAAGTCTGCTCAGAAAGAATTTGGGAAAGGGTGAAAGAGATCCTCTCCAACCAGCACATTAGAGAATGAAGTCTGTTGTCAATAAAAGTGGAATTAATTACAGTTTCAATCTTTGGGCAAATGGTCCATTTAGACAGGAACTGCCCATAAAGCTGAAGTGGTGCAGAGAAGTTCCTGCTCTAAAGAAATCCTTTGTTTCTTATGCCTGGGGAAATAGTATCAAGTTATTCACTGAAGTACACACACGGACTTTTTTAGGCTGTAACACAACTCATCCGTAGACACCCCAGGCTCCTGACCAACAAATCATACCAATTTTTCAGACTATAGTTGGATACCTTTTATACAGGAAGTGGGATCACCACAGACCTTAGGAGGTGTCTTCACTTTGCTGTGATCACTGTTTTCCTATCTCCTACAGCAAGGTCAGTGAAGACCATGCAGAAAATTACATTTGCCCATGCACCACGTTGTCTGCCAAGAGCTGCTTGGAATAAACAAGGGCAGTTTTGGTGCATGACCACGTTGCTCCTTCCTGTCTCCAGGCCACAGCTGAGTAAATAGTGTTCAATGTTGCATGATGAAGAAAGAAAGAAAAGAAGGAAGGTACCAGTCAAAATGAGTGAAAACTGGAATCCACAACTGCTACTTTGGTTGCTACCACAAATTACTGTATCTCAAGTTCCAGTAACAAATGAAGCAAATCATGGAGCATTTAAATCTGACCCCACAGCACAGGGCAGTGAGATATATACACTCTACCATGCCCTTGCAGTGGAACAAACTTGCTCATACCATGTGCTTAAGGATGAAGATTGCAGTCTCCATGTTAATCATGTTCATTTACAGCTGAACTAACACTTCACTCATCTAGAAAAAAAAAACTAATAACAAGTTCCAAAGTCATTTTAAAACAGCAGCTCACTAAGAAGGAGCTTAACAGGAAGTACTTCAACTATTAAGCATAATTTTTGCTGTACTGGACTTCAAATTGTTGCCTAGGTTGTACTGCTGCTGAGACCATGCCACTAGCAAAATCATAACCCTTTCCTACAGATTGGATAGTCCTATGAGTAGTTTATTGTTTTTTAGTGCCTGAGGCAGACTGTTTCTCATGTTTCAAGGGTATAGTGGAGAAAGAATTTTTTCCATGTGGTACGGTCTTAGAAGGTACCACTTTCTGGATAAAAATGGCCTGCCTTGAGAAACATGGAGGCAGCTGCTTTGTACTTCTCTGGCTTTTAAAGCACATATCAAAACTGTTTCTGGTTTGTATGTGGCTAACAGATGGCACATGACCTGGAGTGATGCACACTCCAGGAGTATTAAGTGATGTGTTAATGCTGCTGTCTGTGTTGTGTGTGAAGTGTAGACATACCTGAATTATCTTAAAACCAGTTATCTTTCATAGTGACAGCAGCCTAGACATAGAAGCCTGGAGCTCAGTGAAGGCTGTAAAATCTACCCAGGAAGCCAATAAATATTTAGGACTTAGCCTGAATCACAGTCACGGATGCTATATCTAGGCTGCTTTCAGCACAAAAAGTAGCTATTTACAACATTGTCACAACATTGTGACAGCTATAAAAATGCCCAAAGCAGTAGGAGAATATTTACTGCAGCTGGTGTATGAAATCTGTCCCGAAAAGTCACATTAGTAGCTTCCCAGAAACACAAGGATTGCCTTGATGAATATACATTAAAGTTCCCTATTCCCATAATTTTTTATGTACAGCCAGTATCCAAGCAGACTGGAGCCTTGAGCAATGTAGCGGTCCCCTTTGAATTACGGCAGGACACACAATTTCCATAGGTTGCTTTTCTACCACAGTCATGAAGTCATTCAAGAGTCATAAAGTCATAGAGCTGTAAATCAATCTCCTGCAAATATAAGAGAGAACAGCCTAATTTAATTTTTTTAAGTGTTGGAAGAGTCTTTGCTGCCTTTAGTTTTTTAGTGTTTCTGGTGTAAGAATTGTGTATTTAAGATTCTCTCTGTATCCATGCAAGATTGCAACCTTCTAGGAAAAAAACAAAAATACCCAAAAGCCCCCCAAAATAAAAGTCTATGTGTTCTCATGCTGTCTACCAGAATTACAATTTTACAAAATACATGAGTATTGATAATACTGCAACTTCACAATTACCATCTGGCTAGCAGGCTAAGCCTGCACATGCCTTGTTCACAGGATATCTATGGCCTAATTTCCTCCATATATCTAGTGCTAATAACAAACAGAGAGCCAAGAATTCTAGGAAAATTAATCCATGCATAGGACTAAGCATGTTCATGTAAGACATGTACAGCAGGATTCATTCTTCTCTTGAAGTGTACAGACAGCTTCCATGATCATTACATCATAGTCTAAAGAGTGTAGGAAAATCAGGAGAAAACTGAGAGAGACCCACTTGTTACTTTTAAGCAACAGGAAAATGCTCTAAAAGCCAAAGATTGATGCAAGGTTAGATGAAAAACAACTTAATTTTTTAAAAGATTATTTTCTAGTGAACAGTTTAAAGAGGATAATGGTAAAACCTGTACCATGGATCAACATAAGAACCTGTTCTTTACATGCAGTAAGTAGATTTAAATACTGTGGCTTTGTACCAAGGTCTGGCTCAATCTCATTATATACTAGCATATATTATTTCTATATTTTATATATTACCAGCATATATTTTCTTATTTTAACAACTGGATGCATTAACTCTGTATTTCTGATGATGAAGTTCAACATGCACGTAAGCCAAACTAAACCCTTACTCCTGCTGAAAGGCTCACTTCTCTTTCTCCCTTCCCATCACTTGCTGGTGGCCATATGGTTCTGAACCACCCCTAATACCAGCTCTGGCACTTGATAGGCCTCTTGCTGAGAAAATACAACTTATTCCCTGGGCTAGTGAATTGCACTGGCTCTCAGAAATATGTGCTGAAAGCTCATGCAGCACAAGCTGTGGAAGAGCACAGCCAGGTACAGGGAAGAGGGAAGAAGGTGGATAAGGACTGCAGATTCACCTGTCCTCAGCAAAGAAAAACTGTTAGATAGGCTTAAGTAGTTCCCTGCTTAAGACATTTTAATCCTTAAAGTCCAGGATGTATGCAAGGCAATGCCATAGGATTAGTGATGCTCCTAATCAACAGCAGGTTCAGCTTTACCTGCTGTACTTGCATCCTACTGCTGTGATGGTTTGTGAATGTTCTGGTATCAGACACATTTAAGACAGAAGTTTTGGCATCCTTATTATCCAAGCAGGCAGATGAATTCAGGTTACTCACAAACCTACTCTTTCCACTGATACTGTTTAGGTCTTCCCAGAACAGATCCCAGGACACTCTCGGGAAAGGACCCTGGAAGCCTTTGTGTGTGACATGACATGACAGCAAAAGCAGACAGGGTAACTGAAGAATGCACAGTTACTATAGTCTGGCTCAGATAGAAAGGTACCTGCAGGAACTGGCTGCACCCTGCATTGCCTCTCCTAACCTGTGAGAATACGAGCAAGATCTGCCAGACATAAGGGTCCTGCTGCAGGTGAGCTGTCTTCACAAACAAGATGTTTGGCACTCTACAAAAGGAGCATGGCTGCAAACAGCAGACTTAGGTGACTCCTGTTGATAACAGGTAGAAAGACCCAGTTTATGATGTGAAAAAACAAAGAGTGAAAGAGATTTAGTGAGATTTGCCTGGAACAACCTATGTCAGACTCAGGATGAATACAGAGGAGAGCTAAGCAGACTGACCTAAAATATTTGTTGATGGAGTGCTGCAAGAGAGAACAGGGAGAGAGGATTAGCATTGTGATTGAGCAAAAAGCTAGTTGTGAAGTACTCAGATAAGAAGGAAAAGATTCAGCCGCCGCTGATATGAAGAATGAAGTAATTTGTTTTGGAGGTAGCCTGGACAGTTCATATAAACTGAGAAGTGGGTCCATTATGGGCAAAGCTTATAGCACCTTACTTTTTAACTTTTTTTAACTTTTAAAAGAGTTAAATCTTCTAGATGGTACAATTGTTGTCCTGCACTTTGATCTTAAGCTCTTTTATCAATAAACCACTTGCGAGATTAACAAAAACAGAAAATGAATTTATACAGAACTGCTCCAATTCTATCCCCAGAAACCAGATTTTTTTCTGTTTATACAAATGTTAATCATCCTCTAGTCCCTTTCAAATTCCCCATAATTACCCTTTAGTATGAAGTGTTTCATGTGTCAGCATTACTTCAGCTTTCAGTGAATGTTACTCAGGGCACCATGAGCTGTACCAAAGGTACAGTCCAAAGCTATCATTTGGCATGCTTATGTGGCTAACATGGCACATCCACAAACTGAAAAATTCAAACTTTCATTAGAAACATAGAGAAAGTTTTCAGCTCTCATGGTTGTAAAGAAAACATTCCAATATTGGAAGAGTTTAACTGATGTAGTGTGATATTCCTGAATCCAGAGAAAATCTGAAACGTGACTGAAGTGTGGCCTTTTCATTTTGAGAACCTTAACACTATACTTAATGCAACACTAAAGACAATGTTAACTATTTAATTTCTTGTTTTAAGTCTAGAATGGGACTTTGAATGTAGTTTGGACTTAAAGAATTCAGAGTTCCTGAAGTGCAAGAACAGTAAATAAGAAAGGAGAAGCAGCCACAACTTCTGGCAGTATTTCCAGAAGCAGAGAAAGAAGATAGAAGACAAACAAAAGAGTCTGGTTTAAATTTTCTATTACATAGTTGACTACAGGAACCAGATGGTGGCTTAAATGGACACCCAATTTTCTCCATGCAACTTTCTTTAACATTTACAAAGATAAATCCATGCATATTCCAAAGCTTGTATAATCCTAAAGATATACTCAGCTCATTAAGTATGATCTCCAAGGGCATTTAGCTTTCTCTAAAGGACACAGGCCTAGTTTTGTGGACTACAGTATGAGATTGTATGACTACCCACCATGTTTCAGAGGCATAGCAAACTCAGACCAAAACAACGCAACACAGAACTGGCTTTTAAGACAGATAAACTAGAAAACTAGAAAAAAGGTACCATTTCAGAATGAAAGCAATTGATAACTGAAATGCCATAACATTTGACATTTTTTGTGTGTGTCCACTATGAAATGATTTTTTCCTTTCACTATAATGTCACTAAAGACATAACTAGCAAATCTCCCCAGCCATAGGTGATTTAGCTTTTTATCTTGTTCAACAGTTGACTTTTCCTCACTTTGACAAGTTTTCAGTCACTTGTGTAGAAAATAATCAATCCAATGCCAGAGCTAATTGGTCTTGTAAACAATAAGGAGAAAACATTCCTGTTGAAGTTCTGGCCATCTGGGAGGCAGACTGCTCAACCACTTGAAACAGGACCCACAGCACTCTTAATAGTGAAGTACAGGAATGCCGGCAACCCTTCACTGAAGGGTACCATCAACATTTCCCCAAGATCTCAAACAGCAGCAATAATCTTTAGACAAGATGTGGATCAGCCTCTACTCAAGAAAACAAGTTGTCATTAAGCTTAAGATCTTCAAAACAACTGAAGAATTCATGGCTACACATCACGACATGGGCAGAGTAAACGGGCAGGTGGTATGCAGCTGTATCTCATTCAATGCAGGACCTTACATACAACCCCTCCTCCCTCGGATATGTACTAGGACTAGTGACAATATGGCCAGTCTCCAATTAGTGCTTGGTATTTCCTCTCTGCTTTGGGAGCCCCAAGAAATACAGTTAGCTGTAAGACAGCTCATCTGTGTCATGCACACAGGGTCAGGGAGCAGAAGAAAGCTATGACATTGACCTAAAACAAAAAGGAGGTAGAGGATAAGGAGGATATACAATGAACCACAGAAATGCTGCAGATTGCTGTAGCAATGTCAGATCAAAGATCTCCCTGATTTCCAGTTTCTTTCTAGACAACTTTTCCAGGAAACATCAGTGAAAGGCTCTAGTGAATCAGTTCTGGTAGAATCAGGTCTTTTCAAGTACCTTGAATCTCCTACGTGTTCATATGGCACAAAGTGGCATGTAAAAGCATGAGGTGCAACAGTCAAAAATTTTCTCAGAGCAATAAATAAAACAGGAATGTTTTGGACTTTCCTCTTTAAATGACTGCTTTGGAAGAAGCATTCAAAGAACAGTGCAGCTGCTACAAGCACCCAATGGAAGAGAGAAAAATAATTTCGGCATAATTTATATAATGACTCAGGATAGCCTTGTGTGTCTCTTCCTGTCCCTGCTCCACATCAACTCTTAACTAATCCACTGTAAAGTTTTGAACAGTTAACTGCACCTTCACCAACAGCTGTCATCACAGCAGGCACTCTGATACTGCTTCTCTGAAACACATCCATCATGAGCCCAACCACGAAGGAGACAAGTTCAGGCATGTGAAGAATGGAGAATTCCATATGCTACCAAGAGTGACACCAGTATGCAATTACACAAAGCAGTCAATTCACTGTGGTTGAAACTCAAGAAGCTAGTTGTGGTCCACAAAGCACTGAAGGGTCTAGCACATCTTTCCTGTGCACTTGTGTTCACAGAGAATTTGACTACCTGACATAAACATGCATCTTCCAAGAACTGAAAGCCATCAGCAGGCCCGGCCATTCTTTGACTTTACTGCACAGTATATTTACTAGAGGTTTATACACAGGCTATGCAGTATAATCCCAAGTACTCAGACTGTGGGCTAGTTTTCTCCAATTTTCTTTCACAAATTATAATGCCTAGAAAAACAGTCTGAAAGGAAAGGGCATTGTTTTTAGGAGCCTCTGAGTCAACAGTTAAAGTCTCTGTACATAAAAATAGGTATGGTATTTGGATCTATGCTTGGGCAGTGCTGTTCAGGCATGTAAAATGGTCTTAAACACACCAATATTGAGTCTCTTTTATAAGAGTGCAAACATAAAAAGAAAATGAACCTCAAACAAAGTAAATCTATAAGAGAACTGGCTGGAGAAGGGTAATCTGGTTAATGACAAGACTGAAGAAGTCATCATTAGTTATTTAGAAGGAAATGCAGTGGAGCATGTAAGCCTCACAGAGAATGCTTGGAGCCCATTATAATATCAATGAGCTAGATTAATGATTGTAAATGACCACCACTACAGAACCGGTCTGAATGCAGAACAGAATGAATGCCCTAAGAGAAACCTGAAACAACAAGGCATCCAACTGCCCCTTTTAACGGCATGCTTTTGGCTAAGGTTCTGTAATGTCCCTTGATTTTAACTCTTACAATACTCTAGTGAGCTATGTGTCCAAAAAGTTTTTTTTGTTGTTTAAGATTGAAAAGAGAAAGTATGTTAGTTTTCTCTGTATTACACATGGAGAAATGCATATTTAATAAGAATTTAACATAGATATTAATTTCTAGAAATGAAACAAAGCCTTTTATTTTTTTAATGTTTCTTTAAGAAAGTTCTGAACTCTTCAATTACTCTTGAAAGTTTTTCATGGACATCATGCATCTTTGTCAAAGTTAAACTTAAATGCCACCTATTTTACAGCTAAATAAACTTCCATGGACCATCTACCATGAACCACAAGTTAAGAATATTTTGCTGGAAGAAAGTTCAGGCAAATGTCCTAAATATTCCAGCATTATGCCCTAACACTGATGCTATGCATATATTATGGTAATCAGGGAAGTGTAAGAAACTAGACAAAAGAGGAAGTTGTTGCAGAAAGAGAAAAGGACACTTTCTTGTTGTTGCACAGTGCTTTTTAGAAGGGAATAAAAGGCCATCTAGTCAAAGACAGATGTAGAGAGGAATCCATACCATAATCCTGGCTTGTTGAATCCAGTTGTGTTATCTTTTTCAGCCTCATAATGAGGTGAGGCTTTTCAAGATCTTTGTAAGGATCTTTATGGCAGGAGCAATAAAAAGGGGTATCTCTTAACTGATTAGTTGTGGGACGATAACTTAACATAGTAAGCAAATTATTTTTACTAGATATGATATGGAAGTGATTTCTCCTAAAGGAAGCATGATCAGTTTTCTGTAGAATCCTGCACGGATGGCAGGCTACTGAGAAGACAACGCAAAAAAAAAGAGAAACAAAACACCATTTCTAAAAGATGTAGGACTGTCCTTATTTGCAACAGAAGATGGTAGGAGTCCTAAAAACTCACTGCTGACTAACCCATTCAATAGCAATAATCAATGAGATGGGCCATCCACAGTAACACTGTATTAGCCTCTATTAGCAGCTGGGGCCTCAGCTCCAGTGCTCTAACACAACTGTACTCTTTGTGGTTTCACTTACATTTTTTCATCTCCCATGCAACAATATCCTGACTGTTCAGCAAAAAAACGATCATGGAAATGCAAGTATGGTAAACCCTCAGAGGAGGAGTAAGATGAAAGCTGCTCTTTAAGCATCTCCAGCCATTGAAGACTTAGAACACACATGTTCCTTTTATTTCCTGCAACATTTGCCCTTTTTTCCCATTCAATATTAACTTATGGAGCAAGTCTGAAAATCAGATGGCACAAATCGTACAGCAATATAGCTGTAAGAAGTACTTAAATGTAATGTATTTCGGCATGTGTTCTTGACTCAAAGGAAATACACTGCATCTTTCAAAGCAAAGCTTGAAAGCTGAGGTCCTATTTGCTCCCTGCAATTAGAAATATTCTTAATACTGCCTTGATGGGAAAAAAATTGCTTCCTGGTGTTTCTGGCAATCTCAATTCACTGCATCAGATGTAGCTGTATTTTAGTAGTACTTTATGTGAAGTGGATGGTAGAAAAGGGGATGCTATATGAATGTATTACTTCATACTCCTCTTACTTTCACGCCACGTTTAAAGGTGGCATCCATCCTTTCAGTTGTCTTTCACATGAGCTATCTTCTGTCTGGATCTGTTTCAGGCTTTGCTGTGCCAAGTCCCCGCCTACATGCAGTACTAAGGGCTTCAAAACTAGAAGTGCTAGCTCTAAAGAGATTCAAGATTAAATGAAATTATTAACACATACAGTATCCAAAATGAAAGCAAAAAATATCCCATCTCCATGAACACTCAGAGATGTTCAGCAGACAAATGCAAGAGACAGTTCCTCAGTTATTAGAAAAATACAGAAAGTGACTCTTTGGACTAGAAAACATGGGTCCATGTGCCAAAACAAGACTTGGCTTACCAGATCCTGGAATTGGAAACAGGAAGAATGGGGGCCTTTAGGATTCATGCTTGTGGGCAATAAACAATGATGAAGTTCAAGGTTTCTAAATTATCTCCACTAAATGGGATATGTTTGGAAAGTCACTTTGCATGACATGTTTATCAAGGGAAAAAACAAATCTTCTCACTATTTACTTTTGTGCTTTCCTTTTAGGAGGATGTTTTCTGGGGTTTGGTAAAGAACAAACAGATGAGTGCTACAAAGGGAAATAGACTGAGAGCCTTTATGTGTACATCTCATTTTCACTTCTAGCTTTGTATACACAGCTGTGACCAGAACAGACTTCTGCTGAATGAGGAACACACAGTTCTGCAGCCACTGCCATGGCAAAAGGAAGATGATCATTACTTGCTTTGCAGTTAATGTTTGAAATAACAAATCAGTGAATTATTTGGAAATTTAATTAGTTTTTCTTCCAATTTCCTTTTACTTTTGGACTGCTGTCTGTATCACTCTAGTCTTTCCATGAATACAGTGTGGATTTGAAAACTTTTCAGTGCTAGACAGATTAGATTCTAATGAGTAAAAATGTTAACTATTCTAGATGTTAAAAGGAAGCGCTGAAAATACTTTCTATTATACCTATCAGGAAACAAAAAGAAAACCATACAACTACTGGAAGTGTCTTGTATAGCAGGAATATGTAGAGTGGAGTTTGTTGCTGCAAATAATGTGCCTTCAGATGCAAAACAGGAATAGGGACACAAGAGTTTTGATTAGATAATACAAGCATAACATACTCTCCTTCTTTTCAGTATTTTAGTATTTCTAAGTGTGAATACTACAGGTCACCAACACAAGGTTAATGATAATGATATATCACCAAACAGCCATGTGTGACTCAAAAATGTCCAAAAGCTACAAGGGGAAAAAAAAATGAATTAAGGAGTAAATTTATGCAGGAAGAATAGTATCTAGAATGTTTAAGCAGAGAGATAAAAATATTTATGATCTTCTCAAAAAAGTGACAATATTCAGCTGAGTGATTGTCATATTTGTCATAGATCAAACACATAGCTGCACATAGGATGTCTGGGATCCAATCACATTTTTTCTGCCTAGGAATACAGGTGAAGAACATAGTGGTCTAATTATTCATGTTTGAGTCATTTTGTAACAGGTTAAAAGTCGATAAGTAACATTAGAAACAGAGATCTATAATTCCTTTACAAACTTGGCTATCTGGCCTACAAGCATTAATGCAAACAGAAAACAAGGCATGAATGAACAATCTAGAGAATTGAAAAGTTATAAAAAGACCAAAATTGATACTGTCCCCAGAAATCTGGTATAGCAGTTACAAGACACTAGTACATTTGCATGTTTCAGGTAGAAAAGACACATCACTTTTCTATGCAGAGATTGAAAACAAACCAACCCCTAAAAAACAAAGTACTGTCGCTCTCAATTCCCCAAAAAGGTAGAGATCCCTTGGAGAAAGAAAATGGTTACCTGACTGGGAAAACCCAGCGATCTGTGATACAAATACAAAGTAACACAGACAAGTGAAATAAGAAAGTGGCTGGAGGAATTCCACATGATCCTCAAGTGGAAGATGACAGTGTACCTTATAAACAAGCCTGCATAACGTTTGATTTCAACACTTTCCTCTAGGGAGACTTGGAGAACCCAGCACTGGTATCTCAGAGCTAACGTACATTTCAGTCAGACCAACTAGAGGATTCTAATTTAGGAAAAGGGACTGCAGAATCAGAAACAGAGCACACAGTGAGAAAAATCATAATTACTTCATCCTGCATCAGGTCTGACACGGAAGAAGAATACCTCATATTACACCAGGAGAGTACAGAGGTTCAGCCAGCCTGGTACCTGTGACAGTGCTTATTTCCCACTGTGCACCCGGCCATGCTGGTGTGTTGCACACAGTAAAATCTTGCCATTTCATAAGATGATGAACATAGTGCTTTCTTGCTCTAAACATTAGCTAGAGACAAAGTAGAACAATAAGGCAAAGACACTTGTTTCCTCCTATTTACCTGAGACAGGCACAATTGCCTCCTTTACTCTTAAATTATGTCCTCCAGACTTTTCACTTTGAAAGCAGAAGGCCTTGGGTGAGGAGACACTGCTGTCACAGAAGGAAAAAGGAATTAGAGTACCTAATGCAATCAGAGACCCGGAGATACACTTCTGCCCATTCAGTAGAGAACATCCACAGGACAGAGTCATGCATTTAAGTCAGCTACCCTACACTAGCTAGATCCTTCCACTATGGGTCTGGGCTCAAAATGTTGAAAATTTTCTTCATTAATTTGGCTGGGTAGATCATTGCTGAAAGCCTAAATTAAGCATTATTGCTAACTGAATGGATGAGAAACAAATGAACAGAATCATTTGATGAAGAGATCTGAGAGCACAGCAAAGCAGACAATCACTAGTGTTCTGAACAAAACCTCTGTTTATAAAACTGGTTAGTATTTAAAATTTTAAAATTCAAGGAGTTATGTGTTTCTATTTCTAGGGTTTTCCTTGTCTGTTCCAAGACCGATCATCCTGTGAAATTGGAGCCCAACATTAGCTGTACAGAAGGAAGGTCTTTAAGTGATAGTACATGATACCACATTTAACAGTGTTCCTGTGCCAATCTGCATAATGAGTGGGGGATGAAAAGCAATCGTTTTTCTTCATGTACAGCTCAGTGAGGACAGTTCCAAGCCTGCCACACAAAACTGCTTTAATAATGCAATCCAGTGCCTTTGATTTGAGGAACACGCAAAAGAATAAACAACCTATTAATCTAAATTTTCTCGTTTGCTTGAAAGTACAAAGCAGCAATGAAGAAACCTCTTGGCCACATTAAGTGTACTGAAATGCAAAACTGCTTCTTTTCTCACCCTACAGTTACTCAGGAAAAAGAAGGGAAGAGAAGAGGGGAAGAAGAGAATAGGCAAGGGAAACAGAAAAGGTTTATATTAAAAACTGCTCAGTTAAAACACAGGGCACAACAAATTCTGAAGAAGGCTTTCAAGTATTGCCACAGAAGGCACTTTAATACAAGTGGATGTGCTCAGAAGATGAGTGCTAGAGATAGCACTACTTGGTAAAGAGAAAGAATCCTCAGGCTAACCAGCTCTGAATTGAGCTGGTACTGTCAAGACTAAGGAACCACTGGTAATAGCCTGAATAATGCTTTCAGTGGTTTTGTTTGTTTTGGGAAGCTTCAATACAAAATACAGTTGAACACTTTGATTAATGTTAGTCTCCTGACTGTCTGCAGTGGTGTGTTTTACTCTGTTATTCTGATGTACTTGCAGTCAGCAGAGGTGCTTTCATTATCCATCCCCTAATTTTAACATCTGAAACAGAATTATTCTAGAAACACCGTCAGTCTGACTCAGTCCTAGTCTGCTGTGCTCAAGCACTATGGTTGGAGGATATGTTTAGGCATTTGGCTAAGCAGTTTTGGCAAACATTCTTGGTTCCCCTAAAGCCTTTTTCACAGTTTGAGAAGCGCAGAGATATATTAAAGTTGCTTGTCAAAGCAACTTCATTACATCTATGGTCTGAGTAAAACATGCATCATTTTGTGCAAACTCTTTTCTGTATGTATAGCAAATTATAACATACATCACAAAGTTAGGAAAAAGAATAAAGCTACTTCATTGGCTGTAGCACCAGCAGGCTTTTGGAAACAATAGAAAAATATTCTGACAACTTCAGGATGAGCAGAAGAACAATAAACTGAAAAAATATGACCTATACCACAGATGATTTAATATCTGTCAGTTAAGCATCCATAACACTTTTTGTATGGAAAGTTCAGGAAAACACTAGAAATACCTGCAGTCAGGATTGTTGGAATGCCTCCTTCCCCATTGCAACACAGGATGTTTTCAGTTAAAATGTTATGTGAGACAATAAACTAGTCATCCTTCTGCTTTGGCTCCCTCTCTTCTGCATGCAGATAAAGCTAGACAAGACAAATTCAAGAAGCTGTTGATAGCTTATGCTACAATTGTAAACAAGAAATCTGAAGTTATATATAAATTGTTTTCTGAGGAAGAGAAGTTTGATTGTATTAAGAACAGGTCTGGCCTGTCAGGCCCTTTAATAACACCATCAGACAAAGCTGTAATACAAACACAGATTTTATACAGGGTCGTCTTCTGCAAAGGGAAGTCTTTTTCTCCCGTATATTTCATTGCCATCCCTTCCATTATTCCAGCACAGGTGCTTATACAGGACAATAAACTAATGAAACTGAAAAGAAATTTCTGTTTTACAGGTTACTTTTTGTTTGTATCAGCTCTGTGCTGTCTTTGCTATACAGCCAATTGCACCCCCACAAAGAAAGGGAAGAAAATCAGGACTAGAGAGGAAGGCAAGGACTACTCCTTCTCTCACCAGTGCCAACCTAAAAGTCCTTATCTAGCCACAGGCTCAGTTTGCTTCCCTGGGAAGAAGCAGTTTCCTTTCAAGCCACCCTGTAGAACAGCTGGTCACAGGACCCTTTTCTCCAGTGTCTGAAAGCAATGCATCACCTTCCTCAGAATGCAATCCACAAAATGTCCTTACTTCCACAGCACAAAGGAGAGAGTGAAAATGTTTTATAAATGATAGTACCTGCAACTAGAAAATGTGACCGAAATCCGTAGTATTCCTTTTAAAAAAAGAAGAAGTCAATGCCAGTGTAAAAGCAGGAAATTAATCTCCTGGAGAGTAAGCTTAACTATCTCCTGCATCACACAATTCTAAATGATTAAGGAAATAGCTTACGGTTATTAAAGCTAGAGCATTAAAGGGATAAATCATTCTGAATTTATCTACTGAAGAATCTCTTACAAGAGTAAAATCTTGAACTAGTGAATAAGTGTCAGGTGCCTTCAATTACATCCTCCAGTAGCCACTGTGCAAAGAAATTTAAGGTCATTTTAATTAAGGACAAATGCATCTTTAACTAGTCACTTTAGCACTCAGCAGTGGCATATGAGCCTCTATTTCGTACCATTCAGAGACTGCATTTTATTGAACAACACTGGAACATCCCTTGCTCTGGGCAAAAAAGTCATTAGTGCAGCTAGTTCCACCCCCTCTTAAGCATTTGTATTTGACTTGGAAAGGTGCATCTTCTTCAAAAGTGCCATGTTTGCCTTAAGGTATTACAGACAAGGCAATTTTCTTTCCTAGTAATGGGAGTACATATCCTTTTGAAGTTTTCAGTTTTGTTGGTTTGAGTGTTATTTTTTTTTTCCAAGAGTTACTCATGACTATCAGGTGGTTGAAAGTGTGATAATTAATTTTGAAATTACCAGATTAGATTTCTCTGCAGAGAGTGGGTTATTAATAGCTAAAGAGTTCAAAACTCTGAAAATCCACCCACAGTTGAATTGACATGCCAACATAAGGCTTATTTTGCCTTTGCTGTCAGCTTCTATAATTTAGAAGACGACTTATTCAGCTTTATAAATGGCAAACATCATTACAGCAAACCACTCTGATTTGAGTAAACTGAAAAACCTGCTTTTGGATTTTCACAGTTTAAAAATCTAACTTTCCACTCAATAAAATAAGTAAGGATAAGCAGAGATAAATCCATGTATAGAAAATAACACTTTTAGAAATTTTTTGGCATTGTCTAAGCACTGAATTTTTAATCTTATGTTACAAATTCCTGCATCTGAAACTGAATTTTTTCCCTGTTTACTCCTTCAGATGTTTTAGAAATCATGCAAAGAATAGGACAAGGCTTTGTCCAAGCTGTGACCTAATTTTATGCACAAGTCATAAAATGAACAAAGAACAACCACCTGCTATGGAATTTGTTCAGCACATGGAAGACATGGCAGTACATGGAGTAAGAAGGCTGTTAATATTAATCAATTATTTCAGTAGTGAAAGATCTTGTTTATCTCAAAAAAACTCAAGGAAAACTGATTTAAAAATGTGACAGTAATACAACATTGTAAATGTCAAAAAATGCTAAAATCAAGAATGTGCAGAAAACTACCTCAAGTCTGTATAAATTACATTAACACTTCCTCCTTTATGCAAACTTTTTTTTTTTTGAAGCATTATGCTATTAGAGAGTTTCTCCTAGTTTCTTCATAATATTTATCATTCTTGCACACTTCATATGGATTTCATTGTCACAGTGCTGCTAAACATCTTTATTGGCACATTTTTGTACTATACTTTATTTGGATGAAATGTCACACATTTCCTGGTGAGGGGAACAGGAGAGGCAGACACTGATCTCTTCTTTCTGGTGACTGGAGACAGGATCCATGAGGATGGCCTGAAGCTGTGTCAGGGGAGGTTTAGGTTGAGTATTATGAAAAGCTTCTTCACCCAGAGGGTGGTTGGGCACTGGGACAGGCTGCCAGGTAAGTGGCCACAGCACCAAGCCTGACAGAGTTCAAGAGGTGTTTGGACATATGGTGCAACTCTTGGGGCTGATAAGGTGCAGGGACAGGATGTGGACTCAATGATCTTTATGGGTCCCTTCCAACACAGCATATTCTGTGATATATTCCTTTTCCAAGGAGCCTACCCAAGAGAAAATTGAGACAATGGGAGAGATTAAGTTTTCTGCCAAACACTGGCAGTATTTTAACTAGCTTTCTGATATATTTCAAGTGGAAGACTCAAGTAAAATTCATCTAGTATTAGCATAAATATCTTTCATAGACTCCTAAGCAGTATAAAAACAAACAATACAATGATAAAATAAGCATCTGACAGCAGCAAATAATACTCAGAAGCCAGGAATTTGCAGAAAACTGGGAAGAAAAAAAAATGAAGCTGGTAAAAAAATGGGGGACAAAAAGACAAATATAATGATATGCATATCAGGAGAAAAATGTAGTAATGATAGTCCTCTTGACATTTTGCTACCTGAGGGGAAAAATAAAGCAGTGTTCAGAAAAAGCATGTGCTATATTTAATCTGATACACATCATCCCTCTTTTTCTGCAGAATCCAAAACATTTTCCATTTCAATGATAATTTGTGAGGATGTCAGTAGTGGAGTGGTACTTAACATATTAAAAAATTAAAAGCAGATGTTCATAATTTCTGTGAGAATTTTGAAGAGGGTTGGCTGACAAGCTCTCAGTACTACTGAGAAGTGATTTTCAAAGCCTGAAACACCTGGGAAATTTTAAAGGACTAGAAAAATGCTGAAGTCACTTCATCACTTAAAAATTGTAAGACTGGGGCTTACATTGAGTGAAGTGCCTACCCAACAAGAGCACACAGTATACTGATGATGATGGGGTCAAAATAACACTTAAAGTGCTGCCACCAGTTGAGATAACCTGGGCACCTGTACCATGGCCACTTTGACAGCGCTCCCAAACAAAATACTCAAACGGAAAATATTGTATTTTATCAGTTGGTAACTAATAGCTATGAAACTGAAGAAAAGTTTCTTGGTGAATTAAGCAATCTTCTCAAGGGGGAACACAAGTCTAGGTGTAAAAAAGCATCAAAAACCAGTTAGTTTTTCTGACATATTACACTTTATATAAACAATGGTGTGATTAAAAGTTTTGAATTACTCAAAACAACAACTAACTGCATGAACCATTACATCTCAAAATAAGGATGAGGAATCACTACTTAGGAGATGTATTTCTTTTGGGATACCCAAGAATACCTCGTCAGTTCTACATTTTAAAGCAATTTTTCAATTAATGGCCTAGAAGAGAAAAATAATTAAGTATAGCATTTGTGAGGAAACTAAAAATTTAAAAGTAATGAGTAGTAACATGGAAAAACCTCACGGGCATAGTCAGCTCACATGTAGCTTAGAACCTCATACATGAAACACTGTATCTAGAAACAAAGAATGCAGAGGGCTCCACCTGGGTAAATAGTTTCTACAAAGACAGGTGAAGAAGGTGGTCATGAGAAATGCTCAGAAAAATGTAATTAGGAGGATTACATGGTCCTGAGATGAGTAAACACAGCAATGTCAAGTAGAGAGGCTCAGTTACCAGCACTTGACCAATCAGAAATACCCTCAACTTTGGAATGATGGTTGAATTGAAAAGGAGTTAGAAGTGCTGCAAGAATGATCATGTAAATCACAAAGCCTGCCTCACAGAGAGAGGCTCTAGGTGATAATTTACTTAACTTGTCAAAAACAAGAATGAGGAATTGACTTCAACAAATGATTGAAACACTTAAAATCCCACAATTTTCACAAAGTTAAAAAAAAAATAGGGTGAAGATAATCACATTGTTAAAGACTGCCCAAGTTGAGATTGTAGTAGTGTGTTCAGGAATCTGATTTTACAGGCCCCCAAAGTTATGTTTCAGTTCAAAATCAAGTAAGTCTTGGTAAATTCTGACCTCCAACAAAACACACAAGTTATCAATAAACAATCTTCCTCCCCTGTCAGGACAATTTCTTTCTCACCTGGCCCTTCTATCTCCACAAGCAACTCTCAGCAGCAGCAGCAGTGTGGAGTGTGCACAAGGGCCACCCTACTGCATGCTTGCAGAACAACTACCCATGGATCAGCCTTCCTGAGGAAGGTGTCCAAGAGAAGAGCAGACTATTTGCAGAAATGTTCCTTCCCATGAAAACTCAGTACTTCATGGGGACCGGGCTGCAGGCCAGCCTAATTGCTCTGGCAGCACCGGCAGCTGACTGCTTCCTCCTGCTATTTTTCCCAGGGGCCCTTCGGCCCCTTCAGGCTCACATGACTTAATCAAACCTGAATGCCCTTCTGGAAGATATGCAAATTATTTTTCAGTCAGACAAAAGTGTTTTGGCTCAATACTGGTGTTACTAAGTGAAGTTTAATGATGTGCTATACAGGTCAAACTTCACGGCCTAATGGTACTTTCTGGCTATAAACTCAACAAGTGTATGACTCTCTAAAGGAGGTTTTAAAGCAAAATATGAATATATTCAGTACATTACCTAATTAGACTAGACTAAATACCAATACAAAGCAATATGACCTATATTTTAAGGCCAGGTTTGTCAATGCTGGGATTTTTGCACTTGGGAACTGTTGGCGGTTTGAGTTCAGCCATGGTTGCAGAGTACCACACTCTGCATTCCACCTCTCTGTGACCTTGCACTGGCACATTTCAGCGTGCTGTGCTGAGAGAAAACCAACTCAAGCAGCAGAAGTACTGAATTACTGCCAGTTTAGCATGCTGAGACAGATCAGCACAAGATGGAACAAGTGCTGGAGCTGCCATAAGAAGGATGCAAGAAGGCAGTACCTCACTAGCCAGCAATTAGATCAGGTTATGCTGACATGGTACTGCAGACTTAATTAAGGCATTAGTAAAGTCTCAGATGCATTCAATTCTGAGAAGACAACACCTTCAGTTTCCAGTTTATCTTAGGCATATGACCAGAATAGGTCTCTTTTTCCTGTCTAGCTCTTACCACAAGAAACTGAATCACTAGGATATCTTAAATGCTGAGCCTTTTTCCAGTGCAAAGTAGACTAAACCAACTATAAATGTTTCATAGTCATGTGAAGCATGGTGGTTTGGTTTTAAAGCCATTTTAAAAAATGACTGTGAAGAAAGAAAAATTGTATTGCTTCCAAGGTAATGAAAGTACAATTTCTAAAAGAACACGTTTTGACTTGTGGTATTCCTGGGCAACCCATTTGCACTGTGGGGTGGAACATACAGTCCTGTATATTTCCTTTATTCATATTAAAGATACAGTGTGGGATCATAACATGCATTACTGGCAACAGCACTTAACTGACTACTGGACAACTCTACAGGACATACACATGTACTTTCTTGGTACTCTTTCACCTGGTAAGATCTGAAAAAAAGAGAAGGTAAGAAAGGAAAAAAAAGAAGGACACCAGAGGTAATGCTAAAGTGTCAGTTGCTCTCATTACAATAAGGCTTCTGTGATAGAGTGCCAAGCACTTAACTGAGAGCAGGGATCAGTTCTTTCTTAATGATAATGGTATCTCTACCTTATCCAGTCAGCTATATGTCCTTGTGTACATTACTAGAATTAATACTACACAGAACCTAAAATAATTTACAATCACCCTTCTCACATGCTAATGAGTGACATAAGCTCTTCAGAGGGAGAATTTGCTTTTCTTGCCAATGCATCTTTGCCAGATTCTGCCCTCAAAATAGAAGATTTCAAGGCAGGACTGAAGCCAGTGAGAGGGAGGATAGTATGATACGAGAAGAATGCTTGCAATTTTACATGGAGAAAACCCAGCTGCCAGCTACTCGGCCGTTTGAACTTGCACACAGATACTCTGCTGTTTCATCAACAAAAGGTATATGCTTTGATACTCAGTGGCCAGAGAAAGCCAGGGAACAGGTGCTCCTCTGTGCCCTAACCTGCTTATGCACTTCTAATCAAAAATGGCTGCATTAACAAATAATGCAAAGCACCATGCTTCGTCCCACTCCCTAGAAACATCTGTACTACAACACCTTCACCTCCATGTTAGACAAAGCCTACACAGACAATGTGGTTACTCGGCAGCTTCTTCCAACACACCTGTGACTCAGGTAAAACATTGTGGAATTGGGACTTTTCAACAAGCAAAAATTTAAAATACTTTAGAACTTTGAAACTCCCTTCAAAACCAGTGAAGTAATTTGCCTTTCTTTTGTTGTGTTGCAAGCTCCTGTCATGGTGCTGTTGGCCCTTTCCCAATCACTTGATGCTACTTGGAAGCAAGGGGACTGCATGCAGTAATTTTATCAGAATACATCTATTCAGTGAAACTAAAGCCTGCAACAATGTGCATGCACAAAGCAATCAAACCACCACAATGTTTTAGTGATCCCTAGATGTCTTCTGGCTCTCAGGCATGGAAGTCACATGCTAAGACTGTAAAAGATAACCAAGGATATTTTGTAGAAGTGGCACCCAGACCAGGCTAAAACCGCAGAACACAGTATCCCTTCAGGTTCTCACCTATACCTTAACGTAACTGGAAAAAAATGATATAGCGACACATGCAAAAATGGGAGAACATATTCTGCAACAACTTTCAAAGATATTAACTCTAGTGGAATTTGAAGTAGTTCACTTAAAGCCAAAACTGAATTCTGTGAAAAGTCACCCAATTGATTCCCAGCTCATCCCACTAAGACTAATCCAATGTCACGATTTCAGAGAAAACTATTTATAAAACTGATTGGAGTTAAAAATAAGCTTTAAAAAAATTCAGTACAAGTAGTGAAATGATAGAAGAACACTGTTCTAAGTATATCTGGAGAATTCCCCAGTTAGCAAAGAGAAGATAAATTGTTGTGCAGAAAAAATAGCAGCCTACATGCTGCTCTGACAGCATTCAAGTCCCAAGAAGTTCTGCATTGCACTTCCAATTACAGCAGATGGGAGCCAGTCTCAGAGTCTTAATTGAAGGTATGTTCTGTAAGACATTCTCACTAGTAATTCTTTCTCAGTGTGGTCACTTTCAATTATTTGGGGATTTTTCTCCTCAAAATCATCAAAGAAGACAAATAAAATGCTATTTTTTTCTTTAAGGCTCAAGAATAATAATATCTATCAAATCAGTATTTACCTTGAAACTATTTTAAGTTGAAAGTGATCTGTACAAGGTTCCTGAAGAGCAGAAAAGTCACTTCTGGATACCTCAGTAACTTAAAACTGTAGTACTGTGAAGAAAACTATATTGATATTTTCTTTAAATCATCTTTTCTGCAGAGATAAAATCTATTTAATTCTGGATTTATTTATTTATTTGTTTGTTTGTTTATTTATTTATTTATTTTTGTTTGTATTTCCTCAAAAAGCTACTATAGTCTGAAAACAAGATTTTAGAATAACTTCTGGCTATAACTTGAACAATCACATTCCTAGGTTGTAAGGAATATGTTTGATGACACAGTTAACTCTCTAAGGATTCAGGCTCTTTTACAGTCAGTTACTACCCTGCTCCAGTTTCAAAATGAACACTATTGTGTAACTTTAGGAGTTACGGAAATTCCTTTTGCCATGGTGCCTGTAGAAGAACTTAAAAGACAAATAAATAATTTTCTAAGGAGAGTTAACTTAGTAGCAAGCAAATATCCAGTGTTTCGAGGCTGCTTAAAATATTATATTAACTTAACACGCACTTAAGCTTTTTCTAAAAATACCTTAGAGCCATTCTTTAGAACTGTCATAATAGTAAGGTCTCTGCCCTGCAGAATAGTCATAAGTGAGAAAAAAGCAAAATTCTTCTCTACCTGTATCTCTGTTACATAAAAAATGCTCACAAAAATAAAAGGTAATTAAGACAGATTTGCTTGTATGATGACACTTACCTAATCTGAGTTTTTAAATTTTTAATATGTTCAGTTTGTACCAATTAGAATAATACAAATACCCACAAATTAGGTATCGGATGTATTTGACCTAATTTTTATGAAATGTTTGGCAAATGCTCAAATACAAAGAGAGTAAGAAAAGGCAAAGGAGCAAACGTTGACAATTGGGCTAAGATGAATGGTACACATCACACTCTGCTGAAACTGTTCCAGGTCTGAAAGATTTCAAGGTGATTCTGTACATTGTGTGTGACAATCCTCTGCAACCAAACCACAACAAACAGAGCCGCCACTTTCACAGTTACTCTCTGCAGGTTTGGTTAGTTTTCACATGAATAGATATAACTCTTGAAATCCAGTTCTATCAACCATAAAGCCTTTCCTCCCTTCCTCTAGAACTGATTTTAATATCATCCAAAGAACTGTTAAAAGGCAGGAAAATTCCCATAGGAAAAAACTTTGAGTCTGAACTGGGGAAGGTGGGGGGAGGAAAGAAGAACAACTGACATTAAAGGCTTTTTTATGTTAAAGCTTTTAAATTTCAAATGCTTATGTTTTTCTCACTCTTTTTCCTGTATTCAGAAAAGAGTTAAATTATTTTAATGAAAAGAAGCTGCAAGATTACATGCATCTGTCTAAAATCAACTGTTTGTCACGAACAAAAAAGTGAGAGTTCATTAAGGCCTTGATTCCATAAAATTTAATCTATACAGATAGCTAAATACTCTCAGTTTTACCTATCCAGCCAAAACTTGGATATCCAAAGATTACTTAATTCAATCCAACAGGTGGAACTCCAGGTTTTAAATAGAAAAATGAAGGTACAGTGAGCTTAAGGGATTTTCCAAAGATATGGATTAACATGCTTAGGATTCAGGAGTTGCCAGTTTGAATTTCTTTGCTTATCCCATATTTGCTCCAGCAAACTAAGTACAACAAGGACAGCAGAGAACAGAGGAAAATGCTGGCATCTTCTGCTTGAGATTAAGAAAAAAATATTTATAATATTTATAATACTGGATATTACCCTATTCAGTATCAGCTGTTTGACTAGAAATTGCCTTTATCAACACCCAAAGCATGTCTATTATCAGAAGTAATATTTTGAGTACACAAAATATTGTGAATCTAATTGAAGAACTAATCTAATTTTTTTTAAATCAGCATAAGACCTAAAACAAAACATAAAACATAAAAAATCATAAAACTCTGGGCTCTGTGTATGTATAGGGACGTTGCAGATATATTCTTCTAACAAGGAAAGCCAAAAGAAATAACAAACAAAATTTTCAGTAGCTGTATTGCTTCTTTAAAAACTGCTTCCCTTAGTAACTCTGTTTATTTGCTGCATCTGTGCATTGGGTTTGTGTGGCAAGGTTTTGGTAGTGGGCAAAGCTGCAGGGATGGTTTGTGCGAGGAGTTTTCAGAATCTTCACCCCCAGCTCCGACAGAGCCAATGCCAGCCAGAACCAAGATCAACCCAACACTGGCCACGGCTGAGCCCATCAGTGATGGTGGTAGTGCCTCTGGGATAACACATTTAAGAAGCAGTAAAAAAACCCAAACCCCAAATTGCAAAGCTGCAGCTGAAGAAAGAAGTGAGACTATGTGAGAGAAACACCTTTGCAGACACAAAGGTTGGTGCACACACAAGGAGGGGCAGGAAGTGCTCCAGACATCAGAGCAGAAATACCTCTGTAGCTCTGGTGGGGCAAGGAGGTACAGAAGTCCACAGTGAGGTTGAGCCTAGGAAGAAGGGAGGGCTAGTGGGAAGGTGTTTTTAAGATCTGTTTTTCTCTTTATCTTACTCTTGATTTCATCAGTAATAAATTCAATTAATTTCCACAAGTCGTGTCAGTTTTGCCCATGACAGTAACTGGTGAGTGATTTCTCCCCATCCTCATCTTGACCTGCAAGCCTTTAGTTATACTTTCCTCTTGATTCTCCAGCCGAGGAGGAGAAGTGAGGAAGCAGCCTTGGTGGGCACTTGGCATCCAGTTAGGGTCAACCCACCACAATCTGCTAAAGCTAACAGTGTTTACTTACCAAGAAACAGATAAAGAACATTTTACTAGACTTTTTTTCTTTAATTTTAGTTCTGCAAGGTATCTTAGCATGGGTTCAAAGGAAATACTTCAAGAGATTACAAAGTTGATTTCAGTGACCATTGATTCATTTCTTAACTCCTCTAGTCTAATAAGATTTAATATGATATTCACTTCCCTTTGCTTTGCTGGGGAAGATTTACAAGGCAAGAAAAACATCATGGAATTAAAAACTTTCTTAAAAGGTTTATTCATGAACTTTACAGAATAGTGAGTGCCAGAACAAATTAACACAGCATCACTAGAAAGACACATTTAGTTAAGGGTTTAATGTACTAATGTGGAAAACAGAAAACATTTGAAATGCAGAGTGAAATGTAATTTTTAAGTTGCGTCTCTCCAAGCACCAAACTTATAGCCCCAATGAAAAGGCTGTTCTACCTAAACTCCTAGTGCAAACAACAGGAGAAAGATAGTGACCAGAAGCCCATCTGAACTATTAGAAACTACCCTATGGGTCAGGCACTGTCTGCTGACTAACAAAGAAGTGCATTAGATTTTGAGTTTGGGCATCAAATTTGTATACTCACAGGACAAGGCACGATGGACATAACCTGCAACAACGGACAAGCTCCAGCAGGTATTCTTTAGTTTTTGGCTTTAGCTACACCATGTACATATTCAACTTTCCCATGGAGCCTCTTCAGAGCAAATGCCAAAATCCCACTTTGCTGGGTTTGAGACCCAGAGTTCAGCTTTTAAGCCTGTTTTTCCAGATAAACAGCAAGACATGACATAACCAGATCAGGTTCTAAGCTTCATAGTTTTACTCATTAAATGAAAGAACTCAGAAGATGGCCCTTCACAGAACAGATATGCTTAAGAAATCTTTCACCAGACATTGTATGCAACTTGCCTTGAAGACTGGACCCAAAGGGAAAGAGCAGTCTGCTATTTTATAAGGTGGTCCCTTGAAGAACAACATGCTTGAACAAGATTCTACTAGTTGGTACTCTGAAGCTAAGCAAAAACAACAAAAGACTTCAACCTCTATATAAAAGGGAAATAGCCTGAATTTACAATGAGGGAACATGAATAAAGAATATACTTCAGCATATGAAGTAGTTTCTATTCTGAGCTCCTTCAAAAGGGAAAATCTCTTGCCAATTTTACTTTAGAAACCAGTAACTTCTGTACACCAGTATTGTCTTTCTAAGTGATACAGTAACCAGCTAAGCACCAGACTGCTTAAGAGCCAAGACACTTTTGGGCACAGTACACATTAGTACTGCAGACACATGAAATTACCTCCTGAAGAGCAAAGAACTGTCAGGAAAAAAATACTGAGCATGGGGTTCTACAACAGAGATGATGAACTTGATGACATATGTTAACTAAACTGATTTCTATCTTGCTCTAAAGACACCATTGAGAAAAGCATGTAGCAAAGAGGGCTATAACATCAAACTTGGAAACAACTACAAATGCAGCCTACATCATCCCACACAGCTCATGCACAGTGAGCTACTATTCTGAGTAAGACAACGAGTACTCTCAAAACTTTGTAAAAAGAAAAAGAGATGACAGATTCTTACAAACAATTTATCTAGATGGTGTTGCTTTACACTAACACATGTGCATTTCCCTACTTGTTTCACAGTAGAACAATCCTGTATCTGTAAAAAATACAACTTTAGTATATAAAATTGAAGTAATATATCAAAAGGCCAAACATCTTGAACTCTGTCTATGTGAACTTCAGTTAATTACTTCATTTCCCTGTCTCACTTTCTGGAATTCTGAAGTGAAAATAGTATCGTCAAGAATTTTGGGAAGCTTCATTCCCTAATGTCTGTAAAATACCTAGAGATCCTTAGAGAGCAGGTACAGAAAAGTGTTATCAACAATCATCATTCTGAAATTAAGAAATCACATTTGAGGTCCTGTCCATCACAGAAGAAAGCCATGAAACACTTCTCAGCACCTTAAGGACAATTACACTTGCTCAGTTATTTCAAGGGTTTGATAAAAGAAGTTTCCAATCAAAGTAGACAGAAAAATTTAAATTCTTTCAGGAATACGCTTCAATATTAAGTGCTTGGTATCCTAATTGTGTTAACTAGCATTTGCTTTGCATTGTAACTTTTCACAGTACAGCTATCCCTCTGCCTCTGCCAGCAGAATGAAGAAATACCTAATAGCAGCATGGGGAATGGGGATGAGAAAGAGGAAATAAAGAAAAAGCTTTGTTTCTGACATCAGATAGTGATGCAGAGACAGCTTCATGCCAAAAGCACTGACAGCTTGACTTCTTTTCAGATAATGCATAAGTTATTCTGGGAATTATATAAGGGAAATTTGACTGAAGAGTAGAGGAGCACTTTGAATATCCAATACTTTAACTCCAGCAGAAAGAGTACGGCGAAAATTAGTAACAGATAAGCATATACCATAACTGGAAGGAAACAAATATTTGACAAACAGATGATCAAAACAGAGATAAATAATAAAAAATGGGCAGGTAAAGAGCTGACTAGAGAAGGGGATGACTATAGCTCATAGTGAGTTTGTCCTACAACACAAAGGAACTGAAGGGGAAGAGTTGCAATTCTATTCAGGACAATATTGCCTTTCCTGACATCTCTCCTCCCTCTATGAAAATGAACACTAGTAACACTTTGGAACCTCACATACTTGCACTTCCAAACAGGAAAAACACCAACCTCTTTTCAGATGTTCAATTTCCTTTAGGCTTATTGTGTACTCTGTGTACTCTCTAGCCCCCCTTGATGCTATGGCTATGTTGAGAAACACCAGGTTACTGCATTACAAATATTACCCAAGTTCTGCTGGAGAATCTGTACAAATTCATTAAATTAGCTGATGTAAATTTTGACTGCTTCTGCATCTGAACCTTAATGCAGGAAAACCTCAGAGAAGACACAATTTGACAAGTATCTCTGTGCACTAGAATTAGTAAAGCTTTCATCCTACAGATTTTTGGGGTTTGGCTAACTGACACTGCAGTCCTGGAAAGGGTGAACTTCCGTGGAAACTTTTCCTGTGCCCAAAGCATTTCTAAGGTCTTTTTCTTAATATCTGAAAAACCATTTCATAGAAGTTTCAGAAATGTATCTATCTGCCAATTAGGACCACAGCCCTGGATTTCAGGAGAGAGGACTTTAATGACTTCAGAGATCTCCTTGGAAGAATCCTATGGGATATGGCTCTAAAGAGAAAAATGGGTCAAGAAGAGATCAATATTTAAGTCTCTTCATCCAAGATAAAGAAAGGTCCATTTTTCCAACAGAAGTTGTGAGACTGATGCTTAGCAGGAACACAGAATGCAAATCACCCTCAGATCAGCTTATGAAGGAAGGTATCATAGACTGTACATTACCACAATCACGTCCTGTGACAAATTCAAAACGGATCAAGCTTAACTTATAAATATTAAAGACTAAATTTCATAACTCATTTGCAGATGACAGGTTTTCCATAGTAATACCTTATCCCCATTTCACAGAGTAGCAGTAGCATATCAAAGTACTAATCATACATGCAGATCACTTCTACTGATACTCATCTAGGATCCTTGAAAGAGGCTTAACAAAGTATAAGACAACAATCATTTTCATCATATACAACAACTTTATACATGATCATACTGATTTAAACCAGCCTTACAGATGTTTACTCAGGTAAGGCAACTTTAAAAGGATGCAAGAATTTCTATATCTAAGCATGGCTGTATTTTTTAGCTAAACTAATTCAACATCACACTTTTAGTCAAACATGGACATAGTGAATAAAACCAAGGTCTCAAAATGAAGTGCAAAGTAGAGACTTCATGAAAGGTTTTAAGTTTCTAGGATCAAATTATCTTGCCTAACAAGAAAAGGCTTACTGGAAGAGTTCAGTAATATAGTTACAGAAACAGAAATTCAGTCAGTCCTTTTAACACCACAGGGACAAATCAGTTCCTCAAAAGAAATAAATGGCGCTCCCAGACTCATTTTATCAAAATAACTGAATGTAAAGTTTTGTGAGTATAACTAATAGAAGAAGGGGAAGAACAGGGGGTTAGAGATTGTAGTTATGCAAATTCCAAATGAACAAACAGAAAACAACTAGATACTCGAACTTCAGGTCTGCTAAACCCAGTAAGAGACACAGACTGTAGTCAGGCGCACACTATATAAATCAGTGGGGTTAATTTAGGAAAGCTAGGAAGTGAATTTGCAGTGATGGAAACTATAAATAACAAGACCACCAGAGAGAAAAGCTGAAGAAGAACCTTGGATGATAAAGACACAAAAATTACTTGTTCAGAGATTTTCTGTGCATCTGGACAACAATACTTAAAAAGGTATTTATCTCTTCACTTAAAATGATAACTCCCCAGTACCAAGGCTATGTCAAAGACTTAATTGCACATGAATAAAGGAGAGTCCTTACTCTTCTGTTCATGCTGAACACACATTCCTCCTTCACAGTCTTCCTCCTCAGATTCCATCTACATTGCTCACAGCAGCCAACACAGGGATGCCAGAGTTTATTCCACAGAAATGAGCGCAGACACACCGTAACAACACCCCCTGTATGTCAGCTGATCTGCTCAGACAGATCAACTAGGCTCAGGCTGCTGTCAGAGCAATACAGCTCTGCAACTTCCAGGTCCCAAGTTAGTATCTTGAGAAAGTGCTGAATTGTGCCATATGGAAATACAAACCCTGAGCTTAGATTGTCTATACAAACACAGCATAGACACACACTTGAAGCCAACAGCAAGGAGAAAAGTATGCTTTAGGGTTCACTGAGAAGGGATGAAGATAATGCTTTCCTCAGTTGACGCACTTTGACTTCTCAGGAGAGACTAAGACCCAGCATTGGGCTGAAAGCTGATGTGGGCTTCACACAGACTTGTCTCGTAAAACCTCTTTGCAGGAAGCCACAGTATAAGCAATTGAGATAAAACAAGATTTTCATCTACTTTCTCTACATTTCTCTCTTTTTCAGTATCTCTGCTGCCGAAGAACAGGTCAGCAATATCATAAAACATACCAATTAATGAAACTATGGCTTCATAGACGTTTTTCTGGGTGATCACCTACGCATATGAAGAGTGCAGATCATCCTTCAAGACATGTCACAGGTGAGAGAAGAGAGAGACCAAGTTTATTCAATATAAGAAACATGACGCATTCAGAATCCCAGGCCAGGTCACACAATCTAGAACTAGTTTTGTTCCAGGGAACTTCCGCATAATTTGGAATACTAACTCTTCAAGACTATATTGGAACCTAAAAAAATCTTAATTAAAAAAATTCATTTCAGTTGGTTTGAATAAGAATGCTGCCATAAGGACGGGAAACTTGCCAGAATGCTGCAAAGCAAACAGTAATAATAATTACCAGTTGAATTTTGGATAATTGCTTAGCAGAATGCAACAATGTTACATTTAAATTGCTTATTTAAAAGTTTTGCTCAATTGGGACAAAAACTTAAAGAACATATTAATTTAATTTGCAAATGACACAACCAGCGAAGAACTGTCAAATAACATGAAATAGCCAAAAAGCATTAGAAAACAAACAGAAAAGTTTATTGGTTTTCAAAAAAAAAAAAAATCTAGAGAGATATACATCTGGAATACGAAAGTGAAAAACAAGATTTGAATATCAAGAAGAGCTAGTGTATGCTCAGAGACAGTTGAAAAGGAAATACAATACTGGGGCAAAAAATAACCCCAAACCAGATTAGACAAGGAGGATTTTCAGTGTACTACATTTAATTTCACAAACTGCCTTGACAGAATGGTATGAACGGAATTCAGGGAGAGACTAACTGAAGGCTCCATCACTGACCCACTTCTACAAATGATTACTGCAATGCATTTTAGATCTACCTAATGCAAATGTTTTAACTTACAACGCTTGTAGATCTATCTCACCATCTCTAAAATGTAATCCTCCACTTATTTCTCCCCAGCCTCAGAAATCCTTCATCCTGATACTCCAGAGTCATCAGTGCTTCCAGGCAGAGCTACGTTGATAAATCATAAATAGCAACAGCTGTAACTGTAGGGCAAAGGAACTATGACACCAGTAAGGTTGGAGATCGGTCATTTCAGCCAAGGCTATTTCACTGCAGAATGAGTTTCCAGAAAACACTGCATTATAATTCACAGCTTACTTATCTTTAGAACATATTATGAGACCTCACTGATTCATAAAAGATTTCCTATAATAACATGGTATAAAAATCTGATTAGGTTTTAATAACAAAAAGGAAAGGAAAAAAGAGTCTGATATTTACTGTAATTCTCACCATATTGTTCTAAACATCCCACTTAGCACAGATTGGCTAAGCTAAAAATAGAGATAGTGTAAAAGCTTACAAGGGAGGGAGTAAAAAAAGGCAGGGTAATTGAATATAAAGAGTAACATTTAGAAGCATTAGAACAACACTAGCAAAGGAAGGGATTTTGCAACCTCAGGAAACTAATCTTGTCAGCAAAAATTAATTAAAGGAGCATCTTTCAAAAATGAGCTGGGACAAGAGTGGTCCATTTAGCTCTTCTCAATCTCTAGGTTACATGAATTATATAGAAAAGACACTTCTTTCATTTTTGTATGGAATCTAGCCTTCCTGGCAAACTCAAGTAGAGCTGCTCATAGAGACTCATCATTCTTCTCATTTAATGACATAGCTTGTGCGCTTGGTTACGGTAAACCTCCCTTTCCACAAGCTCCACAGACAGCTAGGATTCCAATTTCCTGATTCAAGTGTGCAGAAGCAAAGAGGTAGCCATCACACCATGTGATGAATGTGAAAGAAACATGGTCATTTTATAAGATTTGATTTCAATATGAACAGTAACTGTACATTTTGTCTGAAGGGAAGGCAAGTGGCTGCAAAAAGGATTCTCAAGCAGTATAGTCTAACATACTTTCTGCAGCAGTTTTACATTTCAGTGCTATATCTAAGGTACCAAACAACAGCTATTTTTGCTGGAAGCAGTTGTAAATTGGGAGGGGGTGGCGGGAAGTGCAAAGAAAGAAAAAAGGGAAAAGCTGTTGAAAAGCACCAAAGAAAGCTGGGGCTCTAGAAAAGAAGTGCCAATGGTTCTGACTGAGCTTTCTGTTCACTTCTCAATACATCAGGCCTGGAACAAGTTTCTCAGTGCAAAATTTCTCTAATTGGCTGGAAAGCATTTAAGGAAAAATCTTTTTAATTAAAAACAGAGAACCAACAAGACATGAAAGCCATGGGGGTTGGGAGAGGCATATGTTGACCTTATGAGGCTTCACAGCAGAACTCTGCAGGGGCCGTTTAAACTGAGAAAGCACAATTTTAATTAAAGAGTGCTGAGGAACAGACAATTCAAAAGAGCAGGTCAGATAGATTCCAAGAGGTCAATTTAAGCATAAGCAGAGGGAAAACAAGACTTCTTGCCATTCTGCCTTCCTCCGGGAGAAATCTGTTGCTAACTGATCATTATGCTTCAGCAAACACTAGCTGTCCTCTAACCACCTCTGCGAGTGTTGTGTATCATTGGTACAAGTTAAAAGGAGGGCACAAAGGGTTATACTGACTGAGGTAGCAGACTGGTGACCTCTCACTAGTGGGGCTCCACAGGGCTCCATCTTTGGCCCAGTTCTCTTCAACATCTTCATAAATGACCTGGATGTGGGACTCAAAGGAATACTAAGTTTGTCAATTACACTAAACTGGGAGGAGATGTCAGCTTTCTCAAAGGCAGGGAGGCCCTGCAGATAGACCACGACAAATCAGAGGGCTGGACATTCACCAACTGCATGAATTTTAACAAGGCAAAGTGCCAGATTCTGCACCTGGGATGGGGCAACCCTGGATTTGTGGACAGACTGGGGAAGAAGAGGCTGGAGAGCAGTGCCACAGGAGAGGGACATGGAAATCCTGGTTGACAGAAAGTGGATCATGAGTCAGCAGTGCCCTGGCAGCCAGCAGGGCCAAGCATGTCCTGGGGGGCATCAGGCACAGCACTGCCAGCCAGGCGAGGGAGGGGATTGTCCTGCTCTGCTCTGCTCTGCACTGGGGTGGCCTCACCTGCAGTCCTGGGTGCAGCTTTGGGTGCCATAATGTAAGAAAGACATTAAGCTGTTAGAGCTCCTCCAAAGGAGAGCTAAAAGGATGGTGAAGGGTCTGGGGGGAAAGCCATATGAGGAGTGGCTGAGACCAAGTGTGGTCTGTTTAGTCTGAAGAAGAGACTGAGTGGAAAGCTCATGGTGGTCTTCAGCGTCCTCACAAGGGGAAGTGGAGGGGCAGGCACTGATCTCTTCTCTCTCTTGTGACAAGAGAGGGACAAGACTCAAGGAAACAGCACGAAGCTGAGCCAGGGGAGGTTTACATTGGATATTAGGAAAAGAGTTCTTCCCCCAAAGGGTGTTTGGCCACTGGAACAGGCTCCCAGGGAAGTGGTCACAGCACCAAGCCTGACAGAGTTCAAGAAGCATCTGAAAAATGCTCTCAGGCACATGGTGTTGAGTCTTGGGGTTGTCCTGTGCAGGGCCAGAAACTGGATTCAGTGATCCTGATGGTTCCCTTCCAACTAATATTCTATGATTCTATAATAAGAAATTCTGTGAAGTTGGTTTTTTTTTCACAAAGAAATTTCAGTTTCTTGACACTGGATCACATTCATCTGTTTCCTTCTAGTCCTGGTATCACATTTCCAGTGCATGGAATCTCAGATATGCTCATGCACACTTGAAAATAGAACTCTGCATCTTACTAAGCTTATAAAACTACTGGAAAATCCTGTAAAATGGAGCCAGCATATCACCAAAAAGAAATCCTCTTAAGAAAAAATAAACAAGCAAGAAAACAAACCCCCCCAAATAACAAACTTTTCTTTACCTTTTGAAGTATTATCATCACATTTATTGAAGTTAGTAATTTTTCCTTGCTATTAAGAGACAAAAAAAAAAAAAAAAAAAAAAATCTAGTCTCCAAACTAAAGGACTTATAAAGGTCAATGTAACCAGAACCCATCAAGTAGCAGAGACAACATGGAAAAATAACATAAAATGTGCCAGAATTCTCCGTGAAGAGCTATTTCCCAGTAATTCAAAAGGATAAGGAATTAAGTAGACAAGTAACATCTACAACAATTTCCCAAGAGAAACAGTAATGTTAGTGCATTTCAATTACTGTATACATGGTTTTGCACATACACAGCTTGTTACATTTAAGCACTGCTTGTGTTCAGACAGATTTCTCTCTTATTGGCCATTTGAGAACTCATGACTAGGTGCATCTGCTTGGGTGAATGACATGCACATTCCAAGTCAAGGCATGGTCATTTCAAGACCTACAGACAAAGCAGTAAATTTCCCTGCATCAAGGAGAAACAACTAGCAGCCAGATTAAGCAATCACTTCACTAATCTGTGAGATTTTGTCTACTTTTCTAAATTCCCAGTTAAACACTCAGAAGTAGAAAGATGGGTGTTTTCTTCATTTGGGGTTTTGTGAGTTTGTATAAGCTCGGAAATTGCATCATCGTACATCTTTTATATTCTCCCTTGCTTCCCTCCAGCCAGAGTACAAGCTTTGATGTAAGTTATTTATTAGGTGGGCCTATATCCTCATAGGGTTGGCATTTATGTAGGTTATCAGGGATACCCTCCACAGATGGAGAAAATTAAGAAAAAGCCACCACTCATTCCTAAAACATGAAATTCAAATCTGGAATGAAATTTGAAGTAAATGAGAGGGGGAAACAGCAGTAAATACTTTTATGACAAAGGAATAAATAAAACCAAGAACATCTTAGAAGACAGGGAAGTTAGTGAATGTAATACTGCTGACAAAGGAAGGCAAAAGATGCCTTCATAGTTCTTCACAGACATAAATCAGTGACAAAGAATGGAGCAATCCCTGCCCAGAAACAAACCCAGGAGAGAAAACTGGGACAGAGCAGAATCTTCTTGTAGAAAACAAAGGGTATATTTTCATCCTTTTCTGCACACAGAAAATTCCATTGACATGAAGCAGCCATTTGATGAATAACACTCCATACACCTGACACAGGGCATCAAATGCAGGAATTCTAGTTCAGGTCTCAAAAGCAATATTTCTGTATTAGCCCAAGATACATTGCTACTAATTTCAGAACCAGCAGGTTGTTTGTCCCATGCTCTGTTGCATAGCATATAACCATAAGCAGAATTTCTTACCAGGACTTTCTAACTTAACTTACATTCTTATGGTGGTTTGATCCTGGCTGGACACCAGGTACCCACCAAAGCTGCTCTGTCAATGCCCCTCCTCAACATGACAATCAAGAGAAAATATAATGAAATGCTCATGGGGCAAGAGTAGGACAGGGAGAGATCACTCACCAGGTACCATCACAGGCAAAACAGACTTGACTTGGGGAAATTAAATTGAATTTATTACCAATGAAATCAGAGTAGGAAAATAAGAAATAAACCCAAATCTTAAATCTTCTACCCAGCCCTCCCTTCTTTCCAGGCTCAACCTCACTCCTGACTTCTTTACCACCTTCCCACCCCCAAGTGATACAGGGAGACCAGGAATGGGGGCTGCAGTCAGTTAGTCACACATTGTCTCTGCCATTTCTATCTCCTTGCTCTCTTCCCCAGCTCCAGTATGGCATTCCACCCCTGGTACACAGTCCTCCACAAACTTCTGCAGCATGATACCCTCCCAAGGGCTGCAGCTCATCACAAACTGCTCAGAGTAGGTCCCTTCCATGGGGTGCAGTCCTTCAGGAATGCACTGCTCCAGCTTGGGTTCCCCATGGAGTCACAAGTCCTGCCAGCAAAGCTGCTCCAGTGTGGGCTCCTCTCTCCATGGCTCCTTCTACAAGTCTGCTCCAGCATAGGTTTCCCATGCAAACACAGCCAAGGAAAAAATCTAGGTCTTGTCCATGCCTGAGTGTGCTAATAACCACATTTCATCCACCACATTGCACAGGTTTGGCTTCTTAGTAAATTAGTTTAATTCTTAAGTGGCCATGTTATGAGTTCCCCTACACACAGGTATAGCAAAAAACTTCCATAGCAAGTAAAACTGAAATGAAAAATATCAAGGTTCTAGTCCATAATTACAGCTAGAGAAATCAGACTAAGTGGATGAAAATATTGATAGTAATTTATCTAAAGTGATGCATTTCTCTCTCTAGTTGGTGTAAAAAGAAAATGTATATAAATGTATGAATATACAGTTAAACATGTAATATTGACACAGACTAAAAAGTGTAGCTACTGGACTTCAAAATTTAAAAAATAGACACTGAACTCTTTATAGGTCACAGCCAGAGCACAGCAACATTCACCTGAGCTTTTGTTCCTGAGCTTATTACCCTTTCTCTTCAAAGTACCTTGGTGATTACCCCTTCTTCCACAGCCCCTTCCATACTCACATAAAGCTACTAAAAGTTAAAGGAGATACTACGAAGCTAAAACTTTTTGTTCTTTTCAAGAAATCCAGGTGCCCTTCTCTGGCTGAGGTCGATGCTGGATAAATGAAGCCTGATGAAACCTTGCACTGAAAATTGTGCAGTGGATATTTTCCATCAAAGAGCTTCTTCTCAATTTTTCAATAATGTTTACCACTAATAGCTGCAGTTCTGGTGGATGACTTCTTCACTATTGTCTCTAACTCCCCTGTAGAAATATGTTCTAGCAGTCTACATTTTATTTTTCCTGACTATGACTTGATCTCAAATTGGATATGTCCTTACTGAATACATATCATATAATTTACCTGAAATCTTTAAAATTTTATCCCTGAACTAAAGTAAATTACTTATAACAAAGTACCTTTCACAGGGAAGAAGGTGTTACAGACAGCATAGTCAGTTACTTCAGTAGCTTACTACAGATTTTGTCATGTTTAACTATGATTGTTTAATTGCCAAAGATGGCATATGTCAAAGAAGTCTTTATTCAATCTTGCAACTCAGTTCATCAAAAGCAGAAGCGTTGCAAAGCTTAGCCAGAAGGCAAGGTTTTACCTATAGTTAAGAGATAGTTCTAGTCTTTCCTGCAAAAAGAAATGAGGTTGAATAGCCTGAAAAAAATGAGGCTTGTAGTAAAAAACCCCACCAACATTCATATTTGTACAGCAACTTTCAGTGTATTTGTTTAAAATACTAAATTAAAAACTAAAACAAAACATAATTTTAGTTGCATGTAGTTACAGGAATTTATTTTGAACTCTGGCCAATTCTGTAATACCTAATATACCAAGTACAATATAAGAATAGCTAGACATGATAGCACAGTGCTGAGTATTTATTTTGGCATTGGAGCTTTTTCCTTGTGGGTAAGGGTGGAGAAGAGGTCACACAGTTGTCAGGGGTCCCTCTTCCACAGCCATCAGGATTCTGCAGCATCATCTAGGAGCTATGCCAGGACAAGTCAGGCACAGCTCAGGTGGCAGCATTCACCACCACACATGGCTACGAACCCAGCCTGCTGCAGGCTCCTAAGGAAACCACTCAGGAGCCTGACTGGCTGAGAATCTCAGCAACCCCTTCCCTCATGCTCTACACCCGGTAGTCTAACCTTCTCTGGATCCCATCCACCAACCTCCAGCACTTTTTTTCCCTATCCATCTCAATGCACAGGCCTACAACGTATTCCCTCTGATCTATTGTTGCAGGATATGCTGTTCTGTAACAAAAGTAGCACTGCAAGAAGGTGCTTCTACACTCCTATATTCTGGGAGCATTTTTTAACCATTCCACAGGAAAATGTGATGTTGTCTTGACATTAAAAATGTTAGAATATTAGAACACAATGTGAAGGGTCACTATTTGTAGTGCATTAACAGTCTAGCTAATGGTTTTCATGTCAAGGCAACAGGACAACAGCAGATGCTGGAATACTTGCCTCCATTTTTCCCCACTGTTCGGAAACACCTCCAGAAGGTCCGAAGAAAAGATGCCCTGTTATGAGGGGTGGCTTGAACAAAGCTGAACTCACGGAACAAGATGTGTGTTCCTTGCCGCACGCTGTTGAAACTGTGGACATAAAGTCAAAATAAGAATGTTAGAAAACTGAACCAACATGAATGTTCTGGGAACAACTAGAACAGTAGCAGGAAAACCACTGGCCATTACATTTTCTGAAACCAAATCTCCAAAGTTTATAGCCATCTGTTCTCTAGAGAGAAGACTGTTTGCAAAAACCACACATTGAAATTTAATTATAGGAATTAGAGGTTTGCAAAAGTAAAATTCATTCTAAAGAATCCCAGCCAGGAGTGTCCAAGAGCCACTTATTTGAAAACAATCCATTGGAAAATGGCTCACCAAGAGTAACTGTTGTTTATCTGACCAGAAGATGCCCTTTCTTTTAGTACCATTTGAACTTCACTTCTATTTACATTCGTTTTCTTCAAAGCCACAAAAAAAAAAATCCTCTTTAAGAGAAGCCTCAAGATATCATTTCTAGGTTACTGAAACTTGATTATTGGATGTATAAAGTTTACTGCATTTGTGATGAAAAGCTGATTGACACATCACTAAACAAAAATTTGCACTAATGCCTTTTGAAAAGAGTTGCTGGTCATTATGATGGATCATCAAATCAACACTCACGTTTTTGTATTTTAGTATAAACTTCTAAAATATGAGTTGCAAGCACTTTAGGTTAACTTATTACAGCAAATATTTGTCTTACAAAGGTTTCTCTGAAGTGCTGAGTTCTCCTTTGGGCATGATAAAGCTCAACATACAAGAACAAAAGAAATGCAAATACAAACATTATATACCAAAAGGTATAATGACAGGGTTGCCTCAAAGATAGATTTTGTGCATTTCGCTCAGCATCATCCAAGTGGGACAAAGCTTTGAAACACTCCAGAGAGATCATTAAAACATTCACTTGGGACAGCAGCTTAGCTCTCCCTCATAAGAGAGAATTAATGAAAAGATACAAGTTTACTTTCATCACAGCAGATCTTCTCCATAGGTACCATCTCCACAACAGACAAAATCTGGTGTCAGTGTGAACCCTCTCAGTTTGCAATTTTAAATCACCTCTTTAAATATAAAGACTTTAAATCACCTTATCCTTCACAGTACAGAAAAGGGTCTCACATTTGAAAGAGAATTATACCAGACAGAGTTGAGCAAAATTTAAAAAGTCATGTAACAACTGGGGCCGTGTGTGTGTAGAGAAGCCATTCCATTTTTTAAAAAGGAATCACAATTTCTCGTTTTTAATGTCCTGGTTCTCAAACAGCAAGCAAACAGAATTTTTTGTCATGTTTTGAAAGGTAGTACTGAACACAGTTTCTAGCCCCACTACCCAGAAGGAAATGTAACTCAAAATAAATACAATCTCCTTACAATTAAGAATCACTCATGACACTAAAATCCTGGAATTAGGAATATTCTTTCTGTAAATATCATGGACAAATACAGTATTTCATATTTATGAAACTTTATTCATGCAAAGTAAAGCACAACCATTGTCCCAAGAGATTAAAGTAAATAAATAAATCATGTACCAGATCAAAATGTGCCAAATTATTGCAAGTAAAGAGTATTCATTACAAAGTGCTGTCGCTCACTGCCATAGAGTGAACAAGTTCAAAGTAAGGTAAAGTAACTTGCAAAAAGTCCCACAAGATGCCTGTGACAAAGCTGGAAATGGAATTTCAGATCTTCTCATCCCAAACCACAGCCTGCATGACTTCTTTAATTTCTGATCTGCATTGTTTTGCTGATGATTTGACAGACTGATGGAGAAAAGAAGGATACATATGAAAAAGAAGAAACTTGGTGTAACAGAAGAAGGCCACTTTCAGAGAGGTAACACACATAAGGGAGACATTTTGGAAGAGGAAGAAAATGAAGGCACAATGATACAATTAAATGCACCAAATTATGCTGCTCAGAACATCTACAGAACATGCAAATTTTGGAAGCAGATCCTGGTACAATTGTAATGCAAAGGTCCAGACATAAAGCTAACATACTATTAATTCACAGCAGACAGCCCTACTATATTACTCCTTATTTCTAATAAGCAAAAACTCTAGTTGCTTGCATTTTCAGCATGGGATGGCTCTAAACCTACCAGGCAGAAGGGTATGATGTCATTTGTTGCTTACTCTGGTAACAGAGTGGGTGGATATGCTGGGAACATCAGCACACCTGGATGTGCTGACAGCCAAGTGCCGCCAGCTAGCTGAGTAAAGGAGGATTTTGTTTAACTACACAATGGAAGGATTCTTCCCCAAAAGCTCAAGATTGCAAGCCTGGGAGTCAGAATTTTATACCAGTTAAGATGCTACATTTCAGACAACCTACATTATAAATTCCTTTCTACAAGTAGTAAAAGTTCAGCTCAAAGGAGCCAGCCCATGATGGAGCTATCCAGCAAGCAGCCCAATAACAAATCAACAGATCTGTTCTCAGGCAGGGTCAAGAACAGGAACAATATATATTTTGAAAAACAATATATGTTGAAATTCTATTATCATGGGTAGATGGGCAGTACCAAAATAACTTGGCCAGCTTTTCTTTAACAGCTGTCCAGAGGTGAAGCTACCATCAATGTGGTAATCTTACAGGTAAACATTTCTGGAAGAAAGAGAAATTATGACAACCCAAAGTTGTTACAGGTATTCCAACAGCAGGTAGGGCGTATGACCAACACTGTACCTATGATTTTTATATACATGCAAACAGATGTCTTTTTCAATTCCTTTTGAATACAAAAATGAAACAAGCTGCACTCAGAGGAATGGCTTAAGCAAGATATCAACAATAAAGGAACAAACTTGAACATTAAGCTCAATAATTCTCAGCAAGTTTAACAGCTGCTGAAATTCTTCCTTTAGGATTGCTCAGTCTTCCCTCTATCTGTCCTCCTCTCACTGAACAGCTCATACTGTTAGCCTGTTAGCAAAGTTGAGTGGCCAGAGCTTTTCAGCACATTTGAAGAAGAAGGAAAAAAATGGGGTACCTCAACCAGTTATTACTTTATCCTCAATCATTTAGAAATAGGTTTGCAAACTCAGAAGCAGGGAAAATAATTTTTTACTTCTCTGGTTAACTTCTCTTTTTTCCCTTTTAGGCATTTAAAGTGCAGCCATCTGCAAGAGATTCCTTCCAGAAGGAAGCTTTCAACAACTCTGCTAGTCTCCAAGCCTCCTATTGCAAACCTAATGATTGCTTCAGTCCTCTACATTACCAGTAGAGTAGGCAAATTAGAAGAATAACAACAGTTACTAATGATGTGATTTTATTTTTCTTGCTGAAACCAAGACTACAAATTGAATTGAATGTTCATTAGTTAATACCAGTTTACTGTGAGCACTCATATTTCACATAAGAATTGTTAGGCAACTGGATACTCTGTTATCAAAACGGCTTTTTCCATTCACTTGTGAGAAAATCCTGGAGAAAGATGAGAGAAGAATAAAGCAAGGTTGATGGGGAGATCTAAAGAAATTCTTACAGTAGGGGCTTCAGGATGCTTTCTCACTCCTTTCCTTCCCACGTGCCAGAGCAGCCAAACCCCAGAAGAGTCACCTGCAGCACCACTGCTGAGAGGGCTGCTTCTTGTGGGTTGGCCCATACACGTGAGAGGAAGAAACGGGTTTTGGGAGGAGACTATGATCAAACAGCACCAGCTCTCGAAAATGGCTATGCTGGGGGTTCTAGCACTCAGGTGCTGCTTCTCTGAACAGAGCAGCTTTCACAAGGCTTTGTCTTTTGTGTAATTACATTTTGGCAACCTGCCAGAGTTCAGAAACTTTAAAGCACTCTTTTCAAACCTTTGGACTTCTAAATAGATTGTAAAAGCCCCAGGATGCTATGGTAACATCTCAGTTGAAACCCATTATAGCAGTTAGCCTCTGCCTGCTGAACTCGGGCGAAGCCAAATATGCACAATGCAGAGAGTCCCAAGTCCTTGAGAAGGACAGAGGAGCTTGCCAGGACCCTGCTGTCCCCCTAGCAGGTGCTACCTTTGGTTACCATGCAAAGAGCTGAACAAGCTCACAAGACCCCTCCTCTACTAAACAGAAAACAAGGAACAATGACCATTTTTCCTTAACTTATAGCATTACTGCTTGCATTTTCTATCAAGAGCATGCTGAAGAAAACAATTTTGAAGGCTTCTTCAGCATAAACAATTTACACACAATCACACCCCCCCCTTTTCTTGCCAGCTACGTAAGTGTCTAAGTCATTAAAACAGAGTTGGGTGTCTTATGCAAAGAAAAGGTTGTCTCAAGTGCAAAGTTGCTATCAGAGGCTATGTTTAGACTGACCGAAACATCTGTAGAGAAAAACAGTGTGGAGGATTTGATGTCAACATTATGGGCATCCCAGGATTTGTTTTATCTTGACACATGCTGTGGACTACTTCTACTCTAGTCCCATTGACTGAATGCTCATTTGCAGAAGGAACACATCTTCCAGTTTAGCTCCATCTGAAAGGAACCCAGAGGTCCAAGACTGCTTCACTACATGAAGTAAAGCACAGTAAGTAGGGATAACCAGGAGTATTAGGATTAAAGACTATGGTACAATGGGTAACAAAGAACTAGCTCTAGCAACAGAAAATACTGAAATTCAAAAGGCTTTAAAAACCAGACCATTTCTGCTGTTAAATAACCTATCCACAACAAATGACCAATCGAACTTAGCCCAAGGCTATGCTCTGAAATAACAAAGTGAGGTTTACCTTGCCTAGAAGGAACCCTGAGATGAAACATTTAAAACTGCAGGCATAACTAAGTAAGAAAAAATCACTGTTGTACTGATTAAATTACTGCTGAATGAATGTAGTATAGGATCACTTTATTCTTCACCTATTGGTTTAAGTGTACTACGATATTTGCAATATTCAGATGAATCATTGGACTGTTTCTTTAGCTATCCCCCTTGAAAGGTAGTGTAGGACCATTAGCAATCCTCAATTCAAAGCCATTGTATCAAGTGCTTTTAAAATTCCACAGATCTTAGAACTTGGGACACTGAGGTCAGCCTCAAGGAAACCACCACCTTCCTCTAATGAAATTATCAGTGCTTTTTAGGCATTTCTTTGAAAATGTGTTGAGACAAAACAGATTCTAGAAGTTATTCCTGAAGACTGCCTTTAAGAAAAAAATAGCAGTTTTTTTTAACAACCAGGCAGATAGGAAATCATTAACACTACAAAATGTTGGCAAGACTGGGTGGTATAACTCTGCAAACACAGAGACTAGATTTTTTGAGATCCTTTCTGTCTCACCCACTCAAGCTTACTTCAGCTGAAGGGTGTGGAAAGAGGGAAAGGAGCGACACAAATTTTAACTATGTGTTTTCAGACTTTTTGATGTAGGCTAGGAATCTCTGTATTCATGGCAGACAATACAGGTGGTACAGACACTATCCCATGTACTGAGATGAGGGAAATGAACCACACCACCTGGGACACAGCTCAGACTAGGCAGTGAACAAGCTTTCTTATGTTGCTTTGTAGCAAATCAAACCCTCTGAGACTAGTTTACAGATTCTGGAGAAGGAAAGGATTAAAGGAGTTGCTGTGCTTGCTTGTTATTATACCCAGAAAGCCTTTATCTTTTTTAGAGTCCCCCTCCCTTAATTTTTCATATGCTAGGTTAGTAATTTAACACCTCAAGGGTTCCAAATCACAAGCCAAAATGGCCATACTGTGTTGAATTATTAGCCCAGGATTTAAAAAGGGGAAAAAAAAAAAAAAAAAGAGAGAAAAAAAAAAAAAAAGGCAAATGTGAAGAGAGGGGACACAGGAATCTAAAAACAGAGGCCTTTTGATCAGATCAGCATCCTGCAGTTTGCTGTAACTCAAGCTGACCATTCTTATATAGCAGGAATTAAGGACTCCCCCTGCCAGGCAGGGCCCTATTAAAACACAATAGCTGTTTGAAAAGGGTAAGCAAGCTGATATGGATATAATAGGCCACATATTGGGGCCCCTTTCTACTGTGAAATAAAGCTGCTTCTTAGAATTATGAGCTGGGAAGCCTAGTATTCAGGAAGATGGGAAAGGGCATACAATGAAAGACCATAAATAGCCCTGCAGAAGCCCTCCAAGGTGCTTAAGGGAAAAGTAAAGAAGCCTTCACAGATAAGCATCAATCACCCATGACCAGCTCTTTCAGTCTGATCAGGTACAATTTCAGACTGCATGGTGTTTCAGCAAGTCTGGAAAGGTCTTGCTGGTATAAACAGAGCTTTAGTTTTTACAGTAGGAAACTGTGTAAGTTGCACACCACAGAAACAGCTGCATGAACACCATTACAACTGGCTTTTATGGAGATCACTGCAAGTTGCTACCCAGCTTTTCTCAAAAAAAACTTCCTTTTTCTGCCCAAACCTAAACTAAATACATAAATAATAAACCAATCCAGAGGTATAGCTACACAAGGAAGACTGGTAACTCTTCCAGCTATTTAGTATTTGTTTAAACTGGTCCAACTTGATATTTTGGGGCAAGAAGAAAATTCCTTACTGAACTGCTCTATTACCCTCTATATTCTCAGGGTATGGGAAATTCAAGTCCTTTATTAGTTTCCTTAGCATACAGCCATGATCTCTATTCTTTGGCTTCCTTTATTAACCAACAAATATTTCTGTCCTCCCTGTCACGCTGTGGAATTCATTCACTAGCTTCAAGATGCTTCAGATACCATACAGTGAACCTGTAAGGGTGAGAAGGTGGCACAAAGATGAAAAACACAAGCCACACAAGGTAACATTCTGATTTCCTCTTGTCTAACAGTTCTGAAAGCAGCTATGGAATTGACAACAGCTGGAGATGGATTTTGATACCAAAGCATAAATGACCACCAAAGGAGGAGTATGAATTTGAAAATTATCGAGGAACTGCACCGATCTTCAAGTCCTGAGATCAAAGTATAATTCCAAGTAAAGGCAAATTGACTTCTCAGAAAGTTGAGGCCAAAGTATAAGTACAAGTAAGGGCCTGCTTGCTCCATTCTGCATGAAGTCTCCTGTATCTCCTGTTGTAAGACAGTCCCATATTTTATAAATTAGCACTTTAGTTATTTTAAAAGGCAGCTGCACAATCATGTTATGACTGTGATGATGCACAAAATACTGAAATCTAACTGAATACCTGTTCCAGAGAGATTCAACACTGGTGCCATGCAAACAGATTCCATAGTTGCTCATTTTATTCTTGGTTAGACTGGAGAATTTCAGAGGAAAAAATTTACAACTAGTACTCTCTCACCTATTCAGTTGCCTTGGCAAGAACTATAACACATCAAAGACTGAGCAGCTTCCAATATTTTCATCATGGCAACAAATGAACCTTGCCAAAATTCTTTAATATAGATGAAGTTACATCATTTGACATTAATGCTAACTCTGCATTTAGAGATTGCTTAGCTAAACTACTTTGCCCTCACTACAACTGCTTGGCTACAGTGTTGACCAGTTACAGTTTGTTTAACTCACTTGAAGATACACAATAACATTAATTTTGCAGGACACCTGGTTATTGCAATTCTCTAAAGCTAATATATTCTGGGATCTGTATGGTCTCAACACGGCACTGCACAGAAAATCTCAAGTTCTCTGAACACATACAGATTACTAGGAACTAGACTTTTGTTGCTATTGTTTAGTTTTGTTTTTAAAGAAAAGGAAGATAAACCACATTTTAAAAATGCATTTTTCAGGCTTGCTTTTAGTGTTTGGTATTCATGGAGATGCAGACACAGTTAAGGGATTTCATCCTATAAAGGGATAAGGAATCCTATTATGGGATCTTATCAGATCCCACTGCTGCAAGCATTTGCTCATTTTTACAGTTTGGCATATCTAATTTAGGAAAAAATTTACATTTGTTGGCCTTGTCCACAAGGGAACACATACATTCTTAGCAAAGCAATTAGAAATGTTCCTCAAGGTTTTCTGTGATGCCTCAACATTTTGCAGTCTAAGAAAAACATAAAAGTCCTTCCAACAACACAAAACTGGGAAGAAACCCCAAACCACCAACAACAAAAAAAATAACCCCAACTTCAATTCTGATCCATCTTTCCTTAAAGATCTTTCTGGGAAAAAATAAAGTGTTCCTCAAACTTACACTACTATTCCAATTTATTAGAAAGTCTTATAGGCTTAGACAGATGGAAGCCAAGAACTCTAAAACTGATCTCCTATATACATAAAGTAGCCTCAACCCATGCCAAAGTGCTTCATTTAAACAAGAACTAAACTATGTGAGCTAGTAATGCAGAGAGAGGTATTGCTATTCATGTTACCATGTATCCAACAGTGGTACTCGTATGGCTTGAGGCATCAAAAGCTTTATTGGAGGAAATTGTGTATTAAAAAGAAAATATTGCTAACAGAAAATTATAAAACTATGCCTTTAATTCTTAAGAATAGTTTAAAAAGCCCCACATATAATATGGGAAAAAACACCACTGTGCACAAAACTTTCTACACTGCTATGTTTTTCCAAAGCTGCTATTCTCATGTGCATTTCTACTGAATTCCAGTTGCCAATTTCACATTACTAAAATAGTTTTCTGCAAAATACTTAGAGAAACTGCAGGAAATCCAATCTTTGCAGCATGTGACCAAGCATGAGGTGAGATTACTGCTTTATATACACATTGCAGATTGTATGCAAAAACAGTTACATCAGGATTGAATATCTAATTTGTATTACAGCAAACTCTACTACAGATCTTTCCTCAGTGGAAGATGGGCAATATAAGATTTCCAGAGCTCCCCAATTCTGACTTGAGGGCCCTTTCACTTCTGCAAGGACACAAACAAAATCACACAGAAATACAGGGTAAGAAATGCAAGTACAGGGCAGCCTGTATAAGTTCATACATTTGAAATCAAAAGAGTCTGATTTTAACTCCCAGCTGGGATCATATACTTCTCCAAATTTGTACTAGCAATATCAGCAACTATGATGAAAAGCAATAAAAAAATTGGAAGCATAAACAAGAATTATACTAGAGTTTTAAACTAAAGCTAGAGAGAGGATAGTACATTCAACTGTAGCCCAGAGAAAGAGCAGAAATGCAGTTAACTCAGGTATATATGGTCTTGATGCTTGTAGCATTTGTCACATTCCTGTACTCTGGCTTTTGGGAAATTTCAAATTTTTCCTTCCAGTTTTATTAGCTATCCACACTGCCTGTATGCAGCTGGCTTTAACCTAAAGGAAGCTCAATTTCATGGCACAAGTGTTGCATTTCAACCTTCAAGGCTGTAACAACAAATAAAATATACTCAACTACTTAAGGTCTCCATAAAGTAGTCAGCCAACTCCTGCTGCAACTATTCTGACAAAGACCACAAATAAATATGTAATTTCCATGATGTAAAGGAATAGGAAAGAAGTGGGCAAAGACCGCACTGCCACACCAGTGAATATATACTGGGAGCATCATAACCTTATCCCACGGCACATGGAAGTTGTGATTACCTCTCCTGAAACAGCAAGAGCACAGTGTAGGTCAAGTCAGTGTGTAAGTGCAGAGTTATCACGGATAACTCCCCTGTGCTGACAAGATGCTGATATCAAGTGCTAACATTCATATGCTATGGCAGATCCTGCAGATTCTTCTGTCACCAAAACGGTATGAGAAGCTTCTTAAGTGTATTACCACATACAGAATCACTGGTAAATGCTTTCTTTTAAGTTCAATTCTGTTACTGCTTTGCTACAAGTCTGCCAAGACAATCCTCCTTGACAAAAAGATTCTTTACCTTTTTATCTCCCCTGTATTTCTTTGCAAGGGCACATCTGAGTATCCACTCACCTGTAAGATTCTCAAGAATGTAGTAAGAAAATACTGCATTTTCTAATATATTGGCAACATGTACAACCTACAGTGGGAATAAGTGTGTTATTGAAATTAATATATGCATTTTTTCCAGCTGTTTACTCAACAGCAGTTATCCCAATCAGCATATTTGTCAGGTGAGGACTTGTTGCAATGTTTATTACAAAGAAACAACTCTGGGAAAATTAGGATTTCATAGATTGTGGCTGTCATATCAAAATCCTAATGCTGTTTCTGCCATAAAACAATTTTATTATAAAAACATTGGGTGACAGATCTACAGGTTCCAGACAAAATTAACATAATTTAAATCATGAATAGAGTTATCCACAACCCCCAGATCTTCCATAGCTTTCATACAAAACACATATTCATGCACAGTGGACAGTAGGTATTGAAATCCCATTTCTAAGGTGGGCTGGAGAAACTCAATTACAAGAAAGAGAGTTTGCTCTTCTGACAATTCTTCTCTGTAGAGGTGAGACTGCAAGGCAACAAAGGAACCAACAGAAAGGCTTTGTGTCCATTAGCAACACTCTTAGTGGAGAAATATGCAATTACTGTAGGTTCCCCAGAAAGATTTATCAACAAATTGAGTCCTGCAAATCCGTGTACTCTGCGGAGCGACACTTTCAAAATGTTTCTTTCATAGCAACTTATTCACATTAGCTGCAAAATCTCTTCAGAGCTTCTGGCACAAATGCTGTGTCTGAGTTCATATATTCACTCTCTTTCCACTGATAACTGAAGAGCAAAGGAGAGGCAGACAGCAGTCTTACGCAGTGCCCTAGGGATCAAGGAATCTCAAGTAAAAGCCTGTCAGGAACCATCAAGCACATTATCCCAGCTGAGATTTTTCAGCCCAAAGGGCTGCTGCACAGCTAGGTCATTGACAGCAGCAGCTTGATACCGATCACATGGCTCACTGCAGTCTTGCTTTGAGGGGGATAATTTTATCTTTTTCTCTCCAGAGTGGATGACATGTAGGAATCCTGACAGTATTTGAAGAATACATGAAATGTTATGGGTTTTTTTGCAATTGCTCAGAAGATTATAACAGAGAGGATATCAATATTTTAGGTAATATCCTAGAAGTATTAATACCCCACAGATAATACTGATTTGCCCAAAACACAATGAACTAACACTAAAATAAACCTCAAAACCAATGCCCCTCCCCCAAACAGTTGTACTGAGAAATTCTAATGAATGGCTCTATCTCTCAGAAAGGGAATCTGGCACAACCTGTCAAAGCCCTAAGGACCTTCTCACTACTGTTTTTGCTGTTTGTACTGCAATAGTACAAAGCAGAGAGTCAACATTCTACAATGCTAGGTGCTGTAAAGTACATGCAGTACAATATCATTTCTGTCTTGAAGAGCTTACACTATCCTTGCAAACAAGACAAAACAAGTTACTCTGAAAAGGGGAAAGATGCAGAGCAGATGACAGCAAGATGATGACGCTGATAAGGCCTACATACACAGATGCAAAGAAAAAAGAAAATTGATGGCTCTAAGCTAGCTCTAAGAATCTCTCCCTTTTATAAGCAGATAATTCAGCTTATTCCCAGTTGCCAATTAAGGTTGTCTTCAGTGAGTGGCTTAGTTCTCATGGGCATCCCATCTGTCTTGTTCCTGGCCCTCCCCCCTGCCCTCCTCCCCCAAGGGTATTGAGACTTTTTTAAAGAGGAGGACATTGTTTACTCTACAGATTTATTTCTGTAGTGTTGTACAGCAATAAAGGACTGAACAAGCCAAAAGTTTGTCTTGATACCAAAGCTTTTGTCTACTGCCAGAGAAAGCCAAGGGAGTGGTATCATATTTGTCCCTAAGGAAAAAGTTGAACAAATTGTTCCAGCCAATCCAGACAGCAAGAGAAAATGAGGTACTTTCATTGCTAGAAGTTGATAGCTCTCACCATGATAACATCTTCCTTCCCAAGGATCCCAAACTATATAGCACTGGCAGTCCTGTTACTAGGAACAAAGCAAATGTTCCTTTTTGTAAAACTGGGCTCTACACAGTAGAGCTGGTATTTTGAATTGCCAGGAACACAAGAGATCTAAAAGCAGTATCTGACCCTCAGCCTGTCCAAGCACACACATCACAGATGCCTTCTCAGATAAATACTGTTAAACTGTCACACAAGATCCAGCAGGGGCATTCAAATTAGAGCCAGCAGAAACATCCTTTACAGAAAAAGGGGATCTCAGACATCAGTTTGCAGAGTCCAGTGGAAGCAGTGCTACATCTGCAAGCTAAAAGCAAGATGTTTTTCTCAGTCATGCTCCAGCTGGCAGGTAGTCAGGAGATGTTTCACCAGAAACAAAAGAAAAGGAGAAGTGTTTTGTGACAAGAATATACTCTCCAAAAAACAAGTCCATTCCCATGTTTCCAGTTCACTTGTGTTTGATTTATCAAACAAACAATTTAAGTTACAGAAAAAAACAGTTTCCTAAGCAAGGTAAGTTATGACAGGTTATTATTTTTGAGCTTTCCAAACAGTCTTGAACAGAGCAGCACATCTACCTGCATGCTGGAAGAGAAAGTTTCAGGCAAAGGGTTAGCCTACTTTAAACGTAAAATGTACTACTAGGAAGACTTTTTTGTCTTTTTTTTTTTTTTCCTGCTTCTTTAGGATGAAATTAAAAAAAAAAAAAAGACACACAGACTCCCTTTAAGATCCCAGAAAATATAAAGTGGGATGCTATGCACATTCCCTCTGTGTGATCAAATGCATTAGCGTGGGGGCCCTGTTTTTCTTCAGTATAGGAAAGATCAAGAAAACAGGATGATAGATAATGTATAGGGGGAACATGTTCCTTTAAGATATGTTGGCACAGACATTAGGCTGGAAGAAGTAAAGCAGCATTAGTGTGTAATTACACAGAGGGTTTTCAAGAGTCTGCATTTCATGGAGATTCAAGAGCTTTCTCAGGCTTGTAATGAACAAATACCAGTAGCATTTCAGCATATCTATAAAATTGAGATTAGTCCTAAGAGAGGCATAATTTTACTTGTTTAACTAAAAGATGTGGATTAATTGGCAGACAGGTGATTGATCCCTATTCCTTTAAGGGTCAGGAGTGAGCCAGATGAGGGAAGCCTCAAGGTACTCCCAAGATTGAAAGCAGATGTCCATGTGATTGGGACAAATGAACACTGGAATAAAGTGGGAGAAAAAGCTATCCTTGAAGACTAGAACTATTCTGGAAGGAAAGATGTAGATATTAAGGTCAGCTCTTTGCAATCAGCAATCCCAGTGCTAAATGGTGGATAGTAGTGAAATACAGACCCAACTCCGTTTCTTAGAAACAACTGGAAACACTCACTGCCAGCAAAACGCTTACTGCTTAATCCATACAGAGCTAAATGATCACAGAATTTTCAATTCTGAAATTTCACTTAGGTATGCTAAGTCCCCACAAAATTTTCTTAATTACCCCAAAAAATAGTTGTTGTAACTGCCTCAAAGACTTGAATTGACTCGCGGTGAAGTGGGGCATTGCAATGCATGATGGAAACGACATCAGGTTGCTCCTCAGCAGTGAATCCAGCAGAGAGGTCCATGGAACACCACTGAATTTAAAAAGTATGCCCTCTGAGAGGAGTTCGGAGAATATCTAACATCTGTCCTTGACAGACTAATTTCAATATCTGAAAAGTTACAGAAGTTATTCTTTTACCCCATAAACACTTAAAAAAAAAGTTACTTGTTTGGGACCACCTGCTAGCTTTTTAAGCCCAGTGCTTGGTCTCTAATTTTAAATGAGCTTAAATAGGGAAAGGACAATTGTAAAAACTGGACATCCTAATACCAAGTCCCTTCATCTCAAATCACTGCAGCATACTTCAAAACATGCACATTCCAATCCTCTCCCTCAGAAAAACATGGATTAAGGAAAGCAATGGGAGAGTGCCCTCAAACCTTCTGGAATCTCACAAGTTATCTTTGAGTTTGAAGATGCTGAGACTAAAGATAAAGTTTATTTGCTTGGGAGAGAAGTGTAGCCTTCAAAGCACAGGCGGAACAAATGTTGATAGTTGAGTGGATGAACAGAAATCTTTTGGGCAGTGAGGGCTCACCACTAAGCCCTGGGAACCAGAACATATGACATTTTCATAATACGAAACTTTGCATTCTACACCCATGTTGGCTATCATTTATTCTCCACTTCAAAAGAAGAATCCCACATTTCAAATCTTCGGCTCTCAAAATTACTAAGCTTGTTGGTGCTTCGGTACCGCTTCATCTGCTAAACTCCAGATATATCATAAAAGAAAAAAATAAAGAAAAAAGAAAAAAAGAGAACTAGTAGTTCTGTATTACAGAATGAATGAACATGCAGCCTTTTGCTGACTTTCATGAAATCAGACACTTCAAAAAACACTCACTGTGAACAAAAAAATCATTGTAAAATGGTTATTATCTCTGAAAATAAATGGGAAAAACAAGATCTCCAGCACCTAAGTCAATCTGAGGGTTTTGCTCTATGGTGACAGTTTTGTTCATTGTAATGGTCTTGAATTGCTATTTATTCTTTCAAAGTAAGAAGAGGAACAGGAAGTGAAAAGAAAATGGACAAGATGTCATGTCAAGATGAAGAAATACTATGGAGAAGCATTTTGAGCAGTTTCACTGCATGAATGACCTCTTGTTCACCATTTAATTTTTGAAGTTTATATGATCAGAAGTTTAGAAAAGGCACAGAAGTCTCTGTTTGAAATTAGATGCAAACTAAATCTAATCTGCAGAGATGCCTGAATGACAATTTCAGCTGGATATTTCAAAGCCACCTTGCCTTCAAGGCTGGTAAAGAAATCCTGTCGCTAGGTGGAGATCATTGTAATCGTGCTCCTTATCTTTCTTAAGCACTTGTTTACCAACTATTTGTTCAGCTGACTAAAGTTAGTGTCACTTTCTGTGGACAGAAAGCACAGCTTTTCCCTCAAGGATTTTTTTGCTAATTAGTAAGAAAAGATTGTGCTCATGTCCAGTATTTAAGGACTTACAGGTTTTAAGGGAAGAAGAGGCATCCGATTAAAGCATTCAACAGGACAACAATCACACAAGCAGACAAAGAGTTCAAATTCATATTCAGAAAAAGGAAGAATGAGTGCTGCTGAAACCAGAAGCAGTCCCTGAAGCAGTTTGTTTCAGTATCTCTCAAGCATTTTGATACTAACAGTCCTGACTAAGACAAGCAGAATTTGGTTTTCCATGTTTTAAAATCTCTGTTCCCCAGAGTGACTCCTTCACACAAATGTTTGTAATGCAAGAGGTACTGAAGTGTACAAAACCCATGTACATTTCCAAAATGCTCAGGCAGCCCTTGGCTAACCAGTAAAATCCAGCATTCACAACATAATCAGCACATGTCCAGCTCCATTCTCTGTGTATCCTGTTTCCAAAAGCTCCCCTCAGGCTGGCCCTACTGGCAGCATCCTGATGTACTTACTATTCAGTGAAGAACCTGGCAATGCCATACTGACTAATATCTTCTCTGTTCTCCAGCAGCTGGCTCACTGCATCCTCCATGTATGTGAGGACATGTCGCTGAGCTGCAAATAAAAGACAGTAAGAGACAGAAGTTAGAATATAAGGGGCCTACAAAGCCCAGAGCCAGACAAGTCTAGCTGTGTGCCTTTACACAAGACATCAAGCATTTGCTTCCTCAGTTAGACAGTAGAGGTTTCTTCCTCCCAGATATGAAGAGTAAAATTCATCATCTAAATCCTGCTTTCCTTCCTGGCTACACAGAGCTAGGCACTGACAGTGCTGACTCTTTTTTAGAATCCCCTGAGATTTTGGTATTGAAGGAAGATAAGGAGTTGTGAGGCAGTTTCACTGGAAAATGCTTCCTCAAGAGGAGTTCCCAGTCCCTGTTCTGAGTCACACCCATCTTTCCTACACAGATGGTCAATGCCTTTTCAAGGGGGTTGTTGCAGAGCTTTAGGTGTTTCTTGCCCTTCCCTCTATACCAAAGCCACGTAACACTAAAGTTGTTCTGTTGATGCCTTTTCCTGGTCTAAAAACCAAGACTCAAAAACAGTTAGAAGGGAAAGAGGGATTTTACCTCAGTAATATTTTAATGATCCTTAGGTGCACCACGTCCAGGTGGAATGCACCGAAGTGCACACAGCAATGCACACCCACGATAGATCGGGTATAACATCATAGGTCTTACTAATTAGCATTTCTATCAAACAGTCCCCAATGAGAGGCTTGAGTAAGCCCCCCTCCCCAAGGAACTTTCCCCCTGAATGGTTCTATCTTAGTTTACAAAATGTGTTCTGGAGAGGACCTTGGGGCCTGCGGCTTTCTGATCCCTACCTATGAGGCTTCTAAGATGTTTAGTCTCCTAGCTTGACAAATAAGTCTAAGAATGTAGGCTAAAAAATACTAAGAATACAAAAGCTCTAAAAAGGTATATAAAAGGGGTATAAAAGAAAAGGCAAAAAGTTATCATGGCATCACTGTAAAGGCTTCTTCCTGAAGGTGCAAATAAAAGTACATCTGTTTCCAAACAAGCATCATTAACTGTGGCAGGTGGAGAACAGGTCTCAAAGCCAAGAAAGATTTATATTGCTCAACAGCCAGTCTCAAATAACTACTTAGGCCAAACATGGTAGAATTTCAGAAATGGAGGATCTGCCAGTACCCCACCACAGAATGACACTCACTTGTAAGACTCCCGAGTAAAGACAGTTTGGTGCAACACAAACTGTTTTGCTGCTTCTACAGGGGCCAGGCTGTACCAAACAAGCATTTGCCAGGGAGGAAGCAGCACAGATTTACCACTGAGCCCCTTTGATGTTTTTGGCTAGAAACCAAGGTGGAGCAACAAAGAGCCGAGTCTGAGGTGATGTGCCAGCTACCAGGCAGTAGACTTTCCAAATCTACAAGTTCAACAATCAGAAGACAAGTTACAACGAACCCAGGAAAATCATTCCTAACCTGGAAAGCACACAAACCCTGTTCCCAAAGCACACACCTCCATCCTAAACACGTATCCTACTGCACCTTTGCAAGTAGTGTCGTGTCCTAAAAAGAGCAGCAGAAAACCCTTAGGGAATATAGGAAAGGCAAGGGCTGTTCTTGCTCCTTGCCAATCTGCTCCAGACTTGGCAGAATCACCCCCTCACCAGCAACTGGCCAACCTCAGGCCCACATCAATATTTTTCAAACCATTTTAATTTGTGTTTAATATCCTGGTAAGCATCAAGCCTGTACCACTTGATACACAGCATGGAAGGCCCTTTCATCTTAGTGTGGGGCAGGTGGACTTCAAGAGAGGCCCGGAAATGATTATTCCCAGTGGATACAGTGATTAAAAGTATGCATGAATATTGATTGCTATCAGGGGATTTCTCTGCCTAGAACACTTTTCAGGACAATGGTAAAATTGGTTAAGCACACCCTGGAAAATACCTTGCAGCTGATAGCAAAATGGTGAGCCAAAGGTTTAAAGATATTATCTGGCACTAAAAGATGTAGGGCGTAGCTTTATTTAATTATTTTAATGCAAAGGAATAAATTTAATTTATGTGAGTGATTAAAGAAAAATAGCTCTGCGCACCTGTGTCCCCTGAGGGAAGAATGAGTCTGTGCAGCTCAGTCATAGGCTCAAGATAGCAACAACTGGGTAGCTCTACTTCAGCCCATCCTTCCTCCCTCCTCCTGAAGCAGTCCATCTTACATTCAGCAGTCGTCTCCCCAGGCCCTTCTTGAGGTGTCAGCAGTAGCAGATTAAGCCAGGAAATGGTACTAGCAGACAGGCTTCCACTCACCTCAGCCTGCAATAAACTTCTGCTCAACTGCAAAACCAGTCTCAAAACTTTGTGGGGAAGTATACACTCCTTTCATGGAATAGTCCCTATTAATGAAAAATATTGTGTTATTTTGCCTTTTTTCGAGTCATAAGCCTCCCCTAAAAGCCTTTGTGAATAGACAGGCATGATCCCACAGTAGTACACAGCACAATGTGGCTGACCTCTTCAATAAATACCTTTGAATCTGCTCCTGGAAAAAAAATTAAGTTTCAACATAGAATTTTAGACATTTGTGTGACATTTCAAAATGTACACAAAAATATATGGGTCACTACTGAATACAATTGCTTGTAGAAGGGTATTTCTGTTAAGCTTTTTGTTGCACAGCCTAAGGATCCTGGCAGAGCCTCTCTCCCTATTTCCCAGATGAGAGGGTAGAGGTGTGGGGAAGGAATGAAATCTGTGAGCAGAGAAGCTAAAAGAAAATAGCACTTGAAATCTCCTTGAGAAGTCCCCCTCTTTGTCCCTTTGGCTGCTGCGCTCTTTTCCAGGTAGCACAGTTCACACTGCCAAACCAAATTCCAGCTCTGGCTTCCTGTTCACTGACTGCCCAGTTCCATGGAACAATGCAAGTAATATGTTTTATAACCCAACTAATGTTATACTATACAGAAAAGTCATAGAACAAAATGTAATTTGCAGGCAGGTTTTAGCAGGCCAGAGAGGCAAAATAAAGTGCCAGGAGTCTGGTTAGAGCAAAAGAGTAGTTCCTTAATTTATACAAATGGTACTTTCCATAACAAACACTGGAACCATACGGGAACATTAACTGTTTATGCAAGCATAATCAAAAATCTGTGGAGTTCTAGGCAAAATAAATGAGATGATTCATACATTTTAATAGTTTTTGAAAATTCAGGGATAATGATGTACTGGTATACATGTTGCTCATATTTTTGAGGCCCACTTTGCAATAGTAAGGCAGCAAGGCCAAATCAGAATATAAAGCCCAAATACTCATGCCACTATGCTATTACAGCTTGCTGTCTCTACTAATTTTCTTCCTGACAGAACTCCAGTATAGTGCAGTTTCCATACAGGAGGTGTTACATCAGGACATCATCCTCAGCATCTTTTTGTTTCAGGCTTATTGTAACAGAAGTTCCCTGCTTGTACAGAACTTTCCGATGCGACCCATATTCTGTAAACTCAACTTTGAAATCCCAGGCAACTATCCCAAACAGGAAGCCAGCGTGCCTGCCACACTCATTTGGTAGGTGCCACACTCTTGCTGTCAGATTTAAAAACTAACAGTGAGCTTTCGCAAAGGAATCTGACAGACTAAGTCCACAGAGGATTTTTCAGGCAGCTCATAACCTGATGTTAAGTAAGTACCTTCTGCACAGAATATCTTCATTCTTATCACTAAACCACTAGCAATGATGCTACACTTGGAGCCTCTGTCCAATCAGTAGCAACATGTACAGCTCCTCCAAAGCTGTCTCCTGCAGCACTTAAGAGAATGGCCTCTGATACTCACATGCTCACACCCCACCAGCACTCACATGCCCAGTGTTTAAAATGAATTTTGGAATGAATGCAATTTTGGCTCAGAACCAAATTCAGGGCTGAGCAGTGGCTGTTTAATTCAAGCATGGCCAGACCAAATCATAAAAATCTTAATCTTACAAGTACAAAGCATAATGAGGATTACAACCACAGTCAATCCACAATCTCTATGGATTTCTCTGCAATGGATTAGACAATCACAACTAATTCCACTTAGTCATAACCACACCAAATAATTTTGCATATGTATTTAAAATAGTAAAAATAGTCTTTTTATAAGCCACCAAGTTACTTGTTTCAATCTTCTGATGAGAACAATCCACTACTTTGTAGGTTTGATTACAAATATTGTAAGAACAAGCACTGATATTTGAAAAGTCTTGAAGAAAATTAAATGCAAATAATATCACTGCACAAAACAGAATATATGCACTGAAATTCTTAGAGCCAAAAATTCAGGAGAAAGGAAGGAAATAGATGTCATCTTTAAGTCATGATACTGTGTATCTGTAATGGTTTTATTATACAAGTAGAATGGAGAGGATTAAGATCTTGGAAGTGCCACAGTACTGTTTGCATCAATTAGGTAATACTTACTTTAGGACTTATTGGCAACCCAATCACATTAGCCATACTCGTTTTGCACATTAGCTTCCCAATTTTAAATCTCAGATACAACTGCCTAATGCTACAGTTACAAGAAGCTTCTTTTTCCAAGAAGATTGAGTGTTCCAAAGGCAGAGAAACCTGAAGATTAGTATACCAGCATATCTACTGAGAAGTGAAGCTGCCTGTCATACTGGAAAGGAGTAGCAAATATGTGATGAACAGAAGATGCAATAAAAATGAAAGCAGATGCTGCAACTTAAAAACAAAGTGTACCAAATGACACGAAGAAAGAGTATGATTGGAAAAATTGCTATCAGATAATAAAAAACGTATCACATAGTGTGAAGAAGCAGTAGAACAGACCCACAGCTTACTCACAGAAGTAAGTCTTTATTTGAAAATTATTATCAAATCATCTGGTTATATTATTACTTAACTATTCAGAAGACATGACTTCTTAAACAAGAGCTGTCCATCAAAGCAATTTGTTCTGTATGAACACAAGAGGGCTTTTTTTGTTGTTGTTTTTAAGTTGGAGTCATTCCTGGCATAACTGAATATGCTGAAAAACCAAGAGAGGGAATTCTTGGATAATTAGAGTAGTTTTTCTGACTTATTTGCCTCCCCCTCAGCTGAAGTGCTGAAAAGACACATTACTTGATGCAATTAAAGTTACAATTCATTTCAGTTATCAGAAGGTCAAGAGCATAACAAGCTTTAATGTATCTGGAATATTTCTGGCATTTTTTAATCTATGAGAACACATACTCTGAGAGCATAAGGTAATAGCTAAATACCCTTTCAGTGTTTGTTCTAAATTGGAGTTTAACTAAGGACACTACCACATGACACACATTGGAAAGATAGATTTACAGTAACAAGATCAATTTCATGCAAACATTACTGAAACAATAATGATGCAAGAGAGAAACAGTAAGGATACAAACTGCAATAACAAAATCCCATCAATTCTGGAAATTTTTCCAGCATTAATGTTTATTCAGGATGCTCTTTTTAATATTTTCAGGTATCATTAAGGGCTTAATCTCTTCAGATGTTGGTAAGAAATGGCCTGGGAAAGAGAAGTAAGTGAACAAAACAATTAACCTAAATGCTACATCTCTGTACAGTCATAGTTCCTTCCTTCCAGCTTTGCACAGCTTCACAGTGTGATTTCCTATTAACGCTCAAAAGCAAAATGTTTTTTGAAGGAGAGAACATATAAGTACAAGTAGACCTTATCATACCAGAGATATCACATAATGTGAGACGTGCTGTTACTCAGGAGCACATGCCAAGGGCTCACACAGCGTAACCATAGCATATTTCATATGTTCACAGTTTCAAAACCACTTCCAACAAAAAACTTAAGAAATGTTTCCATTCATAATTTAATCTTGACCATAGCTAAGAATTTGTTTCAAACAATGAGCATATTAGTGCACACAGACTGACTTAATTGTGCAAGTCATTCCAGCAGATTGCCTCCTGCAAGGTGTCATACAGCTGCTACAAAGCACCACGTCACCAAAGTAAACCATTGAGCTCTCTTTTCTTTTTTTTTTGGTTGGTTGGGGTTTTTGGAAGTTTTTGTTTAAATTTAAAATTATGCAGTGTAATAATTAACATTGTGGAAGTAATTGTCATTCCAGTCTGTTAGAAGGCATTGAGTAGCCTAATGGTTCCCTACCTATTCATACTCAGAGGGATACAGGCGGAAGGACTGCATTCTCCAGCTCTGGACCTCGACCTAATTCAGGATCAGATTTCACCTGTACCTTTCAAGCTAAGGTGGAAGTCCTGTCGTGCAATGGCAGTTTGGAGGTGAAACCTCCATCTTTTGGACAAAGCACTAGACTGAGTCTAAGAAGATTCAAATTAAGATTTCTATAAGCAAACTCTTGTGTATTATATTCATCATCTACATTACAGTTCTCCTATCTGTAAAACAGAGCAAGAAACAAAATTTAAAAAAAGGCATTCTCTTGTCTTTTTCTAGACCGTCATCTCTTTCATCCACAGTGCTTCACAGAAGTTCACCAAATATCTATCCTAAGAGGAGAATCAGTGCCAGCTGAGATGTCTGGATAACAATGTAGCCTACGCAGTGATTACGCTATTTAAGGAAACAATTGTACTTGTACTTTCCAGATCAATATTTCTTAAGATTGTTCAGAAGAAGAGTAAGCCTTAGGCGTCAGCAAAGTCTCTACACAACTGAAGTTCTCTGTTGGGAGCTTCTCAGTTTTGTAAAAGCATGCATATTCTTTCTCACATTAAGCCCAAGACCTTTTATGAAGAAACTTAACGGTATTTCTGGCAGTAAGAGGCCCATGCTTTACTGATAAGGCACTTCCCCAGCAGATATTTGCATTCTAACATGCCTTATATTAGCAAAGAAGGACAAGAAACAACATCCTGGAGTTGGGTAGTAAAAGGCAGGAAAATACAAAGAAAAATAGAAGTTTGGAAATTTGCAGTACTCTACTGCTTTTTCTCCATAACAGGAAAGGGGAGCAGGGAAGTAATAAAATATGAGGCTTCAGAGACAGCTGCATGTGCAGAACAATACACTAAGTGCTCCACTGCCTGCTATAAATAACTGAGCAATCACCAGTTATTAAACCATAATGAGGAAGGCATGAAAAAGTGTCTCAAATATGCTTCATTTTGCCTACTGTAGTTCCAGTCTCATCCATCAAATGAGAAACACATTATCATCACTATACCCAAACAATAAATGCTGTTTATTCAGTGAAAATACTATTTATAATGTCCTGCTTGTAACAGAATCATCTTTACTATAGCCTTTCTGCCAACTCTCCAGACCTTATCTCCACTCCTACTCACTAAGTAATGGTCATCTCTTTTCTTCTCCTTACTGTCTCCTTGTGGCATGAGACATGTTGCCCTGATTTTTATTTTCCAGGAATTTTGGCATACCAAAGCTTTGCAATTATTTTTCATCTTAAGTGAATACTTAATTCTCTTCCTCTTCATTTCTATTTTAACTCACAACTACTTTTATTTCCCTCTTAGCATTATAACAGGATGTAGAAAAATCATCTCAAATAGAGGGGAAAAAAAGGGGGGGTGAATAACACAGTACATAGCACATCATGTTATTTTGACTGCTCAATTTATGTGTTGGCCTGGTTTTGATAATGAAAAAGGGAAGAGGGGGAGAAGAGTTTGGGGCAGTTACCCATTGCAGCTCAGAAAAGGCAGGGTCATTTGATCTGTGAGACTCAGAGAATACCTTATGTGGCAACCTAGAGCAATACAGCTTCATAATGAAATTATAGGAAGTGAAATTTATCACAGGTACCTAAAACCTTAGTTCAGACAACTGCATTTACAAGACTGAGGTGCACAGTAGAACAAATCCGAATAATGCTGATTTCAGAATGCCAATGTAGAAAATGGAAAAGCAACTTAGAAAAACATGTGGGGATCCGTGTTTATTTGGGGTGGGAGGAGGGGGAGTTGGGGGTTGTTTTGTCTTGGTTTGTTTTTTAACCACTTTCCTACTGCTAATACACACTAAATTCTTTAAGATCTGTGAGCAGTTTGGTAAGTTACAAAGTCTCACAATGACAGAAAGATTGGTTTTGGTAATATTTACAGGCAATAAGAATGTGCTTCCCCCCTCTAATAGACAACAGATCCTGCAATATAAACCGAAGGCCACACTACGTGATGAACAGAACAGACTCTTATACAAGTTATTCCTCAACCTAACATAGTCACACGTGTCTTTTTCTGACCTCAGTGTCAGAATAATTTAGAAAGTTGTACAAAATGAAAAGGGAATTCCAAATCAGCATGTGGAACAGAGATAAAAGGAGGCTCACTTAAGTGGCTACTAAAGCTGCTTGCATCTAACAATATTGTACATCTAAGAAATCTCATGTTTTACCTTCAGATGTGCAACAGAAAACTGGTTTATTCTTACACTTTAAATATTTTCAGTCTGCTTCCTAGATTTTTTTGAGTGATTCAACCCTTAACGACAGGTTTCACACAATTAAAAGTGCCTATTTGATTAAAAACAATTACAAGAACCTAAAACCAAGTTGGCTTATTAAGGAAAAGAAATTTTGCAGGTTTCAACGTAGAGCAACTCTAGAAAAGTTATGAACTTCTCTATTAGCATGTAGGTTGAAAATGCTGAGGTGGTAAGACAGAATAGCACAAACCCAGAGGGTGTGTCTAGTGTTAGCACTGTGATACTGTTCTCAAACACTCAAAGCTCCACAACTGAAGTCAACAATAAGAACTTCAGCAAAGCGAGTCCCATGAGAATCACCCTGAACAGAGCAGTAAACAAACCTATTTCTGCCTTGAGTTTCCTTGACACACAATAATATTGCAGTTATGCAGGTATGCACAAAGCACCCTAACAGCACCCTAGCAGCAGCAGCACAATGAGATTCTACTGTAAGATGACTTAGATCACTCCTTTAAATGGTTAAATGGATAAACAAAACTCTTTTAGCCTAGTACCCCCTGCAAGACAGGTTTTCATTTACAGCAGTGTTTCTATACTCTTGTTCCATTTTGACTTACAGAAATGGCAAAATCATGATGGAACGAGTAGCACAAACCAATCCATTTCTGACCTTCCCTTGTACAAGAAAACCACAGAAAATTATATATACCTTTGTAAGAGTTATTACCAAATAGTGTCTTGGGCATAGGAAATAATGGCTGAAGAGTTTTACTTCACAAATACTCTCTTGAACACAATCCAAATGCTTACTACTTGTAAGTCATCTGCTCTTGAGCAATTAAATGTAGTCATATTGACTTTATTCCATCCTAATTATTTTTATTTGACACGTTAACTCCAAATCCCTTTGCTCCTCAGTTTCCTAGAACATCAAGCCTTTACAGCAAGCTTAAAAGGAGAGAGGTAGCTGCTTCACAGGTTAAAAGATTTTCCTTTTATGTAGGAAATATTACCAATGCTACCTTGTTTCAGAACAAAAGCTACCATTCGAACCATCTCCCAACACAAAAGCAGCACTCCTTCCATATGTTGGGCAACGAGCATAAAATAAGGATGCTCACGTAGATCTGTGAGCAAAACAGTTTGGTAATGGGTGAAGTCTATCACAGAAAGGCTGGACGCCGCTTGCTGCTACCCGCACCGCCAAGGGGGACAGGAGACGGCAGCTCAGCTCCCGCCGGCTGCTCCAGCAGACCACGCCTCTGGGCACCGGAGGGATGCTCCCTCTGCAGCCCTCCCACCTCAGCGTCCTACAGCCCCGCTCTGTTACCGCCCGCTGCTGCCCGCTGCCCAGCCAAGGCGGACACGGAGCCACTGCGACCCCCCTGAGCCCGGCCCAGCCTGGGGCCGCTCGCCGCAATGCCCGGGAAGGACGGGCCGGGCCGCAGCCACCCCGGCCCCGCCGAGCCCTCCCCATGCCACGCCGCAGCACACCAGGGGGAGAAAATCCTCAGGAAGCTTCCCCGCCCCGCCGCGCCGCTCCTCACCCAGGTACTCGGGCCCGGGCAGCGAGAGACGCTCGGGGCTCAGCATCCTCCTCCTGCCGCTCCTTCCCGGCTTCCGCCCGTTTCCAAGGCGCCCGACGCTCCCGGCGCTGCTCGGCCGCTCGCCCCGGCCGGGAACACGCCCCACGCCGCCACAGTTCCGCGCCCAAAGCCGCCCCTGCCGCCCGCCAGCCGCGCCGCCCTCAGGAGCTGGGGCAAGGCTGGGAGCACGGAGAGAGCCCGGGAGAGAGGTCTCTGCTAAGGGCCCGCTGGCAGGGCCCTGAGGAAGGGGCTGTGAGGAGGGCGCGGTGAGCGATGCCCTGGCAGCTGCTCCAGGGCCAAGGAACGCCTCAGAGCGGCAAGAGCGAGTCAGGCTGAAGAGACGAAATGGCAAGAGGAAAGGCACTTGTAAAGTCATTCTAATTAGGCTTAGGTTGGAAACCAGGTGTCTACTTCTAGGGGATATTTAGGACTCCAGCAGTGGGAGAAAGACCTTTATTTAAAGATGAACTGTAATAAGTTAAAATCATAGAATATGCTGAGTTGGAAGGGACCCATCAGAATCATCGAGTCCGGCTCCTGGCCCTGTGCAGGACAGCCAAGAATCACACCATGTGCCCATCTTGAACTCCACCAGGCTTGGTGCTGTGACCACTTCCCTGGGTTAATGAAGTTAATGAATAGACTGTGTAGCAGCCTTGTCTCAGAGAGCAAGGACTGAAAGTGTGACTAAGAAGATATTTTAAAGTTGTGTCTTGTCCATAGAATTCCAGAGCTGGAACTTTTGCATCCCTTGTGCTCAGGAGAGGGAGGTATGGGGAGCATCAGGAATTGTCTCTTCTGTAGATTCAAGTAGAAATGAGCAGAAAAGTCCTGAGTCACGGGTTTTTTTCTGTTTTTGGCTGGGAACTTGTCTGGGAATGGCCATTGTATCCAGGGATGTAGGAGAGGCAGAGCTCTTCATGTGGCTGGAGGCAAACCTGCTGGGCTTCTCTTTTCCAGAAGCTGATGTGGCTAAAATTCCCAAATTACTTTGCAGTTTCTTTCATCACCATTAGAAAAACGCCAGCACACGATGTAATTCTGGGAGTCAACTACAAGTGTTGTCTATGTTCTTAATGACAAATGCAAAAGAACAGAAACTAAATTGACCATTTGTACATGCATATGATCTGCCCTTATTCCACTAGGAGAAAATGCTGAGGGGTTGGCCACTCAACTTTAATATATATTTAAAGGACAGCCACATTTTAAAAAGGCAAACAGGATGTTATAACTTAACTATTAATATCCCACATAAGATTTCCTGGACCACTCCTCTGTCTTTTGTTCTGTCTTTAAAAGCATATGGCTTAGATATAAATATTTCAAAGATGAGTAGAGAGAATAGTTTAGGGAGCAGACAATGAAATACTCCAGCATGAAGAATGATTGAAAAAATGTAAGATTGCCTTAAAGAAGATAAGCATAACATATGAAATGATGTTATCCAAAATTATTTGTGCAACAATGAAACTCATTCAAAACTCCAGTTTATTCAATTTTGCACTTTGTGCATTTTGTTATAAATTTAACTACGGGATATTTTTTAGTAAAAGATACAATTAGATCATATAATACACTGATACAAGATATTTTTGAGGCCAGAAATTCAGCAGAATTTAGAAAGGAAGTGGATATATTCAAGCAGAATGAGAAAACACAGGATTATAGTTTTAGACTCAAAATAATGTCACTGGTGTTTAAAAACCTCTTCCATAATGCTGGTCAGCTGAGCTGGTAGGAGCCTTACACAGGTTGTGCACTGTTTCCTTTTTGTTGTTTAAACCATGTCTGTAAACCAGAATTTAGCCTTGCTCAGTATGTTGAGCGCTGATTTACAAGAGGCCCTTAAAGTCCAGTTTTGAATACTACATTCTGACATCTCTCTGGTTTTTACTTTTTTTGGGGGGGGTGGGGGGTGGGATTGTGTGTGTGTGTGTGTGTTTGTTTGTTTGGTTTGTTTGTTTGCTGGTGGGTTTGGGGTTTTTTGTTTGTTTGTTTTGGGGGTTTTTTTGGTTGTTGGTTTTTTGTATTGTTGGTTTTGTTTTGGGGGTTTTTGTTTGTTTTGGGGGGTTTTTTTTGGTTGTTGTTGGTTTGGTTGTTTTTTTGTTGGTTTTTTTTTTCTTTTTTTCACTTGTTGTTCTTTGGTCCTTATGGGTTATATTTTGTTATTTCCTTCTGACCCGATAAGGGAAAACTTTTGGACACTGATCCCATTTGCGGTTTTAATAACAGTGAGTTTCAGTAGTAGTGGTGCCTGATGGTTAGGGACTTAAAGAAAATTGTATAAAAACAAGATGTCATTTCTGGAGCCATTTATAAACTTCCCTGTTTCCTGTTATTTCTCTCCGGGCTTGCCAGAGCGAGGATTAGGTGACATAACAGATCAGCAGCACTCACCTGTTCCCTCACTCTCATGACCTGTAAAGGGACAAGTGCTGCCAGCCTAGCCAGAGGTGTTCAGTTTGTTTTACCAACTTGATTTTGGAACCCTAGACTAGTGCATTTTAATAACTTGAGAAGGATTTTCTGGGCCACTGGAACCATCTGCAAGTTTCATAGCTGCCCCCAGAGGGGCACATCTAACAAGGGCTTAATATTCTTTTGGACTCAGCTGGAATAATGATGGTGAAAAAATTTATTTTTCCTTGTCACAGCCCCTTGGTAGATTATCAGAGGCACAGATCTCACTTAGGGCAAGCCTATGGAGTACACTTTAACCATCTACCCTGGGAATCATGATGGTGCTTAAATCTCTTAAATAAAATTGCTGCATTTTGTTTACCAGGGATATTTGGGTATCCAAATCAGTCTTTCAAGGAAGATCAGTTTGATTACGTTGGTACATTTTGTGCACACCCTCTTTCAGAGTTAATGTGACCTTGATTTGATTTAGTTTAATTCATTTCAAAGTGTGGTTTAAGTAGAATTTCACAAACCATACATATAGTGAACAGAGCTAACTGAGTTATATAAGAGTCCATGTGACCACAAGTTTGAAAATGGTTAGTGGTGTAATTTAAATTATGTCACGAAGTAAAATGTCTTTATTATGGTAAGATGCATGGACTGAAAAACTCTTTTCTGTGTAAGTTTTTTAAGTGTTTCTCAGCAGCTTAGCTAAAATCATATTCCTGTTTTTCTTCAGAGCCACTTATTTTGCCCCCACTATGTTGACTGCTTAGCTTACTCTCTGTTGATTTTATTCATCTTCCTAAATTATACTATCAATGTTGAACTGAAATATTTTCCTTTTATTAGACTAAGTTCTCCTGAGAAACAGCTCCTCTTTCAGAGAGAGTATTATATAGAATAATAAGTAGGACTAGATATCAAGAAAATTCTAGAGGAAATGCCTTGTTTTATACAGACTGAGTCACTTTGTCTGGCTTCTATTACTTTCTTACAATGAAATGTTTCATTTGCTTAGAATTTTAACAATTATTATTGAAGTAGTTACAATACAGCCTGTTTAGGTGTATTAGAGGAAACAAACTGGTTTTTTATTCAAGTGACTGTTGGAAATGCTGTTGCTTTTAGGTGTTACACCTCCAATACACAAAGAACTAAACTGTGAGCTGTCTTCAGTATTCTTCCATCTGACTATGAAACCAATGTAAGACAGTTTCACAGAAACACTAAGAAAATGTCTCTAGCCTTTCTTCTTCATCCTTTGAGCATCCAAAGCTTTATTCTACTTTAAAACAGTTAGCTAAGAGTCTGTATTGTGCAGAACTCAGCTTTTTTAAGTTTGATAGTGCTTTGTGTTCTCCAAGGCTTCCCACGTGTTTTCCAAATGAGCTTTTCCTTGTACGTAATAATTAATAAAATTACAGGTGTGATAAAAAAATGATACATGAAAACCAAATTATACTGTGAGGAGAAAAACACTGACTTAAACAACTGTCAATCTTTATTGATAATCTATTATTGTGGGCACCATAGCAGAGGTAAGTTTTGAGGAGAGATCTGAAGAAACAGAGAATAAGAGTTTTGCATGCTATTATTTATGTAAATTATTGAAAATATTTTAAGTGAAATTATAATTCTATTATATAATTCATTTAAAAAATCAATGGCACTGAAGCTGTATGATTTATTTATGACCCAGTTGCAAACCCATAAAAACCCCTCATTAAATTTTTGATTTAATAATTATTTATATGAATTATGACCAAACTCTCTAAACACATGCACTAAAAATAAGATTATCTTAAATAAAAAGGTCAGCCTAAACCACAATGAAATTATGTGATGAAATACATATTTTTATATTGTTAGTTCCTCAGGAGTCAGTTACAGAAAAAGATCCAGTACTTCTAGTGTTTCTCCTAATCTGAATCTTCTCAAACTGGATGAACTGTTTATGTGGTTCACCTACAGCCCAGTGGTTTTGCACAAGTAAATTAATTATTTTTCCCAAATAATGCACTATTAATACTGGTTTAGCTCTTCAGGTAAAACCTAGACAAGCAGATAGGACTTACACTGTTCTTTAAGATCTTTAGAGAAATAAGATTCACAAAGTTTCTTGTTTCATGCCACAAGATGAATTCTGGAAACAGCTTTGTGTTTTCCAGCTAGTGATAGAACATGAGGACAGCAGCAGCTCTCTTAAGTAGCCAGCATTTGCACCTTTACAAAGCTTAACTGTGACACCAATAATTGTACCTGGAAGTCTTAAGTCAGGAATATACTTAAGCTAGTAAGATATCATAAGCATACAGGAAACTGTGCTTTGAACATTATGCCATCATAATTTCTTTTTTATTTACTAGTTTAACTGCATTTTAATCTGGATTGCTAAGATTTTATTTTTCCTCTTGAACGGGTGGGCAGAAAGAAAGTAAAGAGAGATGTAATCTGACTCTGAGATCTGTCTGTACTGATGAACTTAATGGTCACTTGATGACTTAGATCTAAACAAGCTCCAAGATCCTTGTATTTTAAATACAAGTTGGTGGGGGAAAAGAAACGCTTGAAATATTCCTCCACTCCTCAGTCATAGGAGTACTTTTGAATTCTGCATGATGTGCTTATGAGAAAAGGGAATAGTAGTGTGACAGATTCTGTGGCTATTGGAGGCCCCATGTTCATTTTCAAATCAATGGTAGCTGTAAGTTGTATAATAGATTCCTGGCATATATTAAATGCACTGTCCAAATTCTGATTTTGAGTTTAGTCTTTAGCAAGAAAATTTGGCTTTTTGCTAAGAGCAAATTGTTGAAAGACTCTCCTCCAGTTTTTGTTCCCATTATCTCATCAGGAAGGAAAGGACAACATCTTTAAAAGTACTTAAGTACCAAGTGAGTGACCCTTCTCTGTTGGAATACCGCCCCACTAATGATGCAGAGAAGAAAAACAGCCATTTCTGGCAGAGTTTGCAGGATCTCTCATGCCAAACAAAAAATAAAGTCTAAAATGCCTGGTAAAAATAAATATCACTATGAAATTCTGGCATGGGAAGCATTTCTGACAGCCAAGGCTTAGCTCATCCTGGGGGGTAACCCAAAACGGCCAGCAATTTTCATTTTTTGTTTCTACTTATCAAATGTTCCTTGCAAACATAAGCTGCCAGGCTCTGTTATCCATTAGGCAAGGTGTTTGTGTGAGAAAATTATAATAAGTAAATGGCTCTGTTTATGTGCAAGAGAGCAGGCAAATCTAAGTGGGAGTGAGCTGTTGTGTCCGGGGATGAAGTGAGGGAGTAATTCTGATGGCAGTAGTGGCCAGCTGTTATGGGAAACGTACGTAACTTTCTGTGTGCACAACAGAGTTTTATCCCATGCAAAGTACTCTGGAAATATTTTGTCTTATAACATCTGTATGGAAAAGCAAATGATTAAATCAAGGGGGAAAAACCAACAGAATGAAAGAAAGAGGACATCACAGATTCATTAAAATAGCGGAATTCTTGCAAAACAATTCCTAATTCTGTCTGTTAGGTACACAAAAGGGCTTTTGGAAGACAGCACTGCAGAACCCTGCCACTCAGGGAGTTGCAGTCAAAATGCTTTTTCAGCAAAAGCACACATCAGTAACCTGGTGATTCATTCCCTAATATAAGGGAACATAGTGATGAATACTTTTTCCTTTCTGCTACATAATGCGTAAGGTGTTTTCAAGAGTAACACCTTTATGGAGTCACTAGAAGAGAAGATAGAGACTGGATGATGATGTAATGGTTAGAGTACTTAGGAAGAGAAGCAAATCACTTACTGAGAGGGACTGTAAGTCAAGTGAGACTGAAACAGTGAATGAAGATTATGGCAATTGATTCTAAACAGACTAGAGGAACATTTTTCAGAATGTAGTAGAAAATTAAGACCTAATTAGGTTCTATCTGAGGAATGGTTTAAAAGTTTTCTTTTGATCTGTTAACTTTATCATTCTAGTTTTTGTACCACAGCAAAAAAGATTGACCATTCTGCATTTGAATCTGATAATAACATTAGATATCCTAAAATTCTAAACTTGCAATGATATGGACACAAGTATATGTGACTGGGAGGGAGGTTGGATGTGTGTGCATACGTGTGGGTGACTCATGTGGAGGGGGTGTCCAAGTCTGGATCTTCCTCCCACCTGTGCCTTTATTCAGGTCTCACCCAATGCTCGTAAGGAGCAATTAATTTGTTCCCTCACTCACATTTATCAAGAGCTAGTATGAGAGAGGGAGAGGTGTTAAGAGGTATCTCTGATTCAGCCACCTGATAGGAAAGCAGATGGTTGACATCAGAAACACTCAAGGGTTATATCTTGTTTGTTTTGGCGGTACTTGCCAGACCCATCATGCCAATAAAGTATTAGAAGTGAATCATCTTCAAAAAAGAAATCTCTTTTTATCAGTCTGTCTACATTTTTACATCTCCACAGTGGCTTCTGCAAACAAGAAAGGCGTGTGAGCTGAGAGGAAAAAAAAAAAGATATGTTTATGTCTTTCACATCTATTCCCATGGCTACTTGTTTCTTTACAGGCCAAATTTATATATTTTAGGTTTTTCAAGAAAGAAGTCAGCCCATCAAAGATATTCCACATGCTGAGATATAAGGTCACTTTCTGTTCTGATTGTGTGATTGATTTTTACCACAAACTTCTTATCTGAGTACAGAGACCATTGATGGCAAACTACATTAATAGCTGGAAGTCAGGTCTTCAGTTCTTTAGAAAACGCTTCTCTGTGGAGTCAAAAACTAATTTGGGAGGCACAACTTGCTACTTATCCATTTGAATGTGTTTGGGGAATAAAGGTGGCTAGGCTTCTGTCTTCAAACTGAATTCTTCTTTTGCTGGCGTTTAAGAGAACATTTCCCTTTTATTTATTTTCTGTGCCAGAGTCAAGGTTGTGAGCACAGAAGGCTGTGCAGTTCCTAAGGGTAGGCCACAGGCTACCTTTGCAACGCAGACATTGTGCAAGGCCTGGATAATTGCCATTTCACTGCAGGCAGGAGTCTCATCAGGAATAGAAGAGGGTGTTTATTTGCATTATTTTACATAGAGGATGTTAGGGAACCAGCAAAAGAAGGAGCAGAACCAGCTTTCAAAAATCACAGGAAGACCTACTATCTCAAAGAAAAACATGAAAAAAGGTTTGGTTTGGTCTGTTGTTTGGTTTTGGGTTTTTTATTTCTTTTATGAGAGTCAATTTACTTATGGATTTGTTCCCTTTTTTTATTTTTTTTTTATTCCTAGAGTGGAAGATTGAAAGGCCTTAGGGGTTGGTTTCTGTCCCACCTGCTACACACACACATGAAAAGGGGTGGGGTTAAATGAATCTGTACTTACAAAGGACCTTTTGCAAGATTATTTATATCTCAGCTTTTGAACGTAGCCATTTAATGTAATCTTTAGTTTTGTTGGTCTGCACTGCAAAGTAGAATTAATAGTGGTCCATGAGATGATCATAAAATTTCCCAAAACAAATGTGCAACTGGAATGCTTAGAAAGCAGCAGTTAAATGAAAGGTGAAGAAAATCAAGTGATATATAACCTCTGATCTGCTAACCTGAATTTTATATTTTTGTAAATGAAAACAATTGTGGTAACACTACAGAAGATGGCATATGGTTTTATTAAGAATAAATGAGCAGTAACTTGAGAAACACTGTAGAGGACAATGGTGACAGTATTTGAATGTTTATGACACCTACAAGCATCTCTGGGTACACAGTAGTAGTGCCAATACTTAGAAAACTTAAGGGAAGGCAACAGGGAAAAAGTGGTAACATAAAATATAAACCAATGCTAACATTTCATTTGATGTATATAGCACAGAGACCATAATATAGAAACTAGGTAACCAGATGCAAAAGCTGTCAATCCCTCAGCTCTTTGGAAAATTTAATTGTTTCTTTACATGTCCATCGGTGAAGTTGGACACCCAACTGTCTTATGTATGGGTAAAATCTGCTTTTAATTTACCTGGTAATCCAAGCTACCACCTCTTTAGTTCACTGGTGATACGGTAGAGGGAAGTGATGTGGGTAATGTACCAGTGAAATAACTGCAGAAATGAAAAGGGCCACTGGAAAATCTCTGATACCTGTGATTTTATCTTGAACTCTGTTGGGAACATTTTACTGCTTTCGTGGCTTTTCTGTTTATGTAATGGAGCTCCCTAGTAAAACAGAATTTGATCAATCAGAGTGCAGAGTTTGTAATTATCTTTCCAGTTAGAATTTCCTGAACTATGTCCATTATGGAACCTAAGTTTGGTAGGGGTTCCAAAAGATCACCTAGTTCACCTAGATCAATCACCTAGTCTGTACTGCACCAAGACTAAACATATCAAGGCTAGTAGCAGCATGCTTATCAAATTGTGATCTTATAAAAATACAGTGGAAGAGATTCCACAGCCCCCTAGACAGTCTGCTCACTTGTTGAAAAATCCTTAGCTGGAATGCTGATCAGCAAAATCTTTAAGCATTTCTTGTTGCAAATCAAGTTGACTCCTTCATGTCTTTCTACTGGAGCCATAGAGGATGGCTGATCAACATCTCTGTAATTAGCTCTTGTACATATCAGAAAGCTGCATCTGGTTTGAAGCTTTTATTTTCTTGACTAGGCATACCTAATTATTTCAGCTTTTTCTCAAAGGGTTTAATTTATACATTTCATGTTCTTATTATTTTCTTGTTTCTCTTCAGCTGTGTTTATGTTTCTAAGGTGTTCAGCCAGGACCAGACACAGTATGCAACTGGGGCTTCAGTACTATGGGAATTTAAGAAATCAAATTGTCTCATATATGACACACCTAGTCCAAAATTCAGGCAGTTTGTTAATTTTTCATTCTGATTCTTAGGAATAATATGTTTCTCACTGCAGTATTTTTCCTGGTTGGTTTTTGGACAACCCAATCAATTTGCCAATAGGATTTGGGGTGTGTGATCTCATCCTTCCTAGTGTTTGCAGCCCTTTGCCTTTGTTTTGAGGTCATCAGTTGTTGTAGCACAGATTTTACAAGCATAAATACTGCATCATTGGTCATAGTAGAACATAGTAGACAAAACAGAACTCAGGACATATCTTGAAACAGATCTGAGGTGCCTTTGCATTTTGATAAATAAAGACTAATGACCACTGTGGTTTCCTTCTATCAGATGCTTGCACACCTCTCCCTATCCGTATTTAGAATGTATTTAAACTTTCTATGAAAGTTTCTTGTGAGATGATGCTGAAAGACATACAAGGTGTACAGTATCTGCTGCCTTCTGTTCACACAGTGAGCTTTACTTAAAAAAGGGAACTTGATTTAACAATGTGCATTTAACTTGATTTAACAAATGCATTTTGCTCATTTTTTCATGTGTGTTTTTCATTCTAGTAAATTAATTCATTCTATCTCAAATATTTAAAACATGATTGCTCCAAACTTTCTGAACACAACAATTAAGCTACCCAATGTGTCATTCTCTTCTAGGAAACTTGAGGTGTGGAGAAGCATCTTCACAAGGAAAAGCTCATATGAATCCTTTAAAAATATATGTTGATAGGTAAGACTTAGGCCATTTTTAAATTTTTTTCTCTTTCTTTCTTTAAACTTCTTATTAAGATCTTTGCAGTTTCAGAATAGATAAAGTGTATTTTCTCTAATAATCCTACCTGGCTCTGGTCCCTTTCTTTCTTCTTTTTCCAATGACACCATGTTCTTGGTTGTCTTTTTCCTGACACAGGTTTGTTATTTAAAACCACCCTGAAAATGATGTAAACTATCAGTAGTATTTCATGGCACATACTTTCTATCATTGGATTGGTTTATTTCTCTAATGTTTCTTTTTGGAGGGGTGTGTCTGAATCATGTCCCAAAATGGTTATTAGGATAATCATCTTCTTCCTGTTCCACTTATAATGACTGGTGGACTTTTTTTTTTGTTTGGGCATGTTGTCATATGAATTAATTGTTAATTATATTTTAATTACTCCTTTCTCATCTGTCTTACAGTACTTGCATTATATATCACTTATCAGTGATCTATAAACTATTGCAGGTTACTTCATGATGTTCCTCCCTCACAGGTGTGGGTAGAAGCAAGTACCTACCTTGTGCATGGGTTGAAGTGTATTCTAATATTTACAAAGTCTTAAAGTTATTTGGTCTGAAAGAGGCAAGACCAAAGAATATGGTTTTTACCAATATTATTTAGCAGCTCTTCTACTTTTACCGTAAATATCTATTTTACACTGCATGAATCTATTTTACAATTATTCCTCAAAGACCCCACATATGCTATATTCAACCATAGTATTTTATTGACAGGTAGGTAATTGAGAGGTTTGTAATATAAATTTTCATCTGTTCAACTGCAACCTATTTAGGAGATTTTTTTGTGAAAGACGGTACTATGTGCTTCTCTAACATTTCACCAGGGGATTTGAAAAGTACTAACAAGACAGTGATATAGTTTGAGTTGAGCTTAGAGGGGAAAGTGATTTGCCAGAATACAGTGCAAGGTGCAGAGGACGGGTAAACACACTAACAGAGTGGGTAAAAACAATCATTCCCTGATGAAAGAAGAACTGAAGAGCTACCAAGTGAATTTATTTGCATTTAGGACAATATTTTTCAAGAGGATTTTGTTTCAAACATAGGAAAATACTCTTCTCAAGAGCTGAAAGACTGTTCCATGACCTAAGTATATAATTAGCAGGAAGTTCTGGGCCCTGTGTCTGTGCTTTATCACACTCAGTACTTCAGCACCTAAACTTCTAAAAGCTTAGTCAGAATGACTCCTCTGAGTTATACTACCTGATGATCTACCCTTGGTAGAAAATTCAAATGAATTTTGGTTATGTTGCTCTGTATTTTGGGGAGATATAGTGAGGGTTTTGCATGCTAGACAACAGTCCCCAGTCAGTCAGCCCCCAGTCAGTGTGAGGTTATCGTTTTCTCTCTGTTGACTTTAACCCACTATTCCAAACTCTCCCCCTTCAGTCATTTTAAACTCTGATATCTCAGAGTCTATTACTTTACAATAATTGCATATACTTTCTGTGCCTCACTCTGATTCCAAGTCAGTATTATAATAGAGAAGTTTTTTGATCTCTCCACCTCAACCAGTCCCTCTTGACTACCTGTATTTGTTGTTTCTCTTCTGCAACTTTGCACACTTTGCCTACCAAATACATAGAATTCAATATTCCTATCTTGAAACAGTGGTTCTGCATATAAAGAAAAAAGTCTGCTTTTTAAAAATTTTGGTGGCCATGTACAGTAGATTTATACATGGTTTGCTGCTTACTGTTTCTTGTGGTGTTCCTGTTCTTGGGAGTTCTCCTCAGTGAAGCTGTGTTGGATTAATTTCTCTTTTCACTGAGCACAATTTGTCAAGACTCAGTCCCTGTTTTAATTTTATGTTGACATTTTTAATAATACCCCTTGTCTTCACCATTTTACACTCAATTAATAGGAGTGGCAGAATTCTCTGAATCACATGCTGTGCCGTTTTCTTACTCTTGTGATTGTTTAAAGGATGGGATTAATTGTACTTTCCTCTGGATTCATCTATGGGAAAGCTTTAAATAAGATCATTTCTATCATTGTCTCTTTGGTGTCAATTTGACAAAATTCTCATCTTCCCCTATGGTCTAGGGTTTGGACTATTTGAGTCCGCTTTCTGTTCAAGTTAATACTTTGAAATCAACTGAGATTAATTATTTAACAACAGTTCCTTGCATTGTAAACTTAACGTATTAAAATGTCAAATCATGCCACAGAGCATCATAAAACTGGCTCTAAGGGTGATTTCCAGTAAAAGCCTGTCTGCTTTTTAATGCAGCACAGAACAGAAGGCACATAAGCCAATTGTCCAAGTGTTAATTTCTACTCCTGCAGGAAACGACCCTTAATCTTTTTTAGGGTGCCTGAGATTCACACATAGTCAGCTGTTTTCGGACACCGCGGCTATCAGCAAAACACCAAATAGCAGACTACTTGTCACGAACGGAGGGAAAAATCAGATGTTTCTCTTAAGTGGCAACATGCATGCTGGGCAAAGGGCTCGTGAATATTTCCCTTTCGAAGGGAGTTCGGCAAACGGGGACGGACCGGGGAGAAGGGCTCTGCGATTCTGTCCTGGGTACCGATAGCTGGCACAAGTCGGGAAGCGGTGGCAACGCGCGGGGACCGGAGGATACCGGGCAACACTGCGGCACGCAGCCGAGAGCCCGGAGCAATGTTCCTTGGCGATGCTGCGGGAGTTGGGACAGGGAGAGCCGACACCGCCGGTCCCGAGCACCGAGGCCGCTTTAGGAAGGGCTTCCCCGCCCGCGGTGAGGGAGCCGCACCCGGGGCAAGGGCTGAGGGGGTGCGGGGGCTCTGGGCGAGCCCAGGGGTGACGGGCGGCGGCCCCAGGGGGTGGCGAAGGGAGGTGCGTGCCTCGCCGCGGAACCTCGGCCGCGAAACCGCCTCAGCCGCGCCGAAAGTTTGCGAAGTGGCTCGGCGCTGGGGGGAGCGGGGCGGGGGCTGCCCCGGCGGGGCTCCTCCTTCGGGGCCGGGCCTGGGCGGGCGGAGCGGGGAGGGAGCCCCCGGCCCCGGAGTTGCCGCGGCTGCGGACGGAGCGAGCGGCGGTGGTGTCGGGGTGCTCCGGGCAGGAGGAGCCCGCGACGTCGCTGCGGGCGGCCCGGGCTCGGGGGGCTGCAACCATGAGGCGGCGTGGCGGGAGTTGCCTCCTGCCCGCGCCTCCGCAGCTCCTGCTGGTGCTGCTGGGAGCGCTGCTCCGCTCCAGAGGTAAGCGGCTGCCGTGCACCCTCTGCCCTGCGGCAGCGCGGGGGGCCCAGATGCCGTCCCGGGCTCGGCGGCGGCGATCCGTGCCCGGGCGGAGAGCCCTGCCCGGCCGCGCCGCTCACCTGCCCGCGCCCGCCGCCGCCGCGCTTTGTCCGCGCCCCGTCCCGCGCCCGGACGCGGGGCTCTCGCCTTCGCCGTGCCCCGGCGCGACGGGCTGGAGCCGGCGGAGTGCCTCGGCAGGCCGGAGCGCGGGTCGCGGAGAGGCGCTGCCCTGCGCCCTCTCCGCAGCGGAGAGCCCGCAGCGCCCACGCGGCCGCTGCCCCCCGCGGAAGTTTGGCGGCGCGGGCTTTGTTCCCGCGGTGCGAGCGGCGGGCCGGGCCGGGGCGGGCGCGCAGGTTGCCTCGCAGGCTGCCGTGCCCGGCGTGTCGGGACAGCCGCCGCTCCGGAGCAGGAATGCAGCCGCGCACCCGCCGCGACGGGCCCCTTAAAGGTACAGCCCGGCTCCGCGGTGGCGCCCCGGGCTACCTGCCTCACCTTCGCGGGGACTGAGAGCCCTCCCGCAGCGCCCTGGCACAGCGGGGCCGCAGCAGACGTGGTACCAAAAATAGTGACGAGGGAAGGGTTTCGCTGCGCTCTTAGCGAGCCGGGAGGTAGTCCCGTGAAGTCTCGCCATGAAAACTTTAGCTATGTGGCTGCTCTATCAACTGGTATCTGATGTTTCTTCGTCTTGTGCGGGGATTTCTTTATTTTACAAGTGCGCCTGGTGGAGAGGAAAACATCTAAACGGTTCGAATAATTGTTTATAAAGAGTTAGAAGGCTTTTGGGGGAGGGGTGTAGAGAGGACCTCATTTCTCTCCCTTCACTGCTTTGGCAGCTGCTGTATAATTTCACCCATCCGTTTTCGCCTATGCTACCCTGAAATTACAGGAAGCATTTGCAGTGGTGCTGCTGACCTCCATCATTCTGCAAGTATTGCCCCTGGGGCACAATCATAGGGAGTTTGGGTTTCAAGTAATATTATTTCTCTTCTAACAAGAAATCTAATTGCAGGCAGCTTTGAAGAATGTGCTAAGCCAGCTTGGATAGACTGACTAGAGAGGGGTGTAGTTCTATGTGTCAGAAAACCTGCTTTTTAGAAGCCAGAAGTACTCCTGAGTTCCCAAATGCCACACAGATACTTAGCCGCCCTCTAGGAGTGAGAAGGATCTAAAAGATAGCTCTTAGTGTAGGTACAGATCTGGATGTATTTTATTTTGGCTGTTGCCCAGGTGCTCCTAGTTAATGTGTCTGGGCTGTTAACAGCCATGTGGGGGATGTCTGATTGTAAAATGCAAGTTTGCTACTAGGTGGTTGTTCCTTGATGTCTCTAGGATGCTTTTTTTATGGCAGCTTGTTTCTCTTTCAAGTAGTTTTCTCATCAGTGCACTTTCGTGTATCCTCTTGTCAGGTGACTGTAAGTTTATGACTGGGTGTTCCAACTGCTTCCAATAGTGAATATCCTCTTTCCTTCATCGAAAGATAAGGAAATAAGGACACAATTTTGCACCAAGGACACAATTCCTGAGCAGTCTTTTTCCTATTTGAAGCAAGGAAAAACATAAGGTGATATCAGGATGGAGTTGCAGAGAAAATGCCAAAATTTGTGATGAGTTGGTGTTCCTTCACTGAGCTAGAAAATTTTCAAAGTTGTTCCTCAGAAGTACCTGCAGGGTTGATGTGCAGCTTAACTGTCATGAAGCATGCACAGAAGTCGTGATGCCAAACAGGTAAATTGTTAGAAACACTTGGTCATTTCCTACTCTGCCTCAGTACAGGAGAGTGTAGAGCAAACAAGTCTGCAAGACTGACCTTTGACTCTTTTGTAGTGGATAGTGGCAGTTCAAACTGGAGGAGTCTGTGCCAGAAAAGCCCCAAACCAACAAAAGAGGTCTGCAAGTATCTTAAGCTCTTGGAAAAGTGTGTTGCAGGTAAAAACAGGTGTAGAGAGGCAATTTAATGCTAATGTCGTGCACCACTGTTGGCTGGAGTGAAGAAGGATCTGGTGTTAAGATGGTCTGTGTTAGGATAAATACAGAATGTCACAGAACCTGTCTGGCTGATGTGTTTGCTGTTCTGGCTCCTGGAGCTCTGCCAGAAAAATACATAGCTAATATCAGAGCTTCACTTCTGAAACATCTTGACCGTATTTTATCATTGCAAACCTGAATGTGTTACTTCTGAAGAAGTATATTTTGCAGTGGGAATCACAATTTCCACTGCCTGTGCTTGGCATTGCTGCTGGTTCTACAGCTCTCACCCAAGTGCAAAGCACCCATTTTCTTATTGTCAGCTTGGAGCTGATGATGTTCTACTTCCTGGGTGTGCTGAGAGTGCCAGGGTTTGCTGATGAGCAATTTGGATAATAGTCACAGATCTCTTGATCATCCTGAATTATCTTGACTTTATTTTTCCAAAGTGCTGATGGCACTGAGTAACATTCCCTATACTTTAAAATGAAGAGCAACATGCTGCAGGATGGTGACAAGTGGTGGGTTTTTTGTTTTGTTTTTGACAATTTTGTCTACTAAAATGTAGTGGAAAAGCATATAGCATAAATCTTCCAGCACGAAGTTAACATTATTGTTTTATTTATTTAGTGTATATAAGTAATTTTCTTTTATATTCTCTTTTCAGAAGCTTTCAGTTGCGTGCTATAGCACTGTTTCCTGCAATAGAGCAAGTCTTCTTGTGTCTTGGGAGTGTGGGTGTATGCAGCAAGAAAATTAATAGGTGCTTAGTTACATAAAGGGCTTGCATTTCCAGAGTGTCTTGTGAACCTTGATGAAGGATATTTTCTTCCTGTGAGATTTCAGAAAACTTGTAGCCGTTTCTCTATGTTGTATTCATTGAAGTTACAGAAGAAAAAGTGGTTAGATATAAACATATAGTTGTTTGTAATTCAAATCAGAAAGCAGTACTTGCTGTATGTTAACTAGAAAAAGAAATTAAAGTGACTTGCATTTTGTTTTTATTCCTAAACAGTCTCCAGACTAGTGAAATTAACATTAAAAAATAGTTAAAACATTAATTCTGTGAGAATGATCTGTAGTCTGATAGTGCTCTTGAATCTTCCTGCTCTCTTGTGAAATAGGCAAATATTATCCTTGTTTTGTAAATGTGGGAAGTGAAGTAGAAATTGTCTTGCCCAAGGCCAACTCCATTCGCCCTAGAATGCAACTTACAGTTGAACACAATAGAATATATGCTTCATAACACTTATAAAAGCTGATAGAGATATTATCTTAAAAACCAGTCAAGGTTTTAAAAATAGGTTTATATAATAAGTGCATGTTCTGCACCTTCATTGAATTCCTTTGCTGCTTGTGACTATTTCTCTTTTTAATAGTACTTACATTTCTCTTGGTGATGGTCAAAAGATCATAAAGCCACTGAAATTTTACTTACTCTCTGTAAGAAAGGGAGAATTGGTAAATAAACTGTTCATAAAAGAAATGTAAAAGAAAGGTGGATACTTAATTTCTCTAGTCCTCTGTTTTTTCTAGCTTAGCTATTTGTTATGTTTTCTTCTATGTGTTTACATAATAAGATAGTTCATATGTAGACTTAAACTGACTGTCTTTTAGGATGTGTGGCTTTACCTGATGAAACGACCAGAGCTGGAGCTCTGGCATACAAAAACCCGCTCCCTTAAATGGCATACTGTATTTGGTGGCTGTGTTTCACACAAATCACAGCAGAAAACACTAAATGTATTTGTCATCCATGAATCTCATGTCCTTGATGGTTAGGCTCTTACTTTTGTGTCTGTGGTGCCAGTGGTTATTTGCCATTGCTGTTATCTTCTGTGGGATTTTGTTGTCTCTACTGAGTGAAAACTGGGCGCTGTAATGCTCCTTGAATCTCTTCTTTCTTCTGTGTAGATTTCCATTTCTCTGTACTAAAGATAGTAACTGTATGGATCCAGGGGCTTGTAATTCTGTGGACTTGTGGTTTATTTGTGCTGTATATCTGGTTGCTCTGGGACTGTTACCTGGGAGTATTTGACTTCCCTGCTGTTGTGAGTGAGTACCTGTTCAGGTTTTTCAGCTTTCCAGGCATGTTTTCTTGTCCCCCTTACGCAGAACTGTTAAATGCTGAAGTGTTCCAGCCTGTGCATTTAGTCTGGGGGGGCTCTTGAGCTGCAATCAGTCTTTCTGTGAGGAGCAAATCTCCTTGGCTGTTATGAGCGTAGATGGAAGGAGACTCACTATGTAAGGATAGAAAAATAAGTTTTCATAAAGACTTTATAAATATCAAATGGAGCTGATGTTTGTTGACTTTTGTAGTGCTAAATTGTGAATTACTGAAATTCCTCATATCAAGGAATTATGTAATTTAATATAGAAGACAGAGAAGAGGGGAATTGAAGTGTCATGAGCCTGATTCTGATGGTATGAGATATATTAAGCATTCTGGTATAAGCATGTTAGCACACTTGTGGGTTGAAAAGTAGTGACAGAAGCTTTGTCTGTCATGAGGTTTTAGGTGATTAGGTTCTTCTGGTATTAGCCACCAGTCAGCAAGTAACAAACCATTAAGATTAACAGACAGTAATGTAGATGCATATTTACTGTTGGTACTGCGAGTTGCAGTTTTGTCAAAAAGTGTATGACTGAAGACAGCACAGATCTTGTTTCTCAAGCTGTTGTATGTTGATCACAACTTTCTGGTGTTGCAATACTCAGAAGTAGAAAGCACCAGATTTTTACCCTGAATGGAAAAGGTAGAGGTAGAATAGAATTCACCTTCCTGTACTGGGGTGATGAGGTTGTGCAAAGAACTGTTGTCCAGCAAAGCTTCCAGTAGATAATATATTTGCCTGAAAACAGACCCCATATTCTGTAGTGTCAAGGTGGAGTTTTACTCTTGGAGTTAAAGCTACCAGCAGTGAGACGTTATCATGACTCCAGGCAGGGGAGACCCCTCTCCTGGCTACCAGCATGGTGACTTCCTCCGTATGCCCTAGCAGGGCATAGTCTTCTGTGTCTCTTTGTTACTGCCTGACAGCCCCTCCCAGCTGCTGGAGCTTTCTGTTTCTATTGCATAGCAGCAGTTCTTTAATCAGAAATCTTGTTAGTATTCAAGGATAATTGATCCAACTCTCTGGTAGGGGGTGGGGACCCAGCCTTGCATCCTTCTCCTACTTGCCACCCCCAGTTTGACCCCTGTTGTCTCTTTGTTTTCTCCTGTTAAGTTTGTGCCAGTGATGTGTGTGTGTGCTGTTTTTCCAAGCAGCCTGAAGTTGGCTGTAACCAAGAGCAGCAGTTAAATAGAGCCCGATTTCCCCGCTTCCTGGCGTTCAGTTGTTCGGCTCCATTTTCTGGTCTTCTGTGTTTTTGATTTGCAGAGAAGGAACTTACTTGGTGCCCCCAGGCATCTCTTAAACCCATTAGAACAAACTCCATTATTTCACTGTACTTAGAAATCCTCCTCCTTTAGTCCCAGCATCCATCAAAATAATGTATCCTCTGTAAGGCCCTCTGGAAAATGTTTAATAGGATCTTTTCAAACTCAAGGAGAGTTCCAGTTGGAAAGGGGGAGGGGAGAAGGCTAATGGAAGATCTAACTGTGACTTGCAGTAAGCCTGAACTTGGCCTGTGTCAGCTCTCCCTTCACCTCCATGCTGAGGGAAAGCTGAACAGAGCGGATCCAACACTGGGATCAAAGCTGGAAACAAAAGGCTTTGGGAGAAAAATTTCCCGTCTGGCCAAGAGGCAGCCACACAAAAGTGGTGCATAATTTATCACTCGAGGTTTATTTCTGCTGTGCTCCTTCTGGAGAGAGAAGGAAAAAAGAAGTGACTCTCCTGCTGTTTCGAAGTGGATAAGTGATGGCTTTGGAGATTTGAGGCAGGAAGGAGCTGGAGATACCATGGAAAAACTTTTTCAGTGCATTCTGTACCCAGCTCCTCTCTTGTCAGATGTGGTCAGACCTTATTTCTGTTGAGGAGAACCCTATTCTTGCATCTTGAAGTTTCAAAGAGTGAGGACTTTTAACTTCTCTGATAATTTACAAATCACAGTGGAGTGATGTTGCCTGTGGCAAAATCGAGTTCTTTGACTTTCCAAGGTGTTTTTCTTAACTTAAAGATTGGTCTAGGTGCTGTGGCTCTGTGTAACATGAAGGAAAAGGCTATGTTTGCCCCAAAGGGCTTATAGTCTTAATTGGACATCTGACAAGGATCAGGGGTGTGATAATTCTACTGGGATAGATAAGGTCAATATTAAAATGGTATAGCTTTCTAATTAAATTTCCTTTAGCTTTGGATTAATGGGAAAAGCTTCTAAAGTTTTTCATTCCAATCACTTCTTAGAACGAAGATAGAGAGAGGTTTTGGGTAGGAGTTGGCATCAAAGCCTACTGAAGGCTGGTAACTGTGTAAATATGTTACAAATGAGGAAGCAGATGCAAGAGTAAACCATGAGAAGAAAGTAAGGGGATATAGGAGTATAGATACTAACAGAAGCAAAGATACGCATTTTGGAAATGAGAGCCAAGGACTTGAGCTGGCAAAGGAACAGAAGAGTCATGTAAGGAAATCCAAGTGGAGTAATTATGTGGGATCTGATGGCAGAAAGAGTTGTTAATTAGGTAGGATAAAAGATGGAAAGTGAAGGTGAGCACTGAGCAGAATTTAACTGCTGAGACAGGGAAAGACATATTGTACTAATGCTTTAAAGGAGGATGTGACAAATTGTTAGGAATCTGTGACAGTCCCTGACCTAATGGGGTGGTTTTATGAAGTATTAGGAGCCTAGCAATGGGGTCAGAGGTGGAAAGGGAGACTATTAGCAGTACACTGAGATGGTGAGTCCATGAAAGGGACACTATTAGCAGTACACTGAAATGGTGAGTCCATGAAATAGAGGTCGTGATGGAACTATGTATAGTCGTGGAATGTGGGATCTGTCAGCCTTGGGAGCACATAAACCAGAAGGATTTTTGAGTGGGATGTCCAGGAAGGTATTTTGGAGGACAGTATTGTCTGGAAAAGTATAGGAAATGGGAGGGCAGCTAGAATTTTGGAGGTAATTGCTTGGACAAAAGCATTAAGTGAGAACGGGAGATTACTGTGGGTTTGGTAAGAAGTCTGGGTACAGAAGCAAGTTGTGCGGTTGCAGAAAATTGCAGCTTTCCTGGAAAAGGAGCCTACTTCTCTTCCCCTTCCCCATTAAGACTTGCTGTGTGAAAGGGTGAATCACGATTATGAGCTGTTAAAACACAGGCACCCGATGTTCTCAGCCTTCTTCTCTGAGAGGTTTGTAAGAAGCGTTCTGGCACTGTGCAAGGTTAGAGGGAAATACACGCTCTGCTCCTTTAGCCTGAATCTCCAGCTCTGTCAGTTCATTTGACTTGGTGACAGCTGGTAGTGCTAGGAGAGGTTCTTGCTCTGGGGTGCAGCCATTCAGTGTATCAGAACCGTCTCATGGGATCTAGGATTAGAATAAAGACACACCTTCTTTATTTTTTTTCTCTTTTCTTTTTTTTTTTTTTTTTCCTTTGTGCTCCCACCCAATTTTAGTTCTGAATTTCCATAACTGCTGAATAGTCAAATCCTTTCTTTGCAACTCTGAGGGCGGGGGGAAGAGAAATCTCAGGGTTGTAATTTCCTGCTTCTGTTCCAAGCTTCTGAGGATGAACCAGGAGGTGGGATAATTCTCTGAATTAAAATTGCATTTGTTAAGAAGAAGCCAGCTTTACTGCTGTCCTTTCTTTGTTATTCAGACTTTGCCACTTCTTCAGGCTTGACAAATTTAAGAAATTAGGTTTTTGAGGCCTCAGAGACTGTGTTCTCCTCACTGGTTTTTGAAGCCTGCTACTCCTGAAAAGCCTGTGTGGGGTTTCTTGTGGCTGAAGGACATGCCACTAGTTTGTTCTGCCTTTATAAAAGGGCCTTAATCAGCATAGTATCTGTTAGAATGAGGAAAACATAATGAGTCTGTCTGTGAGAGAAAACTAGAGCGTTTGTAGCATGGGAAAGGGGAGATAGATTGGAGGGTGCCATTCTAGAGGCTTTAATAGCGAAGAAACAGGAGAGAATAGTCATTGGTAAATAGGAATGCTAGAGGGCTATCTGCACTTTTGTCATGGATCTCAAATAGAAGTATTCAGTGTCTAAATCTTAGAAAGCATGATGTAGGAATAAGTGGGAGACTGAGACAGGAGTCCTTCAAGAGCAATAGTCACTGCCCTGCAAACAGACGTAAGTTTAATACAAGGAAAGAGCAGGTTGAGCTCAGAGCTGTATGCGTGCAGAGATGAAGTGGTGAAAGGAATTTTCTTGGGCATTGACTTGGAAACAGGGAAGGACTCATTTGTCTGGTTGGTGTGGTTATGGCCGTTTGCTATCTTAGGGAAGGCTGCCTCTGGATCTGACTTCTTTCTGGATCCAGTGAACAGCAGCTGCAAGAGGGTGTTGACTCATGAACAGTTGATTGCCAAGCGGTTGTCTCCACCACTAGGGTGGTAACCTCATGTGTTCCAGTTTGAACTGTCACCACTCATGAATCAATACTGTCTGTAGGCCTTTGTTCACTGCATTTTTGAGTGTATGGAAGAATTCAGACCTGCAGTCAGTATTACCTTAAACAACAGAAAACCTTTAGGCTTTTTGGATGTTAGTTGTTGGTTTTAGGGGGTTTGCTTTTGTTTGTTTGTTTTGTTTGATTTTTTTCCCAGGCATGAGGTTCTTTTGTCTGGGAAGAAGGTGGATCCCCTGCCTGTGCCTCAGCTCCTCTACAAGGGCAGATTTGTCATCCTTGCATCTTTGGCAGTTATGCCGAGTAATTTCTATGCTATGAGTACTCAAGCAAGAACAACCTTGGTGTTCCTTGACTTCTGCAACCTTCAACTACAAACTGGCTTGAAGCAGCTTGCTCACTAACAGGAGAAGCCTGTTATTTCTCTGAGGTTTCTCTTGTTTGTGACCTGCCTTTTGTGAACTGGAAGATGAGGAGCTGTGATCTTCTGTTGCTCTTAGTGCAAATTCCAGACTAGAACAAAATATTACTTAGGTTTGAGTTTTCCAGTCAATTGTCCCTAGGAAATGTTGGGTGTTTTTTTGGTGCTTCTTTTCTTGCTTTGTTATGGTTAGTTCTTCACCCACAATTCTTTAGAAGTGTAGGAGCAAACTTTTAAGCTTGAAAGGAATGTCTAAAACAAAAAAAAAAAAAGGACAATTCCTGTGATACTCTGTAGTAACTTCTTATTGGTTGGTTGTGCGGGGGAGGCAAACTTGATGATGGTAATGTGTGTTCTGGAAGAATAAGAGAAACTCAGATGATTATTTTTTGAGAAAGGACCCGTGAGCAATTTTTGTGATGAGATGCTTTAGAACAGACTGGCAAGAAAGGGGGTGGTAGACACTTGCCTCCTTTAAATGCTTGGCAAAACCCTGTTTAGCTTAACTGGGAACACAAAGTGAAACCTAATACAGTTACAATATAGAAATAATGGGAGATAAGTTAGACCTATGTACAATTCATCAATTGCAGGATAAAAATAAACAGTACTCAGACAGAAGAAGCCTTCCAGCAAGGAAGGGAGGTAGAGATGACATCTTTGGTATGTACACCTTGACTTACCCGCTCAGGCAAAACAGGCTCTGAGCTCAGGCTTCGATTAAGTAACTGGGACAGCTGCCAAAACACCTATGTTTGCTGGCTAATATACTGCAGTGCGTTGGTCCTGCAGGTTAATCTAGGAAAGGCATGGAGTGTTATCTGGGTTTGTCTTGGGTTTTTTCTTGTACAATATAACAACATGCTTTGCATCCTGTATGTCAAGATCTTAAACTAAATATGGTGGCAATGCTAAAACTGCCTCTTGAAGTATTGTGAGGACAGAGGGCCATTTGAGTTGCACCCCAGAAGACCAGGTAGCCTAAGGAGCCAGCTTTTCTGACCTTGCAGACTGCATACCAAAGTCTCCAAGGTAGGTGCTTTATGGCTCCATGCCCTTTAGAGACAAGCAGAAGGGGAGTGGCTCACAGGAGCGAAATGACAGTAACTCCATAAGGAGAATTTTAGCTGTTGTAGGATGGGACTGAGCTAAGGTGGGTATCCAGCACAGACTCTCTACAGCCCCACACTAATGAGCCTCAGGAACCTTTGCGTGCCTAAGGCTCTGTGTGGCTGTGTAAGTGGCCCTAGCAAGTAGGACTGCTCACACCATGAGAACTGAATACAATGCTGAGATTTTCCTCCTGTACTAATCAAGAGCAAATTAAATACTTGACTCCCATAAGAACGAGCTCCAGAGCTCTGTATGTTTTTCCATTGTAACCAAAGGGAAGTCAAGTTATTTTATTTTCAGATGTGCAAAGACATGAAATTACTAGGTCTATGAGATCTGTGTAATGATTGCTACAGAGTAGGTCTAGAAGGATTTCCATTGCTGATCTCAGCAGCACCAAAACCAATTCTTTTTATGCAATCTCATCCAAAGCAGCAAAAGTTGTCTCCACCTAAAAGTACAAGAGAATCATATATTGAAACCAAATGAAAATGCTGTCCATGCCTATGAAAACATTGTTTCTGGGGTTTGACACTCCTTTTGAGGCTTGGGAAGCAAATAATTTAATCCAAAATTCACATAAGAAACTAGTCAGAATCTAAACCAGAACACAAGTTGCTATAGCAGAAAAAAGAAGTCCAAACCTGCTAGCCAACTAGACTGCCACAAGTTATTGTACAAAATTATTCTGCTGGCACCTAGTGCCAAGTGAAATGTGCAAAATCAAGTCAGACTTTTACCAAATACAGAAGTGGCATGTGCAATTTGGACTGCAAGTTGGATACAGGGAAAATTAAAAAAAAAAATTGGAATGAGAGCTAAAAGGAGAGGCTGAGAAGAAAATTTTATAATCTTATGAGTAAAATATAAAATATAATAGAGCAAAGAACACTTATCTTACTCAAAATAAAATGTTATTCTTTGGAACATTTAATTTCTATCTTTGGACTTCATGCCATGTATCCCTTTCTGTTAAAGCCTCTGTGGAGACAGGCCCTTCGTATCTTGAATCCACTTCTGGAAGAAACTCAAGCGTGCTGTTTTTTACATGTGGGTAACACTTGCAGAGCTTGTTTTGCCAATAAAAGTGTCTTTGAATTGATTGTGGTGGGATGCAGTGCGAGTTCTGATGTAACATGAGGCTCTTTACAAGTGCAGATTTTAATGAGAACTCGTCTCTAAAATCTCTAGTAATTTTGTTTTCTTGTTGCTGTTGTGAATTGGCTCCTTTCTTTCTGTGGTCCATTGTTGTATGGATGATGTTTGGAAATGAAATGTCTTCCATCTGGTTAAGAAAGTTGATTTATCCTTGGAGGCCTGAACTGCTGTCTTTGCTAGCAGGAAATGAACAATGTTCCAACTGTCCCCAATTATCACCCACTTGCCTTTCTGCAGATCCATGTCTTTTGCAAGGATGCTAGAAGAAATGACTTATGGATCATGAATTGCATTTTACCAATCCTCTGTTCCTTTATATTTATCCATTTAGCCCTCTCCTCCTTTTTAAACTTTGTAAATTAAACACACTGCTTAAAATGATTGAACAGTGGACTGGACCATGGAGGTCTGGTTTGCCTGGGACACAGTTGGTGGCTTGTTTCAGATGGCACTAGGAATGCAACTCCAAATGACTTACTAAGGGCATGTTACTGATTCAGAGTAGGGTTTAGTATAATCTTGCTTTATGGGAAATATTATTACCAAAACACAGTTTTAGGGTAATATAAAGCCCATGTTCTGGATGAGCAGAATTAGAGGAAATTTTGCTCCTGCTGCCTTTTCTTTTAGTAAGCTTGATATCTATCAGAGAGAAATTTTTTTGGTGGGGGTGCTATGATGTTGTCACTGCTGAAAATTGTTCTTCTCCGACCGCATTGTATGTGGCTTGGCCTCCAGCTGCTGGGCTTCCTTGGCCCAGGGGTGTGGTTTCTTGTTGCGCCTAGTCTGGTGTAACTGCGGGTTGCCCCAGAGAGCAGTCTCACTCCCTTGTCCCTTTGATAGGTCTGTGTAGATGTCTGCTGGATGAGTCAGTCCAGCTTTTTGGTCTGTCACAGAACTGGCCTGCAGAATGGTGAAACCACAGGTTGTGTGGTATGGGCAAGCTGAAGTGAATTGCTCTTCAGTGAGCTCATCAGTATAGACCTGATAGAAGGACAGAGACCAGCCATTTTCTTGGCACTGACTTGCTGCTTCTTTGCTCTGCCTTAATAGTAATTTGGAGTGGTTATCCCTAGGAACAAGGGAAGGTGAGAATTCAAGCCCTACATTTAATTTCTGTGGCTTACGTAAGCGTAGGCCTCTTTATTGTATGATTTGTATGACAGTCTTAGTGCTGTATTAGCATCCAAGTGTGATGAAAGATCAACCCATAGATGTTGCAATTGGTGCAGTACATTAATTGGTGATGCCCTTTGTGGTGGAAACTTCTGTTCATTAGGGTTGGAGGCAAAGTCCTACTATCTTATTTTAGTTGGGCTACCACAGACTAATGTTGTGAGTTGTTGCCAGAGAAATGGTCAATCTGAATATGAAAAGCTTTATCCCCTTGCTACTGCCTTGATTTTTCTTCCTTAATCTTGCCTTTTAAATGACTGATGTCTAGCAGAGTTGGTTTTTTACCCTTATTCGCAGACTCTGGATCAATTCTGCTTGCTCTCCCCACCACTCTCCACTGGTATAGTTAGATGTTGTGGTTTGACAAGCCTGGCCTGGGCATGCGCTCAAAAGAAGGTACAATCCACTCTTCTCCTGAGCTGATGCAGAAATGGCAGGGCTGATGCGAAGTGTCTGGTTAGTCACAGAAGACAGAGCTAGCTGTGGGAAAACGTAAGCTGTCTAAATGGCCATTCCTGTTCCCCCTGAATGAATATGTGGCAGGCTGAAGGGGAAGATGTACATAGGATGAATCTTACACATGAATTGTCAATTGGATCACGTAAAGATTCACTCTAATGGAAATCAGAGCTTCACAATGTTACATGCAGCATGTGCGTACAATAAGGACAATCCCTGCTCTGAAGAATTAGTAATTTCTACATGTGGTAAATTGACAGATGTATGAAGTAATGAGGAAAAAAACCACAATGAAATACTGATTAATGCAGTAAATGCAGGCTCCACTTAAGCTTTGCCTTTTAGTCTATATGGTGATGCTTGTTGTCCTGTCCATCCTGTCCTTCTGTTGAAGCTGCCTTTGTCTAATTATTCTTTTTCCTACTCTGATACACTGCACGCAAGATTAACACAATTAGACACATTTGTTGTGTCTGAGGTCTGATACTGGGAGAGTGAAAATTCTTCTCAGATGTGATGTCCTTTATAGTGGATTTAGTTGCTTTTTGCCCTGGATAGTGCATGTTCCTGTTATCTGCCAGCATATTCAATAAACAGTTGGCACCAGTCTAATGAAGAGCATCATATCTAAACCCAGCTCACAGAGATCTGCTCTGTGTCCATGACTCTTCCACCCTTTCTCCTGTCCTGACGTAGCATCTGTTAGGATGGATCACAGCATTCTGCATTTAACCATGTAATCACAAAGGTCAAGAAATTTGAGACCAGAAGCTTGACTTGGTTAGAAATCCAAGTTTTAACCCTAGATTCCTGACTTGGAATAGTTTAGCTGTGGCCGACTTTACCTAATAATTATTAAATGTTCCTTTTTGCTGCTTTGTAGCAGCAAGCTAGATTGCTGGGTAGAATTCTGTAAACACATAATTGGCTCCAGGGGCTGTATTTACCCAATAGTTTAAGTGGTTTTCCCTGCATCCCCTGGAGATCAGCTGTACAGAACTTGGGTTGGGAGTGCCATGTTTGCAAGCTGTAACATAAAGATTCTATATGGTTGTTGGGCTAGGTGTGATAATAGCTAGGTCTGGGATTTTTTTACTTTTCTCTAAGGGTAGTTGACAACTTTATTTTGGAGTCTACAGACCTCTTTTTTTTTTGAGGGTAAAGAAGTTAACCATGGTGACTGGTTGCTCAATAGCTGGGTTTTTTTCCTGCACACTAAAGTCAGTGGCTTTTTCCCAGATTAGAATGTTACATTTTTAAACATTTACTGTACTCAAGTGTAGAATGACCTAATTCACTGTGTCTATTCCTTTTCACAAGAATTTTCAGCACAGTAGCATGCCTATCTTACTTCCAAATGTACAAACACTTGGTAAGCAGTCTGTAAGAAGAAAATAACCTGTGAGCCACTGTAGTAAATACATTTGTAAAAACCTTAAACAGGAAATGACCCCAACTACTTCTGTCGGTTTGCCTCTAGGGCCATGGTTCTGCAAGCAGTGAAGCAAAAGAAGAAATCAAACTGGACTGGATGAGGAGGAGTTGGAAGATCCTTCAAGTTTGCATCTTTTTGAAGCTCATTGCCCACTGCGCCACTTTTGCTCATCCCTTTTTTTATCAGGCTGCACAAAGTTATGCCACTTTATGGGGGGTTTAGGACTTGGGAGTAAGAGAAGGAGGGCTAAGTGCTCTTTAGGGTAATGCAGCTGATGAATATGAAATCACTCTCCCGAAGCTTCTTTCCTGTTTTGAGCAAACATAATTGTGTTTCTGGAGAACCTGAGAGTTGTGTTATCACTTAAATATAGTTAAATCAAGGCTGTTTCTGTCTTTTGCTTATTGTGCACAGAAGAAGGTTTGTTTCAGAAGGATACCTGGAAAGAAATCAAGAAACTAGATTACAGCATGAAGGGCAGGAGATTTTATCTTCTCCATGAAAAACAGACATATTCCTCTGAGGCCTTGATACCTAAATCATCATCTATATATTCAGTTTGCCAAGTGTTTGTTCAGTTTTAAGGAGGGTTATGGGAATGATTTCCAGAATGCTGTTGCTATTTGTAATTCCACATTGTTTGATAACATACAGTAAAAAATGAAGGGAGGATAGTGAAACTCTAAGCATGCTTTTCAGAATCTGGGCTTAGTGGACCATGTTCAGCCTCAGAATAAAGGACCAGGAAATGGGAAAGCTAACTGAGCTCAGCCTCTGGAGCTGAGATGGATGCTGTCATGACTGTAATGATGTGTAGCTTAGTTGGGTACTGTGACTTAAGCTGATCTGATCTTGACTCATCGAGGCTTGTTGGCTTAAGGTCCAAATGTACCAGCTGTTCCTACTTAGAGAATAATCCATAGGAATAAATGTTATGTTCTTACAGTGTTTGGGAATGGTAGCATAAGGTACCAGAAAAATTCAGCTAATTTAGTCAAGATACAAACTACATACTAGGGCTTTTTTTCCCCCTCAGAAATACTTTTTTTCTTTTTTTCTTTTTTTTTTTTTCCTGATTGAAAAAAAGTAATTTTACTGCACAGCTATTGAAAAGAATTAGTATAGAACTTCTCCACTTAGGATGGAAAGAGAGGAAAAAAGTCTGCATTCAACTGAAAAACCTCCCAGGAACTTCTCATGGTAGACTAATTACTGGAGATAAAATTCTGCTACAAGCAGACAAGTAGCCCTGTGTTCTGTCACTTCTCTATTGTTATCCAGTCATTTTAGGTAGCATTTATAGCACTGATGGGCTTGGGTTGCTCTTTGATCAGAGGAAGTACTCTATATTTAGCTGAATAATATTATGTCTTGCAATGCCCACAAATTGGCTTAAAAGCTTGATTCAACTTGATTTTGTCTGTTGTACCGTACTCCCCAAAGTATGGTGGAATAACAGAAGGAAAATTGCTCTTGAGTCATCGTGGTAAGTGATCTGTAAGACGGGAGACATCACACTGTCTATTCATGGATTCTGGCCCTGAGATCATGGTTCTAGCAAAAGCAAGTATGCAGAAGAGTTTAAAAGATTTTCAAGTATGAAAAATTCTTCTTCCAGGGCTGAATGGTGTGCCTGCTTAAATGGTTTCTGAGCTTTATGAGGAATCTTTTATTTAGATATGCACTTCAAATCCTGGAACTTGGTCGAGGAAGTAGTATCAGAAGCAGTTCTTAATAATATTGTTAATACAGACTCTTCTCATGAGAAAAATCTTCAGGCATCTTTAGCCTGCTTTTCTATGGAAGCAATGGTTATTTCAATATGTGTGCATATCTTCCCACCAAAAAACCTGGTCCCAGAGAATAGAAGTTTCATGAAAACAGGCAGCACAATAAATGGAAGGGACCATAGAAGCAACTTGGCTGTGGGTGAAGATTCCTCATGAGTTTGCATTTTGTTAGACATGAAAAAATCTTTTCCCTCCATTTGGCAACAGATGCATCAAAATGGACTCTTAATCCATCTGAAACTGGCTTTGTTAATCCCATTTCTCATGTAGCTATTAAGATTATTCAGGTGTGCAATTTGGAGTCTCACTGGACATAAGCCTATTTCCAGGTCCCCAAGCAGTGGCAATGGTTTGAATGTTTAGTTCTTCAAGCCCAGGAGATGTTTAGTTCTCTCTCATTACAAGGCAGAGGTCTTTAATGGGCTTTAATTGGGTTGCACTTTAGGATTACTCAAAAGCTTTGTTTGGTTTAGGATGTGGCTGCTTGGTTAGAGTGATATTTCTGGAAAGAAGAATGTTAAACCTGTGTTTTGAGCTAACTGGTTGCTGGCTATTTCCCAAATATGAGTGAGGTTTGGGGTGGGTTGGTTTTTTTGTTGTTGTTTTTTGGGTTTTTTTTTTAAAGTTTAAACTCGTGAAGTTTTTGGGCTGTATTTTATCTGTTAAGGTTCTGATATTGTGCTCATCCCCAGCCTGAGGGTCAGTGGAGGCAGTGCTCTCTTGTATACCAAGAAATTTTAACTAGAATATCTGAAATAATTACTACTCCCAGTGATCCACCCTGTGCCTCTGAGTGGCTGAATATGAGGTAAAATTGTGCTGAATGTCACAGTTTACAGCCTGGCAACTTCCATTTATTTTAGTGTGCTGGGTTGTAAACTGGTGCTTTAGGAACTGTGCATAAGTGTCCTGAGGTAACGTATTGCCAGATAAGATCCTCTGGATTGCTGGGTCTAGTCTGATTGAACTGGAAAGAAGCTGCAGGCATGACTCTCTGTTCCTTCTGGAGACATGCCTCTTGCTCTTCAGGCCATGTTACAAGGCCTGTGTGCCTCAGCCTGGCCAGGGCAGAAGATAGCTGAGGGCTTTTGCTGAGGGCAAGGAAGGGAAGGAATGGTGTCCTATTTACTTCTGAACATCCTCAATGTCTTGAAACACAAGAGAGACATTTTATAATGCAAGTTGAACCAGTTCTGATGGTTTTTCCTAACTAGTTACATCAGAAAGGCCAAGGATCATTACTTCTTTTGCTGATTTTTTTTCTTTTTTTAGTTTCAGCCTTCCTCCCCCTCCACCTTTTGTCTTGCTTTCCGTTTACCCATCTGCATCTGGTCTTGCCCAGGCAGCTGCTGCTCTATTTGTATGTACCCTGGGGGAGCTCTGGTGCTCCTTTAAGATCTCCTGTTGCTTTGGGAATTCACCTTTTAGACATGGTGCTTCATTAGCCTCTCTCATTTATTTAGTACTGTGAGAAAAGATTTCCCCTCCCAAAAAGCAGAAGAACGAGTTTCCAGCAGCATGTGCTTGAGAGGAGAGTGTCTCTATGTAAATAGAACAGGTTTAAAAGCTATTGGCAAGGGAGCAGCTGGAGAAGTTTTGAAGCAGTATTGTTTGACCGAGTTGGCACTGCGAGGCCCTTTGGCGGCTAAGGCTGAAGAAATCCCCCCTGCTCTTTCTCCTTTGGGAAGGTTTGTCCACTGACGAGTGACTGCGCTGCCCCTGTGCACTGTTGCCTCTTGTCCCCTGCCTCGGTCTCAGCACGGTTGCTCCTTTTTGTTGCAGCTTGTTAGAGGAAAAATAGCCATTTGGGATTTTTTCAACCATTGGGTTCTGCATTTCCTCCTTTGCCGCCCCTCTCCCCTGCCGGGCGTTGTGGGAGAGTCGTCCCCTCTGCAGGCGATGGTGGGAACGACTCCGGCCTCACTTATCATCACTGACAAATCAATGGCAGCCTTCAGAAAGCTGGCCCCCAGGATCCCCGCTCAGCCCAGCTCTGGAGCAGTGGGAGGCTTCCCTGGTGGATAAAGGACTCCTTGCAGCCCTGACTTGTTGCCTTAAATCTAACTGAGGAAACCTTTTCAGTCTCTTCATCAGTGGCCCCCTCCCCTCTTGATTTGTCTTGAGGAAGGTGGCGGCTGGTGGAAGGGGGGCTCATGGGGAGGTGGGGGGAGACGAGAGTGGGAGAGCATTGGGGTTTGTAACACTTTTTTCTGTTTCCCTTTCACAATAGCCTGGCTAGTGCATGCAGAGCTGGGCTCACAAAGCCTCCCCGAAGTGCCTGGAGTCCCGCGGGGCTCCTCACAGTGAAAGTTTGCTGTGTGTATTCCTACCAACAATACAGCTGGGCCCAGCAACAGGCTCCAGCTTTGGGCAAATATTTCTACAGCTTTTCCTTAATCGCTTTTGAGGGGAGGAGGGTGAGATGGGTTTGAGAGGTAGGAGGGTGAAAGAAATTTTGTATGTGCAAAGGAGACAAAAATAGATATGGGTGGATGGATTTATCTCTGTCTTCTGTGGTCCAGGATTCTAAAAGGAACCTTTGTCAACTTCTGTGCTAAAGCTAGGGAGCATCAGGGTTGGATCTGAAGGAGAAGGGCGATTAAGGCGGTCAGCCAATCTAATTATTTTTTTGTTTTTCTTTAAGTAGGAAGCATAGCTGGCAAGCCCCTTCTGTGTAGTTTAATCCAAAGTGTTGGTATAGACTGAAAGTACAGCTTTTTTTTTTGTGTGAAGTTTGTCTAGCTTATTTCTGCTTAGCGGTTCTGTAGGGTTTATGCTTGATTTCCTGTTCTCTCTATTACCTGTCAATTATCTCTCAATTTCTAGTTCATTTGATCTGGGTCACAGCTGCAGACCAGAAGAAATCAGAGAAGTGATGTTCTTTTAAAGTAAACTGTTTCACCTTCACTGTCTGATAGGTTTTTGACTTGAATGTTGCTTGAGTCCACTGCTATAGCCCTGGGATAGACAGGTAGGCTCCTATCTATGTGCTGGTTTTGTCCTCTGTTTCTAAAGCTGCAGTGGAGATACCTAAACAGCATGAAACTGCTTGATTGGGTCAAGAAGAGATCATGTGAGCCCACTGCTCTGTAGCGTTATGTGGAAAAATTAGCCAGGCCACCTCCTTTATACATTCCTTTCCACGTCTGCAGGGCTGGCAGCAAGCTTGGCATTCCCACAATTTAGAGCTAAATTCTTACATTGGTTAAGCTGTGTTGCATGTGTATTAAAGGTTCAAATGTCGTTTTAGATCTGATGTTTGTATTACGGTAGGAATGATACCAGAAGCATAATCCTTATTCCAGGTGTGTTATGTCAGGAATTAAATTTGGAGGGGATGCTTACCTGTGTCAGTGTTCTCCCAGAACAGGGAGTACTTTTGCTCTAATGTCATAGTTGCAGATGGTACACACTGAGAACAACTAGGGGCTGCATATATGGAGACTGAGTTTACTGGACTCTGTCCAAGGCCATATGCAGGATGAGTGAGATTACTGTGCAGTGGTAAAGCTGAGAGTAAAGTTCTTAGCATGGATATAACCAATGCTTTTAAATAAGGGATATCCTTGCCTTTCATTTGGAGGTGAGCACAGAATATGAATCCTTATTTGTAGGAAAAAATTACTGATAGGCCAAATACAAATCTGAGTTAAAAAGAACATAGAGTAACATCTGTCCTTAAGAAGATGTTCAAGCACCCTTTCCCTTGCTAACATCCATTGACTGCCCCTTTGTTTTTGATTGCTGATGATATGGTATTTGTAGCAGCATTCTATCCTTAGAGCATCACAACTACTAGTGAGGCAAGGTTTCTAAGAAAAGATAACAACCTTAGTTAGACCAAACTAATGTGGCTGGAAAAACAAACAAGATTTTGGGAGCAGTTTGTCCTGAGAACTAAAATAGAAGCCTGTCTTTAAATTAAGCATGAGTTGAAAACAATTGCTTTGAGTTCAGCTTGACTGTGTTAGTAAATTGGATATTACAAAGAAACTTCCTGATACTTCTGGAGCAGAAGGGGGATGATATGTAGGAAAGCAGTTGGTGCATTAGGGGCCAAGCTTACTCCAGTCCTTGCCTGATTTTCTCTTTCAGTTGATTAAGATGTCACCAATTTATAGCTTTCCAGGCTGAAACTTGAAGGAGAGAGAGAAGAGCTTCTGCTTAAAACTATCTGTGAAACTCAAGTTAGAAATGATTCAGTGAGTTTGGATAATAAAGATGGAGATAGAGTGCTTCCCCTTTCCATGTTTAAAGTCTTGCCATAGTACAGAAAAGTTTGAGAACATTAAAGAAGCTCTCATGCTCCAGAAATTAAAAAAAAAAAAAAAAGAAAAAAAGAAAAACATTCCAAAAGCAGAGGAAGCTTAAGGATTCTTTGGTTTCTGAAATTCACTCATGAATAGTGGAGCTGTAAATACTTTGCAAATACTCAAACATTTCTAATATTTTAAAAAATTTCAATCAGTACTTGTATGTGCTGAGTAGGAGTTTAAAAACCTGCCAGCAAAAGCCTCTTCGACATCCTCTGTGGTGGACATTGACTATCCAGTGACAGGCTTGAGTTACCAGGGAGCTCTGCTCCAATTATTGCCCCAAGCAAAGGGCTCCAGAGGAGCTCTGGTATAGAGAATGCTTTCTGAGAGGCTGCCCACTGGGCTGAGTGCTTCTCTACTGGCCTACAGGCTATGAGGAGGAGGAGAAGGAGGCAGCTGCAGGAGGCTATTTCTGTGTGCCACAAAGCAGTGTTGAAGATTGTGTTGCAATGCAAGAAATAGCATGGAGTGCTGAGTCTGTCATCCCACAAGGGGTGCACACAAGAACAGTTCAGCTGCATGATGTCAGATACTGAGTAATACAACTTTTCTACTTGGTCAAATTATTCCAGGTAATTTTAAAGGATTAACTTCTTGGTAGCTGAGTGATCCAGATGGAAAAGAGCTATTCTTTTGCCATCAGCTTGCACCTGGCTCAAACTTGTATATTTGTACTCAGTGGGAACAGAGAAAAAAGTGACTCTGCTGCCACCTAATCTGGACCAAGTTTGAATTTATGGGCAGTTTTCAAGGGAGGAAAAAAAAGAGTAAAGTTTCAGAGGAAGGAGTAGCAGAAGAGAAATGATGATTATAGAAGTAGGGAAGCTGGTTAAGAGATAGAAAGAAATGAGGGAATGTGAGCAGGTAGAAGGAGGATTCTGAGTAGTGGGTATGAGATATGGGACACTCTGGCTTGTGCTCTCTTTTCTTCCGTCTAGCTCATACATCTAGCCTCTACCTTTTACTCCCAAGTCCCACTTTCCTGTAGTGGCTCACCCACAAAGAAACTTTTGTCTTTCATATTCTTTTCTGTAGCCTGTCCTTTTTCTTAGAAAAAGGAGACTTGCCAGTTTGAGAGGCCTGAGGCTGACCTGTCTGGCACCATGTTTTAGCTATCACCTACGTTACTCTCCTTCCTTCTGTAGTGTTTTACGAGCATCCAGCCCTTGTGGAAACTATTCTTTGGCTTTTCAAGTTGGACACTTGGAAATCAGTTGAATACTTGGGTTTCTGTCATGGGACTCTGTCTGTCAGAGATCTAGAAAACAGAGCTGATGATACCATTTAAAGCAGTAAGAGGTGAAGGTGAATCTGTGTTTATGGACTGCTTGACTGTTCTGGTGATGAATACCATACAATAATAGTGCATTGAGTTCAGGAGTTTGTGTTGCAAATAATACAGAGATTGTGTGGTGCCATAAAAGTGCAGAAGCTGTGCAGGTGAGTTTAATTTTAGGATTTCTTTAAAGCTTTTTCTAACTTGCTTATAATGGATTTTAAATGTCCTGTGTAATCAATAGCAGCTGGATTTTTCTTCTGAAGCAGGCTGTGTAAGATACCGTCTTTGCCAGCCTATTGCTCAGTTCTGTGTAGCAGGAAGCAACCCTTTTAAATTCACACCTGTGAAACTAAATTTACTCAAATCTTCCAGGCCTTGGCCCCTCATTTCCTTTCAATGGAGGGAGAGCTGGTGTTGGGAGTCTCTCCTAGCATGGTGTTTACTGCTACCTCTGTGGTTAACCTGTTCCTCATGGACTGTTCAATACTGTTTAATTTTTTACACTACACATTTCCTTCTCTGTTGAGGAGTGGATGTATATTTATATTTGCATGTAATACAATATTTTTACTGTGGGAGTCATCCCATAGCAGTTCCTTTCTGCTCCTTCAGGAAGAGGAGGTCCAGGTCTCCCATAACACACTGGGCTTGCCACCTCATTCAGCCTCTTTTGATCCATTCCCTGTTGAATGAGAAAGTTGAGTAAAGGCCACAGGTCTGCAGATGAAAAACACAGGAAACATGAGTTGAGATCTGTTTTAATTTCCCTCCAGAAACTGCCTCTCTGTAATTACAATTCCAACATCCTCCAGAAAGAAAAGGACCCTGTCCCCCCTACAGCCCCCCCTGGCAAATTTGATGTTCCTTGCAGCAAGGAAACCAGGCATGGAGCAGAGCAGGTCAGCTGGGGCTTGAGAACGCTCCCTTTTGGTGTCTTCATTGCTGAAGGGGGGTGGGGGCTCTTGCTCTTCTCAACCCCCTTCTTGCCCCTTCCCTCAAATCTCCCAAGTAAATACAATTTTATTTTATTATATTGGTGCTGATCTGCTGTTGTTTTTGATACAAAAAAGGTGGAAGGGGCAAGAAGGAACGAAAGAGTCTGGCGACAGGAAGAGATGAATTGCTGAAGAATGACACTGGCAGGGACTATTGTTCATTTTAACGCTGGAGCAGGAGCAGAGAGAAACGTTCACACGCCATTCTTGGGCATCCTGCTGGGCAGGCTAGGAAAGGGGCATTCCAGCTGGTCGTGAGATTTGGCTGGACAGATTGAATTGGGCTGAATAGAATGCTCGCCGTTTTTTATTATTATTATTTTTTTCTTATAAAGAAACTCACTGATTAATTGCAATGGAACCCGATTAAAGGGAGAGTCTGAAACCCACACACACATTACAGACATAAAGCTGTCAGCCTACCAGCATGTGATGACTGGGCCTTAACCCTTTACAAGGCTAATGGGGGGAGGGGGATCCTCACTGGAGTCAACATTGCTCAGTCTGTGTATATGTGTTTGTGTGAGAGAGGACTTCTGTCATTTGGGGAAGGAGTTGTGTGCACAGCAGGATACCTGTAAACAGACTGTATTTCATGAAAGACAAGGGACTGAAGAAGGAAAATTGGGTTTAGGGTCATTTTGTTCGTGGAGAGATTGTATGAGGGTTTGCTCGAACGTTACTGGCTGTATTTTAACAGTTTTGCAGAATTCAGTATCCCTTGTCCATCCATATCTGTCTCTCCTGTACAATCCTGAATGTGGCAGTAGGAAAAAAATCTGTGAAGCCTATAAAGTTCCACAGACTGCTTGGGGAGTGTTGCAAGAGAACTTGGTTAGAAACACAAAGAATATAAAAACTAGGTAAGTATATAAAGGAATGCTATAATCTGTGTGAGAACAAATCTGTGGTTGAGCTCAGTGTGGGGACTAGTGTGGAAAGTGGATGGCAGCTTGGACATATGTTGTCTCAGCAGGGATGGGATTTCAGAATGCTTAGAAACCCCCTTCTTGGACTAAAAACTCATTTTTATTATATATTGATTTAATTTTACAAGTTTTGAAAAAATTCCATGTTGTGGTGCTTGTGGTTTTCTTTAACCTATTTTTTTGCTCATCTGATTTAGTGTCTGGACATGGCTGAATGCTCTCTGCTCATTCTCTTCTTCTTTAATACCCTGTTTGTAGCTTGCTTCTGTGGAGAAGCGCAGATGATTTATTCAAATAGACTCTTCAAGCTTTGAAAGGGGTCTCTGTGTTGCAGTGCGAGGAGATTGGGGGGGGGCAGATGCTCTTGCCCCCCAGCAATGCTTATCTTCAAGTGTGGCACAGTAAAGGATGGCACATAAGGCCTCTAATGAGTGTGCTCTCCAGTCGTTTTATCTTTTTCTACAGCACCCTGTGCACATGTGTGCCCACTGGCTTGGAAATGTTTCTGTAGAGAAGTGGAAAGAGTGGAGATACGGTTGGAACAAACAAAGGTCCTTTGTGGGCTCTGGGAAAATGACAGAGGGATTGCTTTTTACTCTTTAAAGCTCCTCATTGCTTGCAATTCATGGAATAGTTAAGGTTGGAAAAGGCGTTTAAGATCCATGAGTCCAGCTGTTAACCAAGTACTGCCAAGTCCATCCCTAAACTGTATAATTAAATGTCATGTCTACATGTCTTTTGAATACCTCCAGGAATGGTGACTCTCTCTCTACCTCTTCCCTGGGCAGCCTGTTCCAATACCTGACAAACCCTTTTGGTGAAGAAATTGTTCCAAATAAACCAAACCCAAACTTTCCCATGCGTAACTTGAGACCTCTTGTCCTATTGCTTGTAACTTGGGAGAAGAGACTGACCCCCATATCACTACAACCTCCTTTCAGGGAGTTGCAGTGGTCTCCCCTGAGCCTCCGTTTCTCCAGGCTAAACCCCTCCAGCTCCCTCAGCTGCTCCTCACAGGACTTGTGCTCCAGACCATTCACCAGCATCATTACCCTTCTCTGGATGTGCTCCAGCACCTCGGTGTCCTTCTTGTAGTGAGGGGCCCAAAACTGGACACAGCACTTGAGGGGTGGCCTCACCAGTGCTGAGTACAGGGGGGCAGTCACTGCCCTGGTCCTGCTGGCCACACTAGTGCTGATCCAGGCCAGGATGCCACTGGGCTTCTTGGACACCTGGACACACACACTGGATCATGTTCAGCCACTGTTGACCAGCACCCCCAGGTCCTTTTCCACCAAGAAGCTTTCCAGCCCCCTTCCCCCAGCCTGTAGTGCTGCCTGGGGTTGTTGTAACCCAAGTGCAGGACCTGGCACTTCACCTCGTTGAACCTCACACAACTGGCCTCAGCCCACCAATCCAGCCTGTCCAGATCCCTCTGCAGAGCCTTCCTGCCCTCCAGCAGATCAACACTCCCACCCAGTTTGTCTGCAAGTGACTGAGGGTGCACTTGATATTCTCACCAGATTGATAAAGATAATAAACAGGACCAGGTCCGACACTGAGCCCTGGGGATCACCACTGGAGCCGGCCACCAGCTGGATGTAACTCCAGTCACCACCCCTCTCTGGGCCGGGCCATCCAGCTGGTTTTCTACACAGTGAGCAGTGCACTCATCTGAGCCATGAGCAGCCAGTTTCCACTGGAGAATGCCGTGTCAAACGCTTTATTAAAGTGTGTAGGTAGATAACATCCCCAGCCTTTCACTCACCCACTAAGCAGGTCACATTGTCATAGGAGCTTTCTGAGGTGGAAGTCGCTTATCTTCCTTTTTTTGTCCTACATCTCTAGTCAATTCAGTCAGAATACACGTTGTGCCTTCACTGGCTTAGCTTCACAGGAAGCAGCTGTCAGCTTCATGCTCAGAAAAGAAAAAAAAAATCAAAACATCATCTTAAAACTCACTCTATGTAGCTATTTGTATTATATCAAGGGTTTGAGTATTCAAGGAAGAAGGGCATTGTGCGAAGTCCTACAGTTCATCAGTAAAATGAAGAATAACATGAACGGACAGGATCTTGCATTATTTTCACTGTACCCTCTTCATGAAAAAGAGCCTGCTGCGAAAGTTGTTCCTGCAGACAACTGTGTACCACTCCCTTTGAGAACATGGGATCTCTTGAGATTCTGTCAAGGGATACTGGAAATATTCACTTTCTCTCAACTGACCACAGATGAGAGTCAAATTTCATGGTAACTCAGCATCAGTGTAGCTCATGGAATCAGGAATGACAGAGTTTCCTGAGACTCTTATTCTGTGTTTTGAACATGGAGAGAGAAAGGTAGATGTTAACCACTGTAGTGCAAAAAGCCCTATGAGCAAGTGGGACTTAAAGAGTCTGCTGTTCATGCGGCTAAATGTGCAGTTGGACAGGGGAGTCACTTCTGTAAAAAAATCTCCTTACTCTTTGGTCACTTCCTATGTCGTCTTGTTTCTCTTTCTGCTGTTCATTTGTAGCTTCCCTACTTTATTCCCTGCCACCTACTAGCCCTGTTGTAGTCCTTTCCTGCAGCTCTGTTAACGTTTAACAAATTTCCCTCCAGTTCCTATGTTTCTTTTGGCTGTAGCTCAAGGCAAACTCCCCAGATCCAATACTAATTTAGGGCTCTGAGCAACAGTAGCATTTAAATGTTGGCTTTGTGCCATGAGGCGGACAGCCTCTTCACTGAGAAGAAATCTAATTCCAGTGTTTATTAGATTAACAGTGGCCTCAGGACTGGACTTCCTTTTAATGTTGTCCTTATAAGAATTGTAAGGCTAATACAGGAACTTGGGAACCCCCAGGAGGTTCTCAGGAGCCAGGCTCTGACCTTCTTTTTTGGAAGCAGGACTTGGATCTGACTTAATTTGGGTCAGGGAGCACAGAGGAGCAGACTGGTGAGGTGAAGCAGGAGGTGTAATTTTGACTTCCCAAGAAGTGTGTGTAAATCCTTCCATGTTTGTGCAATAGTGGCTTTGATTTCCTCCAAGTTTGTTTTAATAAGCTCTCTGGGGTAAGAAGGTAGGTATGTAAGGGCAAATTGTGCGTTGGTTAAGAAGTGGACTGGGACTGGGTAGGATCTGCTTTAATTTCTCAGTTTGGCCACAAGCTCTTTGGGAAGTCACTTAAGGCTCAGGTTTCCAAGCATGAAGACTGCCTGTGGTGGGAGGTATGAGTATTTTGTAATATTCAGAGTCAGGTCTAAATCTCTGAGGCTAGCTGAGTAATGATAGTTAAACAACTAATTTTCTACTGATTCTAATTTACTTAGGCACCCAAATACTTACAGTTTTGTGCTGTTTGGCTTCCATTTTTTGCTCCTGTATTGAAGATAATACTTCACAGCTTTTTAAGAGGTGTTGAAATTGTTCATTAGTAAAAAAAAGGCAACTTGACACTGTAATAGTAGAGACCACACACATACCTAGAAAGATGTGGTTCCATGACTGGGCCATTTTGCTTTTTGTGTGTCTTCCTCTGCCTGCCTTGGTGCTGTTGCTATTATTTAATTGAAAGTGAAGCCCTATGTGAGCAGTATGAAACTGTCTGTAAGGGATCCTCTGGTGCTTTTCACTATTGTGGTTAATTTTCCTGGGATCTGAGTATAAATGAACTGTGAAACTTGCAGGTTTTGTAAGGGCAGCACCTGAGGCTTCCAGTTTAAGCAGAGGAAGACTTTTATGACCACTTTCTAAGTCTTGCAAAGGAGTCTGAAGTCCAGGTGCTGTGGGAGGTGTGGGTTGATGCTTCATGGGCTGCCCTGAAAGCAAACAGTTGTGGGTGGGCTGAATAGGGGCTGATGTACAGTATAGCTGCCCTGCAGTAACCCCAACACTGACATTCTTGTTCTTCCTGTTGGAAGTTCTGTTAAAAAGAACTTATCCCACCTGAGCTCATAAAGCGTATTTGCATTAAACTTGTGTTTTTGAGTGCGTGTGTGTGTATATGTGTGCATATACATATTTTAAAAAGTATTGCTGGTTAAGGTTTCTTTTTTACTTTTAAGTTAATCTAGTTGTCTGGTAGGCAGTACAGTTGCTGTGATGTCTCTGTGGTTGTGTGGTACCTCTCTCTTTGCCAGACCCAGCTCTGTTCTTCCAGCTCAGTCTGGCCAGTTAATAATTGCCCCTTTGCCCCTCATCCTCTGAGGGCAACATAATGTCATGTGTGGAGTTATTTTTTAGAAAACAACATACAGAGCAACTCTTTGTCCCAAGATAGCTCCATTTATCTTGTGGTTTGTGCTTTTGAAGTCCTCCTGCCCGTGGGATTGCAAAAACTAGCTCCTGCCCCCTTATTGCCACAAAACCACACTGTGTTTCCTATCCCTTCCCTGGAGGACTCCTCAGCTAAGCTGAGCTGTTATGGTTGGCTTCCCAGTCTCTTGTATGGCAGAGCTGGAAAGCTGTAAAGCTCAGATGCTCCACTGCTAACATGAGGGCCTCTTTATATGGGACCAGAATAAACTCCTTAAAATGATCTCTATAAGACAACAGTCTCTATCTTGTCCAGGAACCTGCTCTTTTTTGTATCATGCCATAATGATGGGAAGAATCTGACTACAGCCCCCAAAAGCCAAAATGGGATTTTTTGGAGTCAGAGTTGATCTTTTTGCGCTGTGGACAAATGCAGTCCAGCTAGAACCCACAGTTCCTTGAAAAGGAAGACTTTTCAATGCTTTCACTTTGACCTTCTGAAAAGAAGTATATGGCTATTGTTTTTGGTGTGTTCTGGGACTGATCAAGAGAGAAGTCTTGAAGAGGTTAAACAAACAAAAGAATTTTCTGGGTTTTGGAGAGTAGTTCTGGAGGGTAGAATGTCCTTACAGCTTGTCTGGTGCCTGGAGCATCTGAAATATGAAAAAAGCTGGCTGATAATTTCCTGCGGGAGAAACAAAGTAGTTCAGAGAGCCAATGCAGGGTGAAACCTTGAAGACAGATCAAAAACGGCTTCCAAATTGTATTGAGCAAGGTTATGGGTACTTTGTAAATCAAGAGAGCGCTGGACAAGCACTGAGGCAGTAATTAACAAAGATCACGAGTGGTGTGGCAGAAACAGCTAAAAGCTCAAGGAGCTTCTGAAACAAAAAGAAAACGATTTTCTTGAAGATGTTGTGATAAGGAAGCAGCTGGATTCTGAATTTCCCTAAGTATGTTTATTCTTGCAACCCAGATCGAAAAATGCCACTTTTAGTTTTTCTTGGATCCCCAAAGCCTCTGAGCACAACTTCTCAAGCAAAGATGGCAGTGGCGCTTCCTCCTCTTAGCTGCCATCTTTTGACCACTCCATTTTCCTTTTGCCCCACTTCGAGACACCTTAGCTGCTTATGACACTGCAGGTAAATCAGTGCAGTTTACAACCAGTAGATTAAAGTAAACTGGCATTAATTCAGTTTTTGTTAATGCTGTGACCTTTAACTGGTTCCTTAATAGCCTTTGTCAGGCCATTACTGTTCAAGACGATGTTCAGACAGGAAGATGTATACCTATCCTGTCTGAAACTGAAAACTGAGTGAGTTTTTCTTTGCTTGTTTTTAGCTCAAGTCATGTTTAGTTAGTCCATACATGGTGAGGTAACACCTATGTCTTTCTCAGCTGTGAAGCAAAGAATTCAGTCTAATCTCAAGTATGCTTGCAGCTTGTAAAAAGACATGACCGGAATGGGCACAGAAGCAGAATAAATGTTGGAAAAGTACTGATTGTTTGTTTGCCTTAAAAGTTAATACTCAAGTTACTTAAAATAAGAGAAGTGAAGAGGGAGGAATGCATGTATTCAAATTAAATCTTTATTTTCTCATATTTATGAGTGGCAGATGCCAAGCTGGTTTTCATTAGGTCTTGTAGGCTGCTTGCATTCTTCTCCATTCAGTGAAGGGGAAGGTTTGCTAAGCCTCAGAATTTCTGCAGTAGTTCTGAGATTCTGATTCTTCCAGGTTGTTTCCCAGCAGTGACAAAGCATATCCATACTGTGACCATAATAAACCTTTGATGCTGCTGTAGCTGAGGTAATACAAGGATCACTTTAGGATAATTACTTCAGGATGAGAGAAATCTGTCTATGAAGTAATGGAAAAGTTAAAGGAAAGCTCCCGGAACTTAAAATGCCAATGTTTTCCCTGTAACTGGGAAAACAAAATCCAGTGTTTCACTTCCATGAACTTTGATATAGGAGAAAGATTTCTGACTGTTCAATGACCTTCATTCGTAAGTGCTGTCATGCTGGTGAAACTCATAAGCGACTATAGTAGGTGAAATACAACAGAACCTTTTTCCTGTGGATTATCTGCTTAAAACAGCAGGTTGCTTCTGTAGCTGGCACTTAGCAATTGTGGAGGTCACCTGGTAACATTTCTGCTGTTGTGCTATTATTTTCTAAATTTTAGTGTACTGCATGATTCATGATAAATGAACAGTAAATTGTTTGCAACCTTTATGGAACAGGAAAGGGTAGAGGTTGTTAGTGTGTGGGTTTAAAAAAAAACCACAGTGAAAGAAATGGAAAGTTATGCGTCTCATGTTGTTGAAGTGACTAATTCTTGCAAAGCATGATGTAGGCTTAAGGTAGTATTTTAAAGTGTTCGTCTAGCGTGTGTGTGTACTCTGAAAGGGTCTGAGTCATGTAGCTCTGCCTGTCAGGCTCTTGCGGTCCAGCTAAAGATTCCTGCACTGTTCTAGGTTGGACGATGATGTCCTTGAGTGATGTTATAGAGTAACAACCTTTTATTATTCTGTCCATTTCTGAGTGGTATTTAATTTCTGTTTTAATGTGCTTGAGTGGAATGATCCTGCATGACAAGTAATTTAGTGCTGATGTGAGTCCCTTGGATTCTTTGTTGTAGTTCTCTGTTGACATGTAATTGCAAAGGAGATTACAGCTATGTAAGAAAATGCTACTTCATGTTAAAATCAGCAAAGCATGTTTCTTGGTGTGGCATCCTTCAGGTATCACTCTGCACTTCATAATATAAAATGGATGACATGCTCTCTGCTTAAGAGAGAAAATGTACAGGTAATGAAATGCCAAGACTGAAGGGATGCTTTTAACAGTAACATGAAAAAAAATTAAGAAGGTGGGAAACATAATGTTCTTTCTCCTTGGAATGCATGTTTAGAGGTAGGAAAATTATTTAGTCCACAGAGAAGATATAATTATGTGTGTTAAAGTTATATAGGAGGCTCAATCTCTTCCAGTATGGGCCTTGGAGGTAAAAAGCAGAATGTCAGAGGTAGAATACTGCAGCTCATGGCTTTCTGAGGTCTTTGCACGTTCATAGATTCTTGGTAAAACAAACAGATGCTCGCACTATCTAATGTGTTTGTACACACTTGTAGACAGAAGGAGAACAATCATATTGAATTCTGTTTTTTTGAAAGGCTCAAACCCATTTCTAAAAGGGCTATTTCTGTTAACATTGGACATGATGTTTGAGGCAGGCTGATATGGTGCCTGCTATTTTGGATGTTAGCGGTGATTGACAGGCATGTGGAACTACAGAACAAAAGCTGTATTTTCTACTCTCCTTGCAGTTCCAAATGTTTGAGGAAGCCTTGTAGTTACAGAAAGGACATTTGCTATTTATTGGCTATTAAATATGCCAAATGTGTCACTGTATGGTCACATTTCAGCCAAAAGATCTGGAAATTAGAGTTGAGGTGTTTTACCAGGTTCTTACAAAGGTAGTTCTGGTATTCCCAGGAAAAAGCTGCATAGGATTCTGAAGGGAGGGCTTGGGTAAAAAGTCACAGAATGGGTCAGGTTGGAAGGAACCACAGTGGATATTCTGGTCCAACCTCCTGCTCAAGCAAGGTTATCCTAGAGCACATGGCACAGGATTGCATCCAGATAGTTTTTGAGTATCTCCAGTAAGGGAGACTCTCCGGGCAACCTGTTCCAGTGCTTGGTCACCTGCTCAGAAAAGAAGTTCTTATGTTTAAGTGGAACTTCTGTGCGTCGGTTTCTGCCTGTTGCCTCTTGTCATATTGCTTGGCGCCACCAAGCAGAGCCTGGCTCCATCCTCTGACACCCTCCCTTCAGATACTGATAGGCATCGATGAGGTCCCCTCTCAGTTGTCTCTTTTCAAAGCTGAACAGGCCAAACTCCCTCAGCCTATGCTCATAAGAGATTCTTCAGCCCCTTAATCTTCATATCCCTCCACTGGATCCACTCAAGGAGCTCCATGTCTCTCTTGTGTCAAAGATCCCAGAACTGCACACAGCACTCCAGGTGTGGTTAATGAGATACAGCTTTCTCCTGTCTAGCCTTGCCTATTAAAATTCTTCAGTCAATTTGAGATAGCTGTCATTTACCTGATAGTTCATGCCTACTTTTGGACAGGAACTTTAGGCTGAGACTTTGATGTGTTTAACATGCTTTAGTGGTTGAAAGGTTCCTGTTTCTGTACTGGGACTTCATGTGTTGTCCACCATGAGCTACTTCCATAGGCAACTAAGAAGTTGCTCAGGAAACAGAGGATAATATATTTCCTATTCAGAAAAAAATTTCATAGAATCAGTAGTTTCCAATGCCTTCTGTCTGATTTCAAGAACTAAATAGTCAGCAGGGAATAAAAATATACCATGTTACTTCAGGCTTCAAACGGAGAATCTTTTTGGAGTCTTGAGGGTACTGTGGGCCATAACACACCTTTGATAAAAGTTTTGTTAGTGTGGTTAGAATATGTTGCCTGATTTCCCTGTACAAGCCTCAGTATGGACCTTAATCTTATATTCCACTTCTGCAAATGGGAGAAATGTTTCTTCCTCCATGATATGACATTTATGCATATTGAGCTTAAAGGGGTTTTTTTGGCTGCCATATTGTGTCATAGCAGAAACCAACATTTAGTCTTTATTATTGCTCCTTGATTTTTCCAGGCATTGTTGCATCCCAGCCTTTTCTATTAATTTGTTCAATCTGCTTCAAATTAATTTCCACCAGATGCACTGGCTTAAAAAAAATTTTTTTTTGAAGGTTGGATCTTAATTTCCTGCCCATAATTCTGATCTTTTAAGGTCCCTTCTATATTACTTCTTTTTCCTCTGTTGTGTTTGGAGCAGAATATTTCCTATTTTGGTATAATTTGCAGGCTCCTTTAACTTGATACTTATTCATTAATGATCTGGAAAAAAGAAGTTATTTAATGGGACTGGATCTAATGCTGATCCCTATAATACCTACTAGCTATGTCTACTCCCAGCAGCTTGATTTGCTGCCATTTCTGATTATCTTTTGTTATGGTCCTTCAGCTGACATTTTTGATCTATGTTTGCTGGTAACCCAGCCAATTTGAATAAGATTTTGAGTAGGCTTTCATGGCAATAATAATACACCTTCTGTTCAAAGACTATTTATGTAGAAACAGATTAAACGTTAAACCTCATACATTGTGGTGGCATAATGATAGTATACCTACTTCTAGAAGGGAAGAGGTAATTTTGTCAAGTGCTGTAGAAGATATGGATAAAGTTAGGACAAGTATCTAGAGACTTCAGTTGTAGTCACATTGATTGTTGTGAGATATTCATTTATGACTTTAAAGTTTTGGAAGAAGGAACTGTAGCAATTGCTTCTTGATCCTTGAGACTCCTCATGTTCAAATTAAATGGTGCTTCTGTTTATTTTTCAATAGTTGTTTCTGTAAATGCTTTCCTATTCCCTGGGCATAGGTAGAGGTTTTCAGTGGGATTGCTGGTCTTTACTTCTGTGGGATCAGAATTGGGCTCCAGAGACTCAAGCATGTTTTTGAAGTCCTCCTGTTTTACTCCCTGTGCAGTGTTTCTGAAAAGATAGCTTATATTCTAGTCTCACTCTACCTCAGTCATATACCCATTGCACCAGCACTCAGTCAGTTTGCACTTTGTTGCACCTCTTATTTTCTTCAAGTCCTAATTAGCAGATGCCCTGTGGAATTTATCTTCTTTATGCTTTCTGTTCCTTGTGCTCATAATAAGTGTAACATTTTTGAGGTCTAAGGTGTGTAGTTGTGCAGTTTAATATGGTAACTGAAGGTGATTGGGCTTGATAACGTGCCTCTCCCATGCACTTTGTTCAGTCACGTGTTTAAATTAGAACAAGCTGGTTCGAGATTGAGGTATCCCTGCTTTTTCAAATTGAAAGGGGAACTTCTAAGACTGGGAAACTTTCATTCTCACTTGGAGACTGCCAAAGTAGGCACCCATACTCCTTTACCAAAAAGCTGTAACATTTTCAATCTCTCCTCTGGTTCATGTGGTTTTGTTGAGGGTTTTTCGTAAATTTTTTTGTTTCTTAACCTTACCACTATCACATACGTCCTCAAAAAAAAGTGAAACAATTCCATCTAAAGTTTTGAAAACTTCTGGATTGCTCTTCTTAATGATATTAACTTTAGTCTAGGCAGGCTTCAACAACTTGATATGGGTACCCAATCAGAGCTGCTTCAGATGCTTCTATAATGTGAGTAGAAAAGAGGAGAAAACTGTTGGCTTTTATCAGTGCATGGTGCCCCTCCTGACATCTGGCTGTTGTGCTAATGTTGCCTTTGCTGTGTCTGCCAACAGAGCTCTGAGTTTAAACAATGGTCAGCAAATCCCTCTTCTAAAGCCGGATTAACTGTACTTTTTCCTTCAGTGGAAACTGCTATTTGGGTAAGAGAGGAATCCAAAATTTTCATTTTCCTTCAAGACAGGCAAGCAAATAATGCTGAGCTTTGCTGTAGGAATTCAGGGAAGTGCTGGATAAAGAAGGAAAGTGTATCATCTGAACTATGTTCAAGACCATCTGACATATCTAACATCTGCCCTTATCAAGGTGTGTATGTGATGGGAATGCATAAGTGAGCCTGGTCTAGAAGTGGATAAAGAGAGATAATTGTTATCTGGCACAAGCCTTCTAGCAACAGGTTGGCAAGGTGTTAAAAAGACTATTAAAGACTAAGCTACAGATTTCACTAATTTTAGCCCTGAGTAAACAATCAGATGCTCGTGAGTTCTTAAAATACAGAAGAAATAAATTCAGTGCATCTGTTGAAGCCAGGGCAAAATATTCTGATGCTTGTTCCAGAGTTGTTAAAAAATGCATCTGAGGATACCTTTCCATGTTTTCTCTGTGGAAAAAAACCTATATCCTTATGCCCATCACTATTAGGACTTTAGTTCTCTCCTTATACCTTTATTTCTTTAATCATATTCCATTTTTTTACACAGTCCTGGATTTCTTTTTCCCTCTTTGTCACTCTAAGTGTCAAATTTGTGCCCTGTATTTTCACACTCATTCAATATCCACTTAAACCTTTTGTCCTCCCATCATTTTTCTGTGATAGAGTTGAAATTATAAAAGATGGTATTGCCATATTTTTGGTTGTGTCTATTGTAACAATGAGGTTTGCAGAAAGATCTCTGCCTTCCATTGAAGGTCTTCTGTAGGCCAGTATTAGCTCCCTGTCCATGGAGGGGGAGAAACCCAGATCCATGTGTTACTCAGTCCTGCACCAAGAGAATGATTATTCCTTCTAGAGGCTTCTGATTCTGAGCTGAACAGTCTTCAACTGTAAATAATGCCAAATAAGTTTGTAGTTCTGGCTTTTTAAAAGCTATTGGTGCTATTTTCCTTGCAGCATAGAACTTAATGGATACTTAGCCATGGTTTTAGCTGTGCTGTCCTGTGTTACAGGTACATGAAGAATTGGAGAGCAGTACAAACAAACTGATGGCTGTAAACTTACTACTACTGATTTTAAAAGTAACAGCAAGAGGTTCTGCATTAGGAAAAAAAAAAGGAAGAGGATAAAATCCACCGAGTGGTGTGGAGTGGAAGAGTCTCTTTTATTTAGCGGGTTCTTGATACCTGGACAAAAGAAAATTTGGAAAGATAGCGTGGTGCTGACCATTGAAGCCAGGATCTTTTGCAGTTGTTTATTGAGGAAATTTTATCTGTATGTGAATATGATAAAATTCTGATAGTGCTAGAATACTACCAGAGACTGACAAACCAGGAAGGTATTAATCTCAACAAAGGATGCCTTTTTACAGTGAGGACAATCATGCTACCTCCCCACTACCTCCCCAGAGACATGATAGAGTCCCCATCACTGGAGGTTCTTATGATGAAACTGTACAGGGTGCTGGGTAGTCTCATCCAGGCTCCATTTTCCACAGAAGATTAGACCAGGTTATCTTCTGAGGTCCCTTCCAAACTGGACTGTTGCATGATTCCATGTTGAAGCAACAGCCTGTCAAAGGTTGAACTGCTGCAAAATAATGGTAAGAGCTGCCATGTGTCATTATTTTTACTGAAGAGGGAGTGGGAGTCTTTCTTTTTGGAATAAAGCACACCATCAGGACTTAAAACTGTGTTTTCACTTTCCACCAGAAATCTGCTGTTTCTATCAAAGCAACAACTACAGAGTCCAGTTCTGTAATTATCCTGTCTACTTAAGTTTTCTTTGTAATGTCAATATTTTTATGAATCTGTGGCAAATACAGGCCTGCTCTGTAATAGCTCTGAGGGTTACAAATTACCTTAGCAGCAAAATGAAGTTTTATATATTGGGTTTTGCTTTCTGGGGCTGTATTGTTTGGCCTGAGGAAGAGTTGCTGGGACATGAGGGAAGTAGAGTAACAACATACTGTTAAAGCAGCCCTGCCCTCCTACCTCCCCCCCATCCAAAGATATGCAGAAATAACAGGATGATGATTGACTTCTGATTTTCAGCGAGAAATACATAACTCCTTTGCCAACTTTGGACATAAAACTACATAGATCCTAACTATTAAGGGGGGTGGGGGCAGCTCACCCTTCCTCAGGGGACATTTCATTTTTCAGATAAATAGGAAGATGTGGAGGATATTTGGAAGGAATCTGAAGAAACTGAGCATACCATGCTAAATTTAAGGTGATGGCAGACGTTAAGTATGAGGCCTGTGTTTAGACTGACTTCCTGTTTTTAAAATCTGAAGGTTGTTTGTATACTTTGTTAGAAAACTGTTTGGTTACTGAATCCTGCTGCTATGCATCTGTGGGGAACCAAACTACAGACAATGAAGATGATTTTTTGGTTATTTGTACCCACAGGCAAGTGAGAGAGTACGAAATTTGTGTTGTAGTCACATGAGGTATCAGGAGAGGCCAGGAAAGTTAAGTGATATCAGCTCAGCACGTGGCAATATCTCTGTTTAGCTTTTTTTGTATTGTTTCGTATATATTGCATTGCTAAAATATGTCAGGCTTTTCCCTCCTGCATAAGTGAAAAGGTGTTTGAATACAGACAGTTAGTAAAATGTCCAAGCCTGCAATGTGATAAAAAGTTTCAGGAAAAATATTTGTCATTGCTAAGCCCAGAGGTGCCTCTCGTTGTTCCTGCTCCAGAATAATGTGTAGAAGTGCAATTAGATATGGTTGCTTTGATTGTTGGTCCAGTTGCCTGAACAGCAAGCACTGATTTCCATCCTGTTCCTGGCCCACTGAATGACTGGGATTGAAACATGACACTGGAGCTTTATATCTGTGCTTGGTTAGTCTTCTGCCTCACGCTGCCAATGTTTAATGAGACTTTGAGGTAAGAGAGTCAGTCCTCTGCTAGGGCTTCTCACACCAAGTGCACCACTTCCGCTTGGAGCTGGAAAAGCATGCTTCTCATCTTCATCCTTCCTGACCCTCTACTGTTACAGATACGGGGTAGTGTCACTGCAGTTCTGAGCAGTGGAAAGTAATTATGAGACACCAAAGGTGAAATACTATCCATGCTGAAATCATTGAGAAAATTCCTGCTGCCTTCAGGAGTGCCAGCTTTCATTTACCTTGTTCTTTTTGCTGGGAAAGACAAGCCATCCAGGACTGATTTCTGATAATGTTCATAGGTTGAAATTGGTGTGCTTTCTGAACAATCCATGTGCATTAATTGACAAGTGCAAACCCAGGGTAGATAATGATTTATAATGACTAGAAGGTTAGTTCCCCTAAAGGTCACAAATCACAAACCATTAAATTTACAAATGCTGTAATTCAAACTAGTTAAGCAAAGTGTTCTTACATAATAGCACTACAGACACCAGCTAGTGAGTGTTGGTATTTGGGTCATAATGTGTCCTTCAGCTTCCAACAGTTTCAGTAGCATGGTAGAATCACAAAGCAGAGATGATGGAACATAGCAACTTTAATGAGGTGAGAAGAGCAGATGTAGTATGTGTGTGCTTATATATAACCTAATATTAGTAGCAAGTGTGAAGAGAGCTGTGTGTTTGACAATACAGCAGATTAAGTTACAGTTTGCAGACTGGGACAGCTGCACTAATTCTTTCTTTGCTGTTGCAGAGCTGTACTACCATGCTGCTCATGGGAAAGGCCAGCAAAGCTGGTGAAAGGGTTAAAGAAAAGTCTTAAGAGGAGGGATTGAAGGTTGTTTAGCCTGGAGAAAAGGAGGCTCAGAGAGACCTTATCACTCTCCACTACTACTTGAAAGGAGGTTGTAGTGAAGTAGGTGTCTTTTCTCTCAGGTACAAAGTGACAGGATTAGTGGAAATGGCCTCAAGTTGTATCAGAAGAGGTTTGGATTAGATATTAGGGAATATTTCTTCACCAAAAGGGTTATCAAGCACTGGAGAACAAGCTACTCAGGGAATGGTAGAGTCTCCATTCCTGGAGGTATTTAAAAGGCATATGGATGTGGCGCTTAGAGATACGGTTTAGTGGTGGACCTGCTGGTGTTGGGTTAATGGTTAGACTTGGTGACCTCAGAGATATTTTCCAACCTAAATGATAGTTATCTTGTGTATTCCAACAGGAAGGGGTGTCGGAGCTAAAAGTAGTTGGGATGAGCGTTTTGGAGCGCTTTCAAGGATAATAGTAGAAAATTGCTTTGGAAAAGGTAGTTTAAACTGCAGCTACTTTGGATACAATGTACAACTAGTTCTGCCTTTTTAAAAGGTTGTAGGGGACAGCAGAAGATGGTTTGTTCTGAATTTTCTATGTTGTCAGTTTGAAGAAAACCGTTTGATTTTTGTGGGTACTTGTGATCCTTCTGAATTTCCTTTAGTTTACTTCTACTAGTCTGAAATGTTGCAAAGATGAGGAATTGCTTTTGCTTAGGGATGTCTATTGCTTTTTTTGCCTTCTGACTGCATCACCCATTTGCTGTCTTTTTGAGCCAGCCATTGTCCTGGCCATACCTGATAAGTCCTCTGAAGATCTTACCACTCTGTCTTCTTTCATTCCTTATTTACCTCCTGTTCTTTTAGCCTTTGGCCTTTGTTACACCAGATGTTGGCTGCTTTCTCTGTTGTATGCAGTAATGCCTTGAAATGTATGTTTTGTACTAAACCTTTCAAAGATAACTTGTAGTGAACATGAGTGAAAGAATAAAAGGTAGTTAAGCCCATGACAGACTGAATGGAAATTCCACAACCAATTTGTTGGTGTGGTTCAGCTTGGAAAATAGCTTATAGTTAAGGCCTTGCAGCCTGCAGTGTAGCATTTGCAAGCAGGCAGCTGAGGCTGGAAGAAACCTCTTCAGCCAGTTTTGTTGCAGAAGAAACATAATGTAATCCTTTTTTAAGGAGGAAGTGCATCCCCTCTGAACTTCAATCTTTGCTTTACTTGCTCAAGTAGATGTCTTCACTGGAGGGAATTCTACTGTTGAAAGAGTTGCAGAGGTATTACATCAATTTTGCAGCTATTGCTTTTCTCAATTAAAATGGAAAATAAGGAAATTATGAGGTTTGGTTTTTTCTTTTTGCTTAGATCGATACAGTTTATGGTTAATCATAGGTATGCTACATGTACGAGTGAGTTCAATGAAATCAAAAGGCCTGAAAATAACTCAGTATGTATGTGATTACTACTTGGGGCAGGTATTTCTCTGTAATTCTTTCCTTATGATCTATTGTTTAATCTAAGAGCTTTAGGTTTATTTGAATTGGAGAAAGAAGGAACCATGCAAAAAAGTCCAACCAGACTAGCCTGAGGGAGTTGATGATTGATAGAGTAATCATTTGTTTAACAGTGATATTGATTATATAGATTGTCTAGATAATGTCAGACAGAAGTTCAGGCATGACCTTTTCCTTTTGAGAGGGGTGGTTTATAGCCTGTTCTTTCTCAAGGCAGAGATTTTTTTAAGAGGAAGTGTGGGATAATATCATAAATAGTTGCATTTGTACAGGGGTGAGAGTCGAGTTGTGTTAGAGTATTAGTCTGTAGGTGGGAAAGGAGGGCTGGGAGGTCCTTAGGCTAAATTTAAGGCTGGAAAAAATATTCTTATCAGATTATATATTATCATTTGGACTGCATTTTCATTTTGTCAGTTTGTAAGGTTGAAAATCTTCTTGCTCTTATAAATGTTAGTTAGAGTCAGCCTAATGTCACAGTTTAATGCTTACAGGTAAATAATAAAAGGAGTTTTTTCCACTTTCACTGGAGTCTGAAAAGTCTACAGTAGTGACATGTGAAAGGTTTGCATCCAAAAAGTTTAGGGTTTGGAGAAGACCCTTCAAATAGCAAGGATTCTACTTCAGAGAGTTTTCCCCTGTATTGTGCTGTCAGAACTAAGTGAAGAGCAGCAGCAGCACTGTGGTCTAGGAGAAGACTGAGTTGGTAAAATAAGAAGGGTCTTCTGATACCTGACATTCCTTGAATGTTTGTGATTAGTGCTGAATTATTTTTCACCTGATTCCCATGTCTCTTTTTGGCAAATTGCACTTTGCTGTTGCCTTCAAAGAACCCCTTTCCAAGAAACTGTGCATAGCAGTGTGAGGAGGGTGTATATTTTCCTTTGCAGTCGAGGATGTGTTCATACAGAGTAGTGTGCACACAAAGAGTTGTGATGTCACTTTATATTTAATGTTTACCCCAAAATAGATGGGTTGTCTTCAAAACATCTTTCATTCTTTCTTTTTTTCTTCCTTTACAGGAGTTACAAGTAGCACTGAGTGCTCCTGTGGACGTAACCATTTTACCTGTGCTGTCAGTGCTTTTGGTGAATGCACGTGCATCCCTGCTCAGTGGCAATGTGATGGAGACAATGACTGTGGGGACCACAGCGATGAAGATGGCTGCAGTAAGAATACCATCCTTGACTTGTGTTTGGGAAAATTGAATATCTTTTTCTCTGCAGGTGCTTCTCTGTTTTACAGGCACATCCTACCATTTGTATGACAAAAGTTTTTGATTGCAGGTGACCTACTTCTGACTGACTTGGAGTCTAACAAAGCCATTGTCCACTGATGAAAAACACAGTGAAAGCCTAAGTTTGGCTTTTTTTTGCAGCTGGTTTTAGATGGCAGTTAGACATGAATATTTTAGAGGGAGTGGAGGGACAGAGAACAGTACCTCTCATTTTTCCACCCTTGCAAGAGCACTATCTGTGAATTAAATTGTATGAATTTGCTGTAAATAATAATGGAAAATAAACAGTATGAAGAGGCGTACTGAGTGTGTCTGTGCTCTTCAGTAACATTCTAATTTCTTTCCTGGCTGCCCTATGAAGGGAGGGAAAGGCAAATATTGAAATAACATTTGTTGATCTTGGGATCTGCTGAGAGAAGTTACCTTGCAGCTACAGCATATCTATAGTGTTGGCATCTGTCTAGCTGAGCCCAACTAGGTGAAAACTGATGTCAAGTGTCACTCTGAGTGGGCATAGCATGATAGAGATGAGTAGAGAAAGCCTCTTTCTGTGGAGACACGAGTAAATTCCTTTTTTACCTCATGTCTTTGGATTTCATAGAGTGTGGTAGAATTGAAGAAAGGAAAAAAATGCCTGGTCTCATGAAACTCCTTTCCCGAAAGTTTCCCTAGAGCTGAAAATTCAATGCTTCTGTCAATAAACATGAGAGAAGTCTTTCTTCCTCTGCTGGATCTTTCTCTAACATTCCCTGGTTTCTGCCATTGATTACTGTATGGAAAGGAGCTTTCTTCATCTTTTAAATATTCTCTTAAAGAGTCTCTTCTTCCTTAAATTGGGAGATATCAACCCAGCTTTGTGAAAATTTGATTTGTTCTCAATTCTTGTTTCTTAAAATTTTGCAATCATTGAGCAATGTGGAAGAACTTGAGTCTTGGGGAGGTAAGGCATATCCAATAGCTAAGCTGGTTTTACTGGCTTCTTACTAAGCACAGAGGAAAATTCCTTTTTTTGTGTGGTTTTTTTTTTTTTGCAGGCAGGTGAGGAGATCGGGGGGATGCTGGTGGGATTGTTTTGACTTTTTCTTGGTGGGCTCAGTAACAATTTAGACAAGTGATACTTGTTGATATGATTTTCTTTGTAATTCAACAACTTCTGGCACCAAAAGTTTTAAGCTAAGCTGACATGGTAGGGTGGGAGAGATAAGATCTTCCATAGGAGCTAGCAGGAGGTGGTTCAAAGCTAACAAGAATTGCTTCATACAACATATGCCTAAACTGTGAATCCCCTTGCCAGAAAACATTGTTTGAAATTTCAGAAGCATTCTCAAGCAGCAATCTGACAAGTTTATGGATGTATAATCCACTAAGGGCTGTTAAAGATGAATGTGCCACCTCTTGTTTGGGAAGTCTTTGTATTACAAATAGAGGCAGATCTTGTGTTTTGAGGAAGAACATTTATTTTCATGCTTTCTTCTACTCGTCACTTGGCATCTACTGATGCATCATGTCTCTCTCTGTGGCCTGAAAGAGAGGAACCTTTCAGTCTTGCACAGTAAGATACAATATATTAAGGAGATCTGGCCTGTAGCTATTTGAATGGAATCTGTACAAACTAGGAAGAAGTACTGAACTGCGAGCAATCTGCTGATATTCTCAGGCACTGGAGGTTGGGAAGGATATAAAATAGAGATAGACATATAAGAGGCAGAATATAAAGGGATGCAGAGAATGTGGGAGCTGGGTTTGACTTCTGCCTTTTTTAATTTACAGTTTCTAAGAAGGTTCGCCACTGCAGTTAAGACAACAACAAAAAAAATTCTATAAATACATTGGCAGCAAAAGGAGGGCTAAGAAGAGTCTTCACCCCTTAGCTGAATGTAGAGGGTAGCATAGTGTCAGGGAAATGAGAAAAAGGCTGAGTAACTTAATGCCTTCTTTGCCTTAGTCATTAATGCCAAAACCAGTTGTCCTCAGGATACCCAGTTCCTTGAGCTGGACCTTAGTGACAGAGAGCTAAGTGAAGCCCCCATCATCCAGAAGGAAATGGTGACCTGCTATGCTAATTAGATACCCACAAGTCTATGAGCCCAGATGAGATGCACCTAAAAGTAATGAAGGTGACAGAACTTGCCAAACCACTTTCAGTCATTTAGCAGCAGTCCTGGTTACCCTGAGAAGTTCCAGCTGAATGGAGATCAGCAAATATAACACCCATCTATATTGGAAGGATGAACTTAAAGGCCTGTCAGCCTGACCTCAGTATCAGGAATGGTCATGGAGCAGGTCATCCTAGTTCCATCATGCAACATGTGCAGAGCAATCAGGGATCAGGCCCAGACAATGTGGTTTTACAAAAGGCAGGTCCTGCTTAACCAGCTTGATCTCCTTCTATGACAAGATGACCCATTTAGTGGATGAGGAAAAGGCTGGGTCGATGGACTGAGGCCAGTTGTGTGAGGTTCAACAAGGTGAAGTGCCAGGTCCTGCACTTGGGTTGCAACAACCCCAGGCAGCACTACAGGCTGGAGGAAGGGGGGCTGGAAAACTGTTCAGGGGAAAAGGACCTGGGGGTGCTGGTCAGCAGTGGCTGAACATGATCCAGCAGTGAACAGGTGTCCAAGAAGGCCAATGGCATCCTGGCCTGAATCAGCACTAGTGTGGCCAGCAGGGCCAGGGCAGTGACTGCCCCCCTGTACTCAGCACTGGTGAGACCACCCGTCAAGTGCTGTGTCCAGTTTTGGGCCCCTCACTGTGAGAAGGACACCGAGGTGCTGGAGCACATCCAGAGAAGGGTAATGGAACTGGTGAAGGGTCTAGAAAATATGTCTTAGGAGAAGCAGCTGAGGGAACTGGGGTTTAGCCTGGAGAAAAGGAGGCTTGGGGGACCTCATTGTCCTCTATAATTACCTGAAAGAAGGTTTTGGTGAGGTGGGGGTTGGTCTCTTCTACCATGTCTCAAGTGAAAGGATGAGAGCAAATGGCCTTAAGTTGCACCAGGCAAGGTACAGATTGGACATTAGAAGAAACACCTTTCACTGAAAAAGTGGTCAGACATTGGAATAAGTTGCTCATGGAGGTGGTGGGCTCATGGTCTCTGGAAGTGTCTGGATGTGGCACTTGAGGATGTGGCTTAGGGGTGGTTTAGGTTGACTGTTGGTCTAGATGGTCTTGAAGGTCTCTTCCAACCTTGGTGATTCTGTGTTCCTATTCAGGACATAACTTGTGCTGTAGGTCTCTGCAATTTAGTGGTAGAGGAAAGCTAGCATGTACAGAGAAAGATGGTAGGTTTGACAAGATGGAAGGGGAGACAAAGAGCTCTATTTATACAGAGTAGAAAAGTAACTTAAAGGGAAGGACTAGAATAGGAGCTGCCTTTTTAAATAGTGCATCCTGGTAGAATAGGTACAAAGAAGAGAACTTCTTCAGCTGACAGCCAGCAGTACTTGAAGTACAATTTAATGGAAAGAGGAAAGCAGAAATAAAAAGCAAACATTTCTATAGCATCCTTTGCCCCATTGCTTAAGTGCATGACTTCAGCACACACATGCAAGGTTGCAGTGGAGGAGCCCTAGGAACACGTCCTCCATTAAGGCTGTTATATCTTGCTCTGAGTAGCTGCTCATTATGAATCCAGGTATGATACTATTCTTAGCTTGTAAGAATGAGATCAACTCCTACAGTGTACGTTTGTGGTAGTTGTCTGTGCTGCTTCCTGTCTTGCTTACTTATTACAGCACTGAACCTTTTTGCCAGAGCAGGTTGTTTGCTAAATCTCTCCCTTTTGCTTGGCATACAGGAGCCTTGTGAAGGTGTTTGTGGGGTTAACTGTCCATTTCCTCTGTTTGCTGACTGTGCCAAGCTTAAACAGGGCAGCAAGAGTGCAAGAGCAGGGGCAGGGCTTGAGCCCCTTGGAACAGCAACTTGAATTTTAGATCAGTTTAATCTTCTCACGAATCAGCAGTGATGCACATAGTACATGAGAACAGTTGGTTCACCAATTTTTCTTTCCTTCTCTGGCTGTTTGTCTGTGACACGCATACAGTTTCCTAATTGGAGTGAAATTTCAAGCTTCTCTGTTTTGATCTTGATTTGTGGTTTTATTTATTGACTGAAATTAGTAAATTTCTTTTAAATACAAATACTGAGCTAAAGGTTTGGATTGTCTTGATAAAGTCATCCAGCAAGCCCCAGATATACTAAAGGCCTATTTTAAAAATTCCTCTAAAACCATGGGGCTAGTCTTCGTGCTCCAGTTGTTCATTTTGACTTATGAACCTCAGTCTGTGCAACCACTTTATATGGAGTCTTCTGAGATGCTAAAGCTATTGAGATTCTTTTCCATCAATTCTATGGATGCGCAGCTCTGAGTTTAACAGGCAGGAATTATAATATCAAGTAGATGTCTCTGACTGGAAGAGTGAACAGATGTGTTTGCAAGGAATCCCACCTTTCCACTGGTCTGCTGCAAGCTAGTGTTAGCATTACAGGATTTTCTTTTTTCTCCTGTGAATATCCAAACTTTCCAGAGAAATAAAGCTGCAACCATACCTTTTTAAGGTGTGCTTTACTTCATTGTATCATATTCTCATATGTATACTGTAAGCCAATACAACAAGAAGAATGAGTTCCTGAGAGAGTTCTGTCTACTTCCTTGGAAAAGGAGAGGAAAATGTAAAGACATTGGACTACTGGATTAATAAAGAGTGAAACAGGCTGGGGGTTAAGGTGAAAATTACTTTAGTAGGTCAAGATTCAGTCTTGCACCTGTATCTGTGTAGTACTGCCTTTATGCTTGAGTAGTTGATTGGAGTTTGCTAAATTCTGTATTAATGCAATTTTCTAGCCTTGAATTGGTAATCTGTCATTTTGGTTAAAGAATAAAATCTTGAAATGTCGTGTGTAGTGTAAAAATAAAAAAAAAAAGGCAAGATACTTGGCAGTGAGTGGAGTTACAGCAGACATGGGAAACACTCCTTTTGAGAGGTCTTTTCAGTTTTGAGATAAATTCTTAAAATATGGTGTGGTTTACTTTGTTTGATTTTTAATATTCTGTTGCATACTATAAAACAAATTACCATCTCTTGAGTTGGTTGCACTACATTTTTCTCCAACTGTCACTGTTTCTGTACACCCCAGACACTTTACACTCGTACTGGTGTCCTCGGAATGTCTGCCTCTCCATAGGTATTTTTCACTGGTGTTGGGAGAGCCATGCCTCTGCTTACCTGTGACAGAAACTGGTCTCCTTGCAAATTTGAAGCCCTGCTGTGATGGAAGCAGTTTATTCCATGACATGTTTGCTTCCTGCTCTGGATCATGTTTACAAGCCAGAGTGCTGTAGTAATAATAGCAGTTAAGCAACCTGCCAGCTGTCATGCCAGCTCCATAGACTTTGTCTGGTGTCAGCTCTCTGGCTTCTCACAGTGTCTGGCTTGGAAGCCCTCACTACACATGCACAGAGTCGTTCAGCTGCCTTCCTGCCTTGTGCCAACAGACTGCTCTGGCCTGTCCCTAACGAAAGCTGCATGCAAGCAGAGGAATGGTTTTCATTCTGCCCTCCTGCACGCCCTTTGAAGTCCTGTGTGGTGTGAATGAGTCTTACTTCCTGTGGCAAGGGTGAAAGGACAACTGAGTAAACTTGGCCTGAGGATTGATAAATAGTTTCTCATAAGATACACCAAATCTCCCCATAACCATCCCCCCCCCGAAGAGCCTTCTTGCTCTGAATTTTGGATCTGTATCATAGGTAATTAACTTGTAAATGGGTTACTTCTTGGGACACAGACTTGCTTAGCTTCATGCACTGTTATACAATACTTCTTCATTTAAAGGGACTGAAGAAAAATTTACATCTTTTACCTTAAAGTTTACTGAAAGTGATTTGTTGTTCCCATCACATAGAGAAATCTACACAGATCCTGTTGAACTGCCGCTCATTCAAGCTCAGTAAAGGATCTCTTACTTGCCAGGCAGAACTATCAGTATAACCTGCTCATCAGCCCCACAACAAAATATTTTAAGGTGACCTTAGGATAAAAATCTCACAGGTCTTTAACTAAAATTAGTGGAAACTTAAAAATTTTTTTTTTCCTTCTGCTGTTCACTTATCACGAGTCTTGTTCTCAGATGCAATGGCTCAGGGGAAGCTTCACTTCTAAACTTCAAGTTTTACAAACTAGGAACTCTCGTCAAGAGTTTAATATTCTGTTGAAAACAGACCAGTTCCGTATCTGCAACTTTGTAATTTTATTGGGCCTGGAGTATGTGTGTTTCCTTTAAAAGGCAGCAGAACTAATGCAATGCTCCCTCGGGCAGAGTGCTTGTGATCAAAGGGCTGTGAAAGATTGGATGCTGATTACGCTTCTAATTTTTTTTTCTTCTCTTTTTTTTCTTTTGTCCGGCAGCATCCTTAAATACAGTTCAGCAGTGCAATAACATTTTATGTCGTTCTGGAATTAGATTTTTTACTAACAAAATGTTAGTAAAATGCAGTGTCTCCTTTTTCTTCCCTAGAGTGGACTAACCTTCTTTATTTTTGTCCCTGGACTTCTTGCCTGCTATGCTGCAGATCTCAGCAAACAGGTCTGTTTGTGAGTACGTATGTGTTTATACACATATGTGAATATGGACATAGCTGGGGGTCAGGCTGCGCTTTCCTAATGTAGGTACCATGATTTTTTTGCTGTTGTTGTATTTATTTTTTAAATTAACTTCTCATTCTCCAAGTCAATGAGAGTTAGTCTAATTAAGCAGCCAGTATTGTTCAAGCCTCTCTGCGTTCCAGAGCTCTGAACACCAGTTGCTTGCTGTCCTTGGGTACAAAGCAACCTGCTCACCACAGGCAACAGGGATAAAGTGTTCAAAGGACAGTGGGACGTGATTCAGTCTGTGTTTCACCTTATAAACTTCCCTTTTCCCCCGCCCTCCCCCTNGGAAGTTCAAATTTTCTCTCTCCCTCTTCAGTGAACATGTCCTTTGCTTTGAAGACAGCTTTGGCATTGTTGTGAAAAGAAGGTGGAAATACAGCACTACTAGCAGTTGTTTGTTAGATAATGATAGGGACTATTAATTCGTTTAAAAAGAGGCATGGATTACCTTTTTTCTTTGCAGGTTTATCTTGAGTCTGGCTTGGGGCTGTGCTCGTATACATACCAGCATAGGATGGGTGGCTTCATCTCTCTGTTCCAGCTACTTCCTTCAACCTATGTTCTCAAGTTTTAGAGCCTGCTGTTCCATTGGCGTGTGAACAGAGTGGAAAAGGGACACTCGAGAAATCTCTCAGGGGGTCTCCTGGTATTTGTTATGGGAATCAGCTCTCCAGCATCACCGCGTCCATGGAGGCGGATTTTGCTTGATTTTTAATGTCACACATTTGGTCTTCTGCAAGCTAAATCTTCTTGCCTTGCCTTCACCTTATCCCTGTTGTGTCCCTGCAGCTCCAAGGGAGTGTGAGGAAGATGAGTTCTCATGTCAGAATGGATACTGCATTCGCAGCCTATGGCACTGTGATGGTGACAATGACTGTGGGGACAACAGTGATGAGCAGTGTGGTGAGTAATGTAAATACTACCCTCACAGGACTTTGAAAGGAGTTGTGCAGAGTCCAGCCTGTGCAGTTCTAGGATCCCCTGAACATGGCTAAGGCTTCCAGCTGGCTTTTTTGGGCTGAACTTGTGGGATATTCCATTCCAAAGGCTGGCTGCTTAGGATCTTGGGCTATGTGCCTTACCTGCCAGGCAAAAGAAATCCCTTGAGACCTTTCATTCCTTGACATGACATTGTGAAGTCCCTTTGGATTCCTGTTGAATCCAGCACTCTGTGTCAGTTCAATGAACAATGATGGTTTTGCTCAGGCCCTGCCTGACATGGGTATGTGTGGTTTAATGAGCAGTCTTTTTTGTGGGTGCCCTAGGAGCTTCAGGAGGATGATGTGGTGTTTTCCTGGGTACTCTGGAAAAAGCCAAGGCATTGTTTGTGTTGCTGTCTCTGCAGATATGAGAAAGTGCTCAGAGAAGGAGTTCCGTTGCAGTGACGGCAGCTGCATAGCTGAGCACTGGTTCTGTGATGGGGACACAGACTGCAAGGATGGCTCAGATGAAGAGAATTGCCGTAAGTGCTTTCCTTTGTAGTCACAGGAAATAGCCCTTTGGACCTGCTCTTGCCTTGGGTTTTGGCATGTTTTCTGCAGCTTGGACCTGCTCTTGCCTTGGGTTTTGGCATGTTTTCTGCAGCAGAGATCAAAAACAAGTTAGTCCTGCCTGTACTGGCAGCTATGCTGCCTTCTGCTGCCTACCCTAGAGGGCACAAAAGAATGGTGTCTCTCTTGTGTTACCTCACAGGCATACTTCATCTGTGCCTTGCTGCTTCTCTGTTCTTTCCCATAGCTGTGACCTTGAGTCAGAGCAGGAGGTTTATGCTTTATGGAATATAGCTCTCTATAAAACTGGAGGAGTTGAAGGGCAGCTGAAAGGCAAGAATACTATTCCCTTATTTTTCCTCTTGTCTGATTCTGAGTGAAATTTTGGAAGTGGAGGGATACTCTGCTTATTGAAAGCACCCTCAGGTACTGCACACTGAAGATACCTCCTGCCTGCCCAGTCTCTTTTCACTTAAATGCTTTTTGCAGGATGTTGCCCAAAAAGTGACTGATGCTGAAGGACAGGGAGGGCCTGGGGCATGAGAACCCATAACAGTTGCTTCCTTCTTTGCCTTCACAGGCTTGTAGCAAGGGGGACAGGAATTTGTGTCCCTTTCTAACCCACACTGCCTCTCTCCTGTGTCTGTGAGCACTGTCCATGTCTGTGGAACTTGCAGTGGTCCCTTCCCCCACCCTGCTCTCAAAGGCATTTTGCAGAATTTGTTCTAGATAGCAGGAAACTTCAAAAGGCTCTAGGAAGGGGATGAGGGCCGCCAGCTCCTGAAGGGCAGGGGGAGTGGATGCATGTGGGAGTTGTCTTTTATCTCTCCAGATAATGAGAGTTGGCAGAAAGCCAGGGGCTGCAAACATTTCTAAGCCAGGAAAGGATTCTAAGAGGAAGCCAGACTCTCTCCCTCTTCTTTCGCTCTCTGCCTTTCTCGTTCCCTTGCCTGTCACTTCACCGAAGGCCATGAATAGACCCTCAGGAAGGGAAGAGAGATGTTCCAGCATTGCCTCTTGTGGGAGTGGAGGGGCACCCAGAAGTGATGTCCCTGCTTCCTGAGCTGGAATGCTATTTCAGTCCTGGCTGGCAATTGTCTCTGTAAGACATTCTAAGTAACTTGCTAAGAAGTTCAGTTTGGCTACCTCCTATTCTTTTATCTTCATCCATGTGGTTGTCATCTTTTCATTATCTACAATCATGTTTGTCATTCATCTGGGACAAGGTGGAACTACACTCTTCTTTTTTGTGTTTTATTTTTTTATTTTCTTTTGTTTCTTTTGGGGATGTGCGTGTTATAATTGAATCACATAACATGATAATTTAAGTCACTGACTTCATTTTCTCAAGGAAACGAAAACATTCAGGCTCCTTTGGTGAAGGACACATTAAGACACATTTTCATATCCAGCCACTGGACACTCACTGAATTAAGTTCTTAGTTCATGCCTTCAGGCTGTGCCCACTACTTCAGGTTGGAGAGGCAAGTGTAGTTCACTTCCCAGACTACTCTTTCTTTTCTGTTTTGTTTAATAGATTTATATTCAGAACTCCTCAACTGGGAGACTTGTATACCTGAAACATAAAGTGCATTCTTCAGACAGAATGAGGTGTCACATTCTGTTGTGGGACTCAAAATATTTTTCATGCCTTCCCACTTAGTGTACTGTTGAACAGAGAGCAGTAGGCAAATCCGTGACCATTAGTTTGTTTGGCTTTGCCCAGGGTCATCTCTCTGGCAGTGCTCCTTACTAAATAGGCATGGTTGTTTTGGCAAGAGCTTGAGAGGAAAGGGAGGGGGAAATCCTCAAAGGTCAGGTGCTGGCCTGGACACCCTGCTGCTTGCTTGCTTCCTTTGGTCTTCAAGTGCTTATTTTTGTTAAAATTTTAAAGGAGTCACTCCTTAGTTTAACCTTACATTCTGACATGCTTCAGTCCTTAATATAGAGCTGTCCCTTTATTTTTCTGTCTGTTTTTCTATCTAGCTTTTTTCAGATTTATTAAACAATTTAAACACTTTCTGAGCACCAAGACATAGTGTTTCAAGCATAATATGGAATGTGACACACTTCAATTTTTTGGGGGGCTTTCCCATCAATTTTTCCTTCAAATCTTTTTGCTTCTCTAGAGTTTAACTCTTGGAAAGTTCAGTCTTTATAGCCTAATATCCTATGTAACTTTTTTTTTAAATTGTATTTACTGGATTGCGTGCATGAGGATCTTTATATATAGGTTTAACCTGCTTTTCAAGTGAAGCATAATCGACATTCCTCTCAGTAATACAAATCATGCAGAACTATGCAGCAATGGCTAATAATTTCCAACCCCTTTACACTGAATACTTGCCAATTCATTATGGGACTGAGAAGGTTGCTTCTAAACTGGACTGAACCTTGTCATCTCACACAATTTTTCTTTGATTCCCTTGTTAGCATCAGATGTTCCAGCTGCCACCTGCAGTTTGGAGGAGTTCCAGTGTGCATATGGACGCTGCATCTTGGACATCTACCACTGTGATGGTGATGATGACTGCGGGGATTGGTCTGATGAATCTGACTGCTGTAAGTTACTACAGGGTGATGTCCCTGTCCAAACATCAGAGTTACAGACCTAAATGGATTGTTCATTGGCTGGAGAAGGGCTTACAGTGTAGACGGCAATCTAATTGTTCACACATAAGCTGGCTCCTTCATTATTGGTTTGGGGTTTTTTTAACTCTGAAAAGTGAGAATAATGGTGAGAACTGTGTAGTCAGTGCACTTCTGCTTACAAGAATTACAACAGTTTGCAGGAGAAATCTATTCAGGACCAAGTTCCTTAATAATGGAGTGTAAGAGTGGTACTGAGGAGCTTTGGGGGTGTTATGTTGGTCTGAGTTTGCTCTTTTTGTGTTTTATCATCTCTGCAGCATCTCACCAGCCTTGTCGCTCTGGAGAGTTCATGTGCAACAGTGGCTTGTGCATTAATGCTGGCTGGAGGTGTGATGGAGACTTTGACTGTGATGACCAGTCAGATGAGAGGAACTGCAGTGAGTGCTGGGAGTTGGTGGAAACATCCCATTTCTGTGGATGCAAAAGAGTGTTTGGGACAGTTAGCTTTGGAATTGGCTCTCTCCTGATCCTTCTTGCTCACCTAATATTCCTTTTTTGGACCCTCAGCTATGTCTATGTGCACAGCTGACCAGTTCCGCTGTAAGTCAGGACGCTGTGTCCGTCTGTCCTGGCGTTGTGATGGGGAAGATGACTGCTCTGACAACAGTGATGAGGAGAACTGTGAGAACACAGGTTTGACCTGATGCCTTGCTGCTTAATAGCTAATATTTCCATTCTGAAGGTAATAGGTAGTGAAGTCTGTTTTGGATTGCTTCAGTAAGTTCAGCCTAGAGTTTCTGTCCTTCCCAGAGAATGGGATCTGTAGGTTGTCTTATATGCTTGCCAACTTGTGCAGGTCTGTGTGCTTAAACTAACTTAGGTGAAAGTGTTTTCTGTCTAGTATCCTCCTATCTTGTCCCAACACTGTGAATTACCACAGAGCTCTGGGACAATTCCATTCAGACTTGGAAACATCAATAATGTGCCAGGTTACTACCTTTGTCACATGGGCTGTACTAACTTATATACTAACTGCCTTCTGGTTACCTTTCATGTTGCATTGTGAAATTGCTGAACAATTCTAGCAGGCAGTGGAATTAAAAAGGACATTTAGTGGAAGAGAAGAATAAAGCCTTTGTTTTAGAAGATTAAGGGTCTCAGCTTCTCCCTTGGATATTTGCTCAGGAATTACTCTTTCTAGTATTCATTTCATATATTGCTATTCTTTTGTGTGATAGTGGTTATGAAGAGGAGGAGGGTTGCAACACACCCTAGTGTTAGGGTAGGATTCAAGGAATGTCTAGAATCTTCAATTTTCCTTAAAGCCTTCAGGAAGCCTATAGGCTTTGTTGAGGAATAGAGTGTACTGGTTCATTAATTTATCCTAGTGAGTGGAGCCCAGCTATGTGTACCAATCCTTCTGGGTCAGTGTATTCTGAGCAGTGGTTTCAGGGGTGACAAAATGGATTTATGAAAGTGTACCTCTTGTTTTGGGGCTGTTGAGGAGTGGAGAGTGGGTGTTCTACAAGGACAGCTGAGCTCAGATGACCTGGAGAGTCAGACTTTGTAGTCATTTGAGAGCAGCTGGTATCCATTGGTCAGCTGTTTTGAGCCATCAGTGTGGTGATCGTGGAAAAAGCAATTGTACTTAGAGACAAGCTAGTAACACTGTTTCCTCATCCTGATAACAAAGGTATTTAGAGGTACTGAAAGAACAATTGCCACCTAGAAACCAAGTCAGACTTCCAGAGACACTGAAATTCACTATGTCCACATCACACCAAACACAAGGTATTGTTACTGTAAGGTTAGTTGTGCAGCTCTACATTAGGTCTATGGGGAAAGGTCTATGGTGAAAATTAAACTGAGTTTTCCAAGCAGGATTTGTACTGGCTCATCTAAATGACACAGTGTGGTGTCCCAATGTCTGTAGCAAGAGTTAAAATCCTCTTGGTTTTAGTGCAGAGTTATGTTTTTATTGGCCACAGAGAAGATTCCTAAAATACTAGGCAATCAGCTGGTGTAAGGATCTTTATATTCTATATGACAAATGAAGCCTAAGTTTCAGAATCCTTCATATAAACTATTGCTGTGCCCTGAAAAGTGAATGTGCATGTGGTTTGGTTTTGTGTTCCCACTTGGTGTGTCTGTAGTTCTTACCTGTACTTGTTAATCTCACAACTACCCTTTTCCACACTGCTTACAGGCAGTCTGCCAATCTGATTGTTTCTCTGCTGGTAACTGTATTGTCCTGTTATCTTTGTAAGATTATCAGAGGGTGATGATTTAGGGACTGCTAATCACGTCACCCTAAGAGGTACAAGAAGTAAGAGGCAACAGGACAGTGCAGTTATTGCTGAAGAAACAATCAGATTGGCAAAGTCCCTCCAAACAGTATTACTTTGCTTACAAGAATTCTGTACAGTCTCCTTGCCAACAGCAGAAGTCAAAGCGTGTAGGTCATGTGAAATCCTGTTGCCTGAGCTCAGATTTCAGGGATGCATGCAAGTCTCATTCCAAGTCCATCAAAGTGCAGCTAGGGCTAGACAAGATGTTCCTTCCTAGGCAGGCTTAAGATCCGTAGCCGTGCTGGTGTGACAGATCAGATTATTAAACTGAGTAATTGACTCCTCCTTTTCATATGCTGAGTAGATCTGTGGATTCTGGTACCAAAGGGAACTAAGCCAGGACCTTCCAGTCATTCTAAAAGAAACTAGTTAGATGAACTTCACAGTAAAGCAACAGTGGACTCAGATTTAAAGAGAGTTTGCAGACCTCCAAATCAGCATAAAAATATGGGGAGCAGTAAAGAGTGCTAGATGAGCTGAACTCAAGAAAAGAGGAAGTCATGGATTTGTGCTCATATGAAAAGTTTGTAACAAATATTAGAAAATGTTCTGTATTCTTTTCTTCACCATGACTACTGTTTCATCAGTAAGCTGTGGTGTGCTACTTTTCCCTTCTTCTATTGCAGGCACCCCTCAGTGTGCCCCAGACCAGTTCTTGTGTGAAAACGGGCGTTGTATTGGCCAGAGGAAGCTGTGCAATGGAGCAAATGATTGTGGAGATGGCAGTGATGAGAGCCCACATCAAAACTGCCGTAAGTCCTCCCAAGTTCAGTCTTAAACATGAATGGAGGCTCAGTAATGTGTGGGAATCTATCTAGTGTTACTGAAGGATATGTGTAGGAAAGAAAGCTTGAACTGTGATAATGGGAGAGAGTTAAAGACTGAGGGAAAAAACCTTGTTGGTTTTGCCAATTAAAGACTGCACACGAGGAATAATGGGGAAAAGATTATGATCTCAGGTATCACCACTTGCCTGCAGAGACACTGAATCCTAAAAACGAGTTAATCTGAGCTCTGTTGTCCTGTTCAGTTGTAGCCTGCAGAGGAGAGCTCTGACTGCAAAGAGGAAACTTCCAGCACAGCTTGTGTCCTCCCCCTCTTGTTCAGCCTGCTTTGAAGGGCAACTGCTGCCTAACAGCTGAAGGCAAGAGCAGCTGCCTTGTGGTTTCAGCTCAGTTATCTTCACATGTTTCTTCCGCAGGTCCACGAACAGGGGAGGAGAATTGCAATGTCAACAATGGTGGCTGTGCTCAGAAGTGCCAGATGGTACGAGGGATAGTGCAGTGCACTTGCCACACAGGTTACAGGCTCCTGGAAGATGGCCGATCATGCCAAGGTAGGTATTTGGAGCAGTAGCTTCCTCCCTGCTGCTTTGGTATGTTTGAAGTTGGTGGCTATGATAGGGTGAAAATCAGAGTATGAAAACAGATGCAATCTATCAGTGAGATTGTTTGGTTTATTGATGATCTATCTAACGGTAACTTTCTCTGTGACATGCAGATGTGAATGAGTGTGCTGAGGAAGGCTACTGCAGCCAAGGCTGTACCAACAGTGAAGGAGGCTTCCAGTGCTGGTGTGAGCAAGGCTATGAGCTGCGACCTGACAAACGGAGCTGCAAAGCTCTAGGTAAAGGGGAATTCAACCTAACAACACAACTGATGTGCATCTGTTGCTCCAGTTCTCATAATTATGTCTCTAGTTCTTCACTGGCAGCTTTGTGCATTCACCAAATGAACATGTGAAGGAAAGGAAGTACCTGGATTTGTATTCGATATGCCCACTTTGCTGATAAATGCTTGTGAAAATTTTGTGTGATTTTGACCATGGAGAGAGGTGCCACACGGTTTCCTTTCCCGGCCAGGGAGACAGTGCTTGCCTTCTCTTCCTAGTCCTTTGTCATTCCTTGTGACTCAGAACCTGGGACAAAATGAACCTGTCTCTGTTCAGGAAGTGTCTTAGTCTTTCCAATGAGTGAGGATGTATCACACCTCCTTGTGATTTGACCCTTGATGCTAGTCAGCAATCCTGAATGCTGTGAATGGCTGCTGTATGGACATCTGCTGGGTTTTTTAAAGGACATCTGTACACTTCTTTAACTGTATTCTTCCTCTAATGTAGGAGCTGAGGAATTAGACTTTAGATTTCATTAGGAATTCCCCTAGTGAAATCCATGAAGGCTGTTGGTATTTTGGGAGGTTTTGGGGTTTTTTTAAGTGGAAGTACCTGCTGAATTTGTATCTGACTGAGGCATATTTCAACAGTACCCCGTCTGTGGTAAAAAGTGTAGTAGAGCATGTGTGTCAGCATGGCTAGGAAATGAATATAGGAAGAAGAAACTATAGTCCAGCTGCCAAGTGGCTGTCTAGTAATGTGGTTTCAGAGGCTGAGGTGAGGTAAGCTTAGGTGGAACCTGGAATGATCTCTTCTTGCTGAGTTAATGTTTGCCAGAAGGTTTAAAACTGCTCATTTTTGAGTTAGGACTGTGTAAAGAGGATGTAAAACCAGCTCTCTGAAGTATTTTGCACTTGGGGGTTGATTTCTGCTGTTAGCCCTGCAAAACACTCTGAGACTTGGTGCAGAGGGATGGTCCAGTTGGTCCAGTCAAATGCTGTCAAATACTCTAATGCCATCTTCTTATATATTCTTAGGCCCAGAGCCAGTGCTGCTCTTCGCCAATCGAATCGATATCCGACAAGTGTTGCCTCATCGCTCAGAGTATACACTGCTCCTGAACAACCTGGAAAATGCCATTGCCCTTGACTTCCACCACAGCAAGGAACTGGTATTCTGGTCTGATGTCACACTTGATCGCATCATGAGGGCCAATCTGAATGGTAGCAATGTAGAAGAGGTGGTTTCCACAGGGCTGGAGAGTCCAGGTGCGTCATCACAAAAAAGGCAACAGCCTAGGGTTGGTGAGGAGAGAAAAGTGGGGATCCAGCATTCAGAACAATCTCCCTGAGCCAAGGGTATGGGTTGGATGGAATGGGTGTGAGTTAAGTGTACCCCTGGAGTTAATCTTGGCTGGCAGGAAAGAAACTGGGCCTCTTCTAAGGTGAACAGGGAAAGGGAACTATTTTTCTATGCAGGTCCCTGGTTTCATTCTACACTTAATTCTCTCTTGGACATAGGTGGACTTGCTATTGACTGGATCCATGACAAATTATACTGGACGGACTCTGGGACATCTCGAATTGAAGTAGCAAACTTAGATGGCACTCACAGGAAAGTGCTTTTGTGGCAGAACCTGGAGAAGCCCCGAGCAATTGCCCTGCATCCTATGGAGGGGTGAGTGGAAATGTGGGAAACCAGGAAGAAACCTAGTGAGCCCTCCATGTACATGCTTCTTGTTGAACATTGAAAACGCTTTCTGGGTTGCAAAGGTTACCTCTGGGCTCAAGACTTCAGTTACCACTGACAGTTTAGGGAACCTGGCAATGCTGGGACCCTTCAAAGCCTTAATCCTGCTCTGGACCCTTCAGCTTTCAGCTGGCTGGATGTTAATTTTCACTTCTTCCATGGCTGTGACCCAGTCTCATGCTTGAGGTCACGATACTGATACTGTTTTGCCTTGATAGGGAGTGATGTTGGGTGCAGTATGTAGGCCTTAGGTTTTCTAACTGATTTTCCCTGCCTCCTCCAGTACTATCTACTGGACTGACTGGGGCAACACTCCCCGTATTGAGTATTCCAACATGGATGGCTCTAATCGGCGCATCATTGCGGATACACACCTCTTCTGGCCCAATGGACTGACCATTGACTATGCAGGACATCGAATGTACTGGGTGGATGCCAAACATCATGTCATTGAGAGGGCTGACCTTGATGGACGCAATAGGAAAGCTGTTATTAGCCAAGGTGAGTAACAGGCTTTCTCCAGGGAGTGCTTTCTGCAATAAAGACCACAGAGTAGCACAGTGCTGATCTGAGTTTGAGACACTGGCTCTTGCATCTGTGTTTGTCTTCTTTCACTGTGGAATGAATTCTATCACCACTGAGGGATGGAGTTTGTTATCCAGTCATCAGTGGCTGCATCAAAAGCAGTATGGCCAGCAGATGGAGGGAGGTGATTCTGCTCTTGTGAGACTCCACCTGGAGTGCTGCATCCATCTCTGGGGCTCCCAACATAAGAAGGACATGGAACTGTTGGAGGAGGTCTAGAGCAGGGCCATGAAGTTGATAAGAGAACTGGTGCACTCCCTTCAAAGACAGGCTAGAAAGAAAGTTGAGGCTGTTCAGCCTGGAGTGGAGAAGGTTGTGTGAAGACCTGATTGCAACTTTCCAGTATCTGAAGGAGGCTTACTAGGAAGCAGGAGAGGGATTCTTCATCAGGAATTGTAGTGCTAGGACAAGGAGTACTGGATATAAGTTAAAAGAGAGGAAATTCAGGTTTGATATTAGGAAGAAATTTTTTACTCTGAGGGTGCTGAGATGGTGGAACAGGCTGCCCAGGGAGGTTGTGTGTGGAGGTGCGTCCCTGTCCCTGGTCCCATGTCACATGTGCCCCATACCTGTTCCTGATTGGGTGGTTTGGGTGCCTGGGGGCTGGGGGGGGAAGGAGGAAGAGAGTCTGCTTGGGAACTCCAGGAGTGCGGCTGGAGAAATAAAATCATCTCTGAACATCTACAAAAATACCGCTTCATCTGTCCTTCCAACTCCATTGCTGTCTTATATATTGTTGTAAAGATTCCCCGCACTACAACAGTTGTGAGTGCCCCAGCCCTGGCAGTGTTCAAAGCCACATTGGATAAGGCCTTGAGCAACTTGGTCTAGTGGGAGGTACCCCTGGCTAAGGTGGGGGTCTTGGGACTAGATGACCTTTAAGGTCCATTCCAGTCCCCTAACATTCTATCTTTGATTATAGGACAGCAGAGAGGAATTATCTGTTAAATTAGTGTAAAGCATATTTGAGCAGATTGACTGTAGTGAAGCCTAAGGGGCAGTGGAAAGAGCTTTCCCTTGTCTCCCTGCTAGGCCAAGTTGTGTTAGACCAGATTATATACCTGTATTGGATGTCTGTTGCAGGGCTCCCACACCCGTTTGCGATCACTGTGTTTGAGGACAGTCTGTACTGGACAGACTGGCACACCAAGAGCATCAACAGTGCCAACAAATTCACAGGCAAGAACCAGGAGATCATCCGCAACAAACTCCACTTCCCTATGGACATCCACACGCTGCATCCTCAGCGTCAGCCAGCAGGTAACTGCAGAGAGGGCAGAGATTCATTTGAGCCAGTAGAAGACCTGGAGCTACCCAGTCCCCGTAAAGCCCGCAGATGACAGCCTGAACCCAGCACGTGGACACATCCCCGCCTGTGCCCGGGGCTGTGGCAGAGCCCTCTCCACCGCCCTCGTGTTGAGGTCTCTCGGCCCGGTACTTCGGAGTTGGGTGTTACCGCAGCTCCCCCTGCTGACACCGGGGGTGGAGGCCTTTCAGTAGGAAATACGTGGGCCTTGTTTATACCACAGCTGTTTTGGGATGGGGGAAAAATCTTAAGTGGGCATCAGAATGACTGACACCTCCCTTATTCCTCTTCAATTGCCATTATCTGCTCTAGAAGTGAATTGAGTTAAGTGTTCATTTTTAAATTGAGCCATAAAAATGGAGTTGGTGTTTTAGTTTATACATTTCCTTATTTTTAATTAACTTTTGGGTAGGGAAGTTATATCCATGTGATCTTGACACCTCAGCTAGTGTTTTTTCCTCCTCTCTTTACTCTTTGCTTTATGTGTGGTTGCTTTTGTCTTTGGCTACTTGAGCAGGGAGAAACCGTTGTGGGGACAACAACGGAGGCTGCACTCACCTCTGCCTGCCGAGCAGCAAGGATTACACCTGTGCCTGCCCCACGGGCTTCCGCAAGACCAGCAGCCATGCCTGCGCCCAGAGTAAGTGAGGTGGGACCACATGCTCAGATGTTCAGTGGGTGGCACAGGGTTGGCAGTGGGGTTGAGCATCAGCAGCCTTTGCTTCTGAGGAGATGCAGCTGGATAGACTGAATTAGAAGTATTAAGGGTCCTGCCAGAGGATGCTTCACCTTTTTGATGCATTCCCCTGTTCTGTATTCTCACTGCCCTCACTAGGCTTCAGGAGTGGGGATACAGACAAATTCCACCCTTGGTCCTTACTTCAGGGCTGCTATTGGCACCATGCTACCCTTCACAGCTGACTGTCTCCCTAAAGTTCCCATAATGGCTGTGTCAGCAATGAGCAAAAAATTCAGTCCTCATCATTGCCACATTTCTCCTAGTTTGCAACCATGGGAAAGAATTAGACCACCTATCTCCCAAATTCTCAAGAGCTATTTTTAAATAGCTACTTGATTTGGAGAGATGTCTATGCCATCCTTTGAAGAATATGGTTGGCCTTGTTCTCTCAGCATAGATTACACCCCAGGAGAGAGCTCACAACCACTCTGACCCCCCCTTGTCCATCGTCTCCCAGTGACATTTTGCTTCCAGTAAAAAAAAAAAAAGACAAAAGACTTGGCAGTGAGAGGTGATGTAGGTTATGGATATAGCAGGGAATTGTCTGTCTGTCACTGTATTGTTGAACTTAGAGAAATTAAAAGAAGACCTTTCGACCTTTGATCAGGTCTTGACAAGTTCCTGCTTTTTGCCCGAAGGATGGACATCCGTCGGATCAGCTTTGACACAGATGACTTGTCAGATGACGTCATCCCCCTTGCTGATGTTCGCAGTGCTGTGGCTCTAGACTGGGACTCAAAGGATGACTATGTCTACTGGACAGATGTTAGCACTGACTCAATCAGCCGAGCAAAATGGGACGGATCAAACCAGGAGGTACAATGTTCACTGTGTGTGGAGGTCATCTGGCCAGGAGACTCCTTGAGCATCAGATTTGAAGCCACTGGGATACACTGGCCTTTTAAGGCACTGCAGTTCATGGTGGATCTTTTGTTCATTAGTTTGCCTAGTTCTGGCAAACTAATGAGATCACTGGACACTTCATAAACAAGTTGGGTATATGGAAAACCTTGAATGGAGACATAAAGCATGGTGATTTGTGGGCTGTGGTCAATTCCTTTGCTGTAGCCCTAAAATGTGAAAGGAGGAAGTATTAAATCCTCTGTTATGTTCTACATTTGGAACAAGAGTCATGCTCTTTGGGAATGCTTTTTGCACACAGTCCTAGGTTGATGGTGCTATAAATGAGGCAGAGTTCCAAGTTTGGATTTGCATTTTGAACAGGCACAAAAAAATAGGTGCTTCTCCAAATAAAAGCCTTATTTGGACTTCTGAGTCCCTAATGCTCTCTCTTGTGTGGCATTGCTCTGCTCAGGCTTTTCCCTTTTGAAAGTTAACATTGTTTGTGAATGGGAGTGCATTGAGCAAGTACTTTCTCCCTAAGGTCTAATTTCACTAAAGATTTTTTCCTTCCATTTTCATTTAGGTTGTGGTGGACACTAGCCTGGAAAGTCCAGCTGGACTGGCAATTGACTGGGTCACCAACAAACTATACTGGACTGATGCAGGTACTGGGATCCTCTGCTTTATGTAGGTTTTTGTCTTCCTTATTAGTCATGAAAACTGAAAATCCACTGGGTAGTTCTGTCTGTCTCATTCCAAATGTATCTATTTCTGTGTAGCAAAGAGATGGAGCTTCATGTCACATGCTTCTAAATGAGTGTGAATTGCGGCACAACCCTTAGCTTAATTCTCTTTGCAGTATCCTCGTACTAATTCTGTAAAGATTCATCACTGTTGTCTTGCTGCAGAGCTTGTGATTGTGTGCATTTATGTATTTTCCAGCAGTGTATCTTGGGGTGCAGCAGGTAATATTTGGTGCATGTTCCCTGCTGGAGAGTCATAGTTGAGAGAGATGTAAGGAAGATTATTCTTTTCTAGGTGTTGTCTCATTGTTTGGGGGCTTAGGTAAGAGGTGATTTATATTCATACAGGACTCCACATCAGTGACAGCCACAGAGGTGACTTGAGAGGATGGAAAGTGACACTTTAAGCCCCACTTCTTACCCATCTTCAGGCTAAGAACAGCAATGGATATAGGGGAAGAATGTAGGGAATTGTTGTATGGAGGTTTTTTTTTTCCTGAGCTCTTGCAATTCCAATTTGATCTCTGTCATTTTCTCTGTCAACTTTTGTAGGAACAGATCGGATAGAGGTCTCCAACACAGATGGGACCATGAGAACTGTTCTAATCTGGGAGAACCTAGACAGACCTCGAGATATTGTGGTGGACCCTGTTGGAGGGTAAGAGATTCTTTCTTCTGGGATGACATAACAATTCTTGCATGTCTAAAGATATTCTGGTTCTTTGGTTTTGTACAATTTTCTTTCTTGCTGGTGCCATTGATCTACAACCTGTTAGCAACTGAAACTAGAGACATGATTTTAGATGGTAATGGAACAAGATAAGCAGAGGTAGTTGCCTTTTGTGCTGTGGAGCTTGCAGGAGCTGGCTTGTGTTTTCATTTGTTTATCCTGGGGATGTAATAACTAAAGATATGGTACAAAGAATACTGAGAATGGAGCCATCTGGTTGTTTTCTGTTTCTCTATTTCACATGTACACTGAATTTATTCAAGCTCCCTGTTATCAACTGGAGTTTCAGTCAGAAGGATGTCCTCAGACCTTGTGGAGGTGGGGATAGGGTGGAAAGGAAAAAGCTTGCCAGCCATTGCTTTAGAAGCATTGAATGTCTTGAATGAAAGTGTGCTGCTATTCTTTCCTCGAGTGGATTACTGGAACACAAATGCAGCAAGAGTGTAAAGGGCTAGTGGTGTAGATTGGTAAATAATCAGTTTATTTTCAGACCTTGACCTATTATCTGTAACTTTTTCCTACACACTGTAATTAGGCCAGCCGATAGGCAGTAGAAGGTGTATAAATTTGAGTATGATCTTAGGTATGTTACAAAATCTGAAGGCTGGACATGAGTACAGTAATAGTCTAATGCTTCCTCCTGCTAGGGCCTGAAGGCACCAGGCTCCCTTGCTTCTGCCTGCACTGCCTGGCTGTAGTGGCAGTGAAGAAGTGTGGGCATTCACTCCTGTCTGGGCTTCTTCTCAGGTTCATGTACTGGACTGACTGGGGAGCTAACCCAAAAATCGAACGTGCTGGGATGGATGCCTCAAACCGCTTGGTGATCATTTCCTCCAACCTGACGTGGCCCAATGGCTTGGCCATTGACTACGAGTCACAGCGCTTGTACTGGGCAGACGCAGGCATGAAGACCATCGAGTATGCCAGTCTGGATGGAAGCCACAGGAAGGTAAGAAAGCCATCTTTGAGGAGCAGGTCTAGGAGCCTGAACACAAAGTGCTCAGGGCTCCTGCCTCTTTTTCCAATGGAAAGGGAAATTTACAAATCAAAGTACACAGCTGCTTTCACTGGGAGAAAATAGCTCCCTTTTAGTTTCAAACTGTGTGAGGGAAGTTTGAGGGCTGAGGTTGCCTCATCACTCTCTTTTTGCTGTGATTGTATGTTAGGAAGTTGAGAGGGAACAAGGGAAGCCTCTTCCCCTTAGTCACTTCATAGTCACTTATATATACACTATATATATATGTATATATATATATATATATTAGTTTTTAAAGTATTATAATGTATATAAAATATAATATTATTTCTTGGGGGGCTGGGGGTAATCTGAGCAGGTGCTGATTGGGAACAATCTGCCTCACCCCTTTGGACTTACTCTTTATGGCGAGAGAATCTACTGGACAGACTGGCAGGCCAAGAGTATCCAGAGCGCAGATAGGAGGACTGGGCAGTCTCGGGTAACACTGCAGGACAATTTGGAGAATCTTATGGATATTCATGTTTTCCACCGGCACAGGCCACCAGGTACAGAGCTCACCCCCAAGCCCTGCTGAGCTGAGAGCTTGTTTTGGCTCTGCCATGTAGCACATCTTTTCTGCAAGGAGCTGACTTTGTCAGCCCTCATTGTCTTAAGTGTCTGTGTGGAATATGAGAACATGAGAATTAACTTTCAACTTGATATTTGAGGGCATTCTAGAATGCATTTCTATAGCTGTTGCATCCCTTTTTTGTGCCAGTGTTACTGGCTCATGGATTTCTCATTCTCTTTTCCATAGTACGTACAGCATGTGAAGTTGGCAATGGAGGCTGCAGTCACCTGTGCCTTTTGGCTCCTCTTCCAAAAGGTTACAGCTGTACCTGCCCTACAGGGATCAACCTGCAATCTGATGGCAAGACCTGCTCCTCTGGTGAGTCTTCTCTGTAGGATCCTCATTGCAGTTTTGTATCACAGCTACATTTTTCCTCTGCCTTGTTACAGAACAAATTTCACTTCTATGTGCTTACCTGCTTTACCCCTTAAAAACCCATTTGGTGCCTGTACCTTCAAATTGAGTGGGATTACTATGGAGAAACTTACTGATAAATGGATTGATGAAGGAGACATTTTTCTTAAAATGATGTTGGACAAGTAAAGCAAAGTCACTTTTTTTCCCATACTTTTGCTGTAATATTGAGGTGAAATCTTAAACTACAAGGTGCTATATTCTTTAATAGGTCTGTATACACTCCTCCTGTGAACCCTCTTTTGAGTACGGTAGAAAGCACTTGGCTTCGGGCCATTGTACATCCACTTTTTCTCCTCAGCAGGAAAAAAATGACTCCCAATTTACATTTCCCACTCATATTAGCAGAAGTAACTCTTCTATGAGTGTACTGCTTTTCAGCTTGGATGTAAAGAAGCATTAAGTGATGCTCAATAAAGCTTTTGTACACAGACTGTCCGTAAGCCAAGATCTGCCTGACACACTTTCCCTTTTCCACTGAAGTGGATGTAACCTCTAGAATATTTGATAAATGATGCCTACAGTTGACTGAACTTGCTCTTCACTAATATCTGTCCATTTTCAACTCTGCAGGAATGACCAGCTTTCTGATCTTTGCCAGAAGAACTGACATCCGGATGGTGTCTCTGGATATCCCCTACTTTGCAGATGTTGTTGTCTCAGTCAATGTCACCATGAAGAACACCATTGCAATTGGGGTGGATTCTCGTGAAGGTCTGAACTTCTTCTTACTATGTTTGAAACACAACAAATAACTTCATATCTAAATGTCTGAGTAAAGATCCAGGCACAGATCTTACTGTAGGCTGTGGACTTGGGTGGGTTTTGTTTTTTTTTCCTTGTATGTGCTGCAAATAATTCGTTTCCAGCGAAGAAAAAAAAATCTTCATAGGAAAGCAGAGGATCCAAACCATACGGAAAAAACTTGTCTGCAATATTGAGTGGGATTCCTGTGCATTTTAGGGTTAAGAAAGTTCCCCCTGCTGAGGCCTTTTATGACAGTAGAGCTGAGACTCTGGTTGTTCATATATAGTAAACATCTGATGCTGTGTTGGATGTAAACACTGTTGCACTGTAAAGTGGATGGTCTCATTTTGAAAAATCAGATGTGGAACTCTACTACTAGCTGATGGTGTTAGGTGTTCTTTGTCCCTGTGTGAAGGTCAGACTTTGTGTAAAGGTCCTACCTGTTTTGGGGAGAATTGGAACAAGAACATTTGCACTGTTTTATCACTCTGCCTTTATAATCTTGTGCTGTTATTATTCCTGTACAATCAGATCCATTTTGAAAGGTGTAGCAGGTAGTCAGAGACCTGGATCTGTTTTTTAAGGATTTTGCTGTTTGGTTGTTGGGGTTTGGTTTGGTTTTGTTCTGGGCTTTTTGAAGTTTCTCTTTCTCTTCAACCCAGGAAAGGTTTACTGGTCAGACAGCACATTGAGGAAAATCAGTCGGGCTGCCCTTGATGGCTCACAGTTTGAAGACATCATCACTACAGGTGAAGGAGATTTTGATCTGAGTGCTTCTTGCTTCTATGCAGTATGAAAAGAGAGATTCTGATACCATTGTAAAATACTTTTTTGGTGGACAGGCAAGCAAACCCTAAAGCAGTTCCCTACGAGATGGACAAGAGAAATACTAGAAGTTCCTGACTAAACTGGGAGAATAAGCAATGACCAAAATGTTTTTCTGTTTTCTCAGGTCTGTTGACCACAGATGGGCTGGCTGTGGATGCTATTGGCAGGAAAATATATTGGACAGATACAGGAACAAATCGTATTGAAGTGGGCAACCTCGATGGCTCCATGAGGAAAGTCTTGGTCTGGCAGAACCTGGACAGTCCTCGGGCAATAGCTTTATACCATGAAATGGGGTTAGTGTTGTCAAGAGATTGTCTAGGAGTTACACAGGACTTCTGATATCCTTTTCCATAATACTTGCTGACTTTTTCCCCAGGTATATGTACTGGACAGACTGGGGTGAGAATGCCAAGCTGGAACGCTCTGGGATGGATGGCTCTGGACGAGTAGTATTGATCAGCAACAACTTGGGCTGGCCTAATGGGCTGGCAGTGGATAAGGCTGGGTCCCAGCTGCTCTGGGCTGATGCACACACAGAGGTCTGATTCTGTTCTTTGGTATTGTTTGTCATTGGGTCTTTGGTAGCCTGGAGGCTGCTTTGAAGCTCTTGAGCAAGTTGTTAAAAGACCAAGGGGAATGCAAGCTTGTCTGAGCTATGGAGGGAGGGCGAACCTGAATAACATCACTCACTGCACTTGCTACAGTAAGTGCTAGCAAGAGAAGTGTTTTGAGTATGGGGTGATGTTCCACTTCTTTCTTTAGCGGATCGAGGCTGCAGATCTCAATGGCGCGAACCGCCGCACCCTGCTGTCTCCAGTGCAACATCCCTATGGCCTCACTTTGCTGGACTCTTACATCTACTGGACTGACTGGCAAACTCGCAGCATTCACAGGGCTGACAAGGACACTGGTGCCAATGTCGTCTTGGTGAGGGCAAACCTGCCTGGCCTCATGGACATTCAAGCTGTTGATAGGGCGCGGCCCCTGGGTGAGTTGCTCCTCAGTGTTGGTGGTGGTGAGGGGAGTCCTTCAGAGCTGTCATTGGAAAGAGCCCTTTGGTGTAAAGCAGGAGTGGTAGAGTGACTTCTCAAAAATCAGCTTTTCTTTTCTTCCGATCCCTTGTTTAAGGCATCACTTCTTCCCTCTTTAACTATTTTTGCACTCCTCCCTGTTTATGCAGCTCTGTAGGACTAGTGTTGATTACTGCATGCCTTTTGACCCCTTTGTCCCATTTCCTTCACTGGATTGCACTGACAACCTCATTCTCACACACAGCACAGCCACTTTCTTAGGAGAAACAAACAAGTCGTGCCTTATTAGGTTTCACCAGAGTGTACTGCCTTTGGACAATTTCCCTTTTTTGACTCCAGAAGACTCTAATTCTTCTTAAACCAGTGGCTGAAATCTTATTTGAAGTTCTAGAATTATTTCCCAGTCATTGCAGCCTTCATCTTCTTGTCTGCCTCTTTGCTCTGCAAAACCTCTGCTGCTTCAGTTGCTCTGAATAGATTGTGCTGTCCGACTATTCTGTGCCAGAGTCAATTCCTTGTTACTCTTTGGGAATCCTCTAACACCCCCTCTTGCCTCCTTGCTTGTCAGTGGAAGTCGCTGCTCTGTGCTGTGGCTTTGTTTTGGTAGAATTTCACCAATACATACTTCTACAGAAAACTGTGCTGCTTTTCCTGTGGTTACTAACAGCAGAGCATCACTCTTGACTGCGTAACTTGGCAATATAATTTAAAGCTGACCAATATCCATGTTGTCTTCTTCCTGCTCCCTGCACCTGTCTTCTGGGCTTATTCTCTCCTAGTAAAGGTATGCTGGGTTCTTTACAATTAAAAAGAACTTATATGACCCTAATATGTCAGGCACTTCCAGCAGGCTTCTCTGATGGCTTTGTTTACTTGCCACTGTGTGCAGCTAAGTTGAAACAGAAGGTTCTTTGTCAGCCTGGCCTCTGGTACATTGTCTCACTACTTCCCCTCAGGGTTGGATTTTTCTGTCAGCATTGCCATTTGCAGCAGTAAAAGTTAAGCTGCAGTTGCATAAATCTGTGAGCATTTGGATGTTCCTTTTTCCTTGGGAAAACTGTGCTTAGCAAGGAATGCAGGTTAAGATTTTTCTTCTAATGATCCCTCTTCTTTTGAACCCTCCTGTTCTCCTTGCCAGTCATGCCCATACCTACCATGAATCTTGGAGAGGAGGGAGAGTGTCTGTACAAAGGGCTGCAGATTCCCAGAAGGGTTGGGACAGTAAGGATGAACTCAGCTGCTAGCAAGTTGTGCATGTATGTAGCCTTTAAAATAAAACCTTGGTCTGTGGGATCCTTAATCTATGCTTTCCTTGTTTCTAAAGGCTTCAATAAATGTGGAGTTCGTAACGGTGGCTGCTCCCACCTTTGTTTACCTCACCCCACTGGTTTCTCCTGTGCCTGCCCCACTGGCATCCAGCTGAAGAGAGATGAGCAGACATGTGACTCTTCTCCAGAGACCTACCTACTTTTCTCTAGCCGTGCTTCCATCCGTCGTATTTCGCTGGACACCAGTGACCACACAGATGTGCATATACCTGTCCCTGAGCTGAACAATGTCATTTCTCTGGACTACGATAGTGTGGATGGCAAGATTTACTACACAGATGTTTTTCTTGATGTTATCAGGTAGGTGCTAGTCAACTGCTTGGCTGGTGCCCAGGTCACCCAGTGACTTGTGCTTAGTATGCCAGTAAATTGGGCAGACTGAGCACTCTACCACTACTTAGACCTTGTCTTTGGTACACAGCATCATGTGTACCACTGAACTCATGCTGAAGGTGTATTTAACCTGCTGGAGACTGGGGAAAAAAGTATGAGGGAGATAGTAGTATGCAGTGGCCCTGTGATTGATGGGGATCTGGGTTTTCCAGGAGCTGCCTGTTCCTCACTGCCATTTGTCATTCTATCCAGGCGGGCTGATCTGAATGGCAGCAACATGGAAACTGTTATTGGTCAGGGTTTGAAGACTACAGATGGCCTGGCAGTGGACTGGGTTGCCAGGAACCTGTACTGGACAGACACAGGACGCAATACCATCGAAGTGGCTAGACTGGATGGAAGCTCCAGGAAAGTGCTGATCAATAACAGTCTGGATGAGCCCCGAGCCATTGCTGTCTTTCCTAAGAAGGGGTAGGTATGAGGTTATTGGTGGGGCAGGGGGAAGGGCTGCACAGACGCAGGTTGGAAGAGGAGGTTATGGGAGGAAGAAGAGATGTGCCATGTGCATCTGCAGGTACCAGCAAGGGGTTGACTCTGAGTGAGTTGCAATAGTCAGGCAGACAGTGAATTTGAAGGTTGGGCAGATAGCAGTGAGAAGCAGGCTACAGACTATATTATCTTTTTTGAACCTGAAGAATCTGGCAGTTTCATTCATAACTTTAGGCCAAATGAAATGGTCTTTTCTTCTTACACTTGCCTTTTGTCTCTTCAGGTATCTCTTCTGGACAGATTGGGGTCACATTGCTAAAATTGAACGGGCAAACTTGGATGGCTCTGAACGCAAAATCCTGATTAACACTGACCTAGGATGGCCCAATGGATTGACTTTGGATTATGACACCAGGAGGTCAATGAAAAATTTTCCTATACTTGCAGAGGGTTAAGGGGTGTAATGAATTTTTTCAGCCCTCTTAGCTTCATTTATTGGAGTAACACTTTGGGTTTGGGTTTGGGGTGTTTTGGGCGCTGTTTCTTTAGTTTTCTTTTCCTAGTCCATCTTATCATTCCATGATCTTGGCCAGTAAATGACTAGAAAGTAAAGAGGGGTTGTGCAGACAAAAGCTCACCTCTTTCCCTGCACCTTCAGGATATACTGGGTGGATGCGCACCTTGATCGCATAGAGAGTTGTGACCTCAGTGGGAAGCTACGGCAAGTGTTGGTCAGCCAGGTGTCACATCCCTTTGCTCTGACACAGGTGAGAAGATTTTCCTGCTGCCACCATTCTCCCTGGTGTGTTGATGAGTTTGTTCAGTGGAGTTTGAGAGCAGGGAAGTGTTACAGTCTGGGGAAACCAAGATGGCTGAGGGGATAGTAGTTAAATCTTCTCTGGAGCTAACAAAGGACGTTTGTCTAAACTGTGGGGTGTAGACAGTCATCATCTTTACAGTAAGAGGGTAAGGGTTTGAAAGGCTTTTGTTTTCGGCCTTCTGCCACTGGGATATGTTTTTTATGGGTATCCTAAATAACTTAACAAACTAATAATGGCTGTGATTTTTCTTTGCTGTCTCCCTGAGCAGCAGGACAGGTGGATTTACTGGACTGACTGGCAAACAAAATCTATCCAGAGAGTGGACAAATACTCTGGGAGGAACAAAGAAACAGTCTTAGCCAATGTTGAGGGATTGATGGATATCATTGTGGTTTCTCCTCAGAGACAGACAGGTAAATAGAAGGACCTTGGTTCAGGCAAATGCTAATTGTAGACCAAAGGAACTCTGAAACTATTGCACTATTGGGGATGTCAAATAAGGATGACATCCTTTTTTATGCTCAAACTATTCACACATCTTCCCTTAGCACATTTCTTGTCTGCTTGTGACTTTTCAGTCAGGTACATCTTAATAGTGTTCTGTTAGAGCTTTGATTAACAAATGTCACTTGCTTCTTGTTCACCCAACATTGTGTTAAAACAGAAGAATGTGAGCTTTTTGGATTTTTTAATCTCTGCAGCTGTGTTGTCTGGGCTTCTGTCTAAATATTTCCAGTGCCTTCCTTTCATGAGTGCCCTAATCCAGTCCAGTGTCTGGCTATTGTAATCACTTTATTAGCAATCAGATGAAGGGTATATGCCAAAAACATAAAAACTTGCTGGATTTCTAAGAAGTGTTTCTGGCTGAGCATGAAAGATGGTTGTTGTTTTGAGCTCCTTTTTGTTCAGATGTAACATATTTAGAAAATTGTTTGTTCCTTCCAGGTAGTAATGCTTGTGGAGTGAACAATGGAGGCTGCACTCACCTCTGCTTTGCCAGGGCTTCTGACTTTGTCTGCGCGTGTCCGGATGAACCAGATGGGCGGCCCTGTTCTACGAGTGAGTTCATTGAGTGTCATTTGGGCAGTAGCTTCCATAAGTGAGCCACTGCTACTGCTTATGCAGTGGCAACCAGAGCAGCTGAGCTCTCCAGTGTATACATCTTATGCAGAGTTGTATATTGGAAGTAAGGCTAGCACTTGTGAGCAATAGCACCTTCTTCTGTCTTTTCCACTGACAGACTGGGTTTGAGATGGGAAGGCTGCTCATATAAGCTATAGAGCATTTTGGAAATGGCCTATAAGACTTGATCATCTGTCCCACAGAGCTGGAGTTGTGCTTACTTTCCTTTGTTGTTCTAGTTCCTGGTGTGGTGCCCCCTGGTCCAGAACCAACCAGTGTAAGTGAGAGAAGTCAAACACCACCTGGCAGACTAGGTACCTCAACAACAAAACCTCTCACATCTCTGGAAACAGTGGAAGGAAAGTAAGTGTTCTTGTTCTCTTGGAATTGGGGTGTGAAAGTCACAGCTTTTGCAAGGTGCCACATGCAAGCCCCCTCTGGTTGCCATCATCCTAATATACCTATCCCTAGCCAAAGGAGGATATTCCAGCTCAAGATTTCACATTCTTAACGGATGAAACTATTATGATAAAGATGCAGAATATTGCTGAGGTGGCAAGAAAAAGCTGCAGATTTTTTCTGTCTGTTTTGTTGAAATGTGTGTGTAGGCTGACTGTGCTGAAGTGTTAAAATCCTCCTTTAGCATATGTGTCATTCATTTGATGGATTTTTTAATCTCCTAAATTTGAGAACTCTTTTCTGAGAGGAGGACAGAGGAGTCTGCTGCTTCAATTCACTGAAACATCTCAAACTAGACCCACACAGCTGAGGAAGTGGTTCTGCCCTGAGAAGGGGATAGCTTGCTTGGGACAGAACAGAATCTTTGCAGCTCTAACATATAAGTTGCAATGCAGGTAGTTAAGAGAGTCTTTTCTGCTAATTCCCTACAACTTGCTATTTATACAGCTCAGCAAAAGAGTGGTTCTATAGTATATGGCTGAGTTATTTACAGGGCAAAATTTGCACTTTTTTGAGTATGATATATTGGACAGAAAGGTCTTCATGCTGACCCTGAGATATTTTGATTTTTGTTTCAGCACTGATGCTGAAATTTGTTTCCTGATAGATATATGTGTATACCTGGGTATCTGAGAGGTGAATCTAGAATGACTCATATATAAAGACACTGCAGACTGATAATTTATATATACATGCACCCCCCCTATATATATATGTATGTATTTGTCTCTTCTCTGAATACAGAATACTGAAGAAGAGAGAGGAAGACGTGTTTTTTAACTGGAAAGGGAAGGGATATTAGTGTAGCCCACTCCATCCTGTTTTTTGATACCTTTGATGCTGTTGATTCTGCTTTCAGTAAATAATTCTCCTTCTGTCACTCAGCTGTTCTGACAAAGATGCTAGGCAAGGCTTATGTACTCGTGCCAACGAGGCAGTGTTGGCCACTATGGGTAAGTTACTTTTCTTTACCTCTTCTCCACCAGGGTTGTTCCTCCAGATGTGCCCTCGGCATTCCAGTCTGTTGTGTCTGAAATTCAAATTTCTGAAACTCAGACTTGAGATACTCAAATGCCCTCTGAGCAGAGCAAAGTGCCTCTAAGGATGAACATCAGTTGTAGACATTCATTAACCTAGATGACTCTTTGGTCTGAAGAATAGTTCTGTTTTCTTTCATCCCAAACCTCTTTCATTGGGTTCTTCCCATTAATACAGTAATAATCCCTCTTTTTCACTATCCCCTTTGTGTTTAGTTGAAGGTGGTTGACTGGGTAATTGCTTCCCACTGCAGGAGTAACGTGTTAGCAACAGGGTCTAACTCCTCCATTACAACCCTATGACAAAGGTCTTGACGTTCCTTGTTTTGCTGGGGCCTGGGTGGGAGGAAAGTTTACCATATGTTTGGTTTCATATGAAGCCAGACAAAACCCTCTGCTAAACCTTGGTGTGCTGACATTTTAGTTTACATACTTCTGTATGGGTAAAGCCCCAGCACTAGGCATTACACCATGGTCAATATGATCCAGTGAAATATAAGATGAGTGCATAAATTACCTTTGGTGTTCACTTTTAGGAGAAGGACTGCACGTCAGCTACATTATTGGAGGTCTTCTCAGTATCTTGTTTATTTTGCTGCTTATTGCTGCTTTAATTATATATAGGTAAGTGATCTTTTTTTCTTCTCCTAGCCAGTTGTAAACTCTAGGGTTGTAGGAGAAGAAAGTTCCTAAAAGCACAAAATCTTTCTTTATTGTCATTTACAGTCCTTTTTTTCTCTATTGGAAGGAGTGCTTGATGGTTTTATTTGAAAGGTTTCAGTCCTGTGCCTCTGAAGTATTGGTCATGCAGTTCTACTGTATTGGCTAAATTTTCTGCAGAGAGCTTATGTGTTACAGACAGGGATGTGAGATAATTTGTAGCTCAGTAGATGTGTAAGCTCGTGTACTCTCTGGCAGATATCTTCACCAGTTACTGCCAGCATAGCTTTAGTGGTTACATGGCAGTGCCTTGCTGTACTAGTAGCTAGTGAATGGACTAGTAGCTGAAGAGCCAGATGAAGCCAGCATTCTCTTTTTGAGGGACAGTGGAGATTGCTGGAGCTTTCCACTTGCTGAGCACTCAGGAACTTAGGATCCTGGCAGTAGGTTCCTGTGTCTTCTCTGACAGCTCTCTCCTTCTAGGCATAATAAGTCCAAGTTTACGGACCCTGGCTTGGGGAACCTAACCTACAGTAATCCTTCATATCGGACATCTACCCAGGAGGTGAAGATTGAATCAATTCCCAAACCAACCATGTACAACCAGCTGTGCTACAAGAAAGAGGTAAGAGCTGCTACCAAGGACATGGTACCAAGCCCAGCTCAAGCTGCTGTTGAGTATTACAGGCTTCACTAAGTGGAAGGATTGCAATTTGTGAGCGTTTACTTCTAGGACATAAGATGACAGCTTCAGTGAATTGTTCAGACTGCTATGGAGATCAACCAGCAGCACTTCTTCCCCAGTGAGCTGTAGTGAATTTGGCCTGTCTTTAGTTCTCTGCTTCTTACCCACTTCCACAATGTCTTGTATTTCATTTACATTGGGTCCTGGCTCTCAAAAATGCATGAGTCAATTAGAATTGTCTTCCATGGATACAGGTCTCCCCTGGTTAGTGACTGTTGCACCAAGGTTGCTTCGGACAGTTACCAGGGGAACCAGGCACTCAGGAGGTGTTTGGTAACAAGGATGTAGCTCCTGGCTGTGCACTGCCTGGAAGGGGTGGGATTGGGGGAAAAGAATAGAGCTCCTATTAAATAGAGCAATTTAAAGGCCCTTCAGAGGTCTGTACTTTGTGCCACAAGATGGAGACAGTTTAACATAATATCTTGCAGCACTTAGTTTTTCCTCTCTTTTCTCCTCAGAAGCTTTCTTATCACTCAGATAGCTTCTCATCTTCCCTCTTCTGATTTCCGTCCACATCCTCACGTCAGGTATCACTGCTCTGTGTGTTTGATCCTGCCTCCCTCACTCAAGCTCTGTTGTGTGGCTCAAGCACTGTCCGTACTAACTGCTCTTTCTTGGTTTGCCTCCTGGCTTTTATGTCCTTAAAATTGCTCTACTGTCTGTCAGGAAGGTATAAGTAATTTTCTATGGCAGATTCTTTGGTCGGGACTTTGGCTACTCCTACTCAGTGAGATTTGGAAAAGGTAATTTCTGCTAGTACTATTTATGATTATCTGTTAGATCACTTAGTTCCTCTAGCAGGGATCACAGAATTATGCTGAGGAGAGTTTTCCCTTACTGTTTTTCAAAGGTACTATCCAATAGATTCCCCAAACTTTCAAGCCGTTTTAGCCTTATCTGTTAAGGATAAACTAGGCTTATTTATCTGCGAATCTAAATCCTTTCCACTATTCTGTTAATTCCAATGTTTCTTGATATACACAGATGTATATTTCCCCACTCCCTCTGCTTTCTCCTCAGGGATAGATCAGATGATCCTTATTTGTCTGTGAGCCAAGTTAGACAGATTTCACTACCTTAATCTCAGTGTGTTCCCTTTAGCTTCTGATGATTTTCCTTGTTTCCCTATAATCTTCCCCTATGTCACTGTGAGAGTTGGACTAAACAGTGGTGTTCCAGCTGTGCTTTGCTGAGAGGTGAATCTAGAATGACTCAGATATAAAGATGTTGCAAACCTTGAATTGATTCCCTGCCTACTTTTATCATGAGGTTTTCTGTCTGTTTCTGCTTCCCATTTTGTTTGGTGGGGTTTTTTTCCTTCCTTTCTAGGCTTGGTGTTTTTACTCTCTTCTGTCAGGGAATATGTATAGTTGAATGAGAAGAGCAACCTCATCCTCATTCCACTTCCATGACTGAAGACTCATGGAGTTTGGAATGAGAGCTTTTGCAGGGAGGACTCGTCTGGGGGTGGTAAAGAACTAAAAGGGTTTTTTGTGCCATTGTGGCAGTTAAATCCAGTGGCTGTTTACATGGAGGTCCAGCTTTTTGTCTGCTTCACTGTCTTCATTCCAGCTCTGCATTGCTATTTGCCATATTTTTCCATAGATGTATTTTTTTCATTAATCTGTCTTCTCCCTAGACTGGTCCTGACCACAGCTACACTAAGGAGAAGATCAAGATTGTGGAGGGAATATGCCTTTTATCCAGTGATGATTCCGAATGGGATGACCTTAAGCAGATTCGGAGCTCCCGTGGAGGGATCCTCCGGGACCACGTCTGCATGAAGACAGATACGGTCTCTATCCAGGCCAGTTCTGGTTCACTGGATGACACTGAAACTGAGCAGCTGCTACAGGAAGAACAGTCTGAATGCAGCAGTGTTAACACAGCAGCAGCCACTCCTGAGCGGCGTGGCTCACTCCCAGACACAGGCTGGAAACACCAACGCAAGCCCTCCACAGAGAGCGAGGTCTAAAGTACACGTGACTTTGGAAACAGTCGTACCCTCCCTACCCTCTGCTCTGCACAAAAAAGACAGGACTCTGCCTGCCTGGCAAGGAAGGGCACAGAGACCAGCCTCTCTCGCAAGGGGCCTGAGACTGGGACTGCCTTTCAGCAAGGAGCTTGGGCAGCTGTATTGTTGTGGTTGGAGAAGGAGGGTGGGTGGGTTGGTTGGAACCCAGAGACCCTTTTGACTCATTTTCACTGTCTGTGGTTTATTTATATGTTCCCTTTTTCTGGAAGCTGCCACGTTAACTTTTGCAGTGACTCGTCTGGTCTGACTCTGGTTCAGAGTCTCTGTTCCCTGGCAACCTGCAAGTCCTGTGCCATCCAGCTCACAGTCAATGCCCATGAAGAGAGCAGAGCTGCCTCATTGCTGGCTCCTTGTCACAGAAGTACCCCTAGTCATTCCAGCACTAGCAGCACTCTTTGAGTCTTTGTGTTGAGGGGTCTCTGACTTGAGAGAGGTCTTGGTATAGATGGGATATACTTTGGGGCTCAAGAGGACACTGACACAGCATCAGGTCACCTTGTAAAGGCATAAAGAGGGTAAACCACAGTTGCTAAGACTTACTTCATGAGAGCATCACTGCTTACTTTCGTATCTGCTACTAAAAACTTCAAGGAATGCTCAGATTGGAGCACCGTGTCTGTTGCTGGCAGTGGACACTGCTCCTGTTCTCCCCTTTCCTGTTAAAACATGTTTCTACTCTGGAAAAACAGAAGTCAACCAATGGCCCTTTCAGAACTGTTCCCTGTGGGTACTGGAGTCCGAGTGCTGAACTTGAGACAAGAAGAGATTGGTATTTTACTCAGCTCAACAGAGCTAATGGGAGGAAATGGATCTCAGCAAGACCTAAATTTTACTGATCTTTGTATAACTGATACATAAAAGAGAAAAAGAAAATTTGCTAGGTCCCTGCTAGTCCCAATTCTGCAAGGTCCCAATTATTTTGGCCTTTAGGACCTTTGATTACCCTAATAAGGGAAAAGAAAGAATTCCTAGGTCGAGTCCTTCCCAGGGGAATGCTCAGTGCTGACAGTTAGGAGCTGCTTTATTACTCGGGTGAGCCCATTTGACCTAGAATGGGAGACAATAATCAGGGAGCTGCAAGAGCCATTTTAAGATCAGATAGAATTGCACTTTAAGTTCTTCTGTTACCACTAAATAGCTCTCCTTGCCAAGTAATTTTTCCCATCAGCTGCATGAGCTTTAGTTGTTCTCTGGCCACCAAGGCTCACAGCCTTTAGGGAATGTCATCCTACCCTTGCAGCCAAAACCCAGCGGCATTTGGAGCTGGGTCTTGCATGCTCCCAAGGACTATTGTCACCTTTTCACATTCTCTTGTCATCTGTTGGTTCAAAAAGATAGAAGATATTGCTTGATACTTCTTCAAAAATGAAATTTATATTAACCCCTTAAGTCACATGGTAAAATATTAAGCATTAAGCCAGATACTTGGAAGCAGAACTTCCCAGTGAAGAATTTCTCACTGCAAACTTTGTAACCTCTTTATCGCCTGGAAGGAGGTCAAGTACGTTCCCACCCATGGTGTAAAGAGAGCAAAACATACATCAGGGGTATGGTTCAGAGGTAGGGGGAGGGCACATCTCCCATACAATGTTTTTTTCAGGTAAGAAGAAAGAATTGTCCTACTCTGCTCTAACCTTGTTTATATACTAACAGGCCTGCTACCCCTGAAAAACACAACAGTTGCCACTGGTTTGGCTGTACTTTTCACAGCAGAGGTAGCTTTGTAGATAGGGGAAGGTTGCAGCTTTGACCTGGCTAGGTGGCTTGAAACTCTGTCCGTAACTGCACCATTGGGCTGACAGGTGTATATTCCTGTGGAAAATGAACTGGAGCTAAGGCTTGGAAATTTCCCTGTGATAATGTGGGACTCTTCCCTATTCCCAGAGGGATTTTTTTTTTTTTTTAATTAGATTTTTATTTAATTATTTATTTGATTGACTCCAGCCTGGGAAGCATTGATTTTGTTGGGCAGAGGCACTTTTGGATTGAGGTGTGGACTTGACTGGGAAGTGAGAAAGGAGTGCGTATCACTGACATGGACCCTGCCCATCTAAGCCACTTCATGCAGGGACAACACCAGAGGGCTGAGGCATAGACAGAAGAATCCATTTGAGCAGAAACCACATGTAGGGGCAGGGGCATCAGGGCTGGGAGTGGGGAGGAAGGCTCTGATTTGTAGGAGAGCAGGGTTTCTTTGAGTTTTGGAATGGGTTGGGTTTTTTATCCCAACAGCTTATGTGACCATGCACCAAAATCCTGTGGTGGGACAGGGGTGAAGGGAAACATCTGCCCAGACCTGTCACTTAATCTTAAGTCAGCCTGTCAGAGTACTTGCTGTCCAAGTCACAAGTGTGGAATGGAAAGGAAAAACACAGTCAGTCTTTCAACAACTCATGGTGCTTGTGATCTCCACCTTGATCAATATTCTCTGCTGCTTCTTAAGAGACACCCTGTGCACTCCAGCCTAACAGCCATTCATAACTGCTCTTTGCCTCCTTCCTCAAATGATTATGGTGAAAAGGAGCAATAAAATGTCACACAGCCTCCTCTACCAGTGCGGTGGGCAGAAATTCATGTCTTTTTCCTAGAGACAGCCCCAGTGAGATGCTGCCTTGGGGATGCATCATGGTTCCCTGTTACAGGGAAGAGAAGACCCTCGTTGCACTTAGGATGTTAAGAATGTAGAAAGGCTACTGGAGGATGATCTCTTGAGCACTGATTTACTATGTAAAAAGCAAACCTCTCTCCTGTCTGTCCTGAGCTAACATCAGTGATTTCCGTGTGTTCCTGTGTAATGGTTTTAACGTTACTCACTGGAGACATTGGATTTTCTGGAGTTATTTAACCACTGTGTTCAGTATTTTAGGGGTTGATGATAATTTAATATAAATTTAGCTTTTCTTAACCATCCTGCCTGGCTTTTGGTTGTGAATCATGCATGTTATTTGGACTCTTCTTTTAATGAGGAGATCCCAGCTTGTTCAGAGAGAACCTCAACTTTGCTTCATTTGAGAGGAGCAAGAAGGTAGGAACAGATTCAGGTTCTTAGGCACCTGATTGTAGCATACACTGTACCCCTATGACTTTGAATCAAGGGCCCAATGTCTACACTCACTTGTGCAGATTTATTTACATACATAATATCTCTCACTACCCTGCCTTGCTTTTTTTGCCCCTCTTTAATATGGCAGCAGAAGAAGGATTGTTCTTTTTGGTGTGTATTAAGACTGTAAAGATCTCAAGCCTCTGCCAAGTGGAAGATAAAGCTCTGAAGAGGAGCTGTTTTTTCTTTCTGTAGGGGACTTTGTTTAGGCTTCTGTTGCCTTTTTTTATAACCAAGAGTTTAAATAGTGCAAAAGGCTGAGTAATGAATGAAACATCCACTATTAATGCACTAATAACTGCAATCTTGTAACACATTCTGTCCCTTTCTGATGAAAGAACTACCTAAAACATTTTAAACAACTGTATTCCTGCTCATTTCACAATTGAAGCATAGTGACAGAAGCCATTTCAGTCAGGTCATGAAAAAATTGCCTCTCCTTCAAAAAACTGATGGTGCTTACAGGGCACGGTGGGGAGAGTGCAGTGTAAAATTATTTACATGCATGGCACTCTGCTGTCCCTTGTCTTCTATTCTGATTACCCATACAATTTTTTCCTTCAATTTCTTGTTTCTTAAGCTGAAGTGAAGAAACAAAGGTGTGAAAACACTCTGTGCTCCAAAAACAGTTCACAGAATAGGCCAGAGTGGAAAGGACACCGAGGGTCATCTGAGCCAACCTCCTTGATCAAGCAGGGTGACCCCAGAGCACATGGCACAGGATTGTGTCCAGACAGATCCTGTGATCTCCAGTGAGGGAGACTCCACAACCTCTCTGGGCCATCGTCCAGCACACGGTCACCCACATAGCGGAACTGCCCGCACTGCCTCTAGTCCTGTTGCTTGGTACCGCCCAGCAGAGCCTGGCTCTACCTTCTGGCACTCCCTCTTCAGATACTGATAGACATTGATGAGGTCCCCTATCAGTCGTTTCTTCAGTTGCTCTTTACAAACTCAACGACCATAGGAAAGAGGCGGCCTATTCTTCTGTAATAGGATCTTCCCCAAAGGCGAATCATTCAGCTCCGAGACGCTTTAGCCCTTTGGCAAAGCGGTCCTGCGGCCTGACGCGGCTGTCTCAGGACCAGCGCCTCTCGCAAGGCTCTGCTCCGGCCGCAGCGCGCCGGGTAGCCCCCCCCCGCAGCCTCCCCCGAGGACACGGCGGCAGCCGACAGAGCGGGGGACGCGTCCCGGTGCCCGCCGAGCGGGGCGCGCCGCCCGCGCCGCTGCCGGGTCCCACGGCGCGCGGAGAGCACGCGCTGCGGCTGGCGCATTCAAACGGGCCAATAAGGGGCGCGGGCGCGAGTGCGGGCGGGGCCTGCAGCGGCCAATGGGCGCGGCGGACACTGGGAGGTGCGGGCGGTGCTGGCGATTTCAAACCCCGCCGAGCAGCTGCCGGACCGTCACTGGCCCGACCCGCTGGGCCCAGGTGAGCCCTGCCGTCCTTGTCCCTTCCCCGGTGAGCCCCAGTCCCTTTCCTGTCTGCTCCCCGCGCCCGTGGGAGGGTGGGTAGGCCTTCCCTCGCCGCCAGGCCCGAGCCTTCCCGTTTCTCCCGGGGACCGTGTGGAGGCGTAGTCCCAGCAGTGCGACATCTCCCCGCAGGGATGGCCCGGGCCCGCGGGCTGCGCCGGTATCCGCCTCCAGAGCAGGGCGGCAGGAGGATTGCGGCTGGTAGCGGTGAGAGGCCGCGGCCTGTACCGCGCCGCGCTGGGCAGGTGTAGCTCAGGCCGCCCGCGAAGCGAGGGGCGAAGGGGCGGTGGGAGCCGCGAGCTCGGCGGTTCCGCTGCGGCCGCCTCCGTTCTGTCGTCATTGTGGGCCTGGGGCTGCTGGTGGGGGCCTTCCCGGCGAGGCGGCCAGGAGGGTGGGTCCGGGAGCTTGCGGGAGAGCCGGGCACCCCGCGAGGGAAATGTGGACCAGACGCCTTCTGTCCCCCCGCTGCGTGTAGGATCTGTTCCCCCTCTAGAATGTCCTAAGAAAATCCTTCTCTGGGGTAACTAGTCCTCAAAGCAGAGGCGCGAGCTCATCTTTTATTTCTGCGGCCGTGTTGTTGGGTGCAGTTGTTAAGATTGCCAGAGCCTCTCACCAGGAGATGCTTACTGTTGGAGTCTCTAGTGTATGCGAAGAGGGGCTGGATAGAAATGTGTGTCCTATGCTTCTGCACACACTCCTTTCCACCATTGCATTTGATTTTGTTTCTGAATCAGACAGTCTTGTGATTCTTGCAAAGACAGTAATTTTCGGGTTGGTGTACAGAGGGTTTTCCTCCTGAATTTGGCCCTCTGTCAGTGGAAGACCCGAAGTTTTGCATGACAGGCTGAGGAACGATACTTTTATGCACCTTAAGCAAACATGGATTCTGTTCTAAGAATTAAAAAAAGAGCTACAGTTTTCTAACTGATTTATGTTTGCTGTGTATCATCTACCTGATTATTTTGAGGGGTTTTTTTTGCTGATTTATTTTGTGTTTAGTGTTTGATTTCCTGCTGTTTCTGCTGAACTGCAGGGCCGTTATAGTTGCCTTGTGCAGGTGAGAAGGGGATGAGTAGCTGTCAGGATGTTGAGCTACCAGCTGTGAGAGCCCTTCCTTATGTATTACTTGTGTACCAAAGAAAGCATTGCTATAGGCTTTCAGTCAGTCTATTAGTTTGAAACTGTAAAGCTGCTTATTTCAGAATGCATGGAGTCTCAAATACTGGAGTATTCTAAAAGTCTACTCACAAAAGTCTGTTACTAAAACTTTGAGATAGGTTCAGCTCAGAAGGATCAATGAGTACAACTTGCCTGTATAGTTGTGACTCTTTGGTGTCCAACATGAGATCAGTTGACTGTGCAAAATTTAGAATTTGGTTTGGTTTTCCTGCCTCAGGCTTGGTTTCTCTTTCAACTTTGCTGTTTTGGTAGCTTTCCCCCATATTGAACTTATAGATTCACCTATTTTTTTTCCTTTCTACTCCAAGAATTGTGATAGGGCTAAGCCTTATAAGCAACATTGAGAGAGTGATATATCAAAGCAAAATCACTGGCAAACAGCCTTCAGGTACGACAAACTGTTTCTGAACAAATGGTTATATATGTATTGAAAGTAATTCTCAAAACCACAAAGTTGGATACATTAACTAGGGGACCTGCTACAGGAAAAATTATGTGATGACTTGAACAGAAATTTGAATTTTAAAAGTATGGGAGTTACTCAGCCTGCTTTAGATCTGTATTGATGGAAAGCTTCTCCCTTTATATTCTAATACAAAAAAGGAGAATGCATGGTGATGGAACATGATTCCTGGTTCTTGTACACATAGGACTTGTATTTTGTCAGACTTAACTTTCATGCTGGCTCTTGTCCTTGCCCTTGTATGAGCCAGCTATGTAAGCTGGGCCTCTGCTTCTGAAAACATGTGGCCACGGTGGGGCCATGCTCTCATATCAGTGTCTGCTGAAACGGGAAAATCTTGTTTCTGTTAATAATCAGTGCAGAAAACCTGAATTTCAGTGTAATGTTATAAATTGTTTTCACTTTGTGTGTTCAGTGATAAATTTACAGCTGAAATGCACTTGGCATGTTGTACACTCCTTCAGTCAATCCTTTTTTATGTTCTTTTTTTTTTTTTGCTCCCCAGTTGTCATCTGCAAATGTAGCACTTCTGTTTGCCCTTTCTTGTACATCATTTAATGCACATCTTGAACAGTACACACAATTAGAAATTGTTCTGAATGTTCTGTGGAGTAAAGATAACTATCTTAATTATCTAATTTGGAGGATTTTGTTGGGTAGGATGTATGATTGGAAGGACATATAAGAGATGTAAATGCTTGCAAACCTTCTAATTAAGGTTTTCAAAATCATCATCATTGTTCATCTGGTTCCCTTTTTCCCCGTTCCTTCTTCTTCTCTGTTCCACATTACCATCAGCTTTCCTTATATGGTTTATAAAAGAAATGTATAAACTTGTATTGCTAATTTGTTTGTAAATTATTTAATGTAAGTGGTTGTCAAGTCTCTGCCAGAGTAGGATGGCATTAAAGCTATTTGCATTTGTAGCAGAGTAGTTGGTTCAAGGCAACGTAGTCCAAGACAGTGTTGCAGTCATTGTTGATGCTTTGTTGTAGACTGTTCCCAGTGGTTCATGTTAATATGGGTGGAGTTCTGAAGTGATATGGAAAAGCCCTGTTATAAATATGTTGGTGTTGGCTTTGTCACATATTAGAAAATTGTACTTAGGTTTTATAATGATATAAAGCACCCGGCCGCATAATAACTTTTTGTGGTTGTTTCCTAATTGTCCCATTTTATTTTATTAAACTTTTCTTAAATTTTATAAGAAGTGAACCTCGTTTTTCGCAGCCCTGTACCCTTGTGTTTAAATGTTGCCTTGCACCAGGCAGTGTTGCTCTGGCCTGTTTGAATAAAGAGTCTCTTGACCTGAGCAGTTGTACATTGTCTGGGGCTGTCTCTGTGACAGCTCGATTGCTGCAAATGTCAGATGTTAAAACCAGAATCTGCTGTGCATGTTCATGCTTTCCTGTTGCAGAGAGCAGAGTGAGGTGGTAGGAAAAGTAACTTGGACAATTATTCAGTAGGGAGCGTGGCTGGTGCTTGCAGTGCCTAGAGGAGTTCTTTCTTCAGCTAGCTATGAAAAGATGGCTGGAGAAATACAGACTTGCATCACATGGCTTGATGCTCTTCTGAGGAGGAAGCTAGTGACACCCAGTTTCCACCATACCAGCTTCTTCAGTTGCTATTGTCACTATAGAAAAGGCATCTCAAAATGTCAGACGATGGGCTAGAGAGATTGCTGATGAATCAGCTCAACCAGAGTGCTGTCATTACACATCTCGCAGCAGCATGAAATGCAGGGATGGTATGGTGCTAGGCTCTTCGTTCGTACCACCTTTGGAAGGCACTGTTTCTCCTTCCCCACGGCTGGCCTTGTTCCTCCTGTCGGATTTCAGAACCGCTCCCTCCTTCAGTTAGGGATTGCTGGATGATTGGTGGCCTGGGATAATGTCTGCTGCATGCTCGGGTATGACCGCAGCTCTCTGTTAGAGTAGTAATTGTTCTGACGGGTATAGGCGTTCGGGGTATGACTCATGAGGACAGCAGGCCTGGCGGGCCAAGCTGGTCACTGGTCGCCGGCCCGGCGGCCCCTTCCCTGCCGGGAGGCGGCACCGCAGCCGCTGGCAGGGCCGGGCAGCGCCCGCTGCCGCCCG